>OY283139.1:79811308-81011308 GCA_958299785.1 Medicago lupulina
GGGAAAGACATTCTACCCATGTCTGCATCCAAATACCCCCAGTTCATTGAATCATACGCCTTCTCAAAATCAACTTTAAACAACAAAAGCTCCTTTTTAGACTTGCGCGCTTCATCCCCCAGTTAAAGGTATGATTTCCTACTGTCCTGATATTTTCCTGTTAAATGGTATTTCCATTTTCAAATTTTGAATATGCTATAACCTGTTTATTGGTTCATTTCTTTTCAGGAAATTGGATATGATTTTGACTATGACGAACTTCACAGGTATATTTTAATGGGAAATGTAAACTAGTGCCCCCGGGGCACTAGTTAAGGACCTTAAATGGTAAACTGCTAAAGGGTTGTGCTTTTAATCCTGTTATGGTATGTTGTTATTAATGTGACTTATACTATCATAGGCTCATAATACTTCATACAATTTTAAATAAAAAAATGCATTATTGGTGATATGTATGATTCTATATGGTCTTAGAAAATTGTGGACTAATTTGGCCTTTGTAGTTACACTTCAATTCAATTACCTAATTCTTCATGTATACATTCTTTAGCCACCACAAGTCCACAAGAATATCTTTGATAAGTACTTTTAGCTAGAGTTAAGTGATCATCTTTTTAATAATTCATAATTGAAGTATTGTAAAGAAATTCTGATTTGTTTCTTCATTGAATTAAATTGCACTGCATGTTAAGTTGTTACTGATTTGTAGTATTTTTGTTTCTTGTTTAATTTTTCTTTGAACATGTAAAACTAGTACACTATACTTTTTTTGATGACTCTGTACGAATGCAGATATAAAGAGCTTTAAAACACCTTTGAAGGGTATTGTAGATGATTTTAGGGGAAGAGCAGTACACTCTAAAGATGATTGGATTTCTGGCCTCGCCTCAGGGACCGGGTAAGCTTCTTTTATATATGGATTTATTCATGTTTGTATGTACATATGTATGTATTTTTCACCAAAAATATACATAATTTAGAACTATGTGTATGATCATGTAATGTAACGATAATTATACTATTGTAATGACAGGATATTGGCATCGACCACATATATTTTCTTTGCTTCTGCTCTACCTGTTTTTGCCTTTGGCTCACAGCTCAGTAGGGACACAGGTTGGTTCATGATCTTCTTCATTCTTTCTTGACCATTATGCTGTTTCACTCTGACCTATACACTCTATGCATAAGTCTTTTGGTATTAAGATTGAACAATTTCTTATTTGTATTTTGTAGATGGAGGCTTAAGCACTGTCGAAATACTGGCATCTACAGCCATTTGTGGAATCATACACTCCATTTTTGGTGGACAACTTCTTCTAATACTCCATTTCATTGGCTGTATGCAAATGGATTGCTAGGAATTATATTCACATTGGGCCTTCTCTATACTTCTTTGAAAAGCAGAAGAGCAAGGTCATGGTTGCATGGAACAGGTTTGTCGAGAAAACTCTTGGTGATAATTTGAGGCTTTTGAGCCATCGTTAGCGAATTTGGACACAACCACATCTCGGACAGTCCAGATTTCAATATAGATTTTAATTTCTTTTAAATTAAAATATCGAACTTGAAATATCTACTGTTCGATTTTGATCCAGGCGATCTTTCTCAATTTGGGAAAATGGCACAAGATGAGCAAGTTCATCGTTCTATTTCTACTTTTGCTTAGGCAATGACGGTCTCAACATCATGACACAGGCGATGTTGCCCTGAAAAAGAATGGTGTTACTGTTAATTATTACTAGATCTTCAATGTATGAAGGTGAAGTGACTGATAATATAATAACAAGGTTACATCAAACATGCTTATTAGCTGTGGTTTCTACCAAACAGAAAAAAGCTCGCGTAGATTAACAAAATTAGTTGATGATGTGGCCATCTTAGCAAACTCATGGACAACCTTATTTGTTTGTCTCCACACAAACTCAACACTAGAGTTACATAAAATTGACTAAACACGGTCCTATAATCATTAATTATAGCTCTAGATTTTGTAGAATCATGCTAGTTGGATGCAAAACTATCAACCAGCTTTTATGAGTCAAGTTCAAAAATTATAGCTCTAAACCAATATTTCATATTTCTTAACTGCTATATGCCTCTTCCTTATGATAACTGCTTATGATAAAAGTCAAGTGAAGACCAAATGATCAATGTTCATGGAACTTGTGAGTATGAAATGAGAATATTCTAGCAAAATCGAACACGACGCAAATGTTAGAATCTATAGAAAGCATACACTACATATCATGGACAAAATCAACATATCCACAATCTTAGCTGTAAACCGCTTCATTTCTTCCCATAATAAATGCAACCAAATAGGGAGATGCACATACAGACTTGCAACTGTTATATCTTTCACAAACTTTCAAAATTATATTGCAAATCCAAACATTAACATCTTGGTCTCTCTCTCTTACACCAAAGTGACATATAGAATGTTAACAGAATTATAAAAGACAGCCAAACCCAATGTAGTACGTGTTTACAGAACTTATCATCAAATAATGTTCCGACAGGCTCGTTAGGAGTGTCAAAATTAAGACGATAATTAACACGAGCTAGTTAAATGGCTTTTTCAATTGGACACAGACACAAAATTTTATACCTTGCATGAAGCAGCTGATAGCATAATATTCCAACAAAATTTCTTCATAAGTTTTTTTGTAAAAGTTTAGAAATTGTTTGATATATATAATCCCATAACATCAAACTATCAACTACTAATGCCAAAAACTTCAACTACTGGAATCCAAGTTGAGTGAAATAAACAATGCAGCTATTAAATCAAATGACAAACAATATAGCATATTCAAACTAATTAACAATTTACTCGCTCATATTCAAAACCATACAAAACGAAGACTTTACTGAGACTCATTCTTTGTAATATATGTTTCCTATAGTTGAGTTGGATCATTCATTTGCATTCTGCAAAGCAATCAGTTAATCATCTTTCTTTAAAGCATTTCAAATAACTTGATATTTTCATCAAGTCAAACGTATACTTTCAAATAGCTATAGAAACATAACAGACTTTTTTTCTTTTTTTTTAATCAGCAAATATTATTAGGCACAGCTAACACAAGATGCACTTAACCGGCAAAGGAGGAAAAAGAGTACAAATAGACACCACTAAGAGTACGGCAGTGCTCCAACAATTACAAAACTCAATAAAAAAAACCCTATGAACCCAACTCCACAAGAGCAGGAACTCAAAGACAACACAGAAATCAGCAGAAACAGAAAACAAGTATAGTGCCTAACAGAAGAAACAAAAATGTAGACCAATTAACAGTAGCAGAAGCAAACTGTCTGCACCAGAACTGTAGCCAGCACTGCAGCAGACTGCTACAACAAGGAAAAGCGCCTGCTGAACAGATAGAAGACCACCAAACCGCAAACATAACAGACTTAAGAAACAATATTCATAATTATAAAATGGTTAATTAATTTTTCATATACTGCATAAATATAATCATAATTATGATAATGAGTGATTGACAAACCACTTTTTATTATTCAAGGTAAAATGATCATAATTAACACAATCATAAATCTCTTAGTTGAGAACAAGAAAGCCAACTAATGTGTGATCGAATTCAATAAACCACTTTTTCTTGTAAGTTATTTTATTCAATGGTGCTTCTTCAAGACCGATTTCCTCAACCATGTGTGTACTTAAATCATAGCAGACTAATTTTCCCTCGTTTATTTTTTGGAAGAATATATCACCATTCCTCCCTACTCCAATAGGTTCCTCAATATAGGAGGGCAAAGGTCCAATAGTGAAGAGTTTAGTCCAAGATTCACTCACACCAAGTTCACCTAAAATTAATATGTCAAAGGTAGTCTTGCCTACATACCAAGATATCAAAGCGATGGACCCATTTAACATCACCAATAGTGCCACCATACCATAATCATTGGGATCCTCAAAATCTAATATTATGGGCGTGCTTGTTGTAAAAAACACATAGCTGCTGAGGTCAAATGATACCAAGCAAAATTGATCATCAGTTTCACACAACCAATGACATATTCCATCATTCGTGTTTAATAGATCTCTGCAGTTTGAATGCGAAGGCATACTGACATCAAGTTTTTCCCAAGTGTTACATCTTAGACTATAAATCTCCCATACTTCAGGATAATATAGACACCTAATAATCCTATAGTCATCTCTAACACGGTCGTAACCAAATCCATGAAAAGAAATAAAAGTGCTCCAATGAGGTGACGCAGACTCGAAATGACTGGGAGGAATGACATTGACTTCATCTGTTGTTGGATTCCACAATACAAATGTTTTATCGCCTTTGGAAAGGCAAAGAGTTCCGTTAATAGTGCTAGACCCCAAAATATAAACGACAGGGTGCTCCGTTTGAAGTGGAGTTGGCAAGTCCAATTTAAGTCTATTCTCAAAGCTCTGACTAGACAGTAAATGCAAATAGAACATATTGCAGCGACCTTTATAGACAACCTGATGTAAGATGAGTGATGTATCATCGTAGTAGGAGTGAGAAATAGATATGAAATTATCCCTGAACATGGTGATGAAACACCGGTTTTCAAATAAGAGAGACCATGTTTTGTGTACACATCCAAAACGCTTTAAAGATTTTAAAGGAAGTTTCGACAAAACTAATAATGCAAGATCTTGAGGTATATGGTTTCTAACCTTTTTTTCACCCAAAGATTTGGCCATCGAAAGAGTGGAAGGATCGACTTATTTCAGAAGAGGATGTGCAAGGTTGCTCGTGTGTGTTTATGGGCTTATAAACAAACAATGTTCTTGAATACTTAATTCACAAGTTAGGGTTTGACAAAGAATACTTAATTCATAAGTTTTCCTTTTTTAACCTTAGTTTGTTTCTCAATAATATACCGTTTTGACTTTTGAACCCCTTCATTCAGAGAGAAGCAGCTGTTTCACAACGAATAATTAACTGTTTCCTAATTTTAATCAAGTTCGTTTGTTTAGTCTCAGATTTTCTTAGTTAACTCATTATATACTCTTTTTATCTACAATATCTTTTATGAATTTTAATTAAAATTATTTTGATTTTGATTAAAATTATAGGTTAGATGATATATATTTTGCAATTTTGTAATGTAACAAATTATACTTATCTTTTTAGTGATATTAACAATATAACAAATATAATTCATTTAAAAAAACAATATAACAAATATACTATAAATTCATATCATTTTTAATAACACTAACAAAATAAGATTCTTATAGTCAACTTTGCTTGAAACTTTAGAATGTGTTCCTCCTAAGATCTCAAGTTTGATTATCCTCGATCTCAATTTGGATGAACTAGTTTCGCTTCTTAAAGAAAACTTTGTTTAAATGTATACTTGAAAGTGAAAAAGTCCGCCAAAAATCTGGTATTCTTTTGATCTGACTTTTTCTCCTTCCTAAATAGTTCTCAACTTTCGATACAAATAACACACATAACAAATAGATGAAAGTTAATTCAAATATTAAAATATATGTTTAACAAACACGATACGAGTATATGTTCATTTTTTTTCTTTATCCTTTAAAAGATGTAACAAATTAGATAAGTATACATATACTTACTTTATATACACACCATATGAGATTTTGGATTGATTTTTTATTATTTCAGTTATACTATTAAACCACTTTTTATATAATAGTGATTGTTGTTGGTATCATTAAAAAGATAAGATTTTAGATTATATTATTTATGTTATATTGTTGATGTCATTGAAATAGATAAACATTGTTGGTTTGGTTTGTTATAATTTGAAAACAACAAGCATTTATATTTTCACTTTTAATCAAAATCAAAATTTCATACCAAAAACGTCATTCATAATTTTCAAAAGTTAGCGTAATAAAAAGAGCGAAAAAATCTTTCATACATGTGGTTATATATCTATGGGTGAGCATTCGCGTAGAATGGTGTAAGAAAAACCTGAAGTTCGTTGCTCAAAAATTACATTTTAGGAACAATTTATTTAAAATGTTCTCATTGATGTTATGAAATGTTTAGCAAGGAGGAGTGGAATCGAACCTACCTATGAGGAGATGTTTGCTAAGTGTCACTTAAAAAAGGACAAATGTCTAGGGTTGATACTAAATATGAGAAAGCCTTTGTATATGTGATGTTACTAGCTATAGTTTCTCTTTCAATTTTGTTATAAACATATAGTTCACGTGGATCTCCCATAGGAGATGGATTGAATGGGGGTAGTGTTCCCTCTAGCAGCAACAATGGTGATAATTTTGATGTCAATTAATGACTTTAGTTTAGATTATCGACTCTTTAAGCGACTCTAATTGGTACTAATTTTTTGGTTTGCAAGTAGGTTGTTTTTGTTAACATGGTTAGTTTTGTTGCTTGCCATGTTGCGCTTTATGTGCTAGCATGTTTGGTTGTGTAGTGTGTGTTCTATTTTGTGTGTATTTTGCCATCGACTTTGCTTAGGATTTTAATCGGAAGGAGTCATTTATTACTTACTAGACTCTTGACCCGTGCTATCGCACGGGTCCTACCGAGAAGTTGTTAAACGAATAAGTCGCAGCAATGTAAACATATATAGTTGATAGAAATTTTAACAACATTTAAACATATGTTCCCTTCTACGACAACAATAGAAACAAAATGAAATGGTAGCATACATAAAAAAAAAAGTTTGAACTTTAATCATCAATATACATTACACTAAAAGAACAGAAGAGTTGTATTCTCACAACCAAGATACAACTTATATAGTTAAGAGTTTTAAATGGCATTGACCATAGTCTTCTATTGGTAATATTTCATATTCATTACAACCATAAAAGCAATTACTGCATAATACTTTGTAATGCATTATGACGTTTTCAATTCCAAAAGATGTTAGTGTCAATCATAAATATCAATAGCTGACATTTGGCGTGGACATTGTTTACTACTGAACCATCTATTCATTATTCGAATTTTCATTATCCCAAGAAAACGGGGCACAATCAATAAGTCTGAGAAATCTGATGATGAAACAAGAGAAGTGACTGAGACTTCTCAGGTGCAGTTGCTTAAGAAATCTGATGATGAGATAAGAGAAGTGGCTGAGACTTCTCAGGTGCAGATGCCTGAGAAATCTGATGATGAGATAAGAGAAGTGGCTGAGACTTCTCAGGTGCAGATGCCTGAGAAATCTGATGATGAGATAAGAGAAGTGACTGAGACTTCTCAGGTGCAGATGCCTGAGAAATTTGATGATGAGATAAGAGAAGTGGCTGAGACTTCTCAGGTGCAGATGCCTGAGAAATCTGATGATGAAATAAGAGAAGTGACTGAGACTTCTCAGGTGCAGTTGCTTAAGAAATCTGATGATGAAATAAGAGAAGTGACTAAGACTTCTCAGGTGCAGATGCCTGAGAAATCTGATGATGAGATAAGAGAAGTGGCTGAGACTTCTCAGGTGCAGATGCCTGAGAAATCTGATGATGAAATAAGAGAAGTGACTGAGACTTCTCAGGTGCAGTTGCTTAAGAAATCTAATGATGAAATAAGAGAAGTGACTGAGACTTCTCAGGTGCAGATGCCTGAGAAATCTGATGATGAGATAAGAGAAGTGGCTGAGACTTCTCAGGTCCAGATGCCTGAGAAATCTGATGATGAAATAAGAGAAGTGACTGAGACTTCTCAGGTGCAGTTGCTTAAGAAATCTGATGATGAAATAAGAGAAGTGACTGAGACTTCTCAAGTGCAGTTGCTTGCAGGAGGAGGGATTATCTGCTTCTAATGATGAAGTAACAGAGAAGACTGAGGCAGAAAAACAAAGACTGGTCAAGGGCAAGGGGGAGGCAATGAATGTAACAAACAATTGTTGATGATAAGGCGAGGATTGAGGCTATAATCCGACGAGCAATGACGAAGGCCGGCAAGGCAGATATGGGTGAGAAGCCACAGCCGCAGGTTGGGGGATACATTGTGGAGGCTGTAGCACCAGAGGTGCTAATGAACTTTGAGCTGAAGTGGGTCACTGAAGTTCCCCCACTAGATAAACAAAAAAGTGCAGAAAACACGCCCACAACTATAGGCTTTAGGAGAAGGGAGGGAGAACGCCCAATAGGTTGTGCCTGCAACATCATTTAATTCTGCTTCTACAAATACTCTTCATTTTGTTTTGTGGTCTAGGATTTGGCTTTAGATTGTGTCCAGTTCGAAATGTTCTGCTAGTTTCTTGTGTAGTTCAAACTATTGCTATTGTTACTCTTTAAATTGACTTTTGATACTTTGATAATTCAATTCTTCCAAATGAGGATTCTAAACTCTTTCAAATGTTCTACGATCTTTTCAGGTGTTATCTCATCGTGCACTAGTTAAGTTAACCATAATTAGGAAATTAATATACCAGCCACCATGTCGATTTACACATTGCCTTATGAGTTTAAATGTTAATTTAAAGGAAAAAAATTACTATTTAGGAAATATAATTTGGTATAAAAATAGATTCATGATGTAATAATAGTATAAAAAAATCTACGCAGACCTTTTAAGTGTTTTGCAGACCTTAATTATATCTCACTATTGTGTATTTGTGCAAATGTTTATACAACGATGTATATATAATTAGGTTTATATATAAAGTTTATTCATAATGCCAGTGGGAACTAGTTATATCCTATCCTATCCTCTCCTATTCTTTAAAAAGAAACCTAGTGAAATCCTAAAATTAAATTTATATTTTGCAAATAACATTCTTAAGTTTTATATTGTTTGCCTAAGGTATCCTATCCATATCCACTTTATGAGCTGACCTTTTAAAACAAGTGGTTTATTTTTAAGTATCGACTATGTATCGAATTCATCAGCATACTTAAAGGATCAAGTTATATGCCTTATTTTTATATTAGAAATTAAGGGTGAAGTGATAGTGCTCCAGGCCAAGATAAGGAATGCATTCGGGCTCAAAGAGCAATTATAGAATATTTTACATTGAATACGAGTTTTCTCCATTTATCCGCTATTTATTTATAAGATATATAGATTGTGTCTTTTATAAATTGATATTAAATAGATGGTGGGTAAATGGAAGGAATTGTAACTTATTTATATTTACCTTATTATGAAGGCATTAGTTGAACTTGAACTCGAAACCACGGGATCTAGAGTATGTTTGGACAAGAGAATGTTTTGGTTGGAGTAATGTAATTTTTTGAAGGAATTCAATCCATTCATGTAAATTTCTTTTTTTTTTTTTAATGTTTTTCTTTTATAATTTTCAAAATGAAGTTTCCTAAAAATTAGGAATTTCAAATTCCTTCGTTTTTATCTTTTTCCAAAATTTGCTAAGTTATCCCCTTTTTTTTGTCAAATTGACCCCTGTAAATTTCTAAAAATTGAAAATTGGCACCTATATTTTTTATAAAATTACAAATTGATCCCTCAAAATTTGCAATTATTTAGAATTTTATATGCTAATTGTTCCACATTATTATGTTTGTAAACATTGTCTTAGGTCTTAAAACATGTGAAAGAAAAACTAATATGTAATTTGCAAATATTCTCCTTTCAATTAAAAAAAGGTGATTATATCACATCATCATCACAATATATACAAACAATTTAGTTCGCAATTCGCAAAGTTCAAAAGTTTTCCCTCCAATTCCGTTAACATGAAATAACAGACTAGAGAGAGAAACTCAGTAACTAACTAGAGAGAGAAAAAGAGAAACCCAAAAACACTGTGCAGATTTTCCCTCTCTTTCAACAATGGATGATTCCGAACCTGAATTTCCAATTCCTACTAGGAGAGAACTTGAAATCATGAAGAACTACTTCGACGTCGAATCAGAATTCATCGCTGTAACAGACTTCTTCACAGTCCCTCGTACCATTCTTTTTCGCAACCTTGCTGTTTCTATAATCGCCAAGGTCAGTCATCATTTCGAGCTTCGTTTTCTTGAATTTCGTCGTCGATTCATGATTTGAAGCTTTGTTTTCGTTGATTTTCATGAGTTGAAAATTCTCGTTCCTCAGTTGTTAGATTCTTTACGCACTCTGTTTTCTTTGATGATTTCTTGTTTGAAGTTCAATTTCAGATTTACTTTGTGTTTCACGAGAAATTTGTTTATTCTGTTATAATTGTTTGTGTTCAATTTCAATTTGTAGTTAACTTGATTAATTTTCCTTTTTAATTTGTTGTTGATTTCATTTCCGAATCATATTGTTGTTGTGCTGATTTTTTGTTACATTCAGCTCTCGAGGAGTGATGATCCTGATTCATTTATTCCGTACCTTGCTATGAACTATTTTGATCGCTTCTTATCGCAGCACAAATTGAATCTGGAGGTAATATTGTTCCTATATGTATCTTTTTCTTTGAATTATTTCTGTGTTGAAACTGAAAACTCTCTTTTGTTTTCATAAGGACGTGGAAGGTCGTACTGAGACTGAAAGAGTTTGTTTGATCGCTGTCTCTTGTCTCACCATATCTGCCAAGATGAGGACAAATTCCTTCTCAGTTGATCGGTTTTTGGAAAACCTATATGTATGTGCCAATTTACTCCGAATTTTAAGTTATGGTTAAATATGTTTGCTATCGCTATTAAATCGTTGTAGAATTTTAAAATTTAGTGATCTCAAACATTTATCAGTTTTTAGACTCTCATGGAAGACTAAAAATCGATAAAGTGTATATAACTACTCAACAACAACACTAATTTTCTAAACTCTAATTTATGGTTGTATAGGAGTTCGTGAAAGTATGGAGAACTGGTACTCGTACAATACGTAGTTCTTACAGACTGAGCCAATTGTTAAATCTTTAGTTGTCTTCGAAATTAGGAGATTCGGTTTTGTTAGGTCTGATATAGAATTTTGCTTGAATTGTTAAATTCTGAAGTAATGGCTGCACTGTTAAGCTCTTTTTCTTTAGAATGTGGAAATGCTTTCATTCCACGTACTACTGCATTGAAGTATTAGGTACAATTTTTTTATTGAATTGTTAAATTTACATAGATTAGTAGTAATATTACTGAGTTAATGTTAGTTATAGGATCAATCCTTCCTGTCTATGCAGAGATGTGACTTTAGTTATACTAATTATTGAAGTTGTGATTGGTTTTTCCCTAAGAGACAATGGAAAAGAAACATTTGGGTTCCTAAAACTAAATATATTTGTATTCCGATGAATATGTTATAGAGCATTGTTTTTCAATTCACTAAATGAACTTATTGGTTGCACAGAGGGACATGAATGTGAGGATAACTCCTCCGATGGTAATGAGAATGGAGCTTCTCATTCTCCAAGAACTTCAATGGGCAATGAGATCAGTGACTGCCTTCTGCTTTCTGAACTACTATTACCCTTATTTCAAAAAATTCTGTGGTTTTAAACGCCGTAGCATTAATGAGATCATAGTTCAAGCTCAAGGAGGTAAATAGAATTTTCTATGCATTAATGATTTCATACTTCAAGCTCATTATGATTTGCTATTTCTATGTTTTGTCCAACAGTCATGCTTGGAGAATATATACTAATATTCATTGGAATTTTTCTCTTCTCATTCTGCAGAGCACACCTTTGCTCACTACATGCCTTCTCAAATTGCAATCTCCGCTTTTCTGGCAGCTGCCAAAACCGAATATCCCTCAAAGTATAGCGAAATTGCAAAAGACATTAAGAGCAAAATTGGCCTTCAGGTATGTTGATTGAAAACTTAAGTGCATGGCATGTTATGCCTAATAGTATCTCTATATTTCTCAAAAGACATTAAGAGCAAAATTATTTGAGTTTAGGTGTATGAAACGGATATTTCCAGAATCAGTGACATAATTAGGCCATTATACCATAAAAATTATAGTAATGACACGTACAAATTATGCTAGAGTTTTTTTATATGTTCTTCTAGGGGCAGATGAAAGAATGTGTGAAGAAAATGGTTGATCTTTGCAATAGATTGAACATCCAGATTGAGACCACTGAATCAGGAACTCGCTCCACTACAAGTAAATTTGCGGCAGTACCCCAAGAGGAAATCAAGGAAGCTGGAACACCCGAAGAAGATGAAGACGAAGAGTGGACTGGGTTAATCAAGCAAGTACAGGACATGAGAAAGAAGAAGACTTGTCCGGTGCAAGTGTTGGTGCAGGCGGAGGAGTTGCCTGATGATGAAATAACGGTGGCAAGTGGGAACGAGGTAATGGTACCCGATACATCTGATAAAAAAGATGTAGAAGAAACAAGTCTGGCCAAGGGCAAGGGCAAGGCAGTGGATGTTGATGATGATAAATCCAGGGTTGAGGCTATTATCCAAAGAGCATTGGCAAAGGAGCCACGGATGGAGAGATCGATTTCAGAGATTGCGGAGGTTGTAGTGCCAAAGAAGCTGATGAACTTCAAGCTGAAATGGCCCACTGATGTTCCATCACTTGAAGTAGACGAAATACAATACCCTCGGCCACGACAGTCATTTGGCTGCATAATCAGTTAGTTCTGCTTCAGCAAATCTTACATATACGATTTTTTCTGGCTCAAATACTTTTCATTGGCTTTGGATTGTGTTTGATATAAAATGCTCTGGTAGTTTCTTTAGCAGTTCAAACTATCGCTATTATTACCATTGAAATTGACTTTTTATACTTTTCTAATTGAATTCTCACAAATCTTTCAAACGTTCTAAGCTCTTTTTAGCTGGTTATCTCATTGTGTACTAGTTAGTTATCCATGAATTTCACAAGCTAAACTCATGATTACTGATGCCAGCCATTTCATCAATTGACTCATTGTCTTGTATGAGCACAAGAAACATCATATATTATAAACTAAGGGTATGAATATGATTGGGAGTTAGTTTTTGGCTAGACATATATAAGATTTTAAAAATTTGAAGGGATGACATGATAATTTTACGATATTTCAATCACTATTTTAATTGATTTAGAAACATTATATAATTTTTTTAATTTAGAAATTAAAAATAAGTCTTCTCCCTCTCTAAAACTCAACTCCTAAACATGGTTTAATAGTCTATATGTTAACAAATAAAATTTAAGGAAAACAAATTACTTTCTAAGAAATGTGATTCGGTACAAAATTAGACTAATCATGTACTAATAGTTTATTACAGTAAAGAAATGTACTAACATGTTGTGTTATTAAGTTATTTTTTATAATATTTGATCAAATATGTATATCTATATCTATATCAATATGATGAATACAATTAGATGTATATAAATTTTATTGTTAGAATAAACACTACTACGTAATCACAAATCCAAACAAGCATAGATCAGTTTTTACTTCTAAAAAATTAATAAATAATTTAGAGTTAAATATGTTTTTGTTCCCTATAAAAATACCAACTTTTCATTTTAGTCCCTTTAAAATTTTCCTTCAACTTTTAGTCCCTATAAAATTTTCAATCACTACTTTTAGTCTCTATTTTTAAGTTAATTTTAGTTTTTTTTTTAATGAAATTGTATAGATATGTGTAGAATATTGTAAAAATTATTCCCAAAAAAAATTAATTTTTTTTAACGAAACATAAATTAAATATGAATTTTTAATAGTAAAAAATATAAAAATTCATATTAAATTCATGTTTAGTTAAAAAATTCTAATTTTTTTTGGGAGAGAATCTTATAATATTATGCATTTTCCTGCAAAAATTTATTGAAAAATATGAATTCTACATATGAATTTACTTTAAAAGAGCGACCAAAAGTGAAAATGAAAAATTTTATAGGGACTAAAAGTTGAAGGAAAATTTTAGAAGGACTAAAACGAAAAGTTGGTATATTTATAGGGACCATAAACATATTTAACCCAATAATTTATAAACATGATCCAGGCGTGACAATGAAAGAATTAGAACATGTTATCCCTCATTCTCCATTTCAAATTGCATGTCATTTAAAATTTCTTTATGAAGATTAGCCTTTTCATTTTTTTTAAATAGTCAAGACAATAGTCAACATTTTCTGGTTAGAGAAATGACTAGTCAAGACGTTAAGGCAATAGTCAACTCAACGAGTATTAGTCATTGTTTTTTTTAAAAGAGTATTAGACTATCTCTTGTGTATTTTTTTTTAATAAAAGTGGTTTTATTCATCGAATAAAAAATATTTGTTTTGATTCGGTTAATAGATAAGCAAATAGCTAATCGAACCATAACTTTGGTTTAGTTTGATTACTTCCACTTTAAACGGTTAAGTTTTCCCAAACCATTTCAGGCAATTCAGTTTGGTTTGGTTGTGTTGGTTAAAGAGTTTGATGAATTTATTAAGTCGATATCCATTTCAAGTGAGGTAGAATAAAAAAGACAACGTTGAATACTTCGAATAGTAAAAAAAAAAAAAAAAAATTGAATCTTTAACTAGCAAATAGTTGGTAAAGTGGAGTATCAAGGGTTGATATTTTAACCACTCATGTATCATTATGTATGTGCATGTAATATTCATCATTGATTATCAACAATGACATTACTCACTTTTCTCTTGAGTGAATTGTTATCTTTAGTGTCTTCTCCCAACCAATTGGTGACTTCGATTTATAGATGAGGTCGCGCCATATAAACCAAACCAAGTCATAATGTTCTATCATAAAAAAGACCTATTAATACCAGAATTGCAATTTCATTTTGTTTCTATAAAGATCACATTCTCGGTTCCTAAAATGGTGTATTACTGGCAAACCCAAAAAAATGTTTGAGACAGCCAATGAGGGCCTGTTTAACAAGCAACCAAGACAAAGGAAGCAAATGTGTCCCATCAGCACAAGCTGGTTGCGCCATTTTAGAACACAGTGTGCCTCTTTACAAAGTTGAAATGTTCAGAGTTCAAGTCTTGACACAATCTAATTCAAGAGTCAAAGCCTCTCGAAAAAGTAAAGATAGCCCATGTCCTTGGGCGGATTAATGGAAGCCCCTACCTTGTTGTCGTTAAAAATAACCCATCTACCATCTTTCAAGATGTGTGCAACATAGTGACCACAGTGTGTTGAGGTTCCAATGTGGCTAACAATTCCCATTAGTCGATATCCTGTGGAAAACCAAAAAGAGAAAAATTCATAACCATTTGTCGAAGTAATAAAGTTGATATGAAAACTTGTCCATTCTTCGGGAATAACCATCAACAACCCTATAAGTTTGAATAAAATATCATAACATTAACGAGACAAGTATCATCGTATTTTTGGATTATTAATGATAGATAATCATCAATAACATAAGTAATTAAAAATCTAAGATGTGAAAGCAAACTCACTTCCTCCTCCATCGGGTAAGTCGGCATCATTTGGACCAGATGTAGTGTTTGATGCAGTAGCATCCATGTTGGAAACGGATGCATCGGGATTGCTGAAGATCCAGTCCGTTGCTTTCTCAATGTCACCACCCTGCAGAGCAAATATTCCATTAACATAGTCAACTTAAAGACATTTATGGACAATGTATCCAGCCAAACCGGACATAATTGAGAGAAATGTGAAAGTGTTAAAAAACAAAATTACCGATACAATTAGTGCCTTTCGAGCAACGTCATCTTGAAATCCAAATGAAAGTAGCATATCAACTTTTGACTGGTCAACACTTTCAGAGCCACGCCCTCTCGAAATGGGAGCGTCAATATCTAATAGACAAATATACATCATTATTTCCGGCATATACAGAACTATTTTGCTTGATAAAACAATGAGAAACCTGGATCCTCCATGTGAGCTAGTAACCAAGTCATTGCCTCTTCTACTCCAGCATTTGATGTATTTATAGCAGCTTTTTGACAGTGAATCTGGTTAAAGCCCATAGAAACCAGCTGTGAAACAATGTCTTCATTGGCTAAAGGTATTTCTGAATCATCCTCAACGGGTACTGTGCAACACAGAAAACAGATTCCAACATAAAAAATTAAAACTTCAATCCAGCTAAAAATATTCAATTGTTAAGCTGAAAAGGCATTAGCCCACATAACATAGGATAATAAGACTCACAGAAACTGATAACAATCAGAATTTGCAGTTATCAAAATACCCTTTACATCAAAAGGTCAACAGTGCTCTTAGTTTTATACTATGTAGATATACGAAGTGAACACGGTTCAGTTGCAAACAGATTAAAAGGGAGGATGTCAAAAATCATTTTGCTGGATTTGAAGCATATGTGGAAAACATAAAAGTATATTATCAACCTAAGCAACCATCCTTAAAAAATTGGTCTCTTGACGTCTCAATCGAGCAAACTGAATTTGTGAGACGGTAGAGAACCGACATATGAAAAATGTTATTACATACATATGTTTGTTAAGGATTTATCGACCCAAATTGAATCTTTATTATCTTCAGAACTAAAAAAAAAAAAAAAAAAAAAACGTACCCCCATCTGGTAGAAGCTCTTCCCCAGGTTGATGACCTTTGCTACGCATGTGACTGATATCTATGATATCAGGAACGTCAACATATACATCTGACAGAACAGAAGTTCTTAATAATAAAGATATAGAATAAGAATAGTCTGAAAGAATAGATTTAATGACTATAACAAGTACCGAGTTTTTTGGGTACCCATCCCTCCTCCATAACAAATTTGCGCATGTGCAACACCAGATAATCCGGAAATGATGTCAGACCAGCCGACCTACAGGTTATATTGTGTTTTAGCATCAAAATGGTAATTTAATTTAATAGAAGGTTTCCAGTAAAGAAATGCTGCACTTGGTTATCATCTACTCGCTCAAGACAATGGCTTTGATAGACAGAACCTCTTTGGTTTGAGAAAACTGTTTATATTTTCATTTTTCCAATACTAAACATTGAAAACAAAAACAGAATAAAAATAATGTAGCAATTTTGTAATCAAAAGTGAAAACAGAACATTTGCTTAAACCATATAAGCGAAACTTACAATTTTATTTAAAGTAAAAACAAAAAATAGAAAACAGAACATTTACACACACTAAACTAAACAAACCATACATTTCTCATGAAACCAAAAATTGACCTATTTCAAATATGAACCACCATGCACGGCATTATAATTTAACACAACTTTCAGGAGATTGCTTACTTTACTGCTGTTGTCTTCGTTTGCAAAGCAGTGCTGTAAAAATCATGTATCTCCTCTGGACCTGAGAAGCTTGCAAGGCAAGCTTCTAAAGGCACCCTTGGACGTACAACCTCATCACCGGACCTATCACAACAAATAAATATAATAAGCAAAGCTTAGATGGGTGTAAATGAAAGAAATTTTCAGATTCCTAGACATTTGAACTTACACTTCTTTTCCCTCAGAAAGTTTCTCTGCTTTCAGCTTGTGAAACAATTCCAATTCTTCTGAAATTTCTCAAGAAACAAATATGTAAGAATTAAATACAAGACCCTAAGATTTCTCAGTTTGTCCAAATTTATGACAAAAGATCCGACCTTTGTTAGTTGCTTCATGCAATGGGATATTCAGAGAAAGAATGTAGTCATTCCTTCTATTGTATGCAACTTTTCCCGATGAACACAAGATACGATCTTCAACACCAAACTTGAAACTCCTTGCAGGATCCAGTTCAGTTTTCCCAGCATTAGCACGTTCCACTTGGTCAAGAAAATGAAGGAAAAATTCTAAAGCATCCTAACATCAAGTTGCAATCAAACGGTTAGAAGATAGCAAAGAAATGTGGTCTCTAAATATAACATTTATAATTATCTATTACACACTTACTAGAAACCAAAAGCAAATATTAGAAGGCCATAAATTTTATGATAATAATTGTAAGTAAACCAAATGAATCAATGACAGACATGCTTCCAGCTTCAATTGATATTATATCTGATCTTCCACCGGTTTGTGGGGTCAGGTGGCTATTTACTAAGGCTACATTTCCAATTGAATTCACAAAAACTATGGACATCGACTTATCAAATGAAATATAATATCATACTTTACTTTCACCTATAATTCATGTTGAGGAAATAAAAAGTTGGTGAAGATACCTGTTGTCGCATAGTAGAAAATTCCGGATGGCTGGCAGCAACTAAAGTTTTGAACATACGCGGTGGTATCCCTTCTTGCTCCTAGTATTTGAAGATGGGAGACAAAAAATGGTCACGGGAAAAAATTAAAACAAAAGAAACGGTAAGATGAAACATAGATATATGAGAAGGTGAGAATAGTTAATGGCATAAATCTGTTATTTTATCAAGTGACACTTAAAGTTTATAACCAAAACAATTGCAACATATTCAAACGATTGCGATCAAATCTCAGCCTACAACAAAAATTCATTTCCTAAACTGGTACAGTATATAATCCCTCCTAAAAAACACAAGTATAACAATGTTGCTAACTGAGAAATTTGTTTCTGTACCCCTATGATCAAGGGATTTGAATGTACTCACTTAGTTATAAATAACAAACCTAATCTAAGAGAAGTTTTCTCAAAAGAATGTAACTTAAATCTATACATATCATAAAAATTCAATATATAAAACTTAAATATTCATGATCGGACAAGTTAGCAAGGAGATTTAGTCAGCAAAGTTCTAGAAAGCTCACCGCAGATGTAGGGGTGGTTGCAACATTTCTGTTGTCGTCATTCTGGAAAAAATAATGTGATATAAAAATACTTATGACTCGAAACAAACTTGCAAGAGATAGGTGAGGATACTGGTACATACCTCAACTTGTGGAACAGAATATTTGCCAGACAGTAAACCATGTGCAAGTTTCGTCCTAGAATAAAATAAGAACAATTAATATATTCCCCTTTTCAAGTTTTGATCTAGAAAAACAAAATCCAGTTTTGAAGTACCTATTATTAATAAACATTTCTTTTATGGATGAAACAGAATGCTCTACTATGATATATAACTACTTTATAGATACGGGTTATTTATGTTGATAACTAAATACATATTTACATCAACAGAACATGACCAACAGAAAAAGGATAGAAGTAGTATTGAAGTATATTAAAGAATTATAGTTTCTTACAACTGCGTGTTGAGGTCCACAGTTGGATCAGCAGGAGCCTCCTCAAATGCCTTCTTTAGACTGTGGTTTATATAGTACCTAAGAAGCAATCATAACAATAATAAGTAACTGCAAACAGGGTCTGAAACAGTTCAGATAAAAATTAGAGGCATGAACAAACCTTGAAGAGAAGGATCGTGCTGAAAATACAGCTTGCATAGTTGCTGCCAAATAACAACTGAAAGAAAGAAAAAATAAGCGAGGAACTAATAAAATGACAAAAACAAGTACATTATAGCAAACAGAGATCAACAAGAACCAACTCTACCTGTTTCCTAGATTGACCAATCCTGTGTATCCAGGTCCAAAAATTGGTTCCACTTCCTGCCCACTTTCTTGGATTCTATTCCATTCAAAATTGGTATTTTGGTCGAGTTCTTTTTCAGCCGTAGTCATTTCAGTCTGATTATCAGAATGCGTATATTTATTATGATTATATACATAATACAATATTGATGATATGCATACTCTTCAACAAGTTTGTTACATAGTAATACACCAAAAGTTATTGCTTAAACATCCAATTATAATAACTTCCTTGGAAAAAAAAAGCATATTATAGAGTAATAAACCAAAAGTCTATGCAAACATTTGCTTAGAAGGGGAAGAAACTAGCCAAGTAATTGGAGTATATTAAACAATGGTAATTGATGACAGTCAATTATTCGCTATTTTTGGTGTCATTTTCATCACATTTTGGAGTTCATAAGGCAACTTAAGCAGCAAGAAAGCAGGAAAACTGAAGAAAATGCAAAGATTCAAAACGTGTCACAATTTATTAAAAACATGCCACGATTCCACAAAACAGAATGCATTGTTTCGACATTGAGGAAAACGTGTCACGATGGCTAAAACGTGACACGATTTGGTGAAACCCTAATTCAGTTTCTTGCTACACAAGGTAAAAACGTGTCACGATTTCCTTAAAACGCGACACGATTTAGGCGAATTTCTGTGCCTATTTAAGCTATTCTGAAAACAAGGGTTACGAATCTTGGAGAGCAAAGTGCGATTTTGACATCCAGAGACGGCTAGGAGGGCGATTTCTTCATCCTTTTATCACTTTATGTATGTTTTAATTCTTTCATTGATTATGCTATTTGTAAACTCAATTATGAGTAGCTAAATCTCTTAGAGATTAGGTCTGAGATGATTCTATGTAACCCTAATTGATCAATGTTGCTGTGAAACTCTATTTATTGTGAATGACAATCTAGTTTTTATTCAATTCAATTGTTCTTAATGCTTTTTATATCCTAATCAAATATAAACATGATTTAGTGAAAATGAATGACTACTGACTCTAGATTTCAACTTGGACCTCATTGAATTGTTCTAATAAACATGGTTAGTCTAGGAATGGATAATCGTTTGTTAGTAATATTAGGTTAACATGCTTAAACCTTCGAAGAGATTATTAGACCACCTAAGGATTTAGGGGCTGTAGTTTAAGAAGAGGGTCCTAACTCAAGAGATTGATTAGGACTATTTTGTTAACTATCGTAAAACTAGAGAATCATTCATAAGAATAGGGTGCAGTATACCAATTAGGGGAATTCTAATCAAAAGACCTGATCTCTTCTCTCTTCATATTTTCTAATATTTTCTAACCGAATATATATTTTCTAACCGAATCTATATTTTCTGACTGAATCTATATTTTCTGTTATTTAATTTTATGCGATCAAATCAAATATACTTTTACAAAATAATTTATACATCCTAAATATTTACTTTATTGCCAAATTGAGATTAACACAGTCCTCGTGGATACGAACTTATTTTATTACTTCGATGCATTTTTAGTACACTTGCTAAAAGTCTATCAGTAATGTTAAAAATATGAGGTCTCGAGCTCAGAAGGAGAGACGATACTACTTACCATTTGGATTTCATTGTTTCAATGTGATAGATAATAGAGCACTTTAACAGAAATTTTAAACAAGATATCCCCGAACCACCCCAAAGATTATTAGGTGTATTTGACCAAACAAGATTATAATTAGGTATATTTGACCAAACAAGATTATTAGGTATATTTGACCAAACAAGTGCATTCCCAATTTCAAAGAGCAACAAGCTCTAGATCTGTGAGATTTGCAACTGTTTCACTCAGATATTAAATGAAGTGATTCACAAAAGGCCAGAAAGGAAATAAAGCATGTAATCATGCACAATTAGAAAGAGTTCAATGCAGAACTTCACAACACAGCATGCCTTTTACAAACCGTTTTAGCTACCACACAAAGCATTCACCAGATTAGAAGTAAAAAGGTGTGATATATCTTTTAGATGCAATATCTCTGCTCTAAAAATGTATTCTAATTTCAAAATTAATGCTTGAAGAAAGTATAAAGAAATATTAGCATATCGTATGAAACCAAATACGGAAAGTATAATCAACTAATCCATTACCATCTAGAAAATATCAATTTAAGATAAAGAACTAACCTTTTGTAGTGATGAGAAATCAATGCCAAAAAATGCTAGATGTTGTGCTAAAAGTGGATCCAACACATTATCATCCTCCGGATAGGAGAAAACATCTGAGCTGCCACAATATATTGTCCATAATTAGCACACACAATGCAAAATAAATAAATAAATTGGTATTGAATTCACAGTATAGAGTTCATATGATTTACGAAGGGTAAAGGTTATCAGCGTAAAAAATAAGCAACTCGGAGGTAGCATTTGGTAGACAGATTGAAATAGACTAGAATAGAACATGAGTTTTATTCTATGTTCAGTACATACATATTAGAAGTAGAACAGAATGGGAGGTAAAATAGCAGTACGCTCCACTAGAAATATAGAACCAAAAAGAACATAACAGCACAAGCTGCTCCATTCACTAAAAATTCAAATGATTTTTTCCAAACACCATATCATTGTCTAAAGCTTGGTTGACATTATGATTCGTAGCCTTGCTAATTTTGAAACTAAACACTTCTATGTCAGAAAGTTGAGCTACATCAAAATCATGTCTACCAAAAGAGAGAGAATAACTGGCCATTTATTTCTTCTCTTGGCTCTCCAATTAAGACTATATCATCTACAAAAGCATGTATCATTGAAACAACTCTTGTCTGTTGTTATACATCAGACATAGATAAAAGACAAGGGCCCAAAGTTGACCCTTGAAGCATCTTTTGCGGACCCATCTTTGATTGCTCAAAAAAATGCAATAAAAATCATTTCCTCTCCAAAGTTATCCAAAATAACACTCTCAGGGAACCCTATCAAATGTTTTGTAAATCAATGAAAAACATGTAAGTAAATCAATGAAAAACATGTAAGCCTGTTAGATTCCTTAGTTATCTTCGTGTCAACCTCTCCGGCATAAAATCAAATTAATTTTTTGAAACTCGGGTCTCTTGTGTTAATATTTATTTAATTAGCCTCTCCAATAGCTTCACAATATGGATCATGAGCTTAATCCCCCAATGATTTTGTGCAATTTTGTATGTCACTCATGTTGTTATTTATAGATTGGGTCAAGGTCACATACTTTTCCACTTGTTCGGTATACTCTTGTCTACATTATTTTTATTCCACTTTTTCAGCATGTTTACACAAGAACCTTGTTTTATAACATAACTTTTAAACTTAACCATAAGTTCCATGTTTGTGTTCGACCACTAAGAATCATGCATGCATAATCAATTGGCTAGAGTGCTAGAACATCATAAAATAAAGCTTGAAAACAAACATACAAAATTCATCAGTAAGAATTTGTGTTTGACCACTAAGAATCATGCATGCATAATCAATTGTCTAGAGTGCTAGACCATCATAAAATAAAGCTTGAAAACAAACATACAAATTCATTTGTAAGAAATAATAATATATCATAATAGTAAGAGTAGTGATATTTGTACATCCATTTGATGACAACTTTGATAACAACTTTGTTTTTCTCTCTTCTTATTGGTTAAAAACAATGGAGAGAAAAAAGAAGAGAGATGAAAAGAACATCATGTGAGTATGTGAGAGAAAGTTGTCTAAAAGATGTCACAAAATGGATGTACAAATATCATTTCTCTAATAGTAACCTTTCATGATGGTACATTAAATCAAACTATTGAAACTATTAGAAACATAAGTTTGTCAAAATAAAATATGCTAGAAGGGCGTCACCTGCTGCTTCCAGATCAGCCGTAATAGTCCCGAGCTTTACAGCGAGTGGGTAGCCAGTCTTTTTGTAATGTTCAACTGCATGGTTGTTTCCGCCACTTCCATCCCAATTTTTCCTCCCACAAAGGATCACTCCATCAGTCAAATTTAACCAAAGATTGTCTGTCTTGTCACATTGGGAGCATTTCCACCCAGTTGGGGGAATAACAACACCATTGTCAATTTGCTGTAAACTCGTTGCATAGACACTGACGAGTTTCTTATCAGCTGTCCATGCTGCAACTTGCTCCTTCCGTTCAGCACCCGCATCTAGCAATATAGCATCAGCCGCCAACCTTACCTGAATTTTTTTCCAACAAATAACTGAAATAAATTAAAATATCCCCGGCATAAGACTTCTCCATGAATCAAATTCTGCAGTGAATGAACAAAGAAAGAACCAAAAACAGTGGGCAACAAATACCTTCTCCGGTAATTCCACAGAAGGATATGAAAGTGAAACATAGTCAGGTAATATAACAATATTATGAGTTTCTTCATAGTCAGCCTCATTGTTATCAAATCCCCCATCAATACCTACAAATGCATACAATGGATAATCACATTATCCATAAAAGAATCGTCAGTTGTTAAAAAAGTCGTAAAACAACCAAGCCAACAACTCAACAACCCAATTGACCAAAAATAGTTTTGATTGGCCTATATGAACTTATCTACCAACATAAGCACTTGTGAGTATGTTTGAGCTTATGTAATCAACTTACGACATGTGTATAAGCTATTTCCAACTTATTTCTCTAAGTTCTATAGGATAGCTTATGAAATCACCTTATAGCATATATGTAAACAGTTTGCCTTTATTTTATCTTTTGTTATAGAAATAGCTTAAACATAAGCACTTATGATAACCGTTTATGCTATAAGCACTTAAATAATTTGTTTATCCGAACAGGTTCATAGCATAACTATGCATAATCCCTTATGATAAGCTTTTACACTATAAGCACTTAATTAAGTTGTTTATCCAAACAGGGCCATGGCTTATACATAAGCACTTATGATAAAAGTTTATGATATAAGCGCTTAATTTGGTTGTTTATCAAAACAGGGTCATAGCTTATGCATAAGCACTTAAATGATAAACATCTACGCTATAAGCACTTAATTAAGTTGTTTTTACAAACAGGGTCAAAGCTTAACCAAAAGTACTTCTGATAAGTGTTTATGCTACAAGCCCTTGTACAACAAACGCTTGTTAAGTTGTTAATCAAAACAAAACCTAGTAATGAAACAACAACTGAAACAAGACATAACATAAACATATATAGCTTCAATAATCATGTAACATATATCCAATATGTTATAACACAAACCTATAGCCAACAGGGTAGGTTTTTTCGAAGGCCTATCTTCCGGAACAGGCTTCTTCGTCTTCTTCACATGCAAATAAACCGGATTTCCAGTCTTTTCAAAGTTCCAACCCACATAATCCTTCCCAAATGCAAGAAAATTGAACATATCAATGAACAACCCACCTTCTGACGTCTGAAAAATCAAAAACCCACAACCATAATCTATCAAAATCATAAAAATACATTAAAAAAATGAAAAATTTAACAATGTAAAATCGATTTCAAATTAGAATATTAAAAAAGGAAGGATTTTTACAGGAGTGTCGAAGGATAAGCAGCATTCTTGCTTGTAGACGCGATTGGTGGGTTCTGGGATTCGAACTCGAGAGAGATTTGATCGGAGCAAATCCATGGTGGAGTTGAAGCAGTGGCAGAAAGCTTCGAGATTTTGGAACGAAGGGTTTTAGAGAGAGAGAGAGAGAGAGGGAATCAATGTTAGCCCTAACCGATGAATTAGTGTTTCGTATCTTTGGAGTAGAAAGAAAGAAATCAAGCTAACATACTCTCTTTTGTCCCTATCTTAATTAATTAACTAGCAAGTTTAAGATAATTCATTCATTCATATTCATATTTTTTGTTTTTTTTTTAAGACATTCATATTCATATTTTGAATACACAAAAAAGAAAATCACAATTATTTATTACTAAAATGATTAGATATTCATCTGCTCCATATTTATATAGATCATAAACTTATTGATATGGACCAAAACAAAATTGACTATATTAGTTCAAAAATTTACATAACCCTTCAATTAGGGTGCAATATACTAAAATGACACCTTGCCAACCGGTGGCGTTTACGGTACTCAAATAAAAAAATTGTGTATCATGCACAAATTGATAACCGAAGGACAGTTGTCGGTCTGGATTTGTTGTACTAAATCTAATAAAAAAACACAAGACATAGTTTATAGTGTTTGTTCAATTGGTGTTCATGTACAAGTAATTTTTTTAAAAAAATATATTTTTTAATAATTAAAATGTTTTTTTAAGGAAATAATTAAAATGTTAGTTAAGTGTTTGATCAATCATTTTTTTTATACAATTTTTCTAACAAAATTATATTGATTCGAACCAATTCATTCATATTAAATTTATCAACCAAATTAAATTT
Source organism: Medicago lupulina (assembly GCA_958299785.1). NCBI lineage: Eukaryota > Viridiplantae > Streptophyta > Magnoliopsida > Fabales > Fabaceae > Medicago > Medicago lupulina. The sequence continues at coordinate 79,836,969 of OY283139.1, forward strand.
CATCTTATTGAAAAAGATATTACGCACAATTTTTCTAACTAACAAAATAATCACTACAAATATGGACTCCAAATGACTAGCTCATAGCTTACAAAAAGGAAATGAAATAATGTTAATTAATGAAATAGTAAGGTCACATTTTTTGTTTCAGGTTTCTCAGAAAAAGTAACCTGCTGGTAACAGGTCAAACATCTCAACCGTTCATTTAGAATATTAATATACCAATGATCTAAAACTGCTGTCATAAAAGGAAAGACATATTTGTGTATCATGCACAAATTTTATATTTGTGTATTGTAAACGCCACCCTACCAACCTGCTATAAAAAAAGGAAGGGGTGAGATTTTCAGCCCACCATCACTGGTTTATATGACTGCCCATCACTAGTTTGTGTTATATAAAAGGGTTAAATAAATGTATTTATGTAAAAATAGTAAGATTTGTGAATTTTTTTTGTTTGGTACAAAAGAGGCCAAAGCCCAAAGAGAAAGAAAACTAAGAAATTAAACAGACGTTCCTAGGCATGTAAGTCCCGGATATATCATCAAATAAAAGACTCTGAAGCTCACTAGGGGGATTCTCCAGAATATGAAAATCTAGAGAATCCATCGAAATACTGAAATTAGCAAGCCAATCTGCACTTATGTTGCCTTCACGCCAAGTATGGATAATTTTGACAGTCCAACTCAAACTCAAAAGTTGTCGGATACGCTTGACCAAGGTAAGAGTAGTTCCACCAGAATTGCAATTTTTAGTAATCATGTCGACCAAAATCTTTGAGTCAGTCTTGAAGTTGAAGTAAATGTCACTAGAAGGGGGGGTTGAATAGTGACCCTTTAAAAATTTCAATGCTCTTAGAGAGGTTGAGCTTTAAAAAGTTCACTTGGAGTAAGATGACGTAAATAAAATTTAAACACAGCAGAAAGTAAAGAGTAGAGTTTAAGAGAGATCACACAGAGAAGTTATCCTGGTTCACCCAATATGGGTTAGTCCAGTCCCCACAGCTTTTGTGAGATTATCCACTAGTTCTTAGGAGTTTCTTCCTCCTTTTGCAATGTGCAAATCAATATGTATTCTCTAAGCCTCACCAGGCTTACACTGCCACTCGAGCTCTCAAAGAGCTTGAGGCTGAACAACTATGTATTTTCTTAGCCTCACCAGGCTTACACTACTGATATTCTTAGCTTCAGCAAGCTTACACTTATCACTCAAGATTTTACAGGCTTGAGGATATACAATCAAAATGAATTTTGATGTTTGGATCTAATTACAACTTTCAAGCTCCTAAGAGAATGAGAGATTGTAGTTTGTAATACTCTTAAAAAGATGATCCGAAAATATGATTGAGAACAGTAAGAGTATTTTTGATATTGAGAATGATTGATGAATTTCTTGCTTGTATGTAGGCTTGTGATTGTATTTCAAATTCATGCTTTCTTTGTTGAGAGAAAGCTTCTATTTATAGCCAGCCTTCATCCTTCAATATCTTGCAGCTGTTCATTCTTGTGTAGACACCCTTGCTGTTGATAGGAATTGCAAAACTGCCATTGTCCCATCTTTTTGTACGCTGAGCTTGAGCTTGTCAGCCTCGACCTCAACTTTTTACACTAAGAGCTTGAGCTTGTCTTTGTACAGGAGCGTGTATGAACAGTGAAAAGTACATGAACAGTAAAAAGTCATTTCTCTTTACCACTTTTCTTTTGCTTGTTCTCCAAGATGCATCATTGTCATTGTCCTTGCAATGCTTTGTCTCCAAGACATCATTTAATAATATTTTAGCATACTTGGTCACCAAGTCTTTGTACTTTGTGTCTTTGTGCTTGCTTGCTCATCAAGATTCAACTATAGAGCTTTGTCAACACCTTTATCTTTCTCAAATGATTAGCACATGATTGAAATAAAATGTTTGTACATTTTCCCTTGCTTGTGCGCATGGCATTTCCTTTGTGATGCTTTATGAATTAAATCACTAATTAACCTTTCTTGATTAATAATGAATTATTAACATATTCTTCATGAAAGCTTGAGCATAATCATCCAAGGATACATGGCTTTATCATAATGTGAGAATTTTGGACTTTACCTATCCTTAATAAAATCCACTCAAGAGCACACATTAAATAACCAAATAAAATTATAATCTTAATTTTAATACAAGAGTTTGTTTATCATTTAAAAACAATTTCAAAGGGATTTTTGCTTCAACAATCTCCCCCTTTTTTGATTGATGACAAACTTCTTGAAATTAAAATTACATAAGGAGGTTTAGCATAAAAGCTCCCCCTTGATTTATGCATTATATTAATTTTGAGGCTCCCCCTCAAATTATGCATATAATATAAAATGATATGATTTAAAAGATGGAAAGAATAAAAACATTGAATCATTCATTTCATTGATCATAATAATTCATGATTACAATTGATTCATAAAGATTAGCACAAGCATAAGATTAAAATTTCAGAGGATCAATTTGCTACATACACCATGGTTAAGCTCAAAGAAAAGATCCTGGAAATTTCAAAAAGAGTTAAAACTAAGTACTACCTAGTTTTCCAAAAGGTTAGACTAAACAACTGTTTGTACAAGCACGAATTGCAGACTGATTGCAATTTTGAAAGCAGAAAATAACAACATAAAATAGATAAAAACAGACAGTAAAAACCAGATTTTCAAGACATTTCTCCCCCTTTTGTCAGCAACCAAAAAAGAAGGGGGTGGCAAGCTCAGCCTCAGCCTCAGGCTGGAGGTGGAGGTGGAGCTGGATCAGTGGACCCAGGAGCAGGGGGCTCAGGAGCAGGAGCAGTAGACACTGGCAGGATGGGATAAGCAATATCAGGTAGAAAAGGAGGTGGCAGATTTGGTGCAACAGCAGGTAAAAAATCTCCTAGCAACCAATTGTTCATAAAGGCTTGTCTGTTTCCATAACTTGCAATAGTTTGTTGCAAGCCAACAATATTCAAAATCACATCAGCATTAGTCGGGCCAGCAGGAGCAGCAGCAGGTGTAGGAACAGTAGCAGCAGCAGTGTTTCCAGAATCTGTGTTTCCAAAAGATCCAAGAGAGCCAAACTGGCTAGGTTCGGGTAAGGGAGAGGAAGAAGAGGTTTTGTTGATTTTTGGATCAATCAAAGGTGAAACAAGGAAATGATGAGCAGTATCCGTTAGAGGGTTAGATGATTTTGTTGGTGAGATGAAAGAGGTTGAAGGATTACTGGTTTGACCTTGAGTTCCAATGCCGTGCATTTCATCATCCGGATGAAATCCTCCAGTCATTGAGTAATATTGGTAGGGGTTTAAGTTAAAAGGTATCACAGAAGCGGGATCAAAGAACATAGAGTTGAAACCTTCTTGAATATCTTCATTCAAGTTTGGCAATGGTGAAGATTGTGGTTCTAAAGGAATGGGAATTGGAGATTTTCTAGGTGAGGGTATAGGAGGAGAATTGTGTTCAGGGGTGAAATTATCTTCAGCCAAAGCATGATCTTGCTGAACAGTCTCTTTAGCAGCTTCATTCTGGTTCTCATTTTCTGGCTCTTCCTCAGATTCAGAATCATCTTCAGATTCTCCAGTTTCAGCTTCAGATTCAGATCCTTCTTTAGGACTTTCAGGTTCTGGCTCAGGAGTGGAGTACACAATTTCTTCAGAAGGTTCAGGAGTCTCAGATCCTGATTCAGACAGATCTGACTCATGCTCAGGAAGTTCTTCCTCAGCCTCAGCCTCAGCCTCAGCTAGAGGTTCAACTACTTTACCCTTTTTCTTGACAGATCCACTAATCTTATGTGTTGCAGTTTTCTTTCTTTTGGGTTTAGGAACAGTAGCAATACGCAGGCGTCCTAAAATTGAACCATCTATCACAGCACATTCATCTAAGCTTACTTCATCATCCAAAGGTACATTAAATTCCTTAAAAATCTTAGTTAACAACATAGCATAGGGAGCTGAACGACGAGCAGAGGCAGATTGTTTCATATGTGCTAAGATTAGATAACCTAGGTTCAGAGGTTTCTTATGAAGCAAATGATAAACAATGTTTAGGTCAGTATTGTTTACCTTGTCCCAGCTTCCAGCTCTTGCAAGAATGGTACGCACTGTGATGTTATGAAGCAGATGACACTTAGGGTTAAGGTTGGCAGCAGTGGGGCGTCCATCAGAGCCTTCTTTCAAGAAGCTTTCAAACACATCATCCCGGTCTAGCTTGTAATGATCAAACCATTTGTCACCATAGAGATGAACCCCTTTGTTCTCTATGTGAAAAAGCTTGCAGATAAATTCTGGAGTAAGTTTAAAGGATACACCTTTGAGAGTGACAGAGACATGACAGTTTGATTTGAACTTAGCAGCAGCATAGAAAGCGCGAGTGAGACGTGCATACTGTAATTCTTTTACAGATAGAATAGGAGTCCATCCTAGAGCATCAAAATGAGGTTTTAAATTCTGACCTCTTGAAGCTATATCAACCAAATCCACTTGTCTTCCATTTGCTATTGCTTTGTCAGCCCATCTGCTTAAATAAGCATCTTTGATAACAGGATCTCCAAAAACATCGTCCAGAGAGGCAGTTTTGACCCTTTTTGGAGCTTCAGATTTCCCTTTAGCTTGAGCTCTTGGAGAGCTTGAGCTAGAAGTTTTCACCTTTTTTCGAGGTTGAGGCGGAGATGACTCAACAGCTTGTTTCCTCTTTTTAGAAACAGATTTCTTTGGCTGTTTCGACGGAGAAGAAGTGGTCTCAACAGGGGTTTCAGCAGCTTTTCTCTTAGGGGTTGATTTCTGCGGATTGGGTTCAACTGATTTAGTAACCCTAGGTTCAGAACTTTCCTCATCAGAATCAATCACATGTACAGTTGAATCTATCAAAGGTGGTTTGTTTACAGACCTCATCCTTTGAGATTTTCTAGTGGGAATAGATGATGAAGACGTTGTTGATTTAGATTTCTTTGGTTTTGTTGATTTCGCAACCAAGGGAGAAGGAGCTTGCGATGAAAGACCAGCTGGAGTTTGTTCATGATCAGAAGAAGATGGAGCTTTGGATGGGAATACAATGGTCACAGGTTTGGGATTTTTTGGTAGAAAAGGTACCATGGTTCGAGTAGGGTTTGGTGGTGATGAAGAAGGTGGGTCATTTTGCTAAGAAGGAGGAGGAGGTGTTTCAATATGAAGAGGAGACAAAGATGGTGGTGACAGTGGCGGCGGAAGTGTTGGTTCAGTTTCAGAGGTGAAAGGTGGTTGGGTTTCAATTTCGGATTTTTCCATTTGAGAGGAAAAATGGAGAAGTTTTTTCTTTGAGTTGAAAGGTTTCAATGAAAAAGAAGAAAAGAGGAAGAGTTTTTATGGAAAAAGAAATTTAAGAAGGACAAACATAAACAAATAATAAACACTCATGATGATGAGTTGCAAAAGACCTTTTTTCTTGAAACCACACACGTGAGACAGAGAAGGAGTTGGGAAAGGGAAAAGTTTTTGATGCAAAAAGAACTTGACATGACCAATAGTGGTTTAGGAGACATACAAAAAGGTGGTATTTGGAGGGAAGTGACAATAAGTGGTTTGAATTTGAAATGGATTAAAAATTGAGCTTAGGTGTAGTAAAAATTTTAATCCTCTATTTTAATGTTGGAGAAAAAAATATAAATACAATAAAAGAATTATTTTAATGAAGACAAACTAATAATAGATAATTTATCTCTTAATAAATTAAATCTATCTTCTACCAAAGGTTTTGTAAAAATATCTGCGAGTTGATTTTCAGTATCAATGAAAATCAATTCAATTTCTCCTTTTTGTACATGATCTCTGATGAAATGATGTTTTATTTCAATATGCTTAGAACGAGAATGATGAATAGGATTTTTAGACAGATTTATAGCACTTGTATTATCACACAGAATAGGAATTTTTGTGTACCTTACTGAGTAATCTTCTAGTTGATTTTTTATCCATAATACCTGAGAGCAACTGCTTGCAGCTGACACATATTCAGCTTCAGTAGTAGACAGAGCAATTGTATTTTGTTTTCTACATGACCAACTAATGAGAGCTTGACCAAGAAATTGACATGCTCCACTTGTGCTTTTTCTTTCAATTTTGTCTCCGGCAAAATCAGCATCACAATACGCTGTAAGATTAAAAGTTTTGTCTTTTCTATACCACAAACCAAGATTAGTGGTACCGACAAGATATCTGAAAATTCTTTTAACAGCAGTAAGATGTGACTCTTTGGGTGCTGTTTGAAATCTAGCACAAAGTCCCACAGAAAACACAATATCTGGTCTACTTGCTGTTAGATATAGTAGTGATCCAATCATTCCTCTGTATTCTTTTTCAGATACAGACTTACCTTGCTCATCTTTTTCTAAAATCGAGGAAGGATGCATGGGAGTGGACATGATTTTTGCTTCATTCATTTTGTATTTTTTGAGAAGATCTCTAATGTATTTTTCTTGAAAAATAAAAATTCCGTCTTCTTGTTGTTTGATTTGTAAACCCAGAAAGAAGCGAAGTTCTCCCATCATGCTCATCTCAAATTCACTTTGCATGAGGTTGGAGAAATCCTCACACATTTTTTCATTTGTAGATCCAAAGATGATATCATCAACATAGACTTGAACAATTAAAAGATCTTGATCATGAATTTTTCTAAAAAGAGTTGTGTCAATATGTCCGCGAGAAAAATCATTTTTGAGCAAAAAATTGCTAAGTCTTTCATACCAAGCTCGAGGAGCTTGTTTGAGACCATATAGGGCTTTTGAAAGTTTGAAAACATGATTTGGTTTTTTATCATCCTCAAAGCCAGGAGGTTGATGGACATATACTTCTTCATTTAGAAAACCATTTAAAAAAGCACTTTTAACATCCATTTGAAAAAGTTTGATGTGTTTATGTGCAGCATAAGCAAGTAAAATTCTAATTGCTTTTAACCTTGCTACAGGGGCGTAAGTCTCATCATAATCAATACCTTCTTGTTGATTATAACCTTGAGCAACCAATCTTGCTTTGTTTCTGACGACCTTGCCATCTTCATCTAGTTTATTTCTGAACACCCATCTTGTTCCAATGATGGTCTTGTTTTGAGGTTCAGGTACCAAATTCCAGACTTTGTTTCTCTCAAATTGAGAAAGTTCTTCAGTCATGGCTTCAATCCATGATTGATCAGTGATAGCTTCATTTATGGATTTTGGCTCTATATGTGAAATCATAGCCATGTTTATTTTGTCTTGGAAAGATGATCTTGTTCTTACTTTATCAGCAGTGTCACCAATGATTAACTCTTTAGGATGATCAACAACTGATTTCCAGCTTGGAGGAATGGATAGAGAAGATGAATCTGGTTCGTCTTCATTCTTTTGTTTTGATATATCAGAAGTTTGTTGATGACTAGAATGATGATGTTCATCTTCATCCTCATTTACATTCTCAACAATAAGATCATTAAATTCATCAAAAACAACATGCATGCTTTCTTCTGTACATCTGGTTCTTAGATTATAAACTCTATAACTTTTTGAAGTAGTAGAATAACCCAGAAAAATAGCTTTGTCTGACTTTGAGTCAAACTTACTCAAATTATCTTTGTTGTTTAAAATGTAGCAATAACATCCAAAGATATGAAAGTATGCAATCGTAGGTTTTCTATCTTTCCAGAGTTCATATGGGGTTTTGTTTAAAATATTTCTGATGGTAACACGATTTAAAATGTAGCAAGATGTGTTTATGGCTTCAGCCCAAAAATATTTTTCAACATTTGATTCGTTTAACATGGTTCTAGCCATTTCTTGTAATGTTCTATTTTTTCTTTCAACTACACCATTTTGTTGAGGAGTTCTGGGACAAGAAAAATTGTGAGAAATCCCATTCTCTTCAAAGAAGGATTTAAAGGATGAATTTTCAAATTCTCCTCCATGATCACTTCTTACGGAAATGATGCTTGAATTTTTTTCATTTTGAACCTTCTTGCAAAAAGTTTTAAATGCTTCAAAAGAATCATCTTTGTTTTTCAAAAATAAAACCCAAGTGAATCTAGAGAAATCATCAACAATTACAAATCCATATCTTTTTCCACTAAGACTCGCAGTTTGAATTGGTCCAAAGAGATCAATGTGAAGAAGCTCAAGGGGTTTATTTGTGGAAATAAAGTTTATGGAATGAAAACTGCTTTTAACATGTTTCCCTTTTATGCAAGCTTCACATATGTTATCTTTGTCATAACTGAGTTTAGGAAGACCTCTAACTAGATCAAGTTTAGATAGTTTTGAAATAGTTTTCATACTTATGTGACCAACTCGTCTATGCCAGATCCATTTATCTTTATCTATGGACATGAAACAAGATTCAGTTGGGAGTTCATCTAAAAATAAGATGTAAAGATTTTTATGTCTTGATCCAGTAAAGATGATTTTTCCTGAGGATGTTTGCTTAATTTCACATATGCTTGGTTTAAAGATAACTTCATAACCATTATCACAAAGTTGACTAATGCTTAGTAAGTTATGTTTTAAACCTTCCACATATTGAACATCCTTAATCTTAGCAGAGTTATTTTTACCAATGATACCCATACCTTTGATTTTAGCTTTATCATTGTTGCCAAAAGTTACTGATCCTCCTTCTTTTTCCTCAAAGGAAAGAAAGCATTCTTTATCCCCTGTCATATGCCTTGAGCAACCACTGTCCAAGTACCAATGCCTTTTCTTGGTTGCCAGCATACATTCCTCTTCTGCATCATCTTTTGCCATAAGACATAAGTTAGCTTCTTCATCCTCTATTCCATCATTTGAGTCGTCAATGTCGTCCCAAGTAACAGGCATTGCTTTTTGGAATGGAGGTTTCTTCTTCTTTTCCATAGGACATTCTGATTTGTAATGTCCCATCTTGTTGCATCCGAAACACTGAACCTTGCTTTTATCTGTTTCGGTTTTTTGAGGCTCTCTTCTATTATGAAATGGTCTTCTATTTTGATTTCTTCTAAAGACCATTTTTTGAATTTTTCTTGAAATTAATGCTAGGTCATCCTCATCTTCGGACTGATTAATGTAATTGTCATTTGATTCAAGATTTTGTGAGGGTGATCTTTCATCTTGGTTTTCACAATTTTGAGAGGTTTTGAGAGCAATCATTTTGTTCCTCTGTGGTGGCTTATCTTCCATGAGGATGGATTCATGAGCTCTTAAAGAGCCTACCAATTCTTCAAGCTGAAGCTCTTTAAGATTCTTAGATTGTGTGATTGCCGTAACCATTGGTCTCCATATTTTTGGAAGACTTCTTAAAATTTTTCTAACTCTCTCGTGAGTTGTGTAAGTTTTGCCAAGAGAGCGTAATTCGTTTACAATGATTGTTAATCTTGCAAACATCTCATCAATGGTTTCATTTTCTTTCATCTCGAATGTTTCAAATTTTTTTACTCCCATATCGATTCTTTCTTCTTTGACATGACTTGTTCCTTCATGATGAGTCTTTAAGGCTTCCCATATTTCTTTAGCGGTTGTACATTCTTCTACTCTATCATACTCCTCCCTGCTTAAAGCACATGTTAGAAATAATTGAGCTTTTGAGTTTAGAAGTACCTTTTCGTTTTCTTCTTTTGACCATTCTTCCTGTGGTTTTACTACTGACGGTGTTGTTGCTGTAGCTGTTGTCATTGGAACAAAATTTCCACTTTCGATGACTGGCCACATATAGTTGTCTTGAGATATTAGAAATAATCTCATCTTCCCTTTCCAATAGTAGTAATCTGTTCCATCAAAATACGGAGGTCTACTTGATGATCCTCCTTCAGGTACGAACTTTGCTGTTTTTGACATTTTCTTCTTCCTGGATCTTTTCCTCTTACACTGTTAAGTGCTCTAACCTTGGAGGCAGAGCTCTGATGCCAATTGAAGTTGAAGTAAATGTCACTAGAAGGGGGGGTTGAATAGTGACCCTTTAAAAATTTCAATGCTCTTAGAGAGGTTGAGCTTTAAAAAGTTCACTTGGAGTAAGATGACGTAAATAAAATTTAAACACAGCAGAAAGTAAAGAGTAGAGTTTAAGAGAGATCACACAGAGAAGTTATCCTGGTTCACCCAATATGGGTTAGTCCAGTCCCCACAGCTTTTGTGAGATTATCCACTAGTTCTTAGGAGTTTCTTCCTCCTTTTGCAATGTGCAAATCAATATGTATTCTCTAAGCCTCACCAGGCTTACACTGCCACTCGAGCTCTCAAAGAGCTTGAGGCTGAACAACTATGTATTTTCTTAGCCTCACCAGGCTTACACTACTGATATTCTTAGCTTCAGCAAGCTTACACTTATCACTCAAGATTTTACAGGCTTGAGGATATACAATCAAAATGAATTTTGATGTTTGGATCTAATTACAACTTTCAAGCTCCTAAGAGAATGAGAGATTGTAGTTTGTAATACTCTTAAAAAGATGATCCGAAAATATGATTGAGAACAGTAAGAGTATTTTTGATATTGAGAATGATTGATGAATTTCTTGCTTGTATGTAGGCTTGTGATTGTATTTCAAATTCATGCTTTCTTTGTTGAGAGAAAGCTTCTATTTATAGCCAGCCTTCATCCTTCAATATCTTGCAGCTGTTCATTCTTGTGTAGACACCCTTGCTGTTGATAGGAATTGCAAAACTGCCATTGTCCCATCTTTTTGTACGCTGAGCTTGAGCTTGTCAGCCTCGACCTCAACTTTTTACACTAAGAGCTTGAGCTTGTCTTTGTACAGGAGCGTGTATGAACAGTGAAAAGTACATGAACAGTAAAAAGTCATTTCTCTTTACCACTTTTCTTTTGCTTGTTCTCCAAGATGCATCATTGTCATTGTCCTTGCAATGCTTTGTCTCCAAGACATCATTTAATAATATTTTAGCATACTTGGTCACCGAGTCTTTGTACTTTGTGTCTTTGTGCTTGCTTGCTCATCAAGATTCAACTATAGAGCTTTGTCAACACCTTTATCTTTCTCAAATGATTAGCACATGATTGAAATAAAATGTTTGTACATTTTCCCTTGCTTGTGCGCATGGCATTTCCTTTGTGATGCTTTATGAATTAAATCACTAATTAACCTTTCTTGATTAATAATGAATTATTAACATATTCTTCATGAAAGCTTGAGCATAATCATCCAAGGATACATGGCTTTATCATAATGTGAGAATTTTGGACTTTACCTATCCTTAATAAAATCCACTCAAGAGCACACATTAAATAACCAAATAAAATTATAATCTTAATTTTAATACAAGAGTTTGTTTATCATTTAAAAACAATTTCAAAGGGATTTTTGCTTCAACAAGTCTCCACTATAAGACGAGTAGTATTCTCCCTCCACGCAAAGTCTAAGCCTAGACACATGCCCCACATTTCAACATGAAAAGCATCACACATTCCAATCTTTTTGAAGTAGCCTTTGATCCATCTGCCATCAGAGTCTCGAAGAAGACCTCCACACCCTGCAAGAGTACCAGATCCCTTCCAAGCACCATCACAATTAAGCTTAACCCAACCAATCTGAGGTCGCACCCAACGGATGTATATAGTTTCCTTTTGATGCGGACTTTTATGCACCAACTTCATATTGTTTTCTATGTCTCTAGTAAACTTTTGAATTACCAGTTTTGTTATGTGCATGTTCTAGGTGTGTTCTTCTCAATTTGTCATATATTTTCTTATATTTGCTTAATTCTTGAAGAATTTTCCCCAATTTCTTAAATAGTGAGATATCATAGTGGAATAGAACTCAAGTTGAGTGAGAAATCGAGGTTGTAGAGAGCAAGGAAGCCGACAACGATAGATGGTGACCGAGACTCATTTCACTGACAAAAATACACTTACAAAAATAAAATAATGTAATAAATTATTCTTCAAACAAGCTCAAGAATGCGTCCTTGAACATGTGATTTGATTCACAATTTTTCTCATTATTAAAACCATTCTTTACTTTTCTCTCTACTATATCTCTCCAAGAAACACTTGTGTAAACACTTCCATCAAGAAACTTTGAGAGATTGTTCCATAGGATTATGGGGTACTATTAGATTGGGTAATGATTTGATTATCTCAAGGAAACTGAGGTGGCTCAAGATTCTAAAGTATAGATTCTAATAGTACCTTCCATTCTATACTATAGAAGAAGGATTATTTTCGCCTATTATCTCAGGGGATTTTCTTGCAATTCAACACCGAAGAAGCTTCATGGAGCTCTTATGAATGAAGAGATCTTTTTGAAGATCACTCAAAGATTGCATGGAGTTAAAGAATGGAAGGGTTCAAGTTCTAAATTCGTGGAATTTGAATTGGTTCTTGTTTAAGGTGATCATGTTAGAATAGAACTAGGACATAGCATCTTTTATAGCAAATATTGGCATATTGTGGAATATTACTTGTGACAAAAACCTTGTAAAGGTGTGGAGCATGAAACTTACTATATATTGTTGACAAAACACGTGGAACTTCGTAAAAATAGAGTAATTACGTAAACATGGTATAAATTCAATTCAATCATAAAAAATTCAAACTATTACACATAAGCAACTAAAGATTTTATCTAAAAAAAGATCAGAGATAAAAATATTGAATTCAATGGAAATTGACATAAAGAATTCAAACCATTACACATAAGCAACTAAAGATTTTATCTAAAAAAGATCAAGAGATAAAAATATTGAATTCAATGGTTTAGAAAAACTTCTCCAATCCAAGTTTCATCGGATTCATCATCATAAGTTTTGACGATGATTTCAAACCGCCAAAACGAAGAAAACGCGGCGCCACTACCACGTATCCTGCCATTGCAGGTGAGGAAGGTGTCGTTTTATTTTCACAGCGAAAGAGAGGAAAGGAAACATGGCATTCTCTTAGGATGGCTATCAATGACACAACATTGGTAATTTTCTTTCGTTTATTTTTTTTAGAATAATATGTTTTTTTATGGAACTAGTATTGTCATAATATTAACATTAATTAATAATTTAATAAAATATATATTGCATATGCATGAATAAGGATGGCTTAAGAACTCTTGATTTCACCAATTGTTTTGTCTTTACTTCTTAATTTGTTTATAATTGACTATCCTATGGAGTATTCTTTTTGTGAAAATGACTTATTTACGTAAATTCTAAACATCATAGTACTTACATTGGTATCTACTTAGTTATCCGATTTTGTTTAGTAAATACTCTTTAATAAATATACACTGATGTTGACTCATGTATTTGGAATTAAATAGAAGTATGACTGAAATATCTCCTCCCGTATTTATTAGGAGTAATAATATTTTTAAAATATAATTTAATTTAATTTTTTTTTATATTTAATGATCTAACTCGTTAGTCTTAAGTAACCAAAAAAAACTCGTTAGTCATAAAATGTAATTTAAAAAATTTATTTAGTTTTTTTTATTGAGATTACATAAATTCAATACAATTAACTCTATTTCTCGAGATGAATAAATTTTAAACATATTTCATTTCAAAAGAAGTGCATTTTTGTTATATGTTTATCAATATAATATTGTAAAGTAGTTAGACTATCATCAATGAATTACTCTAAATGTATTAAAAATGATTTGAGTCTTTTCAGGAATTGGTCGGTTATCCTACATACCTTAACTTGGTAGAAACAATGTATTTATAATATGATTAAGAAAAAGCATCTAGGCTGCTATAGGGATTAGATTTTATTTTTTTTGTCAACATAGATTTTTTATTATATTTCTTTATTTATTTTTCAGGTTCTTAAAAAAATTTAGATTTGTTTGATTTAGAAAAAGAGTAAATACTAGACATGATAGTACAAACATTAATATAATTCAATTTGATGTGCCTACATTTTCTTAAATTTTAATATTGTCTTTAATTGAGCTCAGTTTTTGTCTTCAACACAATTGAAATTTTTCTTTGTTTTGGTGGGTGTTAGACTGACTAAATTAATTTTTTTTGTGCATTATGATAGATGAAGAAGATTCTTAGTAGAAGGAAAAGAAAAAAGGATTCCATGTTAAGATCAAACAACAACACAAAACTAGAAATCATTGATAAACACAAAACAACAACACATGAAACCACTTCAAACACTTCCTCTATTAATATTGGTTCATCCACAATTTGTTCCTCTTCATTATCTCTTAATTCATCTACCTCGTCACACTTTGATCGCATGTCAAACTCTTCCACTTTTGAAATAAATAACACACCAAAACCACCATCATTAACTGGAACTAAGGGAATATCAAAGAAAATTAACAGTGTTGTTGAAGATAAGAGGAAAAGAAACATAATTTTATGTATTCTATGGATTATTAATTTATTTGTTTTGATTTTATGGGGTAAAGTTTTCGCTATATTGTGCGCTTTAATTTGGTTCTATCTTGTGCCTTTTAGACATAGAAGGAAATGTAAAGAGATGGTTTCTTCATATAAATAGAGTGAATTTGACTTTGTTCAGTATAAGAAGAAGATTATTATGGATGGGATACTCGAAAGGAGTCTGTACTCCTTCGACTTATGCTAATTCGATGACAAAGTCATAAAGGGTGCAAGTTTTTTTCTTTCTTTTTTGATGTATTTATTTAAGGGTGCTAAGTTTGTAACACTATGAGTGTGTATACAAATTTGTATACATGATGAACTTTGGGAGTAATTGATGAATATATATTGATAATTGTATACTTATAGACTTATAAATGTGTATAATTAACATTAATATATTGATTTGTAACTTGTGAATTATGTTTTGTGATGGTAAAAATATTGATTACACTTAAAAGAAAATTAAAACATGAAACTTTGACATGTGAGTTTTCATTGTTAGTTTGATGTATAAGGTGTTTAATTGATTGAAGTTAGCTTCTTTTGTACCATAACTTTATGCCTCTTTGAAGGTGGAGTAAGTGACAAAAGTGCCTCATTTTAATTTTACATTCAATTTGTTGAACTATTTGAAATTTAAAAAAGGTCATGTCTTTTTCTTGATAAAACTTAGATGAATTAGGGCGTAAAATATATTACTACCTCTGTTCCTTTTTAAGTGTCACTTTTGGAGAAATTTTTTGTTCTTATTTACCTGTCACTTTCAAAATTCAAATGCAACAATACATGTTGTTTTACCAACATTACCCTTAGTTATTTATTATAGAGAGAGAAATATATTAAATAAGATATTAAATGACTAAGGATATTATAGTAAAAGTATAGATTATTATATAAGAAAAAACAACATTTATTGAATGTCTTAATTTATATAAGATGTTAAAAAATGACACTTAAAAAAGAACAGAGCTAGTAATTGTTTGAGATTGGTTGCTGCCATGTAATATTATCATGGATATATAAATCGAAATCATATGTTTACGATAAGTTTGAAGGGGAGAAAAACACAAGAAGGGGGGTTGAATTGTGTTTTTAAAAAAACGTTTTTCTCTTTTCAAAACTCAGAATCAGAATGATCAGAAGCTAGATAAACAGCTTCTGAAGATACTGTTCAAGAGCGTATGCAGCGGAATGAAAAACAGAGAGAAAAGAGAAGAAGCAGGACACAAAAGATTTATACAGGTTCCTTCCACAATCCGGAAGTAGTCCTGTCCCCCTTGCACTTCCAAGGAGAGTTCACTAAATGTAATATCTGATTACAAATGCTCAAGCACACAAGCAAGAGACTTCAAATGCTCAAGAACACAATCAAGAGACTTCTAATGCTCAAGCACACAAGCAAGAGACTTCTATCAAACAAAATTACACAGAAAAATGTTTGAGATTGAACACTTGATATACAATCAGTGGTGTTCACAATACAAATCAGATACAGACTCTTAAGACTTAAGAATTTCAAAGATATAGACTTGAAAACTGAAATTCTAAGTGAACTTTGAATGCTTAGACAATTTGACAGAGTTTTGGCGCTTTTTTGAAATATTGTGGAGTCTTATTTGTTCTTCAAGTCTTCACTCCTTTATATAGAGGTGTGAAGTGAACGTTGTAAGTGCCAACACATTCAAAAAGAGTCGTTACTGAAGCTTGATCTTTCACCAATGATTCTTTGCCTGATTTAGTTGTTGTCCTATAAAGAATCAATTTCAAATCCATTCCAGTTGAGAAGGAACAAGGATGCAGGCTTGGTTGTACATAAGAGCTGTTATTCTTGTCTGTTTGCTGAGACAATTAACAGAGTAGTGGAGAAGGTGGTTGTACAGTTCGTACAAAGTACAATGTCAACGCTTCTTGTCTATTTGCAACAAAATGACTTCAAATCCTTTTGAAATGACCGTTGCTTAAATCCACTAATCTTCTGCCAATGCTCCATAATTTTCGCTCCAAAATACAACACTTGAATCTTGAAATCTGGTGAAATACTGTTGCTTCGAAGAATCAGCTTCTGAGGACCTTCAGCTTCTGATGACGTCATACTCTTCAGGAGCTCTTGTCTTCAGGAGCGCTAGTCTTCAGGAGCGCTAGTCTTCAGGAGCGCTAGACTTCAGGAGCGCTTTAAGTTTCAAATGGATACTTCCTTTGCTCTTTATTTGTTCGTTCAGAACCTTGATGTGATATATTACTTTGTTTATGGTCCTGTACACTTGAACAAATGTTAGCAAAACCAATTGTCAATTTTTAATACTTTGTTATCATCAAAACTCTTTAGGGTTTATTGTTAAACACATTTTGTTCCAACAATCTCCCCCTTTTTGATAATGACAAACCAGTATTTAAAAATTTGATCAATTGTTGTTAATCTAATTAACAAGTTGACTTATAGGGTATGAGGTTTGTAAGCTCCCCCTGAGTCTAATAGTACTTTAAGGTGAGGTTTGTAAGCTCCCCCTGAGTTCTATCTTTGTTAATTAAATTCATTTAACGCTTAGTAAAATAATCAAAGAGAATAGAAGTGATAGAGAGAGATAATGGTTCAGTTAAGTTATTTTGAAATAAAGTTACTCCCCCTAACAAAAAGTATTGAGAGATGATTAAATTTCAAAAACTTAATGGGGCTCAGGACCTTTAAATACTATCACACTTACTCCCCCTTTTGTCATTAACAAAAAGAAATCAACAAAAGAAAGAGAAAAACATAGTAAAAGGATCAGAGCATAATCAATATCACAAGTGAAATGCGTTAAAAAAAATAAAAAAAATAAATCAGAAGCAATTAATAAGATCAGGAGCAAAGAAATATATAGAAGTGTTTGAATTCAGAAGCATACACAGTTAATAAAAGAACAAACTGAAAAACACAACAAACAACAAAGGGTGTGCAACTATGGGTTGGTTTGTTTGAGAGTGTTTTCAAGAATCTTCTTCAGGAGGTCATTGTTTTCCTCTTGCTTCTGCTTCATCTCAGCTATGCTTCTGGCCATATTTTCTTCTCTGATCCTGGCTTCTTCCAGTTTAGCATCAGTTTCAGCTTTATGTTCTAAAAACAGTAGCCTTTGCTCAAGGAGATCTTTTTCCAGCTTCTTATTCTTTTCCTTTAAGATCTTGTTCTCTTGAGCTAAAGCTAGATCAGGAGCTGATGCCTTTAGATTGACCTTTGTAAGGAAAGATAAGTCAAGGTCCTTGGGATGAATGTACTGAGGCAGAAAATCAGTTGGTTCTCTTCCTCTGATACTTAAAGACGATCTAGCCCAAGTTCCAGTTATCTTAACCTCTTCAAGATCTTCATTGATGCCGTTCAGCCAGTCCTGAAGCTTCTGCTTAGCTTGCTCTTGAGCTTCTACGCATGTTGAGGATAGAGCTTGCATGACATACTCAACTCTCTCCTTGAGCCTACTCCATTGTTTCTCATAGCTTTCTCTGTGACTCAAGTCACTTCTAGATGAAATGAGCTTGATCATTTTGTCAGCTATGTCCTCACACACTCCCTTTAATACATTAGAATCTAAGAATCTGGTGGGTGGTGAAGGTTGTTTTCTAGGCTTGGGAGGAGCACAGAGTTGAATTTGTAGGTTATTTATGGTTGAAGATTGAGAATTGCTTTCAGATTGTGATTGTGCCTGATCAGAAGCAGACTGGTCAACCTCCATAGGAAAAGATTGAGCAGTTTGTGCATCAGGATCAATGACAGAATCATCAATCTCCATAGCATTTTCAGTGTAAAGAATTTCAGAAGTATGGTCAGAAAAGGTTGGTTCAGGAACAGATTGTTCAGGAACAGATTGTTCAGGAACAGATTGTTCAGGAACAGCTTGTTCAGGAACAGATTGTTCAGGAACATACTGTTCAGAAACAGATGGGGACACAAGTGGTTCAGGTACTTGTTGATGGGGGCTTTCTGAAGCAACTTGTGAAGTTGTTACTTCAGAGGCTTTTTGTGGTGTTAGGTTAAAATTTGGAAGTTCACCGGATAGATGACTGCTGAGATTATTTATAACAGAGTCATCTTCTGGTTTGTCAGGTAAAATCATGTTGACAGGTTTAATGGTTTGTGGTTGAAGTGGATGATTAGGGGGTAGTTTGCTGCATTGTAACTCTAGCAAACTACTGACCCTAGCTTGGATAGATGGTTCAGATGGTTTGAAAGGAGAAATAGGTTTGGAAGAATTTTTGTGGAGTTTGGAGGATGGTGATAGGCTTCTTCTGAGGATGCTAATAGGAATATCAGAAGATGAGGATGATGAGGTTTTGGATTGAGAAGGTGATGAGGGAGTGGAGTCAGATTCTATATGTATTAAGGGTTGTGAGGAGGATGTACCTGATATAAAATCTGATCCAGGAGTAGCTAGAATACTTGCAGCTTCAGTAGCAACTTCAGCTTGCAGTTCTAATGAACTCATCAGAGCTTGCTCAGCAACCTTAGCAGCATCTTCCTTGAGCAAGACCTCAGTAGGTACTTCTATTTCCTTAGCCAGCTCCAAAGCCTTCTGAACAGCTTCAGATTCAGCCTTCTTCTTCTTTCTTACCTCCCTGGTAACCAGTTCGGTAGCCTCTTCTTCTTCTTGTGCCTCTGCAGCTGCACAATCTTCAGCAGTGTATACAGATTCCTTCAGTTTCCTTAGCCTCTGAGTCCTTTTCTTCTTTTGAGGAATCTGTTTCACTTTCGTTGTTGTTGTAGATGCTGAAACCATTTGCTTGCCACTTCTTGTCTCCTGAGGAATAATAGCTCCTGGGTTCAGATCCTGAACCTCTTCCTGAATTGATGATCCTCCAGGAGCACCAGATGAAGACTTTTCAGGAGCCTTTTCCTTCTTCGCCTTCTTGGAAGGATTTTCACCTTCTAAGTACTCTTCTTGAGTAAGTACCTTTCTTTTAGATTTTCTTCCTTTAGCTACAGGAAGTTCTTGTCCATACATTTCTTCTGGAACTTCATCCAGACTGATCAGCTTTCCATGGGTCTCATAGTGATCAGCAATGAGAGCCATTTGAACAGCCAGGGTGTCTTTCTTGCAGATGGGAGGGAAGTCCTCCATCAGATTAGATATGACCCTTGATTCACAGATGTCTGTCTTCAGCTTGGTCACTTCAGGAATCAGTTTCATATGCTTCAAGGTGCTTGCATTTATCACCTTTCCTGTCTCAGTTTCCAGCTGTTCATCAGTGAAGTAATTTACTTCATTCAGAGCTTTAATAATGCCTCCTTGATGGAAGATTTCTGAGATCAGTCTTCCATAGGGAACCCAGACTCTGCACTTATTCTGGCTTTCCCTTAGCTCTTTTATCATATGCCTGAAGATGTACTTAGGCAGATTTATCTTTTCTCCAGTGATGAGATGATGAAGAAATACCTTGTGAGCCAAAGATGGTTGATCACCACCACCTCCTTTAGGCAACAGGTTTTCGTTGAGAATCTTCAGGAGCATCTTGTTGATCATGTTCAAGTCACAGTATTTACCAGCTGTTGTAGAATTGAAGAGAGTTTTATTCACCAAATCACTCCAGGAGCTTGACTGAGAGTTTGGTATATCTACACCGGAGTACTTTCCAGATGCTTCTGCTCCAATGACAAAAGCAATTATAGCTTCAGAAATGTAGACTGGAATACCCATCAGGCTTGACCTGATCTGAACATCTTTAAAGGGTTCCAAACCCATTTCTTCTCTGGTTTTCCCTTCAAGAGAGGGATCAATCAAAACTTTTTCGTCTTCCTCCAGTTTTGATGCAGCTTTATCATAGACTGATGCTCTTACCCAGAAGTGTCTTACTAACGTCTTGTAGGTAGGACCGTTGAGCATATTGAAATAGTTCATCAGCCCTTGAACTTCATAAAACCTCTTGATGTCACAGCCATGATACGCAAGAGATTCAAAATCTACCGGATTCTCAGTTTGAATCTTGAGTTGCCATTCTTTTAGGCTCATAGTGACTCCTTTGATCTCGTAAGCAGCCCTTTCTTGCTGACCTTCAGCTTGCTGAACTGCAAGTTGAGCGTTGGATTCTTGAATAGAACTTGATGAAGCCATTGATGTTTGAAGAAGTTTGAGATTTAGGGTTCTTAGGGTTTTGAGAGAGAGAGAACTTTTCTTAGCAGATACGAAAACAAAAACAGAAAGTGTAGGATGTGAAGTGAGTAGTGTGTGTTTTTGATTAAGTGCTTTTTAGCGAAAAACGTTTGAATAACAGGGGACAAACAAACATAACATTAATGACAGTTGGGGGCGCGAGATAGTACTACGAAAAGTAAAATTAACATCATTGCCCTTTGAGTTATACGCCAATACATTTATGCCACGCTGTCAGATTTCAGACGAGCTGTATAAGTTAGTGGGACAGATGTCGCCAGGAGCAACTCCAGAACTTCCACTAACTTCTGCTATTCAGGAGCACAAAGATTCTCTTCTGAAGGTTGAGATTCTGATGACTCATCAGAAGCACATTTTCTTCAGGACCTCACTCAGGAGCTTCTGAAGGACAATGGCTTCTGAAGTGACTTCAGAACCTGAACTTCTTATTCAGGAGCAAGCAATTTTAATCAGACACGTAGTGCATGTTCAAATTTTTCTTAATAAAATCAAATCTTTCAACAGTTAAAGGCTTAGTAAATATATCAGCCCATTGATTTTCAGTATCAATGAATTGTATATCTAAAATTCCTTTTTGAACATAATCTCTGATAAAATGATGTTTGATCTCAATATGCTTGGCTCTTGAATGCAGAATTGGATTCTTTGACAAGCAAATAGCAGCAGTATTATCACAAAAGATAGGAATACTGTTAGCATGTATCTGATAATCTTCCAGCTGATGTTTCATCCAGAGTAGTTGTGTGCAACAACTTGCAGCTGAGATGTATTCTGCTTCTGCTGTAGACATAGCAATAGTTGCTTGTCTCTTGCTAGCCCAAGATATCAGATTATCACCCAGAAATTGACAATTGCCACTGGTTGACTTTCTTTCAATCCTGTCACCAGCATAATCAGCATCACAGAATCCAATTAGCTTATAATCTGGGGATTTTCTATAAAGGAGTCCCAGATTAGTTGTTCCTTTCAGATACCTGAAGATTCTCTTAACTGCAGTTAAATGAGATTCTCTAGGATCTGACTGAAACCTTGCACATAAGCATACACTGAATAGAATATCTGGCCTAGATGCAGTGAGGTATAACAGAGAACCAATCATACCTCTGTATAGCTTCTGATCCACTTTTGATCCTTCATCTTCTTTGCTTAAGGTGCATGTAGGATGCATAGGAGTGTTCATCAGTTTGCAATCTTCAAGCTTGAACTTCTTCAGAAGCTCTTTTGTATACTTCGTCTGATGAACATATACTCCATCTTTGCTTTGATTAATTTGAATGCCCAGGAAGAACTTCAGCTCTCCCATCATGCTCATTTCAAATTCATCCTGCATTAACTTAGAGAACTCCTTGCAAAGAGATGAATTAGTAGAACCAAATATTATATCATCAACATATATCTGCACAACAAGAATATCTTTCTCAAGAGTCCTTCTGAAGAGTGTTGTGTCAACCTGACCTCGTTTAAAATCGTTTTTAATCAAGAAATTACTTAGTCTGTCATACCAAGCTCTGGGAGCTTGTTTCAAGCCATATAGTGATTTCTTAAGTTTGTAAACATGGTCAGGATGCTTCAGATCCTCAAAGCCAGGAGGTTGTTTGACATACACTTCTTCTTCTATGACACCATTAAGAAATGCACTCTTGACATCCATTTGATATAATACTATTCCATGATTAATTGCATAAGATAAAAGTAACCTGATTGCTTCCAATCTTGCAACTGGAGCAAATGTTTCAGTGTAATCAATGCCTTCTTGTTGACTGTACCCCTGAGCAACAAGTCTGGCTTTGTTTCTGGTTACTTCACCTTTTTCATTCAGCTTGTTTCTGAATACCCATTTTGTTCCAATAATGTTCTTCTGAGGAGGTTTGGGTACCAGATCCCACACATCATTCCGTTGGAATTGATTCAGCTCTTCTTGCATAGCTATGATCCATCCATCATCTGAAAGTGCTTCTTCAACAGTTGTTGGTTCAATCATTGAAATTAGTCCAATCATAGATTTTTCTTGTCTGAAGTGTGATCTTGTTCTTCTGGGACTTTCTTTACTTCCAATGATTTGATCTTGAGGATGAGAAGACTTGTATTTGAAAGTATAGTTGGATGAATCTGCTTGCTGTGAGCCATTATGTGCTTCATCAGAAGCAACTTCATCAGGAGCAACTTCATCAGGAGCAACTTCATCAGGAGCAACTTCATCAGGAGCGACTTCATCAGGAGCAACTGATGTGGGTGCTGCTTCTGAACTATCTTCAGATTCAACTGACTGACCAGGTTCTGGAATGTCTTCAGGAACCTGTATCTCTGCAAAACTTTCACCTTGCTTTGAAGTTTTATCTTCAAGCTCTTTGTCATCAAATTTAACGTGTATAGATTCTTCAACACAGAGTGTCTCTGAATTATACACTCTGTATGCCTTTGACCTTTCAGAGTAACCTAAAAAGATTCCTCTTTGGGCCTTGGCATCAAATTTCTTTAGGTAGAGCTTGTTATTCAGAATGTAACATGTACATCCAAATTGATGAAAGTAAGAGATATTGGGTTTTCTTCCTTTAAACAATTCATATGCTGTTTTCTCCAAGATAGGTCTAATATAGATCCTATTCTGGACATAACACGCTGTATTCACAGCTTCTGCCCAAAAATGTTTTGCCAAATTGTTTTCATGAATCATGGTTCTGGCCATTTCTTGTAACGTTCTATTCTTTCTTTCTACAACTCCATTCTGTTGTGGAGTTCTAGGAGAAGAGAATTCATGGAGGATTCCATGTTTTTCACAAAAAGCTTCAAATGGCTCATTTTCAAATTCACCACCATGATCACTTCTGATTTTCAAAATTTTGGCTTCTTTTTCAGATTGAATAAGGGTGCAGAAGTTACTGAATACATCGTATGCATGATCTTTGCTTTTCAGAAATTTCACCCAAGTCCATCTGCTATAATCATCAACAATAACTAATCCATACTTGCTTCCATATAAGGATGCAGTGCTAACTGGTCCAAATAGGTCAATATGAAGCAGTTCTAAGGGTCTTGAGGTGGAAACATTGTCTTTTGCTTTGAAAGATGATTTAACAATTTTTCCTTTCTGGCATGCACCGCAGAGTGCATCTGAATGATAATCAATGTCAGGAAGGCCTTTGACAAGCTGTAACTTGCTAAGCTTAGAGATTAATCTCCAGTTAGCATGTCCCAGCCTTTTATGCCACATCCATTTCTTATCATTCATTGATAGAAGGCAGATTACCTTCTGATCAGCCAGTTGAGAAAAATTGATTTTGTAGACATTTTCCACTCTCTTTCCCTTGAACACAATGGACTTGTCATTCTTGTTGATTACTGTACAGTTGGCTTTTTCAAATAAAACATCATAACCATTGTCACAGAATTGACTGATGCTCAATAGGTTATGTTCAAGCCCATCTACCAACCATACATTATTAATAGAGGTAGAGGAGTTACCAATAGTCCCCGTACCAATAATCTTCCCAGACTGGTTGCCTCCAAACTTTACATTTCCTCCTTCTTTCATTGTGAGGGATAGGAACATTGACTTCTCTCCTGTCATATGCCTTGAGCAACCGCTGTCCAGGTACCATGATTTTTGTTTTGTTCTTGCTTTTAGACAGATCTGCAGTATTGACAATTTCAGATTTAGGTACCCATTGTTTTATGGGTCCTTTGGGGTTAGAGCTGGAGAATTTACTCACCATTTCCTGATCCTTTAGATCCTTCTTGGGTAGCTTCTGATTAATCATTACCTTAGGTTTTTCAACTTTTGGTTTTGATACCTCAGGAGCGCCAACTGCCTTGCCCTTCTGAACCTTAGACTTTAGGACATCAGATTCTGATTTTATCAGACTCTGAGGAACAGGTTCTGATCTCTTCAGAATCTTAATCTTTGTGGTCTTAGATTCAGAATTTATCATATCCTTAGGCTTGAAATTCTTTGGCTTTGATGTAATCTTAGCCTTAGAACTGGAGGCTTCAGGTTCTGATTGAGCAACAGTTCCCATTTTTGCACCTTCAGGAACAAAGAAGGTTTTCAATCCTTCCTTTATGCATTCACAATATGCTTTGAGATTGGTTTCACTAGACTTAGCTTCTGAAAATCCAATCCCTTTACCATTGTTTTTGTAAATGCTATAAATCATAGAAGCAATTCTGCTTCTGTCAATACCAGACATAATGAAATCTTCAAGAGCAATCTCATGGTTACTTAAAGATTTTCCATCACATTTTTCTTGCAGCTTCTGACACAAGAACTTAAGTTTGTCTTCATATGTCTTGCATATGAAGTCAAAACCTCTGAGTCCTTCTTCAGAAGCTTTTAGATCCAATAGAGTTGATTCTTGTTGCTTCATCAAAGCAACATATTTTTCTTTCAAAGCTTTCAACTCATTGGTTCTTAATTCAAAATGAGTGAGGAGTTCTTTAAGTGACTCTATCAGTTCTTCTCTAGGGATTTTGGAATATACCTCATTTTCATCTTCTGAATCTGATTCAGTTTCAGCTTCTGAAGTTGCTGTAGCTACTAACCCAACAGCTATCTTTGCACCTTCATCAGACTCTTCTTTGTCAGATTCAGATTCACTATCCAAGTTATCCCATGTAGCCATCAAACTCTGCTTTAACTGTTTCTTGAACCTGCTTGACTTGAATGTTGGTTTCTTTGACTTTTCCTTTGATTTTTCCTTCTGAAGATCAGGGCAATCAGCAATGAAATGACCAGGCTTCTTGCAGTTGAAGCATCCCTTTTGATCTTCCTTCTTTGAGCTTCTGAAACTACCTCTCCTGGACACAAACTTCTTGTTCTTCTTGGCTAGATACTGAAGTCTGTTTGAGAGCATAGCCATCATCTCAGTAACCTCTTCATCAGAATCTCCAGTTGGTGAATCTTCTTCATCAGACTCAGCCACTTTAAGAGCTTTGGATGACTTGCCTTTTGATGGAAGAGCTATTGATTTACTCTTTTTAGTAGACTCATGTTCATTTAGAGTTAACTCATGAACTTTGAGAGAACTAACAAGATCTTCAACACTTAAAGTGTTTAAATCTTTAGCTTCCTCAATGGCAGTCACCTTTGGTCTCCATCTGGCAGGAAGGCTTCTGAGAATCTTACTCACGTGATCAGAAGCAACATAGCTTTTCTTCAGTATTTGGAGTCCAGAGACTAGGGTTTGAAATCTTGAGTACATCTCCTCAATACTTTCATCATCCTTCATCTTGAACAGTTCATACTGATGAACAAGCATCAGTTCTTTGGCTTCTCTAACTTTCTTGCTTCCTTCATAGTTAGCACATAAAGATGCAAACATAGCTTTAGCAGTTGACTTATCACTCATCTTCATGTACTCTGCTCGTGGTATAGCAGAAACTAGAGAGCCTCTGATCTTGTGATGTTTCTTGTACATCTTCTTCTGAGCAGGAGTATGTATTTTTCTATCAACAGCAGCTCCTTCTTCATCAAGAATTAAGTCACCAACACCATCTTCCAGAATATCCCATAGTTCTTCATCTAAGCCCATGATATAACTGTAGAAGTTGGTTTTCCACCAAGAAAACTCTTCAGGATCTCCATTAAACTTTGGAACCTTCCCTGAGTCAGTTTTCTTTTCACTATAATCATATGCAACAGCATGATGATTACCACTAGAGCCAGCAGAACCAGAAATAGATGAATCAGCAGACATGTTTTTCTCAGATCTTGGACTGTTACACTGTTAGGTGTTTGACAACAGAACCAAGGCTCTAGATACCAATTGAAGGGGAGAAAAACACAAGAAGGGGGGTTGAATTGTGTTTTTAAAAAAACGTTTTTCTCTTTTCAAAACTCAGAATCAGAATGATCAGAAGCTAGATAAACAGCTTCTGAAGATACTGTTCAAGAGCGTATGCAGCGGAATGAAAAACAGAGAGAAAAGAGAAGAAGCAGGACACAAAAGATTTATACAGGTTCCTTCCACAATCCGGAAGTAGTCCTGTCCCCCTTGCACTTCCAAGGAGAGTTCACTAAATGTAATATCTGATTACAAATGCTCAAGCACACAAGCAAGAGACTTCAAATGCTCAAGAACACAATCAAGAGACTTCTAATGCTCAAGCACACAAGCAAGAGACTTCTATCAAACAAAATTACACAGAAAAATGTTTGAGATTGAACACTTGATATACAATCAGTGGTGTTCACAATACAAATCAGATACAGACTCTTAAGACTTAAGAATTTCAAAGATATAGACTTGAAAACTGAAATTCTAAGTGAACTTTGAATGCTTAGACAATTTGACAGAGTTTTGGCGCTTTTTTGAAATATTGTGGAGTCTTATTTGTTCTTCAAGTCTTCACTCCTTTATATAGAGGTGTGAAGTGAACGTTGTAAGTGCCAACACATTCAAAAAGAGTCGTTACTGAAGCTTGATCTTTCACCAATGATTCTTTGCCTGATTTAGTTGTTGTCCTATAAAGAATCAATTTCAAATCCATTCCAGTTGAGAAGGAACAAGGATGCAGGCTTGGTTGTACATAAGAGCTGTTATTCTTGTCTGTTTGCTGAGACAATTAACAGAGTAGTGGAGAAGGTGGTTGTACAGTTCGTACAAAGTACAATGTCAACGCTTCTTGTCTATTTGCAACAAAATGACTTCAAATCCTTTTGAAATGACCGTTGCTTAAATCCACTAATCTTCTGCCAATGCTCCATAATTTTCGCTCCAAAATACAACACTTGAATCTTGAAATCTGGTGAAATACTGTTGCTTCGAAGAATCAGCTTCTGAGGACCTTCAGCTTCTGATGACGTCATACTCTTCAGGAGCTCTTGTCTTCAGGAGCGCTAGTCTTCAGGAGCGCTAGTCTTCAGGAGCGCTAGACTTCAGGAGCGCTTTAAGTTTCAAATGGATACTTCCTTTGCTCTTTATTTGTTCGTTCAGAACCTTGATGTGATATATTACTTTGTTTATGGTCCTGTACACTTGAACAAATGTTAGCAAAACCAATTGTCAATTTTTAATACTTTGTTATCATCAAAACTCTTTAGGGTTTATTGTTAAACACATTTTGTTCCAACAAAGTTGGTTATTACTGTTACAGTGGTGTAGTTTGGAGTCAAATCAAGCCTCTTCTTTTTCGTTTTCTCCTTCCTCAAATTTTCGTTTTTGTCTTCATCGAAGATAATTTTCTCTTCCTTTGATCAATTGAAACTCATGATCAGATTAATTTTTTGTGTTATCTGTTTAATCGTTGTTATATTTGTTCCATTGCATGTCGAAGTATCTCTTTTTCCATAAATTTTTGTGCTTCAGTTTAAATTTTGCTTGCATGTTTGCTTTATTTATTTCATAATTGTTTTTGTGTTTGGATTAATAAAAATTGTTGTATTTAATTTTATTGAATTTTTATTTGTGTTTACTTTAGATATTATTGAATTTGTCTTATTTTTACATGTGGGGTTTTTGATTTTATTTTATTTGTTGTGAAATTGAGCAGTCATAAAGTGTTTGAGAAAATGTCTCAACAGAGAAATGAATGATATTGTTTAGTTTTACATGGTCCTGAAGATTTTATTTCTGTTTTGTTTGAAGAGTACATACCACTTTCGACACAAACCAAATAATGATATTGCATGCCCTTTATATCCTCTATCAATATAGAGCTAGTACTGGTTTGGAATGAATGATATTGTTATATATCTTTGAGTAAATTACAATCTCCTCCCCTCAAAGATGCTTGAATTACACTCCCCTCCTCTCTTATGTTAAAATATACATTCCCCTCCCCTCTTATTCAAAACATATTAGAAAAAAATTCATTCCCCTCCCCTAAGAAAAGCTTGAATTACATTCCCCTCCCCTCTTATGTTAAAATCTACACTTTACTCCCTCAATATATATTTTTTTATTTTTAATAATCTAGCAAAAAAATAATAATCTAATACACTTCGAAAAAAACAGTATTGCAGGTCTATTTTAACATAATAAAAAATTGAATACATATTTTTTGCTATTTTTTATTCACAATTTCATTAACATGTAGTTTTAAACCCTATTATAAAATATGAAACAAGTCAAAATAAAATTAAAATATGTGAAAAATTACTAATGACAATAAACCATGGTTATTTAAAAGTTAATTTTAAACTCTTAAATTATAAAATCAATAGCAAAATATTTAAATTTAATTATCATTAACATTTAAATTATAAAAAAATGAATTAATTTTTCTTAAAGGGTGGTTTAAAATTAATATATATCATAAAAATATTTATTTATGTTAAAATAGATTAAAGTGTAGTGCATATTTAATTATCAAGGGAGGAGGTTGTAATTCAAGCATCTTATAAGGGAGGGGAGTGTAAATTTTATTTTTCAAGGGAGGAAATTGTATATTTTAACATAAGAGGGGAGGGGAGTGTATTTCAAGCATCTTTGAGGGGAGGGGAGTGTAATTTACTCTATATCTTTTGTATTTTTTTTTGTGTGATTCTGTCTTTGCTTTTTGGACCCTTTGTTTTATGAATACTTCTATTTTTAGAATATCAGAATCCAAAAAAAAAGATTTTCTTATTCAATTGAGAAGCTGATTTAAGTAGCTTCTGTAAAAGTCTGATTTTAAAATGTGTGAAAGATATGAAACAAGATAAATACAATGATTTTGACTATTATAATAAATATAATCCCTGCTTTTGGGATATTTTTGAACTTTTAATCATTGTAATCATTACCCTAGTTTAAAATTGACTAACTTTATGGAGAGGTCTGTTTGATATTAAATATAGTGTTGAGTGTTTTCTTACCTCAAATTGATTAGGTTAATAAAAAATGGTGGATATTAATTTCCGATGGTAGGTTTTGGTTTGGGGAAAATTTTAAGTTTCGACGGGGGGTCGAAATTTCTCCAAGACTTTTTTCACACTTAAATAAGTGTATTTTCAAGATCATTTGCCTTAACGTTACTCATCCGTTTCAACACTTATTTTACCTCATGTTCTTGAATTTGATGATTGTAGTTATAGTTTCTATCCTCCTCTCTAATATCTATCATATTTGAGTAAGGTAATATATATCTCATAACCTTCATTAAATAAGTTTTGAAAATACTACTTCCAATTACCCTTTATATCTCTTTCCTGAACAAGAAATTTACTATCTTCCCTTTTAATGCATTTCACTTGATCTATATATCTTTTCTTTCTTTCTTGTCCCTTAGTAAGAGTATATATTAACTTTTCTCCCTCATTGGTGTGTAAAGATTGGTATAACCCATCAAAATCTTGTGTTCTCGCCGTGTTCAACCTTTTTGGCCCCTTTTTCTAGCTCTCTTATAATTTTCCTAAATATTTGTACTTTTACACCTATACCACACTTTAAAACATTCCCTTTTGATTATCACTTTAATTTGAACACTTTGGTTCCACCAAGATTCTTTACTCCTAGCTAGGTCCAAAACCTATTACTTCTTATAGTTTCTCTTTTTCTACTTTTTTTAATCTCATATGACATCTTGTCCCACATATCATTTTCGTTTTTATGTAGCTTCACACAACCTTACTTTAAAATCTTTTCTATGAAAACACTTTGTTTTCCATTCTTTAAATGCCACCACTTGATCTGTGTATCCCAACTGTAGCATCTCCTCTTCTCTTTTTCCTTAACCCTTACATCCATAACCAATACTATATGTTGGATATTCAAACTCTCTTTGAATAAAAATTTAATTTTTTAAAATTGACTTTTCCGACAACTATAGACTATCCTAGGACGCGTCATCATCACCACTAAACTTTCCTCTCCCTTCTATACAAAACTTACTCACGGATTTCCTCTTCCTTCTATACAAAACTTTCCTCTTCATTCTCTATTGATCTATTTTATTTGAATTTATAGGCACATTCTCTTGCAAAATAAAATGTCATATTGTATTTTTTAGATTATAGAAAATGACTTAATAATACATTTAGATCTTTCTATAAACCACCCTTTTGTAACATTTCTTACATCTATTCCTTCTTGATGATGCACTTCAATTTTCTAGTTTGCTTAAAAGATGGCGCAATCGATTGTAGAGATAAAAACGAACTAAGGTGAGTAACAATGTCATCTAGATGCCATGGAAACTACCAATTTTCATCTAGATGCAACTTTCATCCACATGACTATGTCCCTATAAGCTTATAAAAAAATAAAAAAATGTAGAACAAATATAAATATCATATGATTCCCTAACCTCATTCTCCATTCATCACAAACTTTTCATCACCATGTAAAACAAATATAAGTAGGGTAATACTAAGTAGTGCCCGGGGCACTGGTTAAAGAAGTCAAAAGAGGAAATTTTAATCTAAAATGGAAGTATTTAATGCATTAATCACACAATATTAAATACAAATATTATTGTTTTTGGGTTATTATTTAAACATTTAATGCAAATATTATTATATTTGACTTCTTAACCAGTGCCCTAAAGACACTAATTACTTGACCCATATAAATATCATATGAAATTATGAACTTTTCACCACTATAAAATAAATATTTATCATAATATTATTTTATACCCGTTTTGAGAAATAATAAATAAAGTGACATCCTCTAAAAATAAATAAATAAAGAGGTATGTCGGTTAAATTCAAATGGTTTAGAAATCTTGTGCAATCCAAATTTCAAGGGATTTATTGTTATCCATTTTTCTATTTGAAGCAACGACGTAACAAGAACAAAATCTTAAACACCACAAGCCTTCAAACAAAAAAAAACAAACATAACATAAAAAACCTTCATTGTTGCATGAACCCCAACTCAATGTGATAGATTTTGCTTCATTTTATTATATGACTTTATGTTCCAAAACCCTCTTATTGGTTTTGATTATTATTCTTCAAATTAATTATAGAAATAATAAAATTATTCTTGTTCATGTTATTATAGAGTCGGTGGAAATGAACAAAGGCAAATGTAATAAGATGTCATCATTGTTTGTGTGTTTCAAAGCCATTGTGGATGCAAACGATGATTTCAAACCAACACGAAGAAAACGCAACCCTAGCAGCGACCCTGTTCTTGCGTATATGGCGACTGCAGATGAAGATGGCGTCGTTTTGTTTTCATCGACGTCGAAGGAGGAATGCAAAAGTCGTCGAAAGAGAGCAAGGCAGACGTGGTATGCACTCAAGATGGCAATCAATGACACACCATTGGTAGTTTTCTTTCTTTTATTTTTATCTATCTTTTGATTTCAGATATGATATTTGAACATCTCTTAATTTTATATATATATATATATATATATATATATATATATATATATATATATATATATATATATATTCAACACCTCATTTTCTTTCAATCTCTTTCTTCCTATCACATCACTAATATATCATATCTATCGATTACTCTATCCATCTTTTAAGGTGTATAATGAGTTTTGGAGGTCTATTGATTTTTCCTTTTGTTGTTTATTGTGTACATTGATGCTTTTTTATTCTACTTGTCATAATCTTTGTGATTCATGAAACTTCTTATAATAATCTTAATATTATCTAATACTTTAATAAAGTATATTGCATATGAGACATGTAAAATAAAGATACTCGTCAATTTTCTTGTACAAATAAGGATGACATAAAAACTCTTGATTTTACCGACTGTTTTGTCTTTACTTAATTCGTTTCTCTATATGTTTTAATTGGCCCTCCAATCAAGTGTCATTTTGCAAAATGACTTATTTGAATTTTAAACAGCATAATACTTACGTCAATATCTTTTTGGTTATCCAATTTTGTTTTGTGTAGTAAATAATATCTTTAATGAAATATAAACACATGTTCCCTCATCTATTTAGAAAGGAATAAGAGTATAAACACAATAGTCACTCTCAAACTTAATAGGAGTAATAATATTTTGGGTTGAATAATATTTTTTTTCTGTGACATTTGAGCGAATTCTGGTTTAACTTGCATTTTTATTTATTTATTCATAGATTTCAACCTTGTATTTTAAAGATTCTTTGTTTTTAAACCTTTCTGAAACTTGACTATTAAAAATAAATGATGTTGAAATGAGGTAAACAAGAATGCGTCTGAATGTCAAGCGGACGAAAATACTTTTAATTTTGAAATTTGATGTCGTAAAAGTCTAAGATCAAAGAACTTTTAAATTACAAGGTTGAAATTTAATTTTTTTATAGGTGTAAACCCGAATTCACTCAAATGGTAAGAGAAAACACTATTTAATTCTAATATCTTTAATAAATTATTCAATTTAGGCTTAAATGATTCAATTAATGAGGTGTGTTATTTGAACAACCATTTGTATGACAACCTACGGTGCAACCATAAATTTACAAAGAAAATTGTCACAAAATGGTTTTGTAAATATCATTTCTCTTAATTCATCAGTCATAAAAGGTAATTTATAAATTTTATTTAGTTTTTCTATTGAGTTTGCATAAATTAAAGATAGTTAACTATATTTTCGTGTTAAGTAAAGATTTGCTTCTCTTAAAGAATTGGTTAGGGTCCTCTCAATGAAGATTAGTCATCGTTAACTGCAGTGGAACTTCTAAGCCGATATATAGAGAAAAGGCTTTTTCATTTTAGTTTTTGTCAACGTAGGTTTTTTATTATTATATATCCTATGTTTTTCATGGTTTTAGAAAGTTATGTTTTCGTTTAATTTGCAAAAGAGTAGTAATAAACAAAATAACATAAACATTAATCTAATTCAGTTTGACATGTCACGTGCCTACAATTTCTTACACTTTGATAGAAGCTTTAATCGAATTCAATTTGTTGTCTTGAAATATTGAATTTTTCTAATTTTGGTGGGTGTTAGACTAACTTAATCTTCTTTGTACATTATGATTTATGATAGATGAAGAAGATCTTTAGTAGAAGAAAGTCAAAAAAGGATTCCATACCCAAAATAAACAACAACATAGAACCAGAAATCATTGACAAACACAAAACCGCAGTCCGAACCAATTCAAACACTTCCTTAAATAATATCGGTTCATCCGCAATGTTTTCCTCTACATCGTCTCTTAATTCAATTACCTCGTCATACCCTGATCACATGCCAAACACTTCCTCTCTTGAAATAAATAACATACCAAAACCACCACCATTAAATGGAACTAATGGAGCATCAAAGAAAATTGGCAGTGTTGTTGAAGATAGGAGGAAACGAAACATAGCTTTATGTATGCTATGGATTATTAATTTATTGGTTTTGATTTTATGGGGTAAATATTTTGCTATGTTATGCACTTCAATTTGGTTATATTTTGTGCCTTACCATTTGATATGGAAATGCAAAGAAGGGGTTTCTTCATATAAAGAG
This sequence comes from Medicago lupulina, assembly GCA_958299785.1. NCBI lineage: Eukaryota > Viridiplantae > Streptophyta > Magnoliopsida > Fabales > Fabaceae > Medicago > Medicago lupulina. Next base: position 79,870,751 of record OY283139.1, read on the forward strand.
AGTGAGTTTGACTCTGTTCAGTATAAGAAGAAGATTATCATGGAAAGGATATTTGAGAGGAGTCATGATCGTGATTCTCTTCCAGATTCTGCTAATTCTATGACAAATTCATAGCAGTGCAAGTTTTTTTCCTTTCATTTTTAATGTATTTATTTATTTATTTATTCATGTGATGCTGCTAATTTTTTTACATTGTGAACATGTATACAAATTTGTATACACGATTTCCATGATGAGCTTTGAGACTAATCGATGAATATATATTGATAGATGAATTGTTACAGACTTATAAGTTATAAATATGTATAATTAACATTAACATATTGATATGTACCTTGTGAATTATGTTGCGTGATGGCAACAATATTGATCTTACATTTGGTTTTTCATTGCAAGTTTAGTGTATGATGTGTTCTATTGGTCTTGGTTGGCTTCTTTTGTACCATATCTTTACATCCCTTCCAAAGAGGGAGTAAGAGAAATAACGTGTCTAACTTTGATTTGACATTTGATTATTTGAACTACTTGAATTAGAGCTAGTAGAATACGTTAAGGCGGGGTCATAAAAATTAGTTCTTGTCAAGGGGGAGAGCATCATGTTTATAGTATAAGCGGTGTGTTAATCCTCTAGTGTGCGTGTGTGTAAGTCGCAAGGCTTGGGGTTATTTATATATTTGAATTTATACTAAAATCATTAGTAAAATTTTACTATTTTCTTTGGCTCCCTAATGACAAGATATTAGACGTTATTTTAACTATGTTTTTGAACCATTTTAATAGAGTTTGTGGTCATTTTGGAGATGTTTTAGAGGAGTCATTTATGGTTTAGGAATATTTTGTATTGTTTTCATTTGAGACCATGTAATTCCATTTATTCGTTAAATGGACAACTTCATAAGTAATTTGAGTCATTTTAGTGAGAAATCACGTAATTTGGCAAAACAAGACATCACATGGAGTTATAGAAGGAAGAGAATGAAAATCCATGGAACTCGAGAAAGTTTTTAAGACAATACAATGAGGGAAAATAATATCCGAAGTCCCAAGATGAAATTATGGAAGAATATCACTTAAAGAACGAAGAAAAACGACCTTTTCCGCATATTTTCATGTGTCAGAGGGCACCAAATATGATGCCCCATGCGGCCAAGACACATGGTTTTGGGAAAAATTGCCTGTTTGCTTGTTTTCAAGCTGGATCAATGGAAAAAGCCTAGAAACTCAGTTTTAACCCAAATGAAAACCTGCCTATAAATTAAATAAAGACACTTGAAAACACTTTTATTCATTCAGAAACTTGACAGTGCATGGGGAATCCAAGCATCAAGGAGCAGCTAGGGTTTCCCCAACTCTTCTTTTTGAGTATGTTTTGTATTTTCTTATTTTTTTAATGTTTTTTTGCATACTTGACGACAATCCTTATAGGGATGATACACTTATCACTTTATTACTTGTTATAATCTAGTGCACTAACCAAATTTGTCATCACTCCTTGATAGTTTTGACTATGTTTCAAAATGGTTTATACTTCTTATAAATTTAGTTTACACCATCGTCCAATAATATGTTTCAACCTCTCCCCTACAACTAGGTGCGGCTCTCTCCCCTAATCTATATACAACTAGGGGTTCAACCCTAATTTTTCCTGACATACTCCTAGGTTATCCTTACCTCACCCCAAGTTTCCTTGGTTTTTTTTACCTAGTACAAGGTTTCTTCTCTACACACCCGTCTTTTTCTATGTTTGGACGTTAATTATGTCTTCATTGCCATGAACCCGATCTTAAGTGTCAAATCTTTATTGTGTCATTGTCACACACCATCACATTGAGTTTATCTTCACGACTAATGGAAAAATTGACGCACACACTTCCACATTTAAAGCCACCACTAAAAGAATACTTCAACATGTTCACAACCTGCCATCATTCTCAATGTCAGCACCCACATACATATCTAGGCCCAAAATGATAGACATCTAAACAACCATTGTCATGTTGTGGTTTGACCGTATCAATGTTCTCATATGTAAGATCTTTTAGATGTGTCTTTGTTGATGTTTTTCTTGGTTTGTGACTTGGTTTCTGGTTTGTTTATATGTTTAGTTTGGTTCAATATTGTAACTTTAATGTCTGATGAAGGGAAAATGACTCTTAAACATTCAAATCTAATCTACCATTAGAGAGAAAAAAAGGTAAAAAAGACTAAAGCGAAAGATGTGAATAGTCGGTGGCGTGATAAAAAAGGCGAGATAGAAAGAAAATGAGGTGTTAAATGAACATAAAAAAATTAATGATATACAAATATAAATGCTCTTGGTGAAATCACCCTACATGTGCTTGGGTTTTTGAACAACTTTTTGGGATTAGGATTCTCTCAAGTGAAAAAACTTCAGGAAATAATGTGCGAATCTAGACCGTTGAAATATAAGGGGGTAGCATTAGAAATTAAAAAAAGAAAAAGAAAATTCATTCAAGGGTTGAAACGTAAAAAATAAGAAAATTAGGGGTGACTAAACGGGGCCCAACCTGCTGTCCGGTCCGTTTAACCCGTTATTTTTAGTGGGCTGAGTCAAAGTTTTGAATTCGCTTCCTATAATTGGCCCGCCCCCGCTTAAGTCATTGAAAAACGGGGCAGAGGCGGGGCGGCTCGCTCAACTCATTTTAAAAAAAAAAAAAACTAATTTTATCCTTTTTGATTTATTTTGGTCGTGGTATTTATTTTAGGATTTGTTTTATGTTGTAAATTTGTTTTATGTTGGCGGATTTTCCTTATTTTGTTATTAAGTATGATGTTGAGTTCGACAACTTATTAATTATCTTGTTTTTACCACAAATTTATCCGATGCCTATTCTTTTATATTTTTTAATGATAAAAGCATAGTTTTAAAAACCGGACCGACCGGTTGGACCGGTTCGACCACGAACCGGTGGGGTGGCCAGTTTGAGTCGACTAACGGATCGGCCATGCAATCAAACCGGTGTGAACCGGTCTAAACCGATAAACCAGCGGTATTTGAAAACCGGACCGGTCTGATGTGCAGCATAATTTTAATTAAATAATTTTTTGTAAAAAATGGCATGGCTGGGTGTTGAACCTATGACAGATAGCCTACAAAAGGAACACCTTACCATTGCACCACTGCGAATCTTTTGCAAACTAACTGCTTCAAGTAAATTATATATAATTAACATATCTTGGAATAAGAAAACATTTATAAATCATTAAATTGTGACCTCAAATATAATTGACATTAAAAAGAATTATACTTGAATCAAAAAATAATTATACACTATAAAATAATTTCATAAATATTTTTCTTCATTACAACTATTTTTTTAACACACTTATTTTTATTTGTATTGTAGATGTGAAGTGAATTTTTTTTTAATATTTATTTGAATAAGTACTATATCTAAAAAAAAAATATGCAGTTGAATTCAAGAGACATCTATGAAGATCTTTCTATTTATATTATAAAAATATATTTTTATTTAGTGTAAAAAAAAATTATAAAGACCGAGTTATATAACCGAGTCATCCGATTCAATCCGATTCACTCATGCGGTTCAACCAGTGACTCAATGGTTTGACCAATGACTCAGTGACCCAGTACCCTTACCGAGTCGATCACCGGTCCGGTTTTTAAAACTATAGATAAAAGCAACATAGTTTTTTGTAACAATTAAGTTGTAAAAAAGATGCATTAAAAAAATTGTTCTTTGTTCTCGTAAAAAACAAAGTGGGACATGATGAGATTTTGAACTCAGTCACCTAATTTGATTTGGCTCGTCTCGTCCCGTTTTAAGCAGGCTTAGACGAGGTGGGCTTAAACGTGGCGGACCGGTCCGCTTTGCCATCCCTAAAGAAAACATGAAAAAGAAAAAATTGAGAGGATCAATTTTCAACTTTTTGAGTGCAAATCAAATAAACTGCCGTCGTCGAGCACACCTTGTGCATATTACTTGTCGATCATTCAAACTATCTCACATTTCAAGACAAATCTAGTGTGAAAAGAGAGTAGAATTCCATCATTAAAAGTAGGCTAAAGTGCACTTTTCCCCCCTTAAGTTTTAAAAAGTTGCGATTTTGGTCCCCTATGTACAAAAACTACAGTTTTGGCCTCCTAAGATTTAGCCCCTTCGCATCTTTGGTCCTTTTGGCCAATTTTGACCGGTCAACGTCTATGTGGCACGCCACATGTGTAATTATTTAATTAAAAAAACCATATAATCATTTTTTAAATTAAATAAAGGAAAAAATAAATTAAAAAAAAATCAGGAAAATCTTTAATTGTGTAATTATGGTGAGAAGCTTATAATCACTTAATTATATTATTTGATGGTTAAATTCTGAAATGTTGGCAAATCCAATTGATTTGTGATTCATTGTTTTTTCCTTTCTGTTATTTAAATAAAAAATATTCCATTGAAAAATTGCAATTTGCAATCCCTAAATACCATTTCTAGCAAAACGGCTCAAGAAATCTTAGGTGAAAATGAATTCAACTACTGCATAATCCAAAAACGATGCTAGAAAGTTTTGGCTATGGCGAAAATACGGTTTTTGAATGACAAGATGAAATTACGGCGGCAAGATGGCTTCCAAAAGGCAACCCTCCTCTCTCCCCTCTTTGCAAAATCAACGACAGTGGCACACAGTAGAATCCAACCATCGATGTTCCGGCCGTATCGGTGCTTGAATTTGGGTTGTTGTAGACATGTTCAAGAAATTGATTTTATGGTGCTGAACATGTTCAAGAACTTAGATTTGTGTTGGTGTGGACATGTTCAACCGGGTTGAATGGTCAATTGGGATGAAGCAATACAGGAAAGTGATCTTGGAAGGAAAATAAAACAAGTCGCATACAGAAGGAAAAAAGAAGGCCACAAGAGGTATGATATTGAAGATGAAGGATAAAGTGTGAGTAAGCTTTAGTTTGGACAAATAACACAAACAATAAGCTAATTATCTAAATGAAAAGAGAAAAGATAGTTGACAATGTTTTGTGATGATGATGAATTGATGATTATGATATTGGTTAAGATAAAGGATGATGTTCTTCAGAAAAGATGAAGATGATGTTCATAGATGATGATGTTGACAAGGATCTGAGAACAAAAATGAACCTCACGCCCCTTCCAATTTTTTATTTTTATTTTTTTTAATTACACAATCATTTTTTTCCTGATTTTTTTATTTTTTTAATTTATTTTTTCATTTATTTAATTTAAAAAATGATTATATGGTTTTTTTAATTAAATAATTACACACGTGGTGTGCCACGTAGACATTGACCAGTCAAAATTGACCAAAAGGAATAAAGATGCATATTGACTGAATCTTAGAAGGTCAAAATTGTAGTTTTCATACATAAGGGACGAAAATCACAATTTTTTAAAACTTAAGGGAAAAAAATACACTTTAGCCTTAAAAGTAACATAGTATCAATCTAATTGTATATTTTAAGTCAATGATAAACTTTGTTCATACTTCACACATCTTTAGCTGCATAATCAATGAACATGATGATGAGCAACTTATTTCTAAAACCCGAACTTCATCTTCTTCTTCCATTTCCCTCAAAACCTTTCTTCTCTCACACTCTCAAATACAAACCTTCTTTTCTTCCAATCAACACATTCTCCACAACCACCATTGCGACACTCTCCTACGGACCTTCCCTCCATAAAGGCACCAACCCTTACCCTTTCCAACTCCCTCAAAACGACGTCGTTCTCAATGAACAAACCTTCACCAGAATCTTCAACCTCGCTGCACTCCGTGTCCCTTCCTCCGATTGCTCCGCCTTAGAAAATCGCCTCCGTGGTCACCTCCTCAATTGGCCTCGTATTCGTAACATCGCTCGTGTTCCCGGCGATGAAATTGATCCTAACATCGCTCCATTATTAGGTCAAAAATCGGAAGATAACAACGACGGTAACACTGATGACGATGCTTTGAGTCCTGTGTTGTATCGTGATAAACTTGCGAAAACGTTTAACACTAGCGGTTATGTGAAGTTTCGGAATTTAGCCAAGATTTCGAGGCCGAATAGGAACAAGAAGAAGAATGAGAAGGAGGTGGAGAAGGGGAAATTTGTTGAAGTTGAAGGGAATAAACGAGTTGGGAGGAATGGTTTTGTTGAAGTTGAGGTTGTTGAAGAAGAATGTGTTGATGAGGGTTTGAGGAATTTGATTGGTGAGGAAATTGGGAGTGGAAAGTGGAGGGGTTCGACGAGGTTGTTGCTGCTTGATGAACGGTATAAGGATCGTTGTGTGGACGAGTTGCCTGAGGCGATTAAGGTGCCTTTTCTGTGAGTTTTCACTGCCACTAGTTTTTTTTTTTTTTTGCATTACATTTCTATGGAAGTTTGTGTGTTTTTATTCCTCATTTACATTGCTTATGGTTTTTCTTGGTTTTTGGTTAGTTTTTAATGTGAAAAAAAGATGATTATACTTGTTTAAAATATAATAGGAGTAACTATTCTTGTTTTTGACCTGGTCTGGTTAATCGAGGCATGATGGGGTTGTTTTAGGCCATATATTGCTTTGTTCAGCTTACAAACTAGGTTTTTATTTGTAGTTTGAAATCACATTGGTTCACTTATGTAGGTTTCTTCCTCTAGGTAGACATTGAGAAATACATTGTTGATAGCAATTTGTTTGAGTCGATAGTTATGAGTTAAGCTAAGATCACCACTGTTCTGATAGACAGGTTTGATTGCAAGGGGAAATGTTTTATTATACTCTAATGCGGGTTGTTGATGAAAGTGATGAAATCCTTTTGCCATTTGAGAGATTATACATTTGTTGATAGAGCCTGCCTATCTGTTAGGAGGCAGAGAAACCAATGTCCAAGTGCCACTGTTCATTAGAGCTTCATATTCAGTTGTCATAGCAGTGACTCACTTAAGGATAGACGGCTAGCCAAGGTTGGTTTTGCCGTTGTAGGTTCTACTTGAGCGAGGACCGAGGAGTAAGGTGGGATTGAGTTTAGGGCTGTAAATTTTAGGCTTAGACAATGTTTGTATTAGGTGTATAGTTTCTCGGTAATTGAAGTGATTTTGGAGCTGTTTAATAGAAGATGAGGTATTTCATGATGGTTGTGCTTCAGATACAGGTGTGGAGGTTTGAGTACTTTGTGCTGGACTTTCTGAGTATTTTGCGTGACAGTAGGAGCAATCACTTTAACAGTAGATAAAGTGAGTCTAAACGATTAAGTGACGACGGTATAATTGAGTAGGAAACATGGCCGCATTGAAGATTTCATCTTTGCAGACGTAAATTTTTCCATTTTCTGCTAGACATTTATAGACTCCGTGATGTTGAATACCCTAGGAAAATACATTCTTGTGACCTGAAATTCTGTTTGTGAGGATTGTATGGTCTAAGTAATGGATAGCAGTCACATCACGGCCAAAAAAATTAAGAAATGCATAATCCTGGAAGTGTTTGATAGACTTTGGTGCGTGGTACTTGAAATTGCAGAGAATGTAGGGAATCTGTTTATATGATAAACAACAGCATGAATGATCCCAGAATTTGTAAGGCAGGGAGACAGTGGCCAACAAGCCGAGTTCCAATTCCGTAACGCGTCTTTGTTTTTCTTTCAATAATACCACTTTGGTGGTATGTGGCAAAATTTTGAAGCACACTTGGCAAATGGCGGAATTGCGGCCGACCTCTTCATCCTCTGCTGCTGCAATTGCGACCACCACAACCTCTAAAATCTTTATGGGTCTTGTTAACAAGTGCCCTAAGGGCATTGTTTAAGGAACCCACATAAGGAAATTATGTCTTGAAAATACAAGTCAAATACTTGTTAAAGTCAAAACCGTACAATTTCCAATGCAAAAGTTGCCACTTTTAGATGCTTAAATAATGCCCTTAGGGCACTTGTTAACATTTTCCAATCTTTATTGCTGGGACCTCAACCTGATTTCTCTGTAATATTCACTGATGGCATTTCAGTTTCCGTGTTCCGCTTCTGGTTCTCTATTCATGATTCTTGTGCAAGAATGTATTCAATTTGCAGCAGCTCAAACAATGCCCTTAGGGCACTTGTTAACATTTTCCAATCTTTATTGCTGGGACCTCAACCTGATTTCTCTGTAATATTCACTGATGGCATTTCAGTTTCCGTGTTCCGCTTCTGGTTCTCTATTCATGATTCTTGTGCAAGAATGTATTCAATTTGCAGCAACTCAAACAATGCCCTTAGGGCACTTGTTAACATTTTCCAATCTTTATTGCTGGGACCTCAACCTGATTTCTCTGCAATATTCACTGATGGCATTTCAGTTTCCGTGTTCTGCTTCTGGTTCTCTATTCATGATTCTTGTGCAAGAATGTATTCAATTTGCAGCAGCTCAAATTTTCTACTTATAAATGTGACTAGTACATCAGATTCAGGTGATAATCCTTTGAGATCACATTAAGTTGTTCTTGGAATGACATTGGGTCACTGGTTGCAAACAAAGAATCCATGATGACTTTGTCTTTAAGGAGAAATTGTTGGATTGACTGATTACCAACTTCTGTATTTCTCAGTTTATTGCTCAGCTGCACTGCCTTTGCATTCATTTGATTGTGGAAGTATGTATGAATCTTGTCTCATAGCTCTACTCATGGACACACTCAACGACTTTGGGAGAGGATTGGGCTTGTAATTAAAGACTATAACTGAGAAAGCAAGAGTTGATCTTGCTGTTCCCAAGATGAATAAGCATCACTTACTTGACTTGCGTGTCTGTCTTACTCGTGAGGAAATTTGACAGGGATTTGAGGGTTGACGAGGAAATGTTAAAGCTTGTGACACATTTTCACTTTCTAAATTTGTTCTTTCCACAATAGAAAATTTGTCATCCAAGTTTTACTTGGAAACTGTATGCCAGAAGGTGATCTTGCGGCGGTACTAGAATTCTGCACTGGTTGCAGCGGGTAGGTGCGTAGAGGTGTTGGGTTCACCAGAAACCCATCAATAGCTGGCATATGATTAGGAATGATAGCCATTGGGGGGTGGGGGTCTAAAATAGGTAGGATCGGAAATGGGTGGATCAAGAACCAGCTCTAGGTACCCTATTGAAAATCAGAAGAGAGAGGGAATTGCAGTAGGAACTAAACTTTGTTTATTCAGTTGACGATGATTCTGATACATGTAGTGTATGAACAGTTACCAATTTAACCTTCAATTCAAATTTTAATACTAACTATTTAACCGATGTTTGATATCTCCTTGTTATTTTGTGTTCTATCTCTTAGTTTCAAATGGGAATAATCACATTATGTTCTTGTTTTTTTTTTCTTTTCTTTTTCTAATCATGATAATTGGTTCTGTATGTTTTTTTGACACCTAATTTACTATCATCTACTCACTTATGACATTGTGCATATTTTCATCCTGTCTAGGCCGTTTTGAAGGAGTATGCAGAAAAAAGCAGCACTTTGACTTTTGAGCTAGTTAGATGCAAGTTGACTCTGTTTTATGATTACTGGCAGACGAATGAGGTATATTATACCAAAGGACACTTGTTTATACATAATCTGTATTTGGTTTTATGTATAAGTGTATGAATCTACTATTCTACATTTTTCTTATGTAAAATCCTTCTCATCTCTCTCTCTCTCTCTCTATATATATATATATATATATATATATACACACACACACACACACACACACACACACACACACAGGGTTGTGCTAACAAGGGCACTTGTTAAGGAAACCAAAAATAGTAGGTTGGCATTGAAATCAACAATTTTTTTACTTTTAAAAAGTTGAATTCACAACTTTTCACCATTTTCCAATACATTTTTTCTATTTTAATTCTCTTAACCAATGCCCTAAGGGTACTCTTTAGCATTTCCCATATATATTGCGCACCTATATGACACCTGAAAACAAGTTTGATTTTTTATTTCCTCTAATATTCGTTGTTGGACTTCAAAGTGTGTAGAAAATAAAAGATTATCAGTCCTATATAATTTTTTGCAGATCTTGGAGGCCTTGCTGCCTGAGGGTATGATTGTTCCTACAGCTTTTGAAACTGTCGGTCATATCGCGCACCTGAATTTGAGAGAGGAACATTTACCGTACAAGAAGCTTATAGCAAAGGTTATACTTTTATAAGTATTTTTGGTTACCATATGTTAAGTGCGGGATATTTAAATTAAATTGCAAATTCTTTTGTGTTAATATATGAAAGGCTACCTTCATATTCAGGTTGTGCTGGATAAAAATAAGCCAAAGATACAAACAGTTGCGAACAAGATTGACTCCATTCATAATGAGTACAGGACCATGCAGCTTGAAGTTTTAGCAGGAAACCATTCTCTTGTGACTACATTAGTTGAGAATGGATTTCGCTTTCATGTTGACTTAGCAACAGTGTATGCTCTTTTTCTATAACTGACTAGTGTAAAACAGTTTAAAGGCTTGTCTTAGGCTTACTTCTATCTCTATATCCTTTTATGAAGTTTTGTCTAGGTTATATCTTAATTGGATCTTCTTATTTGTGTTAATATGTGTAACTCTTGTAGCATGTGTCTGCAATCATACCCTCGTTAAACCACATGTACGCTTGAAACGTTTAAGGGGTTGATACATAACATTATATTAACCCATGTGCAATCATTTCCCAGATAACTTGGTGCTCTTTTGTGGGTACTAAGGTAGTTTTTTTCCCTTCAGTATATAATTAAAATCATTATATAATTAAAATGAACTGTTTCAACTGAGAATCTAGAGGAGCAACGACATTCATTTTTAACAATCCATAAAACCATGGTTACATGTATCAGTTGGAATCTGGATGAGACCTTCAACAATTCTCTATATTCCTCTTTTCTTTGGTATATAACTCATCTCTAAAAACAAACAAGAGAAGGCCCTGTCATGCTGCATTGGTTAGTCACATGGACTTTAATTCTAATTTTTAAGGAAAACCTATAAGAAGAAAGAGTGTATTATGTATATGATAGAGACCTGAGTAGGAGTCATAAGGAAAAAGGGGGTATCATGTAATAATGAATGTGGTAAGGATATATGGTAAATAAAGAGTGAGGTAGGATGCTTAGTTGGTTGGTTTGTTATGCTTTAGTAGTATATATAGCGAGGTAAGTGAGTTGTAGTGATTATGCAAGAATATTGGCTGAACCATTATGGTTAGGCAGAGAGAAAATTTTCTCCATCTCTGAGGAGCTTGGCTCTGGGGTAGACTGGGGTTCACTCCTTTCTACATATTTCCTTTCTTTATCAATTAAACGCTTTCCATTTTCTACTTATATATCTCTTTCATTACTTAATTTCTGTTTCTGACTTTTGGGTTCCCATAAAGAAGTTTGAATGCTTAGAAGACATCCATCAATCAAAATAATTTTTTATTTTTGTTGTATTAGTTTATGATTACAAGACATCTTCAGTTTTGATTGATTGTGTATATTTAAGTAGAACCTGGATAGGTGGCTTTAACCTCTTGAACTCTGTTGTGTTTCATCCGAATCAATTTGTGATTGAACCATACAAGATGTGTTTTCATGACACACCATTCAAAGAATCTGGAATCTAAAATAAGGAATAAATACATTTTTGGATTTGTTTTTGAAATATCAGAGTATACTCTAAGAAGAGGAAATTAGATATAAGTGAAAAAGGGTAAATTATCACTTTTGTTTCTTTCCTTTCTATGCAGATATTGGAACTCTAGGCTTGGAACTGAAAGACAAAGGCTTTTGAGTGGTTTTACCCGGAATGATGTTGTCTGTATGTGTCTTGCTACCTGTTTGGATTATAATACTATCCTACTTGTGTTATGTATTCACTTTCCATGTCTTATAATTATTTCTCCCAGAATGCTGATTGCGGGATTTGGCTGGGTAGAGCAACCTGATATCATACACTGATGTCATGATGACAAAAATTTGGTTTTGTTTGCTGTTGGGGTGTGAATTTAGAAAAAACAATGGTCTTAGTAGTTAAACCCCCTCCTCTGGAAAAAAAAAAAAAGATATTTGCTTTGTGGTGGCCCTAACAGGTTTATGCTTGGGGGCTTGGTATAGATAGATGTAAAATACGAAATTATTCATCGTTGATTTAAACAAGTTTTATGAAATTTTGCACTGCACTCTATCTGATTCATGGAGTGGTTCGTAAGAGATTAATTTTGTTTGTATGACATATGCTGGAAACCTGGAATTTGTTATTTCTTCAAGCATAATTACTTTTAAACTTTTATTTAATTGATATAGACACTGATTCAATCTAATGAAAAATTTGAAAATCTAAGAAACAGATTGTATATACTGGATATATTTAGTTGATATGACTGCACTTAAAATGGAAACATATGTATTTAAACTGCCATTGTTGTATTCTACATTTTAGCTTCTAATTTTTATCAATGTGCATATATATATATATATATATATATATATATATATATATATATATTATAGAGAAACTACTTGAGACTTGTAGATGTTGGGACATACAAGGTTGACCAGGGAAAATAATAATCCATGAGGCATGTTAGGACTTGGTTGTTTTGACTCGCTTTCTTGATTAATGCAGCGAATGGCAAGTCTGCGCTAGCACTTTTTAGAAGTCACACAACTAGAGATTTGAATTACAAGTTATTTTAATGCAGGAAGTCTAGATAAAAAAGAAAGCAAGAATTAATAGACCTCCATAAACCCCAATACAAAGTGTCCAGATTTCTATTTCTTAACCTTTTTTCACTCGCAATAACTTACATTTGTATATGTGGTTATTGAATTGTTAAAGAATGTTCTTCTGTTCATTTATCATTTATTTTGAAAAGTATTCGTGGCTTGCTTGCACATGTAACATGAACATCATTTTATGTTCAATTAACAGGCGATGTTTTCGCTGGAGTTGGTCCCCTTGCCATATCTGCAGCGAAGATAGTTAAGCGCGTTTTTGCCAATGACTTGAACCCTTATGCAGTCGAGTATCTGGAAAGAAATAGTGTTCTAAACAAACTCGAGAAGAAGATTAAGGTATGCTTGATGTTGTGTGAGCATCTTCTTGAAGTTGGTTTTACCTTTTTTTCAACTTTTACACATAAAACGATCACAAAGAAAAAGTATGTACCAAAGGGGCTTACATTTTGGATTTGCATATGCTGTTTCTTGTTATTATCATGAATTAATTTTTTTTTCACATTTTCTTTGGGATTTATGTAGATCATTTATGCTTAGGTTTAAATTGCTGTGAATGATTTTTCTCCACATATGGAACTATGAAGCATAACAAAGAAACAAGGACGAAGTTGCATTTGAATCTGCATGTGGCAGCATTATTTTTCTCAATGGAATTTTCTACCAACTAACATTGTTTATTGTTCTAGGTTTTTAATATGGATGGAAGAAGGTTTATTAAGGCTATGTTTGCCAGTGATAAAGCTCACTCCATCACACAAGTGGTTATGAACTTGCCGAATGATGCTGCAGAATTTCTAGGTACCCTATTCTTATAGGACCTCTCTTTTTCTGTTAAATATTGTTTTATATGCCACAAATCCAATACAATTTTTCAGCATGCTATAATTTCTGGATTGCTGAATTTAATCTTTGGATGTTTTGCTTCCCCTGCAGACGCATTTCGAGGAATATACATAGATAGACCTAAGGATGGGGAATTTACTTATCCAATGATCCATGTTTATGGATTCTCCAAAGCAGAAGATCCAGAATTTGATTTTCACGAGGTTGGTCGCTGATATATTATATGCATATTTCTGTGGTTACTTAGTTTAAACTTGAGAAGTCTATTCACAAACCACCCAAAATTTGACTGCTAGGCTAGTTTTTTGTAAACATTTGCAGTAAAGACTACTTTCTAACAAAGCCCCTGTGATGCAGCGAATAAGAATTGCATTGCTTGAAGTGGCAGTCAACGTGGACATGCGACGGGTACGGCTTGTTGCACCTGGAAAATGGATGTTGTGCGCATCATTTATTCTCCCTAAAAGGGTAGCATTCGCTAATACCGCAGTTGATACCTAACCAGTTAGATTGCCAATTAGCCATAGCAAGCAGTAAATTTTGTTTCACTACATAGTTATTGTAATTTTTTTTGTATATATGTAACATGATGTATTTTTTCCATACCTTTTCATTATCATTTTAAAAAAAATAATATAATGAATGAACGAAGTCAATATTGTGTGTTTGACTTTTATGGAATGGCCTCGCCACTACTCAGAAGGGGATTAACTTAAAATTAATTTTTAAATTCTATTTTTGAAGATGTTTTTTCATTTGATTCTCCACAGAAGAATTATTATTTTATGAATTGAAAAATTATCATGTATTTAAAGTGAATTTATATTGGAGCACTGGGCTATAGTGTACAACCAATTTTAGTAGTATTGAATTGAATTAAATGAAGGTTCTGTCATGTAATGAGGTAAAAGAGGTCTGTCATATACCTCTAGAGTTATGAAGAAGCATGACAAACTCTTAACAACCAATCTCAGCAAAAATAATATCCAACTGAATTTGTAGATTGATATATCTCAATCTAAATAGAATTTTGAAGTGTCACAGCATTGATGAGAAGATGCTTTTAATGTGACTTAATATAGATTGTAGAAGCCATTGAATTTGCACCAGAAAATTACGAGTACAGCTGACGCTGAATTTGTTAGGTTAGGTTCTATTCATACACTACGAACGGGGTCCACTGCATCTCGTGTTGAGATTCATATATCCCATACTCTCTTCTCTCGAATGAAGTAGGTTGGAACTCATTTTTGTTGTGTATATTCGAAATCATGGTTAGTTTACGGAAATCATGGAGCTACCATTAGCTGTAAAAATACAGCAGCTTTTTGTGATTTCGTCAAACTCATCATGAATTTTTGTACTCATTAGAGTGAATTTGTTTTTAACTTCTTGTTTTCTTCGCAAAAGCTTATTGAACTTGAGAACCACCACCTTTTTTACGTGTGTTTTAAAAATTGGACCGAAGTAAAAGACATTTGGGATATGGTTAAATTGATTCAATTACGAATTGAAGCTTGAATCAGATGACCAATAAATACATACATAAGTACTAAAAAGGTAAATAATGCACAACATAAATAACAAAGTCCAACTCAACTTGATTCAACATTTCATTTCGATTCAACAATAGTTCAAATATTTCTCCACCCTCGCTACATTTTCAAAATCCCTCAAATCTTTTTTTTTCCTTCCAACTTTGCCTCTTCCGGATTATACACAATCCGGGTGAGATTTGACTAAATCGACTAATCTGGACCATTATGAGAACTTTTTACATGTCTAAATTGTACAATCTAAAATGCATATTTTTCAAGTCCTGAAAATGCATTTTGCATATCTGAATTGTACAATCCAAATGCATAAACTTGAAAGTGCATTTTGTAAGAATGAAAAGTATATTTAATCCCATTAAATAATTTGATGAAAACCCAAACTAGGGTCCAGCAAGCCCTAAGGTGAGTAAGATAAGAAACTTAATTAAAAGGCAGAAACTTAATTGTTTAGTCCTGATGAATAAGACTAGACCTGTGTATAGCATAGCATACATGGGTTTTTACAATGAGCATTTATGTACATATATACGTATATATGGTCTGTTAAAACTGTTGTGTGGGTTGCAGTTGGAGGACAGCCGAGAGACCTGATCTACATCTGTGGGTTTTATTTACTGGGAGTGTAGTGTGGGACATGTATCAGACCCATATTGCTTTTATGTCTGCTCTTTTTGTTTTGTAATTGTTTTCCTTCTTGCTTCCAGGACCAATGCAACTACCAGGTGACAGTGACATCTTCATGCATCTAAAAAACAGTACTCCCTCTTATGTACGTTCTACAATTAATGAATTTATATGCTCTATAGTACTCACAAACACATTTCACACAACCCAACTCTTTGATCCTATACCATTCATGAATGGTCCAGATCATTACACTAGATAAGTAAGTAGCACATACATGCAGTTCTATGGTCTTGTTGCTTTCATTAAATAATTGTGTCCAATAAAATTCACGATTTTTAATTATTTGTATAATTAAATATATTTTTAGTCCTATAAAATTTACTATTTTTGAAATTTATTCATTCCATAAAATTTGTCCAACTTTAATAATTATTTTCTTTTATATTTAGAGATTAGATGTAGGGGGCGAAAAAAATAATATTATTGTATTTTTATTTTTTTTGTAAAAA
The DNA here is from genome assembly GCA_958299785.1 of Medicago lupulina. Lineage (NCBI taxonomy): Eukaryota > Viridiplantae > Streptophyta > Magnoliopsida > Fabales > Fabaceae > Medicago > Medicago lupulina. The sequence continues at coordinate 79,886,972 of OY283139.1, forward strand.
TTAATGAGATAGGGACAAAAATTGCAAAAAGAAATCGACTAAACTTAAAAAAATTAGAATTTTATAGAGACCAAATATGTATGCAACCCTTACTTTTATATCATTATTATTCATTTTGTATATTGTGTGTTTTGGTTTTGCAGTACACTTTTTCTTCTTCTTCTTCTTCTTTTTCTTCTTATAAAATTGATTTCAACCGATGTATATAAATAATCACTTTGGACACATTTACATAAAAGCACTTAAGAATAATTTGAAGTTATACTACTTTTCAAGGTAAAAAACACTATAAATCATAGCTTTAACTTAGAAACTATTCTTTATTGACAAAAAAACTTAGAATCTATTTTCAGTGAAAAAAAAATCAAATCTATTCCAAAACACCAAGTATTTGTTTTGGAGGAATCACGGTTGCCATCATAATTTTGTCCAATCCACTGTAATATCAAACATACATCAAAACCCGTCAAAATTAATTTTACATGATCACAAGACCAAATACATAGTGCTTAGACACACAAAAAAGTAACAAACATCAACATAAAAGTAGAATAAATTTTTTTATATTATTAATAGATAACATGTTTCTCATATGTATGTCTCTTGGCACTATTCATTTGATCTTGTGACCAAACAAAGATTAACTTACAAGAGGGAATCCAAACATGAATCTAGTATATATGTGAGGGACAAAAGTGTCAATTCAAGATGGTAGATGAGGGCTGAAGAGTAAAATGAAAGACTAAAAGGTAGCAGAGAAAATCTCAGTTGAGATTGATTTCTAAATAATGATCTGAGTAGTGTGGTCCTTGTTTGTGAATATTGTCTTATTGGAATATGGATATGTGAGGGAAAGGAGGTTTGAAGAGGGATGGATCTTTTTGCTCTTTAGTACTAAAATGGTTGGACCCTTCACAAGTTGCATAAAGCAAGAACCAACAGTTACCCTAACTTCTTCCATTCTTTATGGCAAATCTTTACAAAGAAACAAGTTGTATTAGTTTAGCTTACCTCCCCCACTTCACTGTCTCTCTACCTCATTAAACCATCCCTTTTTGTTGCTAGAAAACAACAAAGGAATGCTTTATTTCAGAAGGTGGATTCCTCTATATTTATGAAATATATTTCTAGGGCGTATTTATATGAGACCTCTTTGTGGGGCACTTTAGTTTTCCTTTTCAATATCCTTATTCACTTGTTAAAATCAACTCCAAAGACATAATATATGCTTCCTTTTGTTTACCTATAGTCGACACATTAATTAATTAAAAAAAAACATATATACACCCAAAATTAACATTAGTATCCAAAAACATATATCCAAGTGTAACAAAAAATAAAAATCCAAGTTACAAACATAATTTACTTAATAACATTAGTATCCATAATTAACTTATACCATGACAAAGTATACGCCAAAAAAAAAAATCATTTTCCATGCCAATAATGCAAAATGCTTATTTTGTAACTTGGTTAATAGTGTTTTTTTTCCTTTGTAAAATATGTCATTTTCGATTTACCTCCTAAGAAATTTTTGGTTTGAAATTCATTATTGTAATTTTTTTTCTTCTTGTATACCCCTAGGTCATCTGACTGTTCAAAATCGATGATCTTGCATGGGATAAACTGAAATTTCTTCAAATTATCAGGGGTAAGCCAAAATATTCTCAAATTACGGGGGTAAACTGAAATTTTCTCAAATTATAGGGGACGAATTTGCCATAAAGGTCAAAAAAATAAAATAAAATCCAAGGACGAATTCCAAATCGAAAATTTCTTAAAGAGGTAAATCTTTACAAAGGAAAAAACACTATTACCCTTTGTAACTTGGATAAGGGGCAAACAAGATTATGATATGGGTTTGGAGGTGGGAGCATTGGCAAAAGAAAATGCAAGAGATGGTTGGAAGGTTAGTACTAGTAGTATTATAGGAGTTATAGGGTAGTAACCTAGCTTAATACTCCCTCCGTCCCGGATTAACTGAGCCATTTGCTCATTTCACACATATTAAGACAAATGTATAAATAAAGGAGAGAGAAAAGTGGTTTTAAGTGTTCTTGTTAAGTATTGGTGCATTAATATTGGGAATGATGAAAGTAATATTAATTAGAGTTATAAAGGGAAAAAAGTAATTAATATTGTATTGGAAAGTGAAATGGCTCAGTTATTTTGGGACACTTTTTTTTAAAAAATGGCTCAGTTATCATGGGACGGAGGGAGTAGGTGTAAAGTGGTCCCCACACCAAGTATCAAAACAGACCTAGGGAAGGGCCACCCCACACCACCAGAAAGCTACAAACACAACATATAGGAAGATCAGTAACATGTTAAGTGATCCCAAATGCCAATGATGTAATTTCCATGCAAAATGATCAAAGGTTCAGAAACTCGAGAATCTACCCATGTTTGCTCAATCCAAGCAACACAAAAACCCTATTTTCCCTCTCTCACTCTAATTACAACCAATCCAATCATGACAAGTGGCCATTCTCTTTCATCCCTCACTCACTCTCTCCTCAGCTGAGCCGCCCATATACTGAAATCTCTACCTGCCCTGACACAAAGTAGTACGAGGACCACTGTGGGACCCACCTGTTAAAGCTAGCAAGAGAAGCGGCGCGCATACGTAATATTGTAGTCTTCCACTGCTAAATTTGTTTCACTCTTGTTTGATTCACATATGATCCACCATGTTCACCACCATCATCCATATGAATCTTTTGAAGAGAGAATTATTAAAAATGAATTATTGTTGGATTATATTTGTTTTGTCGGAATTATTTTTCTTATCATTTCCTTTTAAAAGAGTTGTCTTTGGATAATCTAATCCATTTAGTTTCTAGGCTTAGTTGTTTTGAACTCTCACACTATACTCCATTGTGTTTTTTTTTTTTAATCATAATCCATTGTGTTTTTGGTTTTTTATTTTTAAATTATTTTATTTTATTTTATTTTTTCTTTATGAATTTCGGTCCTTCATTTAATTTTTGTCATTTTTTATGACTTGATCTATTTATTTATGACAATGTTTATTGTGACACATTGAATATCTATGTTGTAAGCAAATATTTGTTTAATAATCGTTGCCGCATCATAACAATATCACTAAAAATTAATTCAAAAACGAGATGAGACAAAAATTTCAAAAAAAGTTATGGGATAAAAAAACAATTTTTAAAATAGGGGGACAAAACTTTTTTTTAAAAGGATCAAAATGCATTTAAACCTAAATTTTATACCAAAATTAATTTAGTTTGATTCAATTTTTATTTTGGTTTTCGGATTTGTACTTGAGCACTCTACCTAAAGCATTTCTCCAATTTATCCTTCAAGAATCGAAAATGGTATCCTAGGATTTATGTGTATGTGTGTGTTGGAGTAACACTGTACTTGTGTGTTTGTGCCACTATCAAAAAATCAAACTTGGAGTGTATATATGTTGAGATTAATTGCTGCCATGTAAGCAGTTATACTAGCTCCATTTTTCATTCTTGATACTTAAATTCAAATTCAAACTGTTATTATACTACATAGTACAATTTTATTATTTTTTTATATTTTTTTTTAATATCAAAATATCATAGTACAATTGAGTGATATATTCAAAGTACATATGTTTTAATTTTGTGGTGGTAAGTACAAAGTTTATAATTGTGAAAAAAAATAAGTTAGTGTGTAATACAACCCCCATTCTTGTGCTTGATTCCACCTTTATTATCAATAAAATTTTGAGTTGGCTGTTAAAAAATAGGAGTAAAACAAAAGGATTGAAATTTGAATAAAAAAAATCTAAGTGTTTTCTTTGGTCAAATCTAAGTTAATTTTTCTTCAATAAGTAATTTAAGTTTAGCTTATACTACTATAATTAATTCTGTCCTTCATGTTATTTGAGGAATTAATGATATAACGGATTTAGATTTTATCTCTTAAATATTGCTGTACTTCATCTTGAATCAGATTATATGCATAGTCAAACATCAATGGTTGAGTTGCAACTTGCAAAAGACAAATTTTACAATGTATTAATTGATGAAGAATCATGCATAGATAAGGTTGGATTAGGGATAGGGCGGTTATGAAGTGATACGGTAAAAGATTTTAGCAAGAAAAAATGATTGTGAAAGGAACATACTGTTTACATTTATTTTCAACTTTGGATATCCGAAACAAACTTCTAAAAATTGAAAACAAATAATAATAATTCTGATTTGTGGTTAGTATATGGTAAAATAAATGTTGCAACATATATGTGTCTCTGTATATAAAATTCATGATATTTGATGCTGTTACTAAAATTAACATTGTTGCTTTGAATCACATGATACCTTGACTAAAAAAACTTAAAGTTGAAGGTATCGAAGACTGAAAATTGCAGAAAACAAACAACGACAGAATCATACTAGAAACATTGGTAAAACTACAAGGCATTTCATTGGTTTGTATGACGTAAACAATGTTTGGATAAGATTTTTACTAAATAAATAAAAGTAGGAAGAAAAAAACTAATCTGAAAATAACCACAAGGAATATATTTTTTTATAAGCATATATAAAGTTGTGATGACTTTAATCTAAATGGTAATTAGGCATGCTGTATAATAGATTAATAATATCCCGTTTGATTAACACCCAACAGCTGTAACGGTGTTTTTTGAGCAAAAAACATGTTAGGTGATTTTATCTTATAAAATTATTTCTTGATAAAAGAAAATTATAAAATTATTTTCCTTGTTAAAAAAACTTATAAAATTATTTTCCTTTGTAGCTAAATTTTTTATTTTATTTTTATAGAAATAACAACTCCTTCCAAATCATTTTTACCAAAAATATTAAATAAATGGACCTTACCTTGTATTGGATTTTTTATTTTATTTTATAAAGTTACCTTGTATTGGATTATTACTACTATTATAATTGATTAATTAATTAAAAAGTAACAATGAAATTTAGTACCCGTTTTATTTTCTTAATTAGTGTAAATACAGTAAAAATTACCTAAGGAGAGTGGATTAACAACTAAAAAGTAGAAACAAGTAAAAACAAACAATAGAAGAAGATCATAGCATTGATTTGATTTATTTTACAGTGGAAATTGAAAAAGATAGTGGGAAAGAAAAGTTTCCAAATTAGAAGGCACCACATGGGTTCAGCTTTTTCTTCGTTTACCAAAAATGAGGATAGAATAGATAGCCATCATTACAAGTCTATTCCATAGGGAAGATTCTTATTATTCCAAATCTCACTCCATATGATTGTAGAAAAACCGTTTTCAAAACCATTTACTCACAACTTAGACCAATTGGAGACTTCACAATATTATCACTCACTGATAGTCATGTGCCCAAAATTCATACACCTACTTGATCACATGATCATGACTATTGAAACATACATTTTGTGCATTGTGACCCTAAAACACAGTGGCATCACTGGCATATAATATAGAATCAATATTGTATCTAAAGGTTAAAAATATACTACTGCCTTTTCAAAATGAAGATTTTAAAGAACAATGATTTGTTGCTAATTTGGTTAAAAACTTAAAATTGACAGTCTCTCCTCTTGCAAAGGCTATTTGCTGCTACCTAGCCAAGGAGGTTGTATAAATATACCCTAACCCTTCCAACCACTGCTCTTACATTAGCCCACAATTCTTACATCATGCCACGTGGCACATAAGTACCAGGTTTTAAAATTACAGTTACCCTCCTATCAATGATGTATTTTACATGTAATCTATGTCTCATCAAAATTGATTAACCTAAAAGTTTTGACTTTCATAAATCAAATTCGAAATAGGGATAAACAATAGTACAAACTCGGACACTGGACATACACCGACACTATCATCTTGATATCATAAATAATTTAAAAAATTATATAATTCAATTTAATCACACGTATCGATATTGTGTCAGTGTTTCAAATATAAAAAACGCTTTTGATTTGATGCGTCGTCGGTTTTACTAGTAAAATATTGATACAAAATAAGTTAAAGGTATAAATCTTAAAATTAAGGATAAACAAGTGAAGAGAGGGTACGTGTCCACACATGAAAAATCATAAAAAAAAGACAAAGAAGAGGTTTATGTTAGAAGTAGCAAAAGACAGAAAGGAAAGAAAAAAAAGACAGGGTCCCCAAAACAATAAGACCCCCCAAAAGCATTACACACGTATACCAAAATGTCCTTTCACCAATTCTCACAAACAAATTCTGATTTTCCTTTTCCTTCGTAAAATAAAACCCTCACACACGCATTTTTTTTCTATATAAACACAATCTCTCTCACAAAAACTTTTACCACATAACACTTTTCTCTTTCTCTCTTTTCACTTGAAGAAAATGGCCTCTGCCTCTGAACACCAAGCAAAAAACAAAGGGAGAAAAAATGGTAAAGGTCCAAAAAAACCACTAAGAGGTGTAGGAGTTGAACAGTTAGAGAAGCAGAGGATAGAGGCATTGATCAAAAGAGCTGAAGCTTCTGGTACATTACTTCACCTTGATCATCCTCTTCAACAAAACCAGCTTTTGAAGTATGGTGCATTTTCACCAAATGGACCGTTTCAGTTTCCTCAACATCAACAAGACAACAATAATAACACTGGTTTTGTTGGTGCTTGTTCTAACGTTGGTGCTGGATGGATTGTGCCTAACAATCAGATTCAGAATCAGAATAACAACAACTGGGTCGTTGGATCTGGTTCACTACTTTATAGTAGAAACCCTTTTGAGCCTTCTAAAGAGCCCTCTTCAATGCCAAATCTTCATCACTCTCAACCTTTTGATCTTTGCCTCAAGGTATAATATATTTAATTTAATCAATGTGCTTTGCTTCAAATTTTGTTTGAAATATGTTTAAGTTTATTTCATGATTATATGATGAAGATTATTTATTTAACATCTTTTTATTTAAGAATTTTTTTTTTTGAGGAACTGTAATTAAAAATGTTATTCATGTTTCATACTTTTTGCTATTTTCTGTTTTTCTAATGAATACTGAAATTTTGATTTTATGTTTTTGTTATTTAATGTTCCTTTACTTTTTGTTATTTATGATTTTTTTGATTAATAATTTGATTTTTTTTTGGTTATTTAATGTTCCTCTACCTTTTGTTCATATTAATGTTAATTTGATGAATAATTTTCATGTTTTTTTTTGATGAATAATTTGATTTTTTAAATTTATTTATGTTCCTCTACCTTTTGTTGAAATTAGTGTTAATTTGACTATTTTTTTTTTTAAAAAACAGTAAATTTGATGAATATTTTGTATATTAATGTGAGTTTTTTTCTTCTTCTTTCAGAAAACACGTTTGAATGAGGAGAGTAATGTAATGAGAGGAGCTGGAACAAATACAAGGAACTTGGAGGCATGGTCTAATCATCATGTTCATGATTTTCTTGGAGGATATATGCCTCAACCTCAACCTTCTGTTCTTTCTGCTTATCCAACTCATCACAATCTTGATGAGGTATGATTCATGCATATCTAGTTATTTAATTTAATTTCATTGTGCTTATGCTAGAAATGCAATGTTTAAATTTTTTTGGTTACATGCAATGTTTAGTTTAATTTAATGTAACAGTTTCCATATCTAGTTATTTAATTTAATCTAATAGTTTATTTAGTTTTTTTTTTTTTAATTCATTTGGAAATTTATTTCATTGTGCTTATGCCAGATACAATGTTTAATTTAATTTTTCATTTAATGTAACAGTTTCCAAATGTTTTCAATTTTTCTAAGTTTAGGGTAATACATTATTTCTGAATTAAAAAATTGATGGTTTTTTTTTTTTTTTTTTTGTGTTGTAAAGTGTGTGGAGGTTGTTGCTGTGCATAGGAGGGGAAGTTCTTCATCAGGAGGGAGGGACAAAGTTTTCATGGAGTATGATTTTTTTCATGAAAAAGATGGAAGAGACACTTCTTTCAAGAGCCTGAAATTTCCCACAATTGGTGAAGCTGCTTCTTCTTCTTCTTTAACTCTCACTGTTTCAGCTTATGGTGGAGATACTGCTACTACTGATCTTAGTTCTATTGATTTGTCTCTTAAGCTTTGAGACTAGTTAGATAGAAGCATGATCAAAGATATTGGATGATCCTTTTTATTATTATTATTATTGATGCTAGAACTTTTTTGTTTATTTTCTTTTGATGTTCAAACTTTTTGTTTTTGGTGATAATTTTGATGTTCAAACTGCAACACATGTTACAATATTTATATACATGTATGTCATCCTTTGGCAATGAATCCCCTTCCCCCTCTATCCTTCATACTTAGATTATGTCATTTATTGTTTTCTTTTTTCTTCACTTTTTTCTTCCTAGTTTTTAAATCACCCTCTTATAATTTTGAATAATATATTAGAATGTGTAAAGAAATATGTTCATATATAATGAATTATAATAGATATTTAGTCCTTTAACATTTGATTAAGGGTTTGATCTTTCACCAATGCATATGAAAATTATATGTTAGAAGAGTTCAACTTCTTAGTAGAATCTCAATTAGCTATAAGGATTAGTTTTCTTGATTGTGTGGAAATACTTTGATTTACAAAAAGTAATATTTAATAACATGTCCATATAAACCTAGAAGGCTAGAACTATGAACTGACATAAAATTATGGGCTTTAAACCCTAGCAACTGTTTCATTCCATAGAATTAATTAGTGTCAACGCTATGCAGCTTCTGTTCACTAGTATTTACTTTAAGATAAATAAAATTTACAAGTATATATATTTGATTTTGAAGGGTGTGATTGCTGTTCTAGAGATAATTTAAATGTTCTATGAGCTGAAACAAATGCTGGCAACTCTGTCATGCCGTTTATGGGAGTCAAGTAATGCCTATGGAGAATGCTCCAAAAATCGTGAAAAAAACATTCATCAAAATAGATGCAAATGCTAGAAGACCCTATTAACATTGGCATTTGCATCTTGTATCTAATAAGGGTATAAAAGCATAGGGAAAATAAAAAAGTTCAAAAAAATTGAAAACAAGATGCATGTTAATATCTTTGAAGCCAATGGCAGTGTCAGTAGAAGTAAGGATGTGGAAGCTTTTTAATTATAATCTCTTTTTAAATTGGGTGCTTCATCTTTTTGTCCTAATTATTATGACTACCTTTTTCACGTTTAACTTTTCTATAATCTCTCTTCTTTAGGTAAATTTGCACCCTAATATATCTCCCTATGTTCTCCTTTCTTACTCACAGTTCAAACATAGTACATCACAATTCTTTTCTCCTCTCTCTATCAGTTTTCAGTTGTGTTACCAAGAGTAAGATAGGCATTAGTTTAATAATTTAACATTCCTCTCACCAGTTTTTTTATTTTATAAAAAAGTAATCTAGATTAGAATAGTTACATGTCAAATAGAATCACAACCTAGCTCCGGGCGATAGAGGAAAGAAATTGAGACAAAGAAGTGATTAAAACAAATGCTAAAAGAATTAGGCAAACACTAATACAACAATACAAATTGGTTTTTTTTATTTTATGAACAACCAATTTTATTAGAAGGGAGAGAAGTACAAAAAATACTTAACCCACAACTCGAAAAAATATAGGGGTACTTGCCCTGCGAAAAACCAAACTAATTGGAATGTCATGCCATAGGTTAAGGTAGATATGTTTTGTCCTCAAATATGTCGGTAATTATATTAAGTTTGAAAGGCAAGGAATGATGTAATTTTTGGAAAAAAAAACATGTAAGAGTGGAAAGGAATTTTTTTTGCAGGCCCTACTTTCCAAAAAAATTGTCCAATGTGCCCTACATTGAAAATAAATATCCAATATACCCTACTTTCATTTTTGCCCTTACATAGCTCCATTTGAGATGGCACCATGTTCCTTCATGATGGCTCCATCTCATATGGCGCCATCCCACTTGCTTTTATTTATTTTTATTTTCCTTGATTTTAATTCTTTTTTGGCTTATTAATTAATACATCCTTTAGAATAGCTCCATTTCAGTTGGCATCATCCTTCTAGGTTCTTTTAATTATTATTTTTTGTTTATTTTATGCTGAAAATTTATTAAATGAATTTATTAAATAGAAAAAATATAAAATAACATAATAATATAGATTGATATATTAGAAAAAAAAATACAACGAAAGTACTATTGGCGTGCAAGATTAAAATTAGGGTAATTTTTGAGATAATGACCCTCGCTTCGGCACAATCCACATTTTCAACCGAAATGAATGAAGTTTAAAAGGTTCAAATAAAATGTGGATTGTGCCGAGGCGATGGTCATTATCGCAAAAATTGCCCTAATTTTAATCTTCACGTCAGTAGTACTTTCGTTATATTTTTATTTTTTTCTAATATATCAATCTATATTATTATGTTATTTTATATTTAATAAATTTTCAGCATAAAATAAATAAATTAAAAGAACCTAATAGGATGGTGCCAAATGAGATGGAGCTATCCTAAAGGAGGTATTAATTAATAAGCCAAAAAAAATTAAAATTGAAAAAAAATAAAAAATAAAAGCAAGTAGGATGGCGCCATCTGAGATGAAGCCATTATAAAGGAACATGGTGTCATCTCAGATGGTGCTGTGTAAAGGCAAAAGTAAAGTAGGGCATGTTGGATATTTATTTTCAATGTATGGTACATTGGACAATTTTTTTTGGAAAGTAGTGCCTGCAAAAAAAAAATCGAGTGGAAAGAGGTAGTAGAATGGACAACACACTTGTTTTGGAAATGGTTCTTGAGGAGAAAATTGAGATATCCTTGTTTATTTATGAATTGAATGCTAACCCCTTAGGATGTATTGGTAAGTATGGGTGTATTGGGATTATTTTGGTAGTTAGAGTACTACTTATACTTAATTGGATTTAGAAACATTTTTTTCTTAATCCTGTCCTATTTTAATGAATAAAAGAATCGTGTGCGGTTTAACAATAATTTTCTCTTAATATCAATTGCGTTAAAGAAAAATAGAGATTAAATGAAGGAAGGACGTTCGTAAGGACTTCATCAAATGAACATTTCACATTGACATGATAATGAAAATTTCACATGAACATTAAATGAATAGAATGAACATTTATGAAAATTTCCAGTTAGCTTACTTAACTATAGTTAGTGAAGTTGTTTTGAGAAAAATAAAAGTGTTAGGGAAACGAAAATACTAGTGATTAATTGACTAGATTATTCTAAAAAAAAGTTATTTTTTTGATGAATATAAAAAAAGGAAAGAAAAAATAATGGACTGGATTATCGTACTTTTTAAAATAAAATACTACATCAAATATTTGATCATATATCTTGATAAAATATCTAAATTAATCTCTATAAATTAAAATTGTTAACAAAAGCTTTCATAGCTCAGTTGGTTAGAGCACCCGTTTAGTAAGCGGGAGGTCTTGAGTTCAACTCTCAATGAAAGCAAAATAATTTTATTCACATAATATTTTTATTATTATTATTTTGCTAATATGGAATTGCATTTTCCTTTTTTTTTTTTTAGGAAATATGCAATTACATAATTATATATTTACTAGAAACTGGACCCGTGCCCGCACGGGTTTATTGCTAAAGAAATGACACACGGATAATAAAATGCAATATATAATTGGTAACGGTGAAAAAATAACAGATGATAATTCAGAGTAGACAAAATAAAACGCTCCATAAAATTTAAAAAATCTGAAAAATATTATAAAAGAAAATTCGGTAATCCTATCAATAATTCGGTAAGAGAATATGAAATTTTTAGTAAATTGGCATGTTGTTTCATTGTAGATTGCGAAATACTTCATCATATACGACGTTAGAAGTCACATTGGTATCTTCACCATCTTCATCCGTGATCAATATCTTTAGTCCTTCTCTGGATGTAACTCTTGAAACAGCAACATACAACTGTCTGTGAAAAATTACAAGTGTTGGTAGATATACACCAACATGTTTAAGCGACTGTCCTTGACTTTTGTTAATTGTCATTGCAAATGATATAGACAAAGGGAATTATCTTCGTTGAAACTTAAAGAGAATCCTGACATCTGAAGGCGATATAGATAACCTGGATACAAAAACTTGTTCACCAACATTACTTTCGGAAATGACCTTCCCCTCAATGACGTATCTTCCCATCCTAGTGATAACCAATCTGGTTCCATTGCATAATCCATATCGTGTATCTATATTTCTCAACAACATAACTGACACACCAACCTTTAACCTTAATTTGTGATTAGGAAGTCCAGAAGCAGTGATGGTGTTGAGGAATTCAGGTGTATGAACATTGTCAATATGATCATCGTTTAAGTTACGATGAATAGGTGAATCATAACTCAAATAAACCTTCTCCTCATCTGGAACCATGTCCAACATATAGTCGTTGATCTTCTCGACTATGGAATTTTTTGTTGTCAATATAGCTCTATTTTGAAAGTAACCTATGTCACTCATGCTCTCCAAGATGTTAGGATACGTGCTTTCAACAATAGCAGCAAGAGGATCTCCTGCGCTTTCTAGGAGAAAATCTGACGGAATAGCAATCACTACAAGAATTCTCCAAATTACTAACCAATTCAAAATTACATTACTGAGGGATTTAGACCCTCAGTAATTACTGGCGAAAAAAGCCTTCAGTAACACAGAAAAAGCCTTCAATAACATTACTGGCGGAATAAACCCTCACTAATACATATAAATTTGCTATTAACGGATAAGATCCGTCAGTAAAGTCATTGACAAATCTCCCTTACATTACTGGCGGATCTGTGCCACCAATAATGATGATGCAGGACAGCTGCACATGCCACCGTATTACTGACGGATATATTTTGTCAGTAATGTTCTAATTAAATAAATAATCCGCCAATAATCATTCAAATCCGCCAGTAATAATATGGATTTAAAATCCGCCGGTAATGCTTTAATTCTGTCAGTATTTGAAAAGAAAAACCCGCTGATAAACAAATATTTCCGTCAATAATGGGTTCAGTTGAAAAACTCAACTAGTAACTATCCAGAAACAACCATCAAACTGTAATAAAAAAAAAAAAAAACACACACACACATCTGGGTAAACGCTACGTTGAAGCATCTTCTTTCTTTTCGTTTTTCCTTTTTATTTGAGATCTTCCTTCCTTCTCAATCTTCTTCCTTTCATCTCGTTTTCTGTTCATTCACTCAAGCATCTCAATTGTTCCTCTCTCTCTTTCTCTCTCTCTCTCTCTCTCTCTCTCTATCTCTCTCTCTCGAATTTTCTGGTAAATCCTGCTACATCTCAATCGTTTGCTCAATCGTTTACACGACAAAGAAGATGGTTTGAGCTCGTGTTGTAGAAGGATTAAATAGCTGAAGAATGAAGGTTTGGAGCTTGGTGAAGGAGTAAAGGCATCCTGTTCAATCTTGAGGGATCTGTTGAGGTGAGTTTCTTAAATTAGGTTCTAATCATAGAAAATGGGAACTGGAATTAGCAATTAGGATTATGGAAATTGACATGCAGTTAGCAATTTGATTTTCCCTAATTGGATTAAGGAACTGAAATTCTGGAATTAGCCAATTGAAACCCTAGTTGGATTTTCCCCCTTTTGCTATTATTAACAAAGAGATTTCAATTACACTTTATTCTGACGAGGCAACATCATAGTTTTCTCTCTTTTTAGCAATTTCAGTCTAACAAATATTTTATCCCTTGTTTAATTTCGCCTGGGTCCTGTTTCATTTGTGTTTGATTCTTAAGCCACTTGGTGTTTAATTTTTGTTTTTGCTGCAGAATTTGTAATTTTAATCAGCGTGAATGTCACTTGGATTTTGAATTGGTTTCATGGATTTATGGGCCTAGCTTTAAGTTGAACTCAATCTACATAATAATGCTTGAACCTTTTTGGAGTAAATTGCTGGTTTAGATTAACTTGTGATCAAAGTGATACATCTATTTCAGTTTACATTATAAATAGTTAAATGTTCACCATAGGCTATATTGGTTTCTGTTCAATTTTTTCGGCAAACAAATTTGTATTATAGCTCTTTGAAGAGTATCTATGCAGACTGGTACTCCATAGGCATCAGAATGAGATAATTTTCTATAAGTTCTGCCACCTATATTATCTTCATCGGCATAAATATGTGATCGGCATAAGTAACTGCAATAGAATAATTTTCATTATTATAGTTGGAATGTAATCGGGAAACTTTTTAGATCCAAAGTTGTTTTGTGAACTATTTCCATTTCTCCAGGTACTATATCTATCTCATTCATTCAGTTGTATGCTAATTTATTAATTCCAAAATAAGAATAATAATATGAGTTTGTTTCTATCTCATTTAAATTGACGTTAAATTACTTAAATTCATATTTTTGTGGTTTTATTGGGTAAATAATGGTGTTGTTTTGAATGAAAAGTGGTAAAAATAATGGTGGCCAAGTATGAATCTGATCTTCGATTCAGTTATATAACTTTTCCTTTTTATTCCACTCTACAAAGCTTCAAGCTTTTGTTTTGTGGTCCTGATAGTTGTGATCTTTGATTTTTAGGGGTTGAATCTGATGTGATCAGAAGGTATTGTAGTTTAGATTCAGCGCAGAGGGATGCTTTTGATGTTGGACGGTGTTCGACAGTGTATTCACTGAGAGAGTTTACTATCCTGACAGTTGTGATATTTGAGTTTTAGGGGTTGAATCTGATGCGATTAGAAGGCATTGTAGTTTGGATTGAGCGCACAGGGATGCTTTTGATGTTGGACAGTGTTCAGCAGTGTATTCACAGAGAAAATCTTTAACCAATCAAGGTATAAGTATCGTTTTTGGCTCTGCAACCCTACTTGGTTCCATTAAAGATACAAATGTTCTTTCTTATGCTAACAATAACAACTAGAAAAATGGGCAAGTTAAGCTTTGAATAGAGGCAATTAATTTCTACTCATGATAGTAAATTCACCCTATCATAGTTCTTTCTCATATGATTTCAATTTCATGGTACATAACAATTATACACATTGATTTTTCCCTCTGTTTGTGCTTAATAGCTCTTTGTCTAATTAATAGCTCTTTGTTTAATTAATCTTCTATTATCTATTATGGTGTCCAAATATAATTTTCCCTCCTTTTATGATGTTACGTATACTACTTTGCATAGTTTTGGTTTTCATTTAGTGATTGAAATACTTGAGTTTACTAACAATGTTCAATGATTTCTTTCTGCTACTATCTAGGACCAAAAAAAACTTACTCATATATCCAATTGTACTGAACAATAGCTCACCATGACACAAGGTATGCAACATTATTTAGACCATATGTAGTTGAGTTTTTATGTATCCAATTGCACTGAACAATGGTGTTTTCTTCATAAAGGTAAATAATACATTATAGGATCTGCATCAGTATCTTAATCAAATGTGTATGAGCTCAATATTTTGTTTGTCACCTATATTTGCTAAATTGATAAATGATGTTTTCTAAACCTTTTATAGTGAAAAATGATCATGTTTGAGATGAGTAAAGCAATTAACGAGCCATTTGTCTCATTTAGTACTCATGCTTCTCATAATGCTATTTTCCTTTCAAAAGCTCTTTAGATTAGTAGTCCTAAATTCTAAACATAGTTATAATATCTGTAAATGAACTTTATTTATTTATATTTCTCTTAACTGGGGTTAGTATTAAGTTTTTTTTATTCTTATAATTTTTTTTTTTGAACTATCAATTAGCTCTATTTTAAATCATCAACTTAAGCTGACAAGTAATTTATATTTCATGATAGTAAATTATCTATCTCATCTGATTTTAATTTCATTCTACATAATAATTATGTACAATGTAAGGTCTAGTTTAAATAATACTCCACTGAAAAGAACATTGCCTTATGTTGATATAGATTATCATGAATGATAGTATAATTATACCAAAGAGTAAAACTATAGCCAAATCTCAAATTCAGTACTTATGATTCATTGGATTTGCTTCTTTTTCCAAAGACTGAAGAGCAAATGCAAAGCCCAATATCAGCAATGGCACCAGGTACTGCAAGAACTTCAACAAAACTCTAGAAGATTGATTGCTGCTTATGGTAGTTGCTTGAATTGGTGATGTTGGATTGTTCTTAGCTGCTGCTGGAAGAGTGTTGGCGTCAACCTCCCCGACATAGTACTTTTCCATCATCTCTGTTGCCAAGTGACCAACATCTTCGAAATCGGTGGTGGCACCCATCCTTGTAGCAGAGAGTAAAGCCTCAACACCTCCTATAATGCTTGCAAGAAAATCCCCAAAATAGGGGGAGAGGAGGAAATATGAGCGGGAAATCATCAGGAGGAAGACCAGGATCAAAATTGTTCGAATATTATGATAATTAGTGTTAGTTTTCAAAATTGTACGAATATTATTAAAATATTTATGATTTGTACGAAAACTATTTATGGATTGTACGAATATTATGACGATATATCGTTTAATTAATTTGTGTTTTATTAAATTAAAATTATATTTCTTAAATTTATTTGTGTTGAATTAATTTTATTTCTTTAATTAAAATTAAAAATTAGGAAGGATAAAAAAAAAAAAAAAAAGTGTCCATTACATTACCGGGGGAATTTTTCGTTAGTAATGTAGGCTTGTCTAAACATTATTGAGGGAATATTCTGTCAGTAATAATGTGACGATTCTGATAAGAACATTACTGTGGGATCATTCCGCCAGTAATTACTGACGGATTTTTCTGCCAGTAATTACTGAGGGAAAAATCCCTCAGTATTGCTTTGTCATAACAACTTCACCATTACTGGGGGAAAATTCCGTCAGTAACATTACTGACGCCAGTATTACTGAGGGACACTAATCCGCCACTAATGTGTGTTATTGAGGGATATATTACATTACTGAGGGTTTATTTCCCCCAATAAAAACCAAAATTCTTGTAGTGAATGGTCTTGTCCACTTCATTGTCTTCCCCTATTCGTCCATCGCCTATACTTAAAACCTATTCTAAAAATTGTCTTTTTTCCTCCATGTCTACTACTGACGCACCAGACAAAAGCCTCATGTTCTTAGTCAAGGTAAGAACCTCACAATAATTCCATAGTTTTGAAGAATTGATAATAGCATGAATGATTTCTGGTCTTGTGCTTGTAGGAATTACAGGTACAAAGGGATGTATTTGTTTCTCTTGTCCACCTCCTTCATAACGTCTCTGAAAGAACGATCAAGTGCTTCAAAGTAAAATTTGTGCATCATCAGAGCCTCGTCCCATATTACTAATCTTGCTTGGACTACCAACTGAGCCAACGGGGTATTAGGTTTGACATTACACGTGGAGCATTCATCTATAATAAAGGGAAGGCCAAATCTCGAATGTGCGGTTCTACCTCCTGGTATTAATAATGTAGTTATACCACTCGAAGCAACTGTTAAAACTATTTCCCCTCTTGACCGTACGCTGCCGACGATTTAGGTGTATGATCAAAAAGTTACCAGTTAAGCAGTGGTATGAGAGGAAATTTGTAAGGTCACGTCGTTCCATTTGCAAACCTCTAAATATAAATAGATATGATTCTTGTGATGTGTGTGAAATTTACCACGGGTTAAGGTTTTTTTTAGAGAAACACGGTTTAGGGTTTGGTATATATAGCCAAGTTATTATGGAAATTAGGGTATTATATAAGTCTACAAAATATTGTCAAAAAAAAAGATGCATTTTTTTAGTATCAAAGAAGTGTATAAAAAAAAAAGGAAGAGGATAGGAACGATGCATTTTTTTAGTATTAAATAATTGTACAAAATACTTTGTCAAAAAAAAGTGTAGAACACAAAATAAGAAAATTAGTTAAAAAAACTAAGATTAATAAGAAGAAAAGAAAAAAAAAATATATGTAGAAGTCTATCGATATGTTTAGCTTTTTTTTTATTTTTTTTATTTTTAATTTTTGCTATTTATGAATGGATTTGTTTAGGCTTTTTTTTTTGCTATTAATAAAAACATATTTGATGCATTTTGAGAGGCAAAATTTTAAGATAGATTTGTTGCAAACCTAAAAAGCATTATGGAGGGGAAAAATTAGGGGTTAAGGTTTTTTTTAGAGAAACAGTTTAGGGTTTGGTATATTTAGCCAAATTATCATAGAAATTAGGGTATTATATAAGTCTACAAAATATTGTAAAAAAAAAAGATGCATTTTTTTTATCAAAGAAGTGTACAAAAAAAAGGCAAGAGGATAGGAACAATGCATTTTTTTTAGTATTAAATAATTGTACAAAATATTTTGTCAAAAAAAATGTAGAACACAAAATAAGAAAATTAGTTGAAAAAAAAAAAACTAAGATTAATAAGAAGAAAAGAGAAAAATATATATAGGTAGAAGTCGATATGTTTAGCCTTTTTTTTTTTTTTAATTTTTGCTATTTATGAATGGATTTGTTTAGGTTTTTTTTTTTGCTATTAATAAAAACATATTTGATGCATTTTGAGAGACAAAATTTTAGGATAGATTTGTTGCAAACCTAAAAAGCATTATGGAGGGAAAAAATTAGGGGTTAAGGTTTTTTTTAGAGAAACACGGTTTAGGGTTTAGTATATATAGCCAAGTTATGATGGAAATTAGGGTATTATATAAGTCTACAAAATATTGTCAAAAAAAAAGATGCATTTTTTTGGTATCAAAGAAGTGTATAAAAAAAAAGGAAGAGGATAGGAACGATGCATTTTTTTAGTATTAAATAATTGTACAAAGTATTTTGTCAAGAAAAAGTGTAGAACACAAAATAAGAAAATTAGTTGAAAAAAAAACTAAAATTAATAAGAAGAAAAGAAAAAAAATATATGTAGAAGTTTATCGATATGGTTAGCCTTTTTTTTTTTTTAAATTTTTGCTATTTATGAATGGATTTGTTTAGGTTTTTTTTATTTTTGCTATTAATAAAAACATATTTGATGCATTTTGAGAGGCAAAGTTTTAGGATAGATTTGTTACAAACCTAAAAAACATTATGGAGGGAAAAAATTAGGGTTAGAATTAACAAAATTAATAAATAAGGATGATTCGCGGCCAATTTGATGTAAATGAAAGTTCACATCAAGTGAAGGATGTTTGTAAGTATAGGCCGCAAATAAGGAATATTGATATAGCGCCAATGAATCATATTCACTTCTAATTTGGAATCAAATTTAATTACCACAAAGACCAAAAGAATTGGCCACAATTCAATTGGAAAAATAAAACCAGTCTAAAATTTAGCATGTTCATCACAAATCAACCCACCACAAGTTGAGCTTCCATCATGTTGGCAAAATGCAATCCATCGGCATTGAGTTTGAGGCGTTCATAAGGAGAACAAACCCAACTGTGCTTCCAATGTGAGTTTCAATACCTCTAGACCTCTAGAAGTACTCCTGGGTTGTTCCAATTCAACCTTAATCTCATGAACGTGATTGTTTACCGAATTACAAAGTGTCTCTCCCATATATGATCAAAGAGAAAATATGAACATATTTCTGTCATTCCAAAGATTCCACATCATAACTCCAGAAAAGGTAGTCCTATTCCAAAATAGATTGTCTATAAAATAACTTGCTTCAAATCATGTGTGACAATACATCATTGAATTAAATGTATGTGTAAAATAACTTTACTCTAACGATGCATACAAAAATTAAATTCTTTTTAGTACTATATCATCGATTCCATGCTTACTATTGTATTGTCATCGATGATTTCAGTTGAATGATAGACTAATGCGCATGAACAATAATATCCTTCGGTTCGCTTTAGTTGGTTCAATTGTGTGGGTTCGAGGAAAAGGTTGAGTAATATGAATTGAATTAACTATAATAAACTAAGAAAGCGTAAGATTCCCTTTGAGGCTTGTAGGTGCATTTGAGTGGGATTGTTCATATCTCTGGTGATGAGACTAATTGCATTCATATTTTGTCTGGTTGATGTCACGGGTTCAAGTCCTAGAAACAACTTCTTGTGTAAAAACAGGATAAGGCTGCGTATAATACACCAAATGGTGGGACCCCTTCCTGGACCCTACGAATGCGGGAGCTTCAGTGCACCGGGTTGCCCTTTGATGTCATGTAAATGAGAATTCCAACCAATTGCTAATTATTGGTTCCATATACTTTTTCACCTAGCTCATCTTTGCCAAGTTTAAATACAAAAATCATAGGAACTTTTACTGGGTTGCTATTTGACATGTTAAACCTTTCCAATATTTTCCCTACATACTTCCTTTAACTGATATTGACATCTTCAACTCATTAAATAACTTCAACCTCAAGAAAATACCTCATCTTTCCCAAATCAATCATAGCAAATTCTCTCTTCATAGAATCTCTAAATCCAATGTACATTAAATCATCTACATATACACTTACAATTGGAGTTCCTCCTTTGTTATTATGATTCTTGGCATATGGTACGTGAACATGACTGGTACCGTACATCCAAACACCTTGAAGTGCGACACCAATGGTTTGCAGCTACATATGCTTCTTTTGGAGTTTTGTTTTTGACAACTAATGTGGGAGATCTATTTAAAACATACATGTCCAATTAATACCTTTTAGCTATTTTTTGTTTTGTTTTGTTTTGTTTTGGGAATTCCCTTTTAGACCAAATTTTCACATATATGGCAAATCTTCACTAGTTGTTTGAAACCAAGCAACATTAGCATGAACATTATGAGTAGCAGACTTTGCAAGAAGTTTAAACATTCTATTAGAAGCCATGCTAATTGCAAGAATTAATCCTTTGTCAGGGTGACAAATCTTGCAACTTCTTGCCTTGAACAAAGGCCTATTTCTTGCAATTGTCATATGCTTGAAAGATTCCTTTTGAGATCAAGAACAATAATATCTGAGATAAGATGATACACTTCATTAATACTTAGTTCAACGTTGAAACATCAACAATCTCCCACTCAAGTGCTAGTCCATCTAATCATTGGATTGCTCGCCCTGACCACCATTATCAGAAAGACTTTCCACTGCAAACTCCGGAGTTGGAAGATTCGCTGAAAATTCTACGGCGAATTCTGTTTTGGCGCCGCCGAAGGAAACATATGTGGAAGAAATTGATGATATGTTGCAGAAATATAATGATGGTTTACTTAGCAGAGGTTTGTGATTTTTGATACTTTGAAGTTTGTTTTGTGAATTGTGATTTGTGTGAATAATTGTTTGTTTTTGAAGGTTTTGAATGTTGATTTTGATGTGTGTGCTTTGTGATAATTGATTTTGTTTGTTTGTTGAATTTTAGCTGTTAGTTAGCGGAATTGGGATAGTGAGAGATCAACATAAGTGCTTATGTATAAGCTATTCCTATGAGATAAAATAAAGTCAAACATTTTTTTGTATAAGTTATTAGTTGTTTTCATAAGCTATCCTGGATAGTTTATGAGAATAAGTTGAAAACAGATTATGAACATGTTATAAGCTGTTTTTATAAACTGTCTCTGATAGTCTGATAAGTGCTTATGCCAGTAGATAAGCTCAAATTAACTAATTTCAAACAAGCCATAACTATTAGCGATTACTTCTTGAGATTAGGTTATAATTGGAACAAATTTAGTGTTGTTGATTGGTTATTTATGATCATATGATCATTTGATATGCATTCTATTGTTCTACATATTGTGCGAACCAGATGATTCATTTTGGGATATCGGTTTTGTGTAAGAACAATCATTGTTAGACATTTGATAAAAAAAATTAATTTGATTTCTTCTAGTAAGTTATGCAAATTAACATATTTTTTATGAATTTGATAACTTATTTGAGTATCTTTATTGTACTGCAACCCTATAAGCTTGAATTCTATTAAGGTTCTTGAACTTGATGACATTTGTTGTGTATAACTTGGCTTAAAGAAGAAAGGTGCCTTATATGACCTGCACTTTCCCTGAATGGATCACCTTTCACCTATAGTGAGCACATTTACCTCAAAATCGAGGGAAAACATCGAACTAAAAAATCCAGCTTAAAAAAAGAAAGAGATCCAAGTGACAAATCAAATGGAACTCAAGAAACAAAATCTTGAACAATACCGAACTGAAATCCAACTTATATTTTCAAACAGAAACTGACAGAGAGTGCTTCTTCGACGGATTGGCCTACGTTTTCTTTTGAGCTTGCCTTCTTTAGCCGAAAAACAGTCAGTGCTTCTTCTACTACCTTTAACTTGGGCAAATGGGTCTCTTGTGGAAGACTTCTCTATACAGAGCTTGCATACACGACTTGAATGGGGTGCGGCCTGGAAGCACAGCAGGCCTGAGGGCGAAAAAGCAAAATGAAACCAAAAAGGATAGCAAAGCCAAAACAGCTGAAACTGCTAACAATGCAAGACACTTATGAAAGAACATCTATCATGGCAAAATTAGGCCATCTTAAGTATGTAGAAAACAATGACATAGAATTAAACTTCAAGGAGTTGAAGATCTACTTCAAGTGCACATTTGAGAGATAGCACGGAGATCATTAAACACTATATAACATGATTAGAGAATCACATATAAGATAATGTTGGAATGTTGTAGACTCAATCTAACTTTTAATCTGTTATGTTGTACCCTATATTTATTCTTAACACAAAAGGAAATCTTTTTGCTATTCAATTGTGCTAAATTATCATATTGTGCTAAATTATTTATGCGTGAATCAACCATCTTATAAATCCAAAATATTCAGGTGACTTCAGTACACTCTTTGATCAAATCCTAGAAGAGGAACTTATGGACGACACTGACGAACAAATCCTGATGAGTTTAAGACTTGAGAATGAGGGGAGACGTCCACTAGACGCAAACGTACAAAACGTAGAGATACATGAAAAGGTAATTAATTTTTTATATTCATATGGTGTATGTATTTCTCATCATTTTTAACTTACTGTGTGTGTTCTTTCAAATAAATTAATTTTGCTATACTTTTATATTCTTAGTTTTCGTGTATTTACTTTTTCAAAATCAAAATACAAATGAATTACTATTTTAAATTTTAAAAAAAGAATGCATATAGATATGAGGTCAATTGTGGAGTGTATTTTAAGGCTCTAAAACTAAGTTCAGGACTATAACTTGGTTTCATAGTAAGATTCTGGAAAGAGATTGGATTCTTCATTTCTTCTCCATTTCAGCCAAGAGTCCAAAATAAACAATGTGTCTGTCGTTGATTAAAGTGTTGTTTCTCTCTTTTTTTGTATAGTATAAGTCAACTTTGGAAGGTAAATGTTTAGATTGTAGATGAAAACTACAAGTTAATATATTAGTTTTAAAGTTTATAATCCGTTGCTTAGATAAATTTGGCTTATTAATTGTTTCTTTTTTTCTTTTCAATTCATTTTGTTTGCACATATTGACCATTTATGAAAAAGTTTATTTTTCTTTCTGTAATTGTTCCTTCTTTTGGTAGTGAGTATTTACGTTTACATGTAAAAAAAAATTAAGTTTCATAGTCATACATCTATTATCTGCTGCTCTCTATGTAAAGGGTTGGAGCACCTGGATTTAGCCAACAAAGGTTGTTTAGATGGTAAGGATACAAATCATTCTATAAGAGTGTTAGTTTGAATTCTGCTGTTATTATGTGAGAGTCCCGTTGGTGAGTAACTTGTTAGTACCTTTCTAACCGTTTTTACGAGCCACATGGTTTGATCTGTACTCTGCTGAGTCTCCATAACCAAACTCATTTGAACTTTTAATTTTTCAAGTTTAAAATAGATGAGAACTATTAAAGGAAGGTAACTTATTTAGCACGTTATTAAGGAAATGATATGCAATATTTTCAAAATAATTTAATCACTAGTGAGAACCTAGCCTTCGTTAGGCCAAGGTCAAATCGACATTTTTAAAATTGATAAGAAAAAAAAATAAAAATTAAAAGCATATTTAACTAAAAATGTTAAAACAAGAACCATGGAAAAAGCCATCTAAACCCAGCAGATCAACATATATGTACCACAAGGGTCCTATAAAAAGAGACAAAAAATTCTCAAAAGGGTCTTATATTTAAAGATGGAGGTAGTAATAAATTTGTCTTCTAATAATTAAAAATTAATAATTTTTTTTATGGTGACCGGGATTTGAACATCGGGTCATACATACATATATTACTATATTGAAAACATAAATTAACTCTCTCTCTTCAAGGATAAAATTATAAAAATAATAGTAATTACAAACAAATTTATTACCAATATCAATTTTCTTAATTCCCGTTATTTTTTCAAAAGGACCCTATAATTAAGGACGGAGGTTGTAATTTAGACACATTTAAATGTATTTTTTTCAAAGATGTTATTATTACCAAATACAATTTAAATAGGATGTCATATAAAAGTACATTCTTTAAATGGTCATATTAGATGTCAAAATAATAATAATAATAGTGTCTTTTAGACATAGATTTACAAAAGCCTACATAGATTTAAAAATAATAATAGAGAAATAGGTTTTTTAATAGACTTTTGTACATAGATAAATTTTCAAAAAGGCCATACCTTTTAATGTGTGTCTTTGACAATTAATATATGAATTATGTTTTTTATCCAACAAAAATCACTCTCGCTCAACTGAACTTCTCAAAATACTCATGCGTGAGTTAATTCATGCAAGTATAAAAAAAAATGTGACTTACTTTTTACACATGCATAACTTAAGTCACGCTGCGTGAGTTAAGTCACGCTGCGTGAGTTAACTCACGCTAGTTTTCAAACCTGCACATAACCGATTATCTTACATGCATTTCAGGTAAAAGACCTACTGAGATACTCCCTCTATTTTAAAATACATGTCCAAGTCAACCACTTCACATATGCCAATGCACAATTTTCAAAGTTAATATCTTTAATTATTTAAAGAAAAATTATAAAAAATTAATATTTTGAAAATATTTGTCGAGACAAATTAAACAACATCTTATATGCTAATATTTGTATTTATACATTAGTTAAAAAGTATGGTCAAAGCAAGTTAAATGAATAGTACACATTGCAAAAATTGGACATGTATTTTGAAACGGAGAGAGTAATTCGTAAATGGCGAACGAAGTTAATTAGCTAAACCCATAGTGGTCCTATCTTGCCTTGTGTCTCCAATCAAGAAAAAATTAATTCAGACAACAAAGTTTCAGTGTCATGACCAAGAGAATAGGTACAGACTGAGAAACAAATTCGTCATTTTAATGTTCTTGCTCTGTCAGAATAATTTTATTCTAATTTAAGACATGTTTGTAAGAAATTACACATACAAGTGTGTGCCACTAGTGTGCATTATGTGTGGATAAAGAGTAAAAGTAATTGTTAACTATGACATAGAATAAGGAGAAAACAGAAAAAAGTTGTGTTTGTCATGTGATTATTGATTTGTCATGTGCATGTTTGAAAACTAGCGTGAGTTAACTCATGCGTCGTGTGAGTTAACTCACGTAGCGTGACTTAAGTCACGCATGTGTAAAAATTAAGTCACGTTATTTTTATATTTGTGTGAGTTAACTTACACAGGGATATTTTAGAAAGTTCAGTTAAATACGAGTGATTTTTGTTAGATAAAGAGCAGAATTCTTAATATATGTCAGACAAAGACATAATATTTTTAAAAGTAGGCCGGATTCATGCCTTCCAAAATTTATCCTACTATATTCACACCCCTAACCACCAGATAAGTCATGTGGAAGATTCACATAGCAACACATTATATACTCAAACTGAGTAGGATTCAACCACATAAGAAGTCTGAGAGTATGTTTGGATGAACGATTTTGAGAAGGAAGGGATAACTTACTTTTCTCTTTTAAATTACGGACGTCATAACATATGAACTATGTTATTTGTACAACCAAAATCAAGACAACTAGTACAACGACATATATCATTGTGAGGTGCATGCAAATCGAGACCAATAAAAAATATTAAAAAAACAACAAATATGTTATATAGATTGGTTTTTCACAAATCATTCCTCATAAATATTTTTTAAACTTAAGATAAATGGGTTTGACAATTGAAAAGTAATGAAGAATATCAGTCAAAGACGTGTATCAAATGTTAACCACATACTAAGAATAGGAGGTGTTTGAATCAAGGATTCAGCTCACTCCAAACCAAACTGTCTAAAATACCCTGCGTGAGTTAACTCGTGTAGGTGTTACACGCAGCATGATTTAAGTCATGTGGGGTACCTGACTTAAGTTAGTGCGAGTTAACTCACGATGAGTCCTGTTATAAATACAGAACATCATAGGAATTTTCAAAACTCCATTTGCGGATTTGATCTCCATTGTTGCGATTTTGTCCAACCTTAAGCCATTCAACGCCAGTTGCAATCACAAAATCAAGTAAGTGCTTATTATCCTATTGTATTGGATTTTTTTTGATTGAATTGTTAGATGTTGATTAGAGTAGAATTGATTGAATTGTGGTAGAAATTGTTAGGTATTTGTGGTAAATTCTTTAGGATTGGACAAGGTTTTGACCATTGATTTTTACATTGTGTAGAGATATCTCAGAAACAGGGTGATGCTCAGTTGAAAAAGGAGGGTGAGAAGAAGAAATCAAAAACCACCGTGACATGGCACGATATCGAATGCGAAGGATCCAAACAAAAAAGTAAGGTGAATGTGCCCGTGTACAATTTTAACAAGATGAGAAGAAGCGGACATACGTGTTATTTTGGTCCCCAGCTAAAAGCATGTACCCCAGGAACTGTCGAGGACAACCTAATTGACTTAAGTGACGAGGGAGAAGATTAAGTCTTATTTTTTTGGATGTTTTTTTTTGTTGATATGATACGTAATTCGGTATTGAATAAATTTGAATAAAGTTGTGTATTGAATAAAATTACGTATTGAATAAATTCGAATAAAGTTGCACAAGTACACAAAATCAATTCAAAAAGTACATAGTTTTATTTAGTTTTAATTTTATCTAAGTTACATTACATTCTCCCTAAATATGTGGGATCATCATGATGTTCGTTTTAAATTATATTCTTGAGAGATTTGAATCATCCTTTGAAAATTCAAAAGAATGAAGAGAACACAACACATGTATTCTATCAAATCAATAATATAAGTTAACACGTCGAATTCCCTCATATAAGACGAGTAGCGATGTACATGAATGCATTCAAATACATTCTTTTGAACTTAATCCTATTGCACTGCCAACTGACAAATTTCAAATGACAGAGGAGCATGATAAAACACAAAACAATATCTTAGAGCTGCATTTCCTTCCATCACACTCATCTTATACAAGGGAATTCGATGTGAAAATATATATAATTGATTTAGTAAAATACATGTTGTGTTCTATTCATTCCTTGACTTTTCAAAGAATGTTGAGAATCTCTACACGAAGTATATGACACTTCAATGCCAACATGTTCAGCAAACTAACAAGAATCAAAACTTAAATTCCAACAAAATAATGACATTACATAATAATGATGCTAACTAAACATAATCTTTTGGTTCTCACAGAGTTAAACTCTTGAGGATATCTTCAGGCGATCTCAACAACTAACATACATATCGATCCACGCGAACATGATATGCTGAACGATATTCTCCCCTCGTTCAACGTTGGACGTTCATACCAAATGTATTCCACCCTCGTTGTGTCTCTGGGATTGAGTCCTTGGTTGATTTCAATTAGTTGACCTTTCGGACCTTTTAACGTGACATTAATGTACTGAACCTTGAACAACTGAGGATTTCCATCGTTCAAGCGTATACAAACACTGAACAAATCGGCCATTGTTTCAAGTCTACACCATAAAAATTAAACAATCAATTAAAAACTCATTCAAACATTTCATCGACCACTTGGAGTGCAAATTATACATAAACCCTAAAACTTATAACTACAACATAAACATGCAAACATCTAAACAATTAAGCAATATAAGTCATTTACATCTAAATATTGTATCATTTCTTGCCAAAAAAATTAAAATTTAAACAAGCCCTAAAACTAAAAAAAAATTAATTTAAGAGGAAAAATCTAACATATAAACATAAAAGGTTAGTGATGTTTGATTATGAAAACTTACTTGTTATTGGAATGTTGTTTGATTTGCACTTGAAGGATTTTTGGATTTGGTTGATTGGAGAGACATTTTAGAGATTTTAAATGTGAAAGAGGAAACGAGAAAATGAGTTGCTTTAAAATGGATACACTTAACTCACGCGGACCTTCAGCGTGACTTAACTCACGCAAGTGTATAACTCAACGTGAATTAAATCACGATGTGGGCATTTTCGAAAGTGCACTTGGGAGTGAGCAAAACATGGAGAAGAGCAATTTTCTAGATTCTCGTTAAAGACAATTTGGTTAGGCGTGGATTATTAAATTTTGGATCTTTAACTTGTTCTTATGGGTGCGACATAATTGAGGATTTACAATATTTTTTCTTTAGTTGTGAGATTTATAATGGTGTGTAGAGTGGTATCTTACATTGGTGGAACACTTCTTGTGTTCTTCCCAATAATTCTACGATGCTTGCTCAAAAATTTGGTTCTCTTATTCGGCTTCATAATTAATTTAAAGGTAGATTTCATGCTATTCGGTTAACTTGCTCTTGAGGGATTTGAAAAAGAAAGAAACAATTGGATTTTCAACCAAAAGTCATCCACATCGTCTGAGATTATGGATCTTATAAAAAATTCAAATATATTGGTGATTGAAAGTAAAGAATTCAAACTTTTGTTTAAATTTAAAGCATTAGTGACTTAATAATCCTTTGTCTTGTTTCATGAGATTCTTTCTCTGTTTAGATGGACACTTTGTATTGTTTGAGTGTTGAGTGATTTTCTTTACCTTACTGTGCATCTTTATTATTGTTTCCTTTTTATTCTTGGCACATCTTACCCTAGAATAATAGTGTTTATTCTATTCTATTTGGACTCTTTTTAGAACAATACTCCATCGATCTGTCTTAAAACAGTTGAGATTATTGCAACAAAATTTTGTCCCAACAATAATTGTTTTAACACAACATTATTTACCTTGTAAAAAAAACACAACATTAATTAATTTTTTTCAATTGTACCTCAAATTAATATTGATTGCATCACCCCAAATTCAATATCGTGTACTTTACATCTATGATACTGATAAATACATATATACATGGTAATGATACTTAAGTAAAAATGTTATTATATCTCTTTCATTTATATATTTTTCTTAATATATGTGAAATATGTTGAAGTATAATTCATATTCTAATGTTAGTTAGTTGTGGATAAATCTAACTATGTTTGGTTGTTAGTTAGTTAGTTGGTTAGTGGCTTGTAGTGCAAGTTACTCAACTTAGCCTATAAGTGTTTAGTTTTTGTGTTTAGTTGATATACCTCTAATCTCAAATATCACTGATATCTTTCACATTCAATAATAAAGAGTTTTTATCATTCATTTCTAGTAGTGTGAGTGTGTAGAGATTATTCTAATCTCAACACATAACGTTATGAAGTATTCAAAACATTCTAATCTTTCTCTCAATTCTATATGTGTATGTTCTATCAAAATCATCAATTATGTTAATTATTTTTGGATAGAAGTGTATGTAGAGAGAGAGAGAGAGAGAGAGAGAGAGAGAGAGAGAGAGAGAGAGAGAGAGAGAGAGAGAGAGAGAGAGAGAGAGAGAGAGAGAGAGAGAGAGAGAGAGAGAGAGAGAGGATTACACCAAATCTCAACCGTTAATTTTAATGAATCTTACGGTTGAAATTGTATAGACAATATAAACTAATAAAACGCATTACAGCTGATCGCAAATCTCCTTCGAAAATTTCTCGTATCTGTGAAGAGCCTTGCAACCTCGGATAAATAATAAAACCACTAATCACCTAATAATCTAAAGCATAAATAACCAAGCAAACATCAATTATAGATTCTACACCACTAACTGTACCGTGAGATTTAAGCCAACAACCTTTTAAGTTATTGTTATATGACAACCCTAAAAGAATTGAGATATTCAGGTGCTTGTACAAGGTTCGTGGGTATGCCAAAATCATAATTGATTTCTAACGTGTCAAACTTTGAAACTGTTTCATGGGTAACATATGTTAGAAGTACGGGATAGTTTCTTTGCTATGCGGTGTGGTGGTAAAGGAAAGCCAAAGAAAGAACAAAGAAGAAATTCTCAAACGAGATCCGGTGGGATAAGTTTTTGTTTGTTATTTTGTATAGACAATATCAACCGTATGATTCATTAAAATTAGCGGTTGAGATTTGGTGTAAGTCTTTTGACTTATACCTGGTGTCAACGGATCTTGTCTCATATATATATATATATATATATATATATATATATATATATATATATATATAATGTATCAAATAAGAAGTGATTTTAAAATGAGAAGTAAGAAGGTTAAATAGCAGCCGTTAGATTAAAATACACAGTTTAGATTAAAAGTTGGTTTTAGTGGAAATCATGGGATGGTTACATACAATTTAGGTTTTAGTGGAAATCATAAGGTGGTTGTTCATATTCTTAGTTTTCGTGGATCTAGTACCCCATGATTTTCACTAAAACCTAAATTGTATGTAACCACCTCATGATTTCCACTAAAACTAACTTTTAATCTAAACTGTGTATTTTAATCTAACGGCTGCTATTTAACCTTCTTACTTCTCATTTTAAAATCATTTCTTATTTGATATATATATATATATATATATTTGTGTTAACTCTTCGGTTGGAAGGAAAAAAGACTTTGATAATCTGAAATTCGATTCTGAGTGTGTTTATTCGATTGTCACTATGTATAAACCGAGTTCTACTAAATTCGAAATCTTCCGTAAAATATATTTGTCTTAACTTCTTGATTGAAACCAGTATATACACAGGAAAAGTGTATTATAACTCGTGGTGTCTGGCACCATGCATGCGTACATTGATCTCCATACATATAATTTAGCCTTTCATAAAAATTGTAAACATTTCAACTTTATATATCAAAATTTAAATAGATCAAAATAAAAATAAAATTTGTGAAAGTGAACTATTAAAGAAAAACTACTTTTTCTCTAAAAAAAAACTACTTTTTAGGTTCATTGATTAACTAATCTATTTAACTAATAATTAAATAATTAATGAATCTAAAAAATATTTTTTCACTTATAGTAATAACCGGGGGAATTACGTAGTATTATTTCTTTAAAGCTGGTCATGCATGTCTTTAATTATATTTGAAGTTTAAGCAAATATGAATATGCTACACAATAATTAATTTTTCCTAATTCTTATATATTAATTTTTATTTGTTTAATTATTTTTTGAATTTCATCTTAGTTTTTTCAAAACAAAAAAAATGCGGAGTTGTATATGGAGATCAATGCAGGCATGCATAGTGCAAGACAAACCACGACCAATTATACACTTTCACTGTTTTCAATTCAAGAAGATAAGAAGAGATCACATGCAGTGCCTGATGTAGTTCACAAAATTTGATTTGACGAATCGATCAGAGCCTCAAATATATTTGTGACGTGAAAATTCATATACGCATGATTAAAATAACTAAGACAGTGACATAGTAACTATTATTTGGCTGTTACAAGTGTCATATAGCTTATATGGAACTTATCATCCAGTTTTACGTAAATTATTAATGGTCCAAGATTTTGGCTTCTTCTCATTCTAAACCTACGCTCTAGATTCACTGGTTTTTATCATATTCTTCTAGGATTTTTTTATCTATCGTTTTCTCCAACCTTGTTATTGATAACGTCATAGATCAACCTTGTGACCTAATATATGTACATTAAGGGTCCACTTGTCATAGATTATTATTATTTTTAGGAAATTTGTTACAGATCGCAAAGGTGATTTTAATGTTAAATAACTTTTATTTATTGAAGTTGTGTTTATTTACCAAAACAAATGTGATTTTAATGTTGTTTTTTTACAAAAATGTGATTTTAATGTTAAATAACATTTAGAATTTTTTAAAAAAAGTACTCAAAATCATTTTTTAAATTAACTACTTATAGGAATTTTTTAATTTTCGCTACTCAAAAAATAAATTTTTATTTGAATCTGTATTTTGATCATTTTAAAATTATAATTTTTATTAGGGTTGAATATGTTTTTGGTCCCTATAAAATTGCGATCTTCTAAGTTTAGTCCTTACTTAATTTAAATATCTTTTTTAATCCCTACAAAAAAAATACTTATAATTTAGTCCCTGCTAAAACAAATTTTGTTTAATTATCCTTAAATTCTTAAAAATTTTAACGATTCTTTTTAAACAAGTTTAGAACACTATGAAAGGTTCATTTACTAAAATCTAGAATTTTTTAACATGAAATAAATTAAATATGAATTTTTTAAAACGACAAAAGTTTAAGATATAAGTAACAAAAATATGGACGTAGAAATCAAATTTTTGCGATATTTTTCTCGGAGGAACTTTTAATAACGTTCTTAACACGCTTGTAAAAAATTGTTGAAAAACTCAAGAGTTTAAACATAAATTAAACAAATTTTGATTGAGTAAGGACTAATATTGAGTGTAGAAATTCTGTGTAGGGATTAAAAAAACTATTAAAATTAAGTAAGAACTAAACTTAGAAGGTCGTAATTTTATAGGGTCCAAAAACATATTTAACCTTTTTTAAAAGAATCTGTAATAGACAAATGAAATTTTTTAAAAATGATGTTTTTTTTTTCAGAAAAAAGTGAACTTTTACAAAATAAATTGTTACAAACAAGATCTAAATTATATTAGTGTGCTTTCTTTAAGCAACAAAATATTTGACCTTAATTTGATATCTACCACTCTAGATACACTTTTTAGAAGTAGCACATCACAAACTTTGACCTCGATGTACAGAAGAAACTTCAAAAGGGAATTCCACCTTATTAAAGCCAAATTCAGCTTAAAAAACGGTTAGGATTTTGTAGAATTTTATCTTAGCTTTCCAAAGCCAGCGAGAACGCGTTAATAAAATTTCTACACTTTAATCAATATGTAGTTTAGATTAGTTGTAGTTGTCATAAGTGTTAATCAATTAATTCTATCCTTTAATGACTCAGAATTAAATACAAAGAAATCATTGACTTTGCGCTTATGTTGTCACTTTAGTCTCTAACGTTAAATAATTTTGTTAAGTGATGATGTGACACATGTCTTACGATAACATGACATATGAGGTGTAAGAGGGATTAAAGTGAAAGTAGAAAATGTTCACTTTGGTCCCTGAACCAAAAATCAGTATCTTCAAATTGAATCTCAAATCTCTAAATATCAAATCCTTAAATATCATATAATTCTCTCTTTTGTTCAAAATTAATCTTCCATTAAACACCAACTTACTGTTAAGTTCCTGACTGTGCATACTTACTATCAGTTAGGTGTCTGACAGTAAACATCTACTCTCACTAACGTTCTTAACAAGTTGTGGAACAATATGAGGGCCTTGAGATCTTTCATATCCATCTGCCTCCTATAACACACAATGCTTTCAGTTTCAAATCCTTATTTTTAATAAAACTAAATGCATGTGTCTATCATTTATTCTTTGACAAAAAAAACTTATTAGTGTCTTTAAGAAGATGAAATGATATATTTTCTTTTTAAAGAAAGAAGATAAAATGATATAGTGTCCATTCCAACACCCATGTTTATAAAAAATATTATACTTCATGTGTATATTCTCTTCATTTTTTCGGAAGTTTGATTGTGGCTTGCATGACAACAAGTTATACTAATATTATACATTCATGTGATTACTATATGTCTGCTCAAAAGTTTATAAAAAATATTTATTATATCTGGTATCTCTATAATTGCATGTGTATTTCAACTGTAATGACCTTAGTGAGAGTACATGTTTACTGTCAGGGACTTAACTGACATTAAGTATGCACAGTCATGGACTTAATAGTATCTTGGTGTTTAATGGAAGATTGATTTTGAACAAAAGAGATAATTATATGACATTTATGAATTTGAGATTTAGGGATTTGAGATTCAATTTGGGGATATTGATTTTCGATTCAGGGACCAAAGTGACAATTTTATACTTTCACTTTAGTCCATGTGACACCTCATGTCATGTCATCATAAAACATGTGTCACATCATCACTTAATAGAATTATTTAACGCTAGGAACTAAAGTGATAACGGAAGTGCAGAGTCAGGACTTCTTTGTATTTAATTTTGAGTCAGGGACATTTGTTGTAGCGAAGTGCAAAGTCAAAGACTAAAGTAACCATTTACTCTTATATTTATCTCAATAAATTGGACCAGACATACAAGAAGCCTTATTTAAATAGTAACTTTTAGAATTTCTTGGTCATTCTTTTGGAAAACATAAAATTACCTGGTAGATATTCAAGTCTGTTTCTTCCACCGTTGTCCATTGACTCTCGTATTTCTCATTAGAACCGTGGCGAGCCTTGTATTCTTTTGCAATATTTCCTCCGATTTTAAATATAAGCAAAAGTCAAAACTTATTTAACCCAAAATTAAGATTAAATAAATTTTGACTTTTGCTTATATTTAAAACTGAATAGAGTG
This sequence comes from Medicago lupulina, assembly GCA_958299785.1. Lineage (NCBI taxonomy): Eukaryota > Viridiplantae > Streptophyta > Magnoliopsida > Fabales > Fabaceae > Medicago > Medicago lupulina. The sequence continues at coordinate 79,921,467 of OY283139.1, forward strand.
TCTATTTATAATTCTTTAATCGGTTAAATTCATATTTCTTAATTACTTCATTCCCATTTTCTCGTTTAGGGTGAAGCCTAAGAGCAAGAACAACATCTTTGCTTAAGCTGGTCCTACGACGAAATGAATGATATGTCGACTTGGATTGCTATTGGCCTATATACAAGGACTTATTGCTTTCATATGCCAAGAGAATTGAAACATGTCAGCGCATGGTACTTCCTCCTCCCTCACTATATTTAAGCCTCTGTGTCTTTTTCACATTTTTTTAAGAAAAGTTTTCGTACGGTATTTTTTGTATGTGAATATTATTAAATTGTTTTTTAGTTGTATCTGTATTAAATTTAATTTTTTATATTTTAAGATTAGTTAGTAGTATTAATTATGAATATGTGTAAAAAAAATAAATAATGAATGTATCTAGTAATTTGTAAAAAGAATTATATATAGAGACAAAACTTTTTTTCAAACCGTGCTTATAATTAAGGAAGGTGGGAGTGTAATACAAAGGTCACAAACTGAATTGCTTTCAATTTGTAAATAAGGAAGTATTTATTAAAAAAAATTAATTTTTAAAATATTAAGAAGTAAATTGACATAATTTTCAATAGATAATTCATATTTTTAGTTTCTTAACATGTGACCTCCACATGTTCAATGACAGATATAGAGGAGGCTGCCATGGGCAGCAACCCCTCCCTCCCCCTCACATGATATAGATCCCTTATTATTTCTTACATTAACATGTTGTTGCAAAAATAATTGTAGTAGTGTATTTTTTATGTAAATTCACTATTGCATCCGTCTCTAATCTTTGGTCTATTTTGTTTTTTTCAAAAACTTTGGTTCTTTTAGAAAATTATAATATTAGTGATGCTTTTTTTACGCTTACATGGAATTGGTCTTTCCATTTAAAATCACTCAGTTTTGACCCCTCCATCAAAATTTTAAACTAAAAAAATGATGGCTTGATATATTTAAATGACATGACGAACGACTTGATAATGTGTATTAAACCTAAATTTTATTATTACTAAATAAATTAAGGGTAAAAGGGTCGAAACATGTCTAACATTATTATTTCTTACTATATGTTTTTGAATATTCAAAACGACCAAAGACTAGGGACGATGGGAATATTATGTTTTCCAGCCCCCGTTTGATAGGTTTATGGATCCGTCTCTACACATGTTAGCATTTTCCTTGTTATATTTTGATTTGGACAGGGCCTCCGCCCACAAAGACGACCCAATAAGCATAAAACCCATAAGGCACGCCGATCCAAGAGGCGTGTCCACAAGAGGTGCACCGGAAGCTCTGTAAGGTTCACTACGCAGAAGCGCGCCCTGAAGCAATCTCCACTGTTGGAGCCCTCACTAACGGTTTTCGAAGATGACGTCGTGTTGGAGTAAGCCCTAATAGTCAATATGTATTGATTGTGTTTGGCTTTGTATCATGACTTATATATATATATATATATATATATATATATATATATATATAATAAAGCATTTCTCTATTCATCTTGTTTTGTTTCAAAATAATTAGTCTGTTTAATGGAACATTAAGTCTGACTTAATCATGAGATCCTCTTAAACTAAATGACATTATTCTTAAAGTATCCATAGTCAAATGCTTTATTATGAAATGGGATAATAGTAAGGCATATAGACTATTATGTGAGTAGACTGATGACCACATCCCATGGGTCATGGATATGGGATATCAAGTCTTCACATAGATATAAATATTAGTAGTAATATTTATATTGGATTGAACCACCATGAGAATACTACATGGTAAAATTTATGAAAAGTGTCATAAGATATTCTCATAGTGATAGTGGTGTATTCCACCCTTTGACCTGAAACCACTATGTACCCTAGATATTGGATTCAAGTGCTTTATAACCTTTCAAATGTTGTTTGTAACAGGATGACTATAAAGTTGGTTGATGGGAACTCCACGAATCATGTTGAGGGACATGAGTGACCTAGATGGAATTTGCCCCTCCTACATAACAAGAGAAATGTCTAAGGGCCCAATATTGAATTGGAAAAGGATGACATGCTATGCCTGGGTAAAAGAAATGAGGGCAAAAGAGTAATTATACACACGATCATTGTCACAGGAAGGTTTCGTCAGATCACATGACATACCCGTCACCTGGGTAGCAGTGATGTGTTGCTAGATATTGCTCACTATTTATAATATTAAATATGTGATTTAATATTAATGTCAATGTTACGGGAACCTATAGGGTCACACCCAAAGGACAGATAGATGACAGAAATAAATAAGACTTGTTTATAAAATGATAAGTAGGACTTATTAGTAACTAAATAAATAAGTATGACTTATTAGTTAATTTATGAAGATAGAGAAACACGGTCCACCGTAACGTACGATGCGTTTAAGTGAAATATGGTGCACCGTAAGGTACAATGTACTTAAGTGCTTGACTTGCTGATCACACAAGTGGTTCTATAAATATAACCCTTGTGCTGAAGCATTATTGACTGTTGGTTGAAACGCTTAACCTAATTCACAAAAGTTGTTAAACCCCAACCGCCGCTCTCTAAACCTTGTTCTCTCTGAATCTCCGTTGGAATTGGCTAGCACTGGTCATCAGAGAAGTTCTGTTCATGTGGACTGAGTAGAGGCATCGCTACGTTGCTTTGCTTGTGATTAGAAACAACTCTACAACAAAGGTTCTACGCTTCAAAAGGTAAACACATGAATCCTTAAAGTCTTTAAGTTTGTGTTTGATTAGTGATTAATGATTTAATCAAGATCCGTTTCGATGAGATTTGTTCCGCTAAGAGGATTATACATTTGAAAAACCCCTCTTTAAATCCCTTCACGTCGCGTATCTCAGAGACGGTTATCAATCACTTCGACTATACAAGTGTGACCTTGTGCCACACCCAATGTATGATTCACTCACTATTTTTTAGCACAAAACTCACATATTTCTGTTACTGAGTTGAGTGTCGGAGTACTAACGAGATTTGCATTATCATTCTCCTCTGTCATAAAAGTTTGCTCTCCTCCATATCGGAAGCTTGTCCTCCACCGCGTCGGAGCCATTTCTATCGGAGAACCACCATCAACAATTCTTTGTTCTACACCGGACATGACATATTTATATGGCAAATAAGTTATTAACGTCAACGATAACCTCTTGATAGTGATCATACGCTAATTAACTGTCGCGTGAGCGTGTATTATACATGTTCTACTATTTTATGTGTATAGTTTGCAAATTCTTTTTGTTTTGAATTCTACCAAGTACAAGCAAGGATGGAACCAGAAAATATTATGTTTGTTTTGAATTTTTATGTTTTTCGTGCTCAAAAATTCATATTTAATTTTTTTAATTATACTTTTTTTAGAGATTGTCATAAAATTCTATACATTCTTGGAAAATTTCACTCAAAAAGTATGAAGACTATACATGAGCTCAGTAAAAAGTAAGGATCAAAAGTAACGATGAAAAACTTTTAAGAGATTAAATTTTTATGGAGACTAAACAAAAAATTGGTATATTTATAGATGACAAAAGTGATTTTATTTAAAAAAAATAAAAATCTAAAACAAACAAAACCATAATCTCTACTCTAAACAATAGAGGTAGAAAGAAGACATACAACACTTTGCTTATAAAAAAAAGACTTACAACACTTTATTTTTTTTTTATTTTTTTGGTACATACAACTCTTTATTAATTTAAGGAAATGTTACCTAAATTAATTGTGATTTTACAACTCAAATAAGATAGTATCATCAAAGATAGAGATTAGCTGAGAATTTCAAATTCACATGTGACTCAAACCACCTCTCTTTTTTTCTTTCTTTCTTTCTTTCTATAAGTAAATTTTTATTTATAATGTCTAATTACAACATCATTGTACAATATTGCTTTACACGGTCCCATTTGGTCATGAAATCAATTATTACACCCAATAAACGTCGATTGAAAAGTTCTCCGGCTATAAACTTGTTTGTATAAAAATGGAAATATGGGAAAATACTTTTACATGTTATATATGCATAAGGAGGATGGGATGTCTAATAACACAAAACATGATATCATTAATCATTAATTTGCATGCAAATGGAAACAAGTCCAACAATTACTCTCAAATACTTGTCCAAATGTTGATACTTGTCGTCTGAGACTGCAATACTGTTTAGTTTATTAACAAGTGATGTTTTGGATACTTATATATTTTTTTAATAGATAAACAATTAATTTAGTCCATAAATTATCATGTTCACTTCAATTTATCAATAAATTATGTAAATATAATAAGTAGTCCTTAAAATATATTAAAATCGTCAATTTATTTTCGCTAAGGTCTAAATTGATGATTTTTTATATAGTTATAATGACTTAATAATCAATTTTATAAAGTTTTGGTACGTAATATATTTGTAGCTTATAGGGGCTAAATTTGAGAGGAGGTGGTATAGTTTATATGGAGTTAATTTTATATTCTTTTTTATAAGTAAGATTTATTGATGTGAGTATAAGAGCTACTTATTAAAAATAGAAAACTTAGATAATACTTGTTGAAGAACTCGAAATATTTTTTTGCAAAACATCAAGCATATTCTTCCGTCTCAACCATGTTGACAAAAAATAGAACTATCATCGGTTGGAATTAAAGAACCCAATTTCAACGAGCGATGTATTATGTAAATATCTTGTAATATTGAAAATGGATTCTCTTAATTGGAATTGTCTCAATTATTACATTCCAACAACAAACTTGAATCATTTTTTCTATATAATTTTATATCTTCTTTTCTCTCTCGTATGTGTAATGGTTTACACATAACAATTAAGAAAAATAAAAGAATTTTGCATGAGAGAATTCATTCCGTATAGTCTTATAGTAGGAGAGACTGAAAAGGCTTATGAAGAATACTTTGTTATTTTTTTATTTTATTGATACAAAATATACTTTAAGTTATTATCAAAGCTTGATAAGTACTTGAGAAAGAATACATTGTACGGCTAAAAGTGAAAACAACGAAGAATTGTTCATGGTGAAAAATCGTGATAGTGATCAAAAAATAAAAATGATGTTTATTTTATTTTTTGCATTAGACCTCCAATTCTCACGGTAAAGAGTTTTAATTTACAATTTAATGAAACTTATTAACCACTTGTACTCGATAAATTGGTTTTTAGTTGCTTCAATCTATTTGCTATTATTTTCATGCCTAGCTGCTTGATTGTTTTTTTTTTTTTAAGGTGGATTAACCCTTTTATTGAGTTGGAGTACTTTTTACACTCCTATTATTGAGTTTTGCATTCTATCTTTTATTGAGTTGGAGTACCTATAATACTCCTTTTAATGTTACTTTGATTATAAAATAATACTAATACTTTTGCATTATATTATTGAATATATATTTTGTTGAATATAATAGAGTAAATTACACTTCCCTCCCCTCAAAGATACTTGAATTACACTCCCCTCCCCTCTTATGTTAAAATATACACTCCCCTCCCCTCTTATTCAAAATATATTAGAAAATATTTCACTCCCCTCCCCTAAGAGAAGCTTGAATTACATTCCCCTCCCCTCTTATGTTAAAATCTAGAGTAAATTACACTCCCCTCCCCTCAAAGATGCTTGAATTACACTCCCCTCCCCTCTTATGTTAAAATATACATTCCCCTCCCCTCTTATTCAAAACATATTAGAAAAAAATTCATTCCCCTCCCCTAAGAAAAGCTTGAATTACATTCCCCTCCCCTCTTATGTTAAAATCTACACTTTACTCCCTCAATATATTTTTTTTATTTTTAATAATCTAGAAAAAAAATAATAATCTAATGCACTTCGAAAAAAACAGTATTGCAGGTCTATTTTAACATAATAAAAAATTGAATACATATTTTTTTGCTATTTTTTATTTACAATTTCATTAACATGTAGTTTTAAACCCGATTATAAAATATGAAACAAGCCAAAATAAAATTAAAATATGTGAAAAATTACTAACGACAATAAACCATGGTTATTTAAAAGTTAATTTTAAACTCTAAATTATAAAATCAATAGCAAAATATTTAAATTTAATTATCATTAACATTTAAATTATAAAGAAATGAATTAATTTTTCTTAAAGGGTGGTTTAAAATTAATATATATCATAAAAATATTTATTTATGTTAAAATAGATTAAAGTGTAGTGCATATTTAATTATCAAGGGAGGGGGTTGTAATTCAAGCATCTTATAAGGGAGGGGAGTGTAAGTTTTATTTTTCAAGGGAGGAAATTGTATATTTTAACATAAGAGGGGAGGGGAGTGTATTTCAAGCATCTTTGAGGGGAGGGGAGTGTAATTTACTCTAAAATCTACACTTTAATCCCTCAATATTTTTTTTATTTCTAATAATCTAGCAAAAAAATAATAATCTAACACACTTTGGAAAAAAAATAGTATTGCGGGTCTATTTTAATATAATCAAAATTTGAATACATATTTTTCTTTATTTTTTATTAACAATTTCATTATCATATAGGTTTAAACCCTAATACAAAATATAAAACAACCCAAAATAAAATAAAAATATATGAAAAATTACTAAATACAATAAAGCATGGTTATTTAAAAGTTAGTTTTATACTATAAAATATGAAATTAATAGCAAAATATTTAAATTTAATTATCATTGATATTTAAATTATAAAGAAATGAATTTTTTTTTTTAAATGGTGGTTCAAAATTACTATATATCATAAAAATATTTATTTAAGTTATAATAGATTAAAGTGTAGTGCATATTTAATTATTAAGGGAGAGAATTGTAATTCAAGCATCTTATAGGGGAGGGGAGTGTACATTTTTCTTTTCAAGGGAGGAGAGTGTATATTTAAACATAAGAGGGGAGGGGAGTGTAACTCAAGCATCTTTGAGGGGAAGGAAGTGTAATTTACTCAATTCAATATAATATGTACTTTCCATATTCCCTTTACCCTGAATGAACTCGTTGTCACTTTCGAAAAAGGCAAAGAAGAGCGTACAAAAACAAAAATACCAATTGACATCCCACCAATAGCTAGCTAGAAGTGATCAAAGTCATCATTAGGCACATTATATTAATAATAAATGTGATATACTACTTCATTAGAATAATATATCCACATATATAAAGCAGTTAATATTTTTCTGTGAAATATATAAAAACAACTATTAATTCCGTAAAAAATAAAAAAAAAGGAAACAAAGCAATTTACTAATCATGGTTACATTTGAAACAAAAGAAAGGGAAAGTTACAACTTACAAAGACATTTATTTTTGGAACATTGAATACAAAGACTATTTAATAGAGTTACAGTAATATTCTTTTAATTAACTTCTCCTGCCTCTCAATTCTCTTAAAATGATAAAATGTTATGTTACTATAATTAAATAAGAGAAATAGAGAGAAAAATTTAATTATATACACCGTTAAAAATATAACAAATTTATACCATCACAATCACAACCAATCATAGATAAATGACTTTAGAAATAATTATAATTAAAGTCATTTTTAACGATTAGCAGTTATGATTGATTAAAAGTATAATTTGTTTTTTAAATTGACAATGTATATGAATTAAATTTTAAAGAGAAAGCTAACCAAAAAGAAGTTAGATAGAAGAGTTGTGTTACATTAACATTGAATCCACACCTTGACGAGTTGTGCACAATTTAGGTCCATCCATCAAACATGGACTCAACCTAAACATGAGAATGCAAAACTCCATTTGATTTAAAGCACCATCTCCATCCAAATCACCTTCCATTAGCATGTACACAAGCTCTTCGTCCCTCACCTCCAAGCCAAGCATGAAACAATTCATCTTCAAGCTCTCAAATGTTATAAGACCTTTGTTCACATCCATAAGCAAACGAAATCCATTGCAAAGTTCACCTATAAACCCTTCTGCTCCTAAACGTGAAATCATGGATGGAAAGTAATCCTCAAAATCCAATTCCATATTGGAAAAACTAAGAGTAAAACTTCAAGTAGAAGTTAATTGCTAATAATTTAGTGTGAAAAGGGATATTGGTAGCTTGTGCTAGAAGGGTGTGGTAAGTTGTGCTTCTTATATACCATACAAAATGATGGATTTTATTTTTTGCGAAAGAGATGCAAACAAAAAGACACCGTTTTGCAATTAAATTGAGTGAAACAATAGTTTGGTTGGAAATGCAGGGTGTTCCTTCAAAAAAAAGAAAACGTGGTCCAATTATTATTTTTTTATTCAAATGTGGTCCAAATTAAAAGTAATCAAATTTGTAAATTGATTACTCAAAGAATGACTTTCACCCTCAATTTAAAAAAAAAAAAAACTTTGCATTTGTATTTAAGCGGGAGGTCCTTGGTTTTATCTCAAAAACTAACATAACTACTAATTATTACTTCTTCAGTCCCAAATTATAAGTTATTTTGGTCATTTCACATATATTAAGAAATGTAATTAATTTTGTATGAGAAAATGATATTACGAGTTTTTTTTATAAAATTATTCTTAATAAATGGTATAAGAAAGATAAATTAAATAACTGTCGGAAGAGAAAGTAATAAATAATTAAGGGTATAAGAATTGTCCGATCACCGATGACCCTCCATCTAGTGTTATTCTCTCCTCCATCTGGGTTGTTCTTTTGATCTACACCTGCATGCCTCCACTTGGTGTTGTTCCTGACTGTTGGTGGTGATAGGGTAGTGGTGATATGGGGCCATACGTTTTTTCTCAGACCATGAGGAAGTAACGAGATCTGACCCATTTGGCGCTATTCAGGAGTATTTGGTGGAGATGGGGTGGTGCTGGTGAGGAGGTCTCGAATTTGGTGGTGATGTGGTGGTGGTTCGGTGGGAGGTTTTGTGTAGGAGTGGTGATGTAGTGGTATGCTGCGTGGAGCTGTTGGAGGTTATTTTGCGTGGTGGTGGTGATGCGGTGACGGTGGTGGTGATGTGTGGTGGAGGTTTTCTCAGGTTGTTTTTGTCGATGTTTCCGTGGTTGCTATGAGTGGGTAGTGATGGCCTATTGGAGGGTAGGTGATGGTATTGGTTTTTTGTGTTGGTGTTTGTGTGGTGTGTTAGATGTGCTCCGTGGTGGTTGTGGGAGATTGTGGAGGTGTGGCTTTGCCTAGGGGTAAGTGGGGGTTGGAATGGTGTGGTTTGGATGGGGTAGTCGTAGATAATCTTGGACTCAGAGTTGGTGTCAGAATGCTTTGCGGACGGGAGCTATTTAAGGGGCGGTTGATGTTTCTTAGGTTAGGATGTGGGTGTTCCTGTGGTGTTTGTTGTGGGTTATTTTTTTGGAAACCACCTCTGTTATTCGGGCCCAAATCCGTTGTCGCTAGCTCTTGTTTGAGATTTTGGGTTGTTAAGGTGTTTTGGATGCTTTGAGCTGGGTATCCTTCGAGTTGAGCCTTTTCCTTTTCCTTTTGATTGATGCTTGCACCATCACAAATCTTGTTGTCTGCCTTACAAATTGTGTGTTGGATTCTGGTGGGCCGATTACTTTTGCTTCGAGATTGGGAGTTATTGTCTAGTTGCAATCTTCGTTGGCTGGCTATGGGGTTTCTCTGGTAGGCCGGGGGTGAGGGGTGCCCTTCTGTTTTGGTCCTGAAGTCTAGTGGACCAATCACTTTTGATTCGAGATCGGGAGTCAGTTATTTTGTTCAAGTTCTGCTTTGGGCTTATTTTGATGTTCTTTCAGTGGACCGATGGTTGAAAGGTGGCGGAAGCTGAATTATCTTTGGAATATGATTTTTTTTTCCGAATATGGCTCAACTATGGGGGTTGAGGAATGAGTGTTTCATTTAGAGGGGTGTTTCTTTTGGGGTGAGTAGTGGCGATGACGGTGAGTGGTTATGATTTTCGTTTTTACAGCGGTCGTTTTGTGAAGTAGTTTGTTTTAGGTGGTGATGCTTATTTTGGTGGATGTTTTCCTCATGGATGTTGAAGGTAGGGCTTGGCTAGGTGTGGTGTGTAGGGGTGTTTTTTATGGTGTTTATTTTGGATGTTCCGCCTATATACGACGTCTTTAGTTTGTATTCTCTGAATCACCGGTCTATGTTCGTCTTGAGCAAGGATCTAGTTTTTAAATATAATTTGTTGTTAAAAAAAGGTATAATATAAAAAGTAACATTAATGTTTCATTGATATTGTAAACCGATTTATAATTTGGGACAATTTTTTTCTTCTCAAAATGTATTATAATTATTTAAGATGGAGGGAGGAATATTTATTTATGCTATAAAAAAATATCATCACATTTCCTAACAAGGTAATATAATGTTGATGAATTTGGTTAAAACTGTGCTTCTTATATACCATTAAAAAAATATAGGGTTAATAAAATTGAACTTCTTTTTTTTTTGACAAAAAAATTGAACTTCTTATATGCAAAACGTTTCGAACAATAGTTTTGGTTGTTGAAAATGTATTATTCCGTCAAAAAAAGAAATTAAATGCACGTTTCGAAAACGTGGTCCATAATTTTTACTTTGACTCAAAAGATGGTCCATATTGTTTGAGAGATGGTCCATATTGAAAGTAATTAATAAAATTTGTATATTGATTATTAAGAAAATGTAATTTTTTTTTTGACAGTAAAAAAAGGAAATCATATTAACAAGGTTTAAGTTAAGTTTGATCTCAAAACTAATCTAGCAAATAATTACTAACATTTGTAATCAACGAATTACATGCATTTCCGATACACAATTATAAAATTCCATAAATTTTACTTTAAAAAAATATGTATTTTTATTTGAAAATGCAAAAACATATTTAATTAGTCTATGGTTGTTCCAAAGGTCAGATCACCAGGCACATACTTTAGGACTTTATAAATCTAAATGTGAAGATTTTAGAAGAGGAGGGAATAATTTACTCTGGAAAAGAGATTATGGACATTATTAAATTGTGGATCCTTTTCGTGAAACATGCAAATGCTCTTATATAAACTAGCATTTAGATGGCATTCCATATCTGTCTGTTCAATCTTTTATATAAATTATGAACAATAATGTTTATGAAATTTTGATTAAAATTATTTTGATTTTGATTAAAATTGTAAGTATAGATAATATATATTTTGTATATTTATATTGTAACAACCTATACTTATTTTTTTTCAATGATACCAACAATATAACAAATTTAATATCTTTCAAATGAATATTACAAATATAATACAAATTCTTATATTTTTTAATGACACCAATAAAATAACATTCTTATAGTCAAATTTGCTTAAGGGTATAATTGGAAGAAGAAAAAGACATCCCAAAACGGTCTATTTTCTTTAGATACAATTAATATATCATTCTTATAGTCAAATTTATTTAAGGATATAATTAGAAGAAGAAAAGCCAACCCAAAACGGGTTATTTTCTTTTTATATAGTATAGATAAGAAAAAAGTAATGATATTTGAATAACTATTATGGTACAACTTTTGGGACAACCTCATTGTTCTCTCCTTTTATTAGTCAAAAACAATAGAGAGTAAAAAACTAAGAGAGAGAATACAAACATAATATAAGTATGAGAGAAAAAAATTGTACAAAAGTTATATCAAAATAGTTGTGCAAATATCATTTCTCATAAGAAAAACTTTACATTTTAGTTGTCTTATGATTTTGTCTATCTTTAAAAAAACACTTAAAACATTTCTTTTAGATTCTTGATAGGAGTAATTCTTTCTTAATAATTCTATTTGCTTTTTTCTTTTATTCTTGAAATCGCGTTTTAATATTTCTTTTAGATTTTAAAGTGAATCCGTTGAAATAAGATTTTTATTTTCTATTTTATAAAATTCAAAACAAATATTTAAACACGATTTCAAGAGTCTAAAAAGACAGTTAGTTGTATTTTATTTTGTCTTTGTAAGCTTAGTTTAGTTGGTAGAGACAATGCATAATATATACGAAAGTCGGAGTGTTCAAACCTCGGTCACCACAAAAGAAAAAGATATATTTTATTTTATTGTTATATGTTTATTAAAAAGTATTATAAAAAAGTATTTGAAGTAATATTTTTTAACAAAAATGGAATCGAACTTAATCATAAACGACTGGACTATATAACAAATTATGCACTCATTATCCACCGTAACGTATATACCACTCTAGTAACGGTGTTTAACATGCATGGATTCCCCTAAACCAAAAAACATGCATGGATTGTACTCTTCCTTCAAAAAAAAAAAAAGATGTATGGATTGTAATCTAGTCATTTAATGAGAAAGTTCCCATGCATTTGTCTTCTTCGATGTGCCATGCAAATCATTGTTTCGGTTACACGTCATATGACGATAGATACGCACTGGATTCAAACTTTTATGTTCTTGAACTAATGCTGAAAAAAAATATCTGTAGATTCAAAATGTAAAACATTTGGAGGGATACCCAAGATACGCAAATTAAATTTTCAAATGCACAAATACAAAAATACTAAATTTTAAAGAAATTATAAGGTATATATACCCAAAACTAATAATATCGTCAAACAAATATATTAAAATAAATTTTTCTTTTTTTGAAGAGTGAATTTTTTTGAGATATGATAATGAAAAAGAGTACAAGTGGTACTACATCTACAAGTTGGGATTTACTCCTACAAACCATCTATCTATCTAGACATACAATCCGGTGGTTGGATAAACCAGTAGTAAAATTGAGGTGGCAAACCTAGCATTTGCCAAGAAAAGCCTATAACCTTTGAGGGCGCATAACTCTCCTAAAGTCGCCCCATAAATTTACCCCTGTCAACCCCTACCATTAGGTACAAAGAAATTTCATTTGAGAGGAAATGATATATCGAGTTTACCGTAAACATACCTTCACCATTGGATGTACACATCCGTTGATCTTCATTTTGTGCCAATTGCACCGATTTTATAACCTCGAACAAATTAGCACAAAGTTCATTTTCCCAAGTGAACAACGACTTTCTTCATTCTAATTTCCACTTCCAAACACCATTTTCCAAAACACCCATTTTGTTAATATTTCCATCAATTAGATTTGAATTCGAAAATAGCCTAGGAAATATTATCTGAAGAATGAAGTTGCTTATAGCTTTAGGTGTGTGTTTTGATGATGTTCATTAGCTAGATTACTGTGACGATGTTTTAATTGTTTTAGTTTTAAACCTAGAACATGTTAAACACATAGCAATCATTGTCTCACTGTGTCATATGGGTCTTGTATGTCTTGTGTGTCATTTTGAGTAACAAAATCTTCTTTCGGCCCCTTGATTCGAATCATAATATTTTGAATCGCATCAATTGTTCTCTTGTTTCTTGTGGATCATGTGTTTGAATCGATTCATGCTTTTCCTGATTTGTATCATGTCTGATTTGATTCAAAATGCAAAAGTAAAGCATGTAAAAAGGATTTAGAGATTCAAGTGAAAAAGTGTGGTTAAGGAATTAACTTGATAAAAATAGAGGTTTACAAGATTTAGAAAGCTACAACTTTGAGATGGAAGTTATAGCTTTGTATAACTTCCAAACGAAAAATGTAGAGAGCTATAACTTCAAATAGGTTCTGGTAACCTGGTGGCCTTAAGGGTCTTTTGAAAAAACCATCACGTTAAGCATGTGAAGGCACACCATCACAATACTTAACATGCAACATTACTAGGTTGGTCATCAATATCTCTCCATCTTGGGGAAGGCTGAGCTGTGGCCTATGCCAAAACTCCTAGATAGATCTTGACGCATGATGACATGTCATCTTACATTATTCTTAACATGTTTTTCCGTCATTTTCAATAAGTTTTACCAGCAAAACGGAGGAGTATTAGAACAATTGTCTATGATTTCAGGACATTTGTAACGTTTTCTATATGTGAGTCTGTAATTCTATTCATCCCGAAACATATCAATTCTAGGGTGTTTTTGATGTAATTCACGAATAAATCATGTAAATCGGCAAAGCAAGAACATCCGAAGATTAGTGAAGACCTTGGGAATATCAAGAATGAAGATTCAAGAGGCCTCATAAGAATTTACAGAGGGAGGAATTATGTTCCTAGGTCCCAAGACAACTTATATGGAAGCAAACACCCAAATCGACAGAAAAACGGAGAAAAAGGGGCCGGAACACACTCACATGCGCCTAGAGCATAGTGAGTTTCACACTCACATGCGCCTAGGGCATGTGGTGTGTGCCACGTACACTGAACCCAGGTGGAAATTCTTTCTCTAAATACCACATTTCTCATTTATAATTTCTCGTTCAGAACTGGAGCAATTCAAGAGGAAGGCGATTTTATGAGCTTTTGAAGGAGTTTTTCCATCTTCTCTTTGTTTTTCTAGGGTATGTTTTTATCTTTTAGTAATTTGTCTTTAGTTACCAGGTGTAACTAAATATTTTTAGGTTATGGTTCTAAGGTGAACCTCTGTTTATTTTTTTGGATAATTATTTAATTTAATGTCGTTTATTTAATTATTTTTTATTCGCTATTTAGTTTTATTAGGTTAGATTTATTTGTAGTGTAGTGCAATCCTAGTTTAGGCACTTAGGTTGTGAAGGAGCCTACTATTGATGATTTAATCTTGATATTTATATATGTGTATCTAAGAAGTAAGTAGTTAAGAAACTAGACGAAATATACCGAAAGCGAGTAGACCCGAGTAGTAAGTACTTAGGAGGTGACATTACTAATATTGAGTAAAATCTGTTGAACTTAAGATGTAACTAGTTAGTTCTTGATTAAGGAAACAATACTGCATGATTTAAACCGAACATAGTAAAATCATTCTCCTTGACGCTTGGTAAGGTAGACACTAATAAGGCTGCCCGTTTGTAGAACTACCGAGAAGGAGAGTGTGTTATGAGATACCTAAGATTCATAGATGGGAAACCGCTTTAAGAACACCGACCTTCATTTCCTTTGGAAATTTAGGAATGCTGATATAAAGTATATGTTGCAATTACCTTTGAGGGAGTAAGACCCACACGTAAGGATCACTGGTGACCAGTAGGTGCAACTCAACATTGGAGGCATAAACCTAAATCAACTGAGAGAGTAAGGCCCCACATGTAAAGATCACCATGCGGTGCAACTTGACAAACCGATTAGGTTAGTAACGTCCCAACGACCTCATCACTTAGACAACCTAGGTGCATGGTATGCCATTTCCATGTGCTAGGCGCATGGGGTCTCTCTATTTTCCAATATAAATCAATGCTTTTCATATAGATCTAGATTGTTTTCTTCTTGATTTCGTTGTCTTGTGACGTTGTATTGTTCGTCTACTTGTGCGACGTTGTTTGATTTTTCGGCTTGTTATGGTGTTCATTTGGTTCATATGAAAAGATCGATTATTCAATCAATGATTCATGTGTGGATCCAGAAGCATGAATATTTCAATCACTTTAATTTTATCATATTGGTATTTGTATGCATATTTCCGTTACATGCTATTATCTTGGATGTTGTGAGTTTGTTCATAGATATATTATTTACGCTTTTAACAATGTTGAATGATATATTATATCAATTTAAATGAATGAATATCATTTTAAAAAATGAATGAAGTTAGGTTTTGTTTCAAAATCGTATGAGTTTTTTGTTTGTAAAAGTTTTGATTAATGAAACAAAATCTTTGATAAGAATAAATAAATCTTTTAAAAATCCTCAAATTATCTTTCCTTTCACTTTGTCTTTGAAAAAAATAGTGTTAGAGTATGAGTTTATTCCATTTATGTATTCTTCATTTTTATCCTTCTGAATGCGTAAAGATTAGTTGAACTAATTGTACAATTAGGAAATTTTTGTTTACACATCAATAAAAGGTGGGTAACATTATCTATGTTGAGTTGATTCAATCAAAATCATGTATTTATTTAACATTAAAAATAATATAAACAAATAAACTCTGAATGTGGGGCATGTATCTAGGCTTGGACTTGGCGTGGAGGGAGAATACTACTCATCTTATAGTGGAGAGTGACTCAAAGAATGGGTAATTTTCAACATTGCAAGAGTACCAGATCCCTTCCAAGCACCATCACAATTAAGCTTAACCCAACCAATCTGAGGTCGCACCCAACCGATGTATATAGTTTTCTTTTGATGCGGACTTTTATGCACCAGCTTCGTATTGTCTTCTATCTCTCTAGTAAACTTTTGAATTACCAGTATTGTAAGCACTTTGGACATTAAACTGGAGAGTGCTAGTTCCTCCCCATCCTACAGTGTCTGGACCATCAAAATTAGAAGGGGTTGGAAGGACTAAAATTTGGTTAATAATGTCCACAGACAAGTTATCCATCAAAATTTTTTGATCCCAGTCACCAGCAGTATTGAGAGCATCCCTGACTGAAGCAGTAGTATCCACATATGATTGATTAGCAGAAGAGAAGAGAGAAGTATTACTCGAGACCCACTTATCGAGCCAAAATTTAGTACTTCTCCCATCCCCAATTTGCCAAATAACATGACGCTTAAGATGCATGGTGGTCTTGGTTTCCTGCGGCCTCATCATATGAACGAGACATTCCTTATGAAGATGATATGAAATCTTATCAAGCAACCAAATAAGCTCTGGTGTAGAGTTCTTTACAGTAAGTACGGTATAAATAATGATCTTAATAACAGTATTAGCTCCCAACCTTATTACTCTCCCATGTGAAAAGCAATACCATATCTATATTTATTATAAATAAAAAGAAATGTTAATAAATATACTCGGAGCACTCTTAAAGTGTTTTAAATCATAAGTTTTTGTGAAAATTCAGGTATTGAATGTATTGCAAATTGTAATAGTTAATTTTTTTTTTTTTAATTTGAGATCCTTAAAAAATGTCTCACGAGTATTCGTTAGCAAGAGCTATAAATAAATACTAGATGATGAAGTAAATCGAGACTCATACTTTAGAGCTAGTCCAATCCTACCGTAGCCTAGCCTTATATGACACATGGGATGGACGAAGTTCTTTTCTGTAATAAGCTCCAAAATGAATGCTTATAATAGAGAAACCCATGAACAAATTCAAACGATAATCTTTTCCATTTAAAATCACATGATGATGTCAATATGCCATCACAAACATTGATCCTGATATTGTAACCAAAAAAAACATTGATCTTGATATATTATGGTCCCAGCCAACACTATTATACGGTTGGATGTGATGTGATGTGATGATTAATGACTTTTTACCTAAAAAAGGTACGGTGTTGATCCGAAATTTCACTCATTATCTTTGTTAAGGACAAACTAATTTCTAAATTGACACTTATATTTGATTGATGCGCATATAAAACATGCATATTTAGATGGCACAAATATTGTTAACGTTAGGACACGTTAAATAATAAAAAAGGACGAGTTTAAACAGCAACGACAAATTATGGTCCCATTTTATTTTACAATTATAATCTTCGATTCCTATTTGTCCCTCACTCATCACGACATAAAATAATGATTGTTTCATGCAGATTTAACGACGTTTAGGGTATGTTTGGATCACAAAAGAAAGTAGAAGGAAAGATAGTGAAAGGAAAGAATAATAAATGATTGAAAGTGAGTAGAAAGTGAATGGAAAGTGAGATGATTGTTTAGTTGTTTGGAATGAATGAAAGTGAAAGGAAAAAAAGATATAAATTTGTCAAATGACGTAAATACCCCACATTAAAATGAACTAATATATTTTAATTAAACAATATTTTTTTTGACATCAACTAAAATTGAAAAAAGTAACAACATAACAAAATAAAATGAATGGATATTTAAAATGAAATGGTAAGCATGTAACAATTAAAAAGGTCTAATATTAATATTATTATATTAATTTATTGGTCCATTGATACGTAAAAAAATAAAATAGCACAACCCACCATTCAAAGCAAGGTTATATTGGACCTTTCATTGAACAATGCTCTTCCATGCACTTTCTTCGCAGTTCTGGGCAGAAACAAATTTGGTTGTGGACCCCACCAAATACAATCTTTCCTTCCTCAATCATAGGTGATCCAAACGAAAGAAGTCTAAGTTTCAAGAAACTTTCTTTCCTCTTGCCTTTCTTTCCCTACACTGTCTGTTGTTCCAAACAGACCCTTAAGAACAATTTCTATAGATTGAAAATAGTGTATAAATTAGGATTTTACGATCCCCTCAATTTTTTATTTATTTAAAATTTTACCAAATTACTTTTATTAACTATTGAAACCAGTGCATGTAATATTATTAATTAGATGATACTATATTACTATTGACAAAAATACTAATCAAAAGCATTTTGAAAATCGTGACAACCATTTTGAGATAATTTTTTAGGTTAAATTGTATATTTGGTCCCTTGACTTATTTGTTGTTTTCATTTTGGTTTTATAACTTATTAACGTTATGTATTGATCTCTTAATTTATACTTTGTTAGCCAAATAAATCGTTGTTGTTAACTTTTGTCCAAAAAACGTTAAAATTTATCATCAAATCCAAATATTCATCATATTCTCAAACCAAGAAAATTCACCATCTCCCTTCATCACATTCATCAACAAACCCAGAAAAATTAAAAAAACTCAACAAACTCAACAATCTAATTTAAACATCAATATTCAATTTTTCTCCAATTTCATACCCCCTAACCTCAAATTATCCATATTTTCTGCAACATCCTCAATCTTAACATCAATCTCACCATCACCACCATTGGGGGTGTGCATATAATTAGGTTAACCATAATCTAATCACCGACCAAAACCTTCCGTTTTTTTAAAGCCCGGCCCAATTTATAAATAGACCAAACCAACCCATATAACATAAAAAAAATGTAAACTTGTTACCATTTCATTACGTTGGTTTAGAACCGGATTACTCTTTCTCTCAAATCACTTCTCGTTCACTTTTCCTTCTCGTAGATTGGAACCGCTTTTCACCGATCGCAAATCGCTTTTCGATTGGTGAGTTTCTATGCGAATCGTCTACCTATTTAGAGTTTAGATAGTAAATTTTTTCTCATAGATTGAAAATCACACTTTGATTCTTCTTTCGGAGTTAAGATTTAGTTTATTCAAAATTGTTTTTTGGATATGTTGACAACACTTATTCGCTCTATTTCAGTTCATGTTTAGAACACTTACTCGATTTCATATAAGGATTCCATCAATTTCATATTTGAAATCGTTTCTCAATTCACAGATTGCAAATCCTTGATTTCACTGTTGACACTTGACAACACAATGAAAACTTCATTTTTGTTTGGGTTGCTAGATTAGTCTTTTTTTTTTTTTTTATGTTGTATCATTCCTAAGGTGAAGAAGATTGGTTGTGGGAGAAAAATTTGAGGAAAGGTTCAAGCTCTGTTTTGTATCATATGTTAGATCAAAAGAGATTTTGAAATTGAATTTTTGTTTGTTTTCTTGCTCTTTGGTTTTTTGTTTGTTGATCCGAGGATTGCTCTTTGGTTTTTGGTTTTTTAATTTTTCCGAGTTTGTTGATGAAGGTGATGAAGGTTATGAATGGATATGATGAATTTTTTAGGTTTGATGATAAATGTGATGAATTTCTAGGTTTGACGATGGATTTTAACGTTTTTAACAAAGTTAGCAACATGGATTTATTTAACCAACATAGTATAAGTTAAGGGATCAAAACATAATGTTAATAAGTTGTTAAACCAAAATGAAAGCAACAGATAAGTTACAGGACCGAGTATGCAAGTTAACCTTTTTTTTAATCAATACATCAATTATCATGGAATAAGTGAGGTATTGATAAGATTATTGTTTAATACTTTTTTTTTACAAAAACAAAATAATATTTATTCATTCAATTTGTTAAAGTAAATTAGATCCAATAACATGTTTAATATCGCTAAAAACGTAATGGTGGATCTGCGAACAAACTCACAACACCCAAGTTAATAGCATACAACAACAAAATGCCTATAAACAATATAATAAAATCTAAGTAATCAGAATACCCACGGTTAGATATGCAACGTTGACGATCAAATAATTGATTGAATTTATAATTGACTAAAGTCGATAATTTAATAGGAACCAAACAAACACCACAATAGGATGCAAAATCAAACAATGTCGCACAAGACGACGAAAGACGCAACGCCAAACCCAGACGTCGAAATCACGAAAAATACAAAAGAAAAAAACTTGATATATGTGAAAACCACTTATTTAGAGAGATGTTGCTGGGTTTTATTTCTTGAGTGTGCAAGAGTATATGAAAGAGTCTTTGATTTTTCTTGATAGATTAAAATCAAATGAAATGATTTTTGCTTAATGACTCAATTTTTTTTTTCTTCCTTTGTATAACCTTTCTATTAAAGTGCACTTTTCTCCCCTTAATTTTCAAAAAATTGTGATTTTGACCCCCTATGTACAAAAACTACAATTTTGGTCCCATAAGATTTAGTTCCTTTCCATTTTTTGTCCTTTCGGTCAATTTTGACTTATTCAACGCTTACGTGGCAGCCACATGTGTAGTTAATTAATTAAAATGTTTTTAAAAAACCAAATAATCAAATTTTAAATTAAATAAATGAAAAAAAATTAAAAAATCAGAAAAAAAATCCAAAACACTTCTTCATGTTCATGTCTATCTTCATCTTTTCCAATCCATCAATGTATTTCCAACCGCCAAACACCCCCTCAAACCCCTTCTTAACCACGAATCCATGAACACATTCAATCACACTCTTCACACAAACCCTCGCAAGCAACAAAGATATCAAAACCGTATCCAAAAACCAAAGTTTGCTGATGGGTCTGTTTTCCGGCACGGAGGTCGGAGAGGGAATAGCATGATTTCGATTCTTGTTTGCAATCCAAATTTCGATTGATTGTTTTGTGGTTCTCTCCCTCTTTTTCTTTGATTGATTTTTGAAATGGATTTGGGAACATATTGAGAACATGATTGAAAATGGTGGTGATTGAAGTTAGGTTTGGATTTGAAAAAGTAACATGTGAGTGGTGGTGATTTCGGTGGCTAGCCTTTGCCATGTTTCAACATATCAATGAGGATTTGGGTTTGATTTTTAGTTGGTTACTGGGTTGTTAGATCTGGGGTGGTGTTGATAGAGACAAACGAATGAGTTGCAATGAGAGAAATGGATAGGCAGTTGGATAAAGTTCAAGTGTGTATAGTGCATAATAAGAAACCATGGAGCCTCAATTTTTTCTGATTTTTTTATTATTTAATATCTTTTTTTTTATTGAATTTATAAAATGATTTTGTGGCATTTTTTTTAATCAATTAATTACACACGTTGCTGCCACGTGGCCGTTGAATAAGTCAAAATTGACCAATAGGATCAAAGATGCAAATGGGCTAAATTTTAGGGGGCCAAAATTGTAGTTTTTGTACATAGGGGGTCAAAAGTGCACTTTAACCTTCTATTTATGGAGAAGAGTAGTCCTTGCTGATGTGACTATGTGAGTTCTGCAAGGGTAAAATTGAACTAAGAGATTTTCCATCTCATTTGAAGTCTTCACAAATTCTTCCACAATTCTCATAATGTTTTAAGAATGTTCTTGTAGTGTTATGCATAATGCATGCTTTGTTGGTTTTTGATAGATAAGTTCTTTCTTTTTGTGAGTTGTCATGATATGTATAATAGAAATGGTGCAATCTTGAATATCCTTGTGGGTTCCATTTCTTTTTGCTTGATGCATTGTTGCTTGCTTATTTGTTGATGTTTGCTATCAAAGAGTTGTAATATATTAAATAAATAAAGAGAATCATAAATAAATGTGTTCCTTTTGTTATACAAAAAAGCACATGAGTACTTTTCCATTTTTCTCCATACGATCTTTTGCATTTAAGTGACTATATTAAAAGCCTTTGTTTCTGTATCGATCTTCCATAGTCAGTTGGGGTGAATTTCATTATCATGTTTGTCTGGGCAGAGAACGTTCTCCCTATTTTTTTCCTTTGTTTTTTTTATCAAATACGCTGAAGAGCACATGCTAAATAACAAATAAGATCAGAACTCATACAATATAATTTAAGCATTACGCACAAGGTCTCTACACCCCTTTAATATTAATTAGAGCATTACGCACAAGGTCTCTACACTCATACCACTTTGTGCAACGATAAGCCTATTTTCCCTATCTCTTACCACATAATTGAGAGCCACTGTTGGTTGTCTTCCTCTTGTCTCACAAATGGAAGACTCCACCTCCAAATGAGTTTACTTCGCCGTATCTTCACCCCAAAAAAATCTTAGACTACTCAACTCCTAATTAAAGGTGTACATTCCCTATGCCTCTTCTCACCTTGTTTTCTATAAAAATTCATTAAACTACTCTGAAACAAAATCTAATACATTGTCTATTCTCAACATTTCCAATTTAGTTTGATTACCTAACCAACTTTGTTCTGCTAGTCCAACTAAACCCGTGTTAATTTCATGACCTAATCTGAAATTCCATAGCTCAGTTTTACCATGGGAGTTTTGACTAGCTACTTATGTTAGAAATTTAGGTCTAATAAAAATTGATTTCATAGAACATGTTCAACAATTAAGAATTAATAGCGGAAGCAAACAAAACATTGAACATGAATATGAACGGATCTACGACATGTTTGATTTATCAAAGATATTAAGAATTATGGTATTAGGAATACCTGGATGAAGCTTTGATCCTCTCAACAAGAACAACAGTTTGTAACAAGAGAGAAGATGATCTATTCTGAAACACAACAAAGGGTTAGTGACGGCTGATTTGATTCTTCCTCAACCGGTACCTTTATGCCTCAAGTTCTCTTCAGATGGGGAGAACAGAGAGTTTTTAATGTACGGTGTATTGGGGACAATAACCTCTTTTATATTGGATGGTCATTAGGATTTCCCATTATTCTGTTAATGGGTCATCCGGACATCCACTCATTGAGTCCATATCAATAGATTAAATATTTAATTAATTATCTAATTAGAAATCTAATGGCCTTATAACTTAATTTGATCACTTATCAATTAAGGCTCACAATTAATAAATAGCTAATATAATTATTTTTACGATATTTGTCTACATAATGATATTGAAAAATATTTTTTTTTTAATATATTCCAACAACTCATGCATGCCAAATTCTAGTAAAACCAATATGTATACACATTTTGGTACCTTTACCCATTATCGCTTAATTCTAGTGCAATAACCTAATTAATCAAACAATGCTTATTGATAATAAACTTTGCTTTTAAGTCAAGAAACATACCTCCCATGGAAGTATATCCTGGTTTTCAATTCAAGAAGATAAGAAGAGTTAGCGTAGTACACAAACTTTGATTTAACGAATTTATCACAGCCTCAAATTTACGTGCCACGTGAAAGTTCATACATAAATAGTTAAATGACTGAGACGTAGTAACTATATATTAGTTGGCTATTAAAAATGTCATATAGCTCTTGGCTGCTTCTCATTTTAAACTTCCACTCTTTAAATTGATAAATTCGCTGGTTTTAAATTTTTATTATATTCTTCAAGGATTTTTTTTTTTTTTTTGTATTCATCGTCTTCGCCAACTATTATTGAAAACATAGATCGACTGTGTGACATCAATATTTTCTGATTAATTTATTCTCGTTTGATTACCTACAAAATAAATAAAAATATGTGTGTTTTTTTAAGAAGCAAAAAATATTATAAATAGAAAGGGATACTCTATCTCAAATACAACAGCATAAAGGAAAAAATCTTAGAAGTTGGGCATAAATTTACCCTTATTGTAAGATGAGAACTGTTTCAATTATTAGATATTTTAAAAGTATTTTATTATTAATTTGGAGTATCTTGGTTCAAGATTTATTATAATCAATTCATGGCTATTCAGCGGGGGGAATCCTATATGTTTCTTATTCATTCAGGCAATACCGTGGATAGGACTCTTGTGGATGATATCTGGCACATGCATATTCTTTTAAAAGTGTCCCCGTTGGTTTGGCGACTCCTTCACAACAGACTTCCAACGAAAGACAATTTGTTGAGGTGTGATGTTCTTCACTCTACTGATATCACGTGTGCAACAACTAGGTGTGATAGTACAGAAACAACATCTCACTTATTTCTTCACTGCGACACATCCAGAGAGCTTTGGTCAAAAGTTTGGAACTGGATAGGTATTTCTTTGGTAACCCCTGTTCATCTGCGACATCATTTTACTCAATTTACTTTGATGGCGGGCTTGCCAAGATCTTCACATTTATTTTTTAGGACAATTTAGTTTGCTACAGTCTGGGTACTTTGGAAGGAAAGGAATTACCGTAATTTCCAAAATACGGCCTCTATTTCAATTGCTCTTATCGAAAAAGTCAAGCTAAATTCGTTCTTATGGTTGAAATCTAAACATGCTTCCTTTTGTTATAGTTATACTGATTGGTGGAAACATCCAATTCTTTGTATCGGTGTTCGGGTGTAATTTATTTTCAGTTTTGTTGTTGTTGTTTCTTTAGTGGCACAGTGACTATGTAATACTTTTCTGTGGTTCTTCTTTTACACACCTTGTGCAGGCTGAGTCACCGCGGTTCTATTGATATCTCATTTTGATTTGTTAAATTATTTTTTTTTTATTATAATCAACAATGAGTTTTTTCTCCCCTAGAAAAAACAAGTTTTTCCTCAATTTCATTGTGTTTGACCGATTCAATAATTATGCCTTTATTTTTATTTATTTAACTATTCTTCAAAAGGAAACGTTGCAAATGTGCTTCATAGTGAGCTTATGTAATTCATAATCTTCCTATTTGTGAGCTATTTTTAAGCCCTTATTCTTGCTTGTCGCTTGTATTTTCCCTATAAAAACAATTTTGATGCACGTACATAATAGTCAGTTACGCTAGTGCACTTGTTTTGATCAGCATCAAAATCAAAAGCAACTCACAGAAAAGTTCTCACACACAACCTAGAAAAAAGCCTGCTTTGAGTCATATACAAAACCAACCGAAACCAATTCATATTAATGTGATACTTAACTCTAGGTTTCATCTCCTTGATAAAATAATATTCTTGCAAGTTTTAAGATTAACGTATATTACACGGAAAATCATAACACGTGTCAAACTACCTCACCGTTTTTGTTCGTTCCACAATTACTTTGTTTTGGCTTGTCCGAAGATGGTGATAGATTTGTGTCGGTAGCCAAATTCTAAAACAATCTTTAAGATCAATAAGTTTACTTGACCTTTCTCTCTTGTTTATTCTCATTAACATTTAATTCTTGCTTATATTTATACGTTGATTATGTTTTTGAGATGATTTTATGCCTAATTATTCAACTTGATAAAATAATATTCTTGCAATTTTTAAGATTAACGTATGTTACGCGGAAAATTATAGCACGTCTCAAACTACCTCATCGTTTTTGTTCGTTCTACAATTACTTTGATCCGGCTTGTCCGAAGATGGTGATAGATTTGTGTCGGTAGCCAAATTCTAAAACAATCTTTAAGATCAAGAAGTTTACTTGACCTTTCTCTCTTGTTTATTCTCATTAACATTTAATTCTTTCTTATATTTATAAGTTGATTATGTTTTTGAGATGATTTTATGCTTAATTATACAACAAGAACTACCCACCACTTATAAACACATATTCATATCCTATCTCATCCAATTTAAAACTCAAAAACATACTTTTTCACGCTTTGTTTGGACATCTAAATCATGATTCAAATGACATGATAGTGGTGACTTTAAAGCAGGTATAACTCAACGTATTTTGGATATGCTCTAAATACAATATTAGGTTTTTTTTATAGCTAGCGTGTCTAACTCACTTGTAAGGGGAGAGGGGTACATCTCTTTATAAATTCAATGTAAGGGGAGAGGGGGACATGAGCTTTTGTAATAAGACTCACTCTTAACATGGAAGAAACTATCTATTTATATATGAAGGTGATGAAAAACACAAGGAGGAGGGACTTTGAATTGTGTTTTACTTTTTAAAACATTTTCTTTATGTTCTTCATCATAGTTTTTCTTATTTTTAGTTAAAACATTTGATTAAAGTCATTTGAAGAAAAGACATAAAGAACATTTAAAGTAAAGAGAAAACATCAAAGATTTTTATATTGGTAGTTCTCCCCTTCTAAGAGAAATTTTTCATTCTTCATTCGAATGACTTCAAGTACTCTTAACTCCGCCTTTTCACGATTGGGTATTCTTCACTTATGTCTCTCCATGTTTCGAGGATTCTTAACTCAACTCCTTGTTGATCATTTGAGTATTTTTAACTCCACCCCTTACGACTTTGATGATTCTTAACTCTACCTCTATGGCATTGAGGATTATTTACATCTTTTTGTCATGGCTTTACATGTATTATTTTTTTAAGCCTCACAAACTTTGAGTATTCTCTACTACGCATCTCCAAATTACAAGTATTGTTTACACCTCTTCAGACACCAAGTATTGTCCAGACTCTACAGGCTTCCCCAGAGTATCATCCTAGCCTCTTTAAGCTTACCCAAATGTTAGTTAAGATCCTCTCTATTTAGCAAAATAAATGGAGTTTACAATTTGACGAGAGATAGACACAAAAAATTGATGGTGGATCCTACCACTAGTGAGTCTCATCATCATTAATTATATTTTACTTTTTTCAAGATTTTATGTGTTATTATCTCTCAAAATAGAAGAAATGGATAAAAACATAAATGAAAAGGATCTTAACTCCCCAAGTGTTAGCGAAATCATTTTAGGCTAAACTCACCCACATGAAATTGACTTACCTATTGCAAGCCTTTCAAGGATTCCATACCCTACTAGGCAATTATTCAAATGGATGTGTCTATGTACACATTTATGGGATACATGCTTAAATAGATAAATCGTCTCAGTGAGTTCGCGTGTTTTTTATTTTAGTCATTGAATCTTTTTTTGTTGCGAAACAAACCTTATAAGTTCTAAATGTTTTGATTTTGGTCCTTGTCGTCTTCATATGTTACAAAACGCATATGTGACGAACATATGGTGACGTGACGACGTGTGACGTGGCAAGTTTGGCTGATCTGTCATTCCAGATGACTAATCACAATGTTATAAGGACCAAATCCAAAAATGAATATTAGAAGAGAGACTAAATAAAAACAAATGAATTAACCAAATTTCAAATTAAAAACTCGCGTTTCTTCCATTTTGATTGCGATTTTACGATTTTTGATTTTGTTATCTTCTTTCATATGAAGCAAAATCTCGATTTTTACAACCTTCATAGTATCTATATTAAGTGATCATTTTTCTGTAAACTACCATTAAACGATACGTTTGGTGTGAATGTGCAAGTCACGTCAATGATTCAATCGTATCCAAAAAAAATTCCGGTATAATCCTTTTGGAACCGGTTGACATAACTAGTAGAGACAAATTGAACCTAAAGGTTAGTATGTAGGACACACGATTTGGAATATAATACACTCTTGATCATATTCATATTTATCATCTTTTTGACCAAGTTACTATAACAGACCCCAACACAGGTTCTAATAAAAAAAAGTTCATCATTCTAACTAATATTCATCATATAGCAATTATACTCTGAAGTTGAACATCAACTATATGAATCATTTTCTTTTATTTACAGATATACTCCCTCCGTCCCTCAATATAGCCACCTATTGCTTTTTTCACATTTCTTAAGAAATGTTGTTGGTGTAATTAATGTGTCTGGTTTATAGTACAATTTTACAAAATTACCCTCATTAAAGAGATAATGTGAAAAGTCAATTTATTGTAATTTTAGAATTAGTAGTAGTATTAAATAAGGGTATATATAGAAAAAAATAATTAATGTGTGTTGTAATTTGAAAAGGGAGTTATATTTAGGGACAAAAAAAAAACAAAAGGGGGTTATATTAAGGGACGGAGGGAGTATGAATAATGATATAGCAATTAAACGCATACAGTTAAATTTCACAATTTTTCAATAAAATTAGCAGCAAAATTAAACGCGTACAGTGAACCATATGATATAGTAAACAACAACCAGAACTCAAAAGGTGATAAATTGATATAAACGTAATAACAACACTATATTTGATTCACTCAATTGATGAATGAGAGGTTACAAGCATAATCTTTTATAAGCTTATATACTTAGCTATTGAGTATACTAATTCTTAACTATTAAGCCAATGCATTCTTGTCTCTTAAAGCAAAAAAGCAGTGGTGCAAGGTCATTCAAACAGTGCCGCCTACTTTTTTTTTTAATCAGATTAAATATATTGAAAATGCCTGGCACAAACTGTGCAAATAGGCTAATGTTACAACAGGCAATAACAAAAGCACAGCGGCTGGACAGTAAAAAACAGCAACCAAAAACAAAGCCTATTAACAAAAACCTGTCCCAACACAATATATCAGCAGCACAAAAACCTGCCATAACAGGTAATAGGGCCGAAAACAGAGACCCCGTATCAGATCCCAAAAAACAGCTACATTCATCTTCTATTTAGACACTCTCTAGGATTCTACGTCCACTCTTAAAAGAGGAAGGAAACTATCTTAAGTCAACTCAACGCCCAAAACTAAGACACCAGTTTGATTTCATCCACAATCTATTCAATATCCTTTGCTTGATTGTTTAAAATCCTCGCATTTTTTTCCTTTAAAATCATCCAAATTGTAATGTCAAATCATCCAAACCCCCTTTTTGAGCCTTTTCGAGTTCACCTCACCATTCCAACATTTGAATTGTGCAAAAAGTTTATGAGGGGTAACAAAATTAAAGTTAAGCCAATTCAAAACTCAATGCCAAATCAACGATGTAAAATCTCAATGTAAAAATAGATGTGTAGAAATCTCCACTCGTCTACCACACAACACACAATAAAGAGACGAGTCCGGGTCTAGGATATGGCGAAGTGAAATGTTAGACCTCGTAGGCTTTGAAGCACGGGTACTCCAATTTGCAAAACGTACCCGTACCGGGTACTACGTGGGTACTGGTACTCGTACGGTACGCATACGGTACGCACCCATGACGCACTGATATTTTTTTTTTGTTTTTAAACCTTGGTACGGTTATGGTACGGCGGTGGTACTCTCAGGGTACACATAACCGTTTTTTTTTGAGAAAACGAGGCTTTTCATGAGAATTTACGGTAATTATAGTTTTTTTTTCATGAGAATTAATAGCAATTATAGTTTTTTTTTATAAACTCAAACGGTTCAAGAGCCACAACATTTACTAGACTCTGGAACTGCGGCTACTTACTTAATATCCACGTTTTCTTGTCTGTCAATAGTTGTAGAAGTAGAAAAGTCTAGCACTCAAGCCTTTTCTTGTATCTTCTTGTCTTCCTTTTTCGTATTCTATAAAAGCCAATCCTTCCTTTTTCGTATTCTATACTAGTGAGTGTGATTTTTCCTATTCATGAAAAGATATTAAGTTTTATCCCATACTTTAGTTTTCAATTTGGATGTTTTAGCGTCGTAATTTTTTTTGGTTGAATTTTTGTCGTAATTTGAGCAATATAATTTCCTCATGCTATGTTATTTTAAATAAAAAATAATATTATCCTAACGTACCCGTACCTTTGTTTTTTGAAAAATGTCGTATCCCGTACCCGCACCCGTACTCGTACCGGGTCCCGTACCCACACCCGTGCAACACAGCTCGTAGGGATGCGATTGAGAAGTAAAGTTCAAGAGAACACAACTACTTTGGAAGGAGTCGGACTCCTTCAAAGCAAAGTAAAGACCCCTTCCTCTTGAATACCACACCCTCCTCTAAAAGCAAGATCGCTTCCAACATGGTGTAAGAAGATTTAACCGAAAAACCCCTCCCTCATCTGGTAGCCACACCCACTTATCCTCTTGAGTCCCCAAAGTTGCTCCCTCCAAGAGAGCCAACAAATTGTTAATTATATTAACCTCCTAAAGAAACGATTGTCGCCTCCAAGTAAGATTTCAATCAAGCCTACCTCCTTGAAGCAACCCCACGTCCCCCACCTTCGCCTCCTTTTGAGAAGAGATCGAAAAAAGTCTAGGATAGATCTTATTCAAAGGCGCTTCCCCAATCCACCTATCCTCCCCAAAGCTAGTATTCCTTCCATCTCCTATTTTTCTCATCACCTTATTTGTAAACCAATTATCACTCACTCCATCCTCCAAAGTCATTAAACTCTTACACCATAATGAAGTGAACCGCGGTCACATCACACCCTCCTTCGGTGCCAAACCACTAACATAGTCCCCATATTTTTCCACCAACACCCTCTTCCAAAGTGGTTGGTCCTCTTGGAGTAGGCACAACTTCCACCTTGCCAAGAGGCTCATATTCACGGCCTTGACATCTGATGACATGTTGTCATTACGTATTTTTTAGGACTTATTTTGACATTTTGATAGAGTTCTGAGGCAATATGAGGTAACCAGGGGTGTGAAAAGCAGAAATTCTGGAAGTGTTGGAAATTGGCAATCGTGGCGCGATTTTGAGTGGGCAATACCATATGAGTTTTCCTGTCATTGATGGGAAATATATTAAGTTAGAATTTAAAAAAGAATTCAAAAAATTTATTCCTCAATTTTTACGAATTCTTTTTTGAAATCAAAAAATAAGAAAATTCATTTTTTTTTTTCCAGAAATTAGGAAGGATTTTAAAAAAAATCTGGAACTTTATTTTCAAAATAAAAATTTCAATTTTTTTAAATTTTTGAAAAAAAAAAAGTATGATTTTTTTTCGATTTATCAAATTTTTGAAAAAAATTTTAGAATTTTTTTTCTGTCTGATTTTTAAAATAATTTTAACTTTTTAAAAATTAATTAAAAACAATTAGAAAATGATTTTTTCGTTTTTTAAAAAAATGTTTTTTTTTATTATTTAATAAAAAAACATTTTTTTTGTAATTTTAAATTTTTCAGTTTTTTTAAAGTAAAAAATGACGTGGAAAGTTATTTACACGCGTGACATGGTAAAAAAAATGAAAAAAATGACACGTCACTGCCACGTAGGAGATTCTGTTGACTCAATAGGGTCGGAGGCCAATCCTGAAGAATCTTCATTTTTAAGGGTGGAATCTAATTTTTTTTTACAGGGGCTAAAACCAAAAGTGCACTATATTACAGAGGTCAAAAACACTATTAACCCATAAATTACTGTCCTTTTAAGCTTCTAAGTTATTAGTTTAGTCCATTAAATTTTACTATATATTTGCTTGTAACTTTTATTATATTATGTCATTGTAATTATATGAAATTCTAGCGGTCTTCTTTGTTATTCTCTCTAAAACCCTGTATTGTCATCAACAAGTAGTCTTTGGAAATTGAATACAAAATTTAGTAGATATGGCCTCAACTAGTCAACATGCTAAAAAACAATTTCCCTCCTCCAATATTGCTTAATACCATATTTGGTCCCTTAATTAATTTGTAGGTTTTATTTTGGTCTCCTAATTAATAAAAATTACATTTTAGTCTCTTAAATCCATCTGTGTCTGCCATTTTAATCCATAACCGTTAGTTTTAACCTTTTGATAATTTTAAAACAAAATAGACCCTTAGATGACACAAGACCATTGTATCTTACAATGAACCACAAACACAATATTTTGTCATTTTCTTCATCTTCTTCCTTCTCATTCTTCTTCATCTTCATAACTTCATGCATATTCAAACCTAGAAATTAAAAACTCAATTTTTTTTTCAATCTTCATCTTTTCTTCTTCCAAAACCCATAAATCTCATTATTATTTAATCTTTAATTTACAAATTCATAAATTCATCAACACAAAAACAACAACAAATAATCTTATCACTACACTACACCACCATCATTACCAACAAGGCAACAACAACTTCTCCATAAACCCAGAAAATGAAATTACTTTTATTTATAGTTAAGCTTCGTTCAACGGTGAAATAGTGTTCATTTTAGTGAATCGTTAATGGCTTCAGAAACTCAAAGCAGTGGAATGTTATGTAGGGAACAACATTTTCATTTTTTCCTAGCGATTCAGTGTTCTTACCTCACAACTTGGTTCCCTAATTTTGCTTCACAGTTTCTTTATCTTTTTTGAATAATTGATTTTTGCCCTTTTTTAATATATTGAAATATGATTGTGTGTATATGGTATTTGAAGATGTGAAGAAAAAGATTGTGGATGATGTTTTGATAAGTAGGTTTATGGAGAAGTTGGTGTTGTTGATTATGAAGGTTATGAAGATGAAGAAGAAAGAGAAGGAAGAAGATGAAAAAACATTGTGTTTGTGGTTCATTGTAAGATACAATGGTCTTGTGCAGTGGCGGAGTCCGAAAATTTATGGAGCTTGGACAAAATTTTTATCATAAATTCATATGTGACATAATATATAAACAGTCATAAATCGAAATAAAAGAGGTTTTTAATTTTGTCAACAAAAATACAATTTAAAATAGGGTTATTAATTGAAATTGACCATGTAATATATGTGAAATTTCTGAAAATTGACCCTGTAATTAAATAAATGTATTCTGATCATGTGATTCAAGATTTTTATTATTTATAACCCTGTAATATATGCGAAGTCAAAAAAAGCAAATGAGAGATTGAATTTTTTTCATGATTTCTTAGAGGTGAGTTAAGAACGTTAAAATATGGCTTTACACAAAAAAAAAATATAAATTTTCGACAAACGACAAATTAATTATGAATTTTTAAAGTGTCAAAAACTTAAAAAACAAAGCAACGGAAATCTCGACCTATAAATCGAATTTTGGGCTCATTATTTGCAGAGACATCTTTACAAATACATAAAAATGATTTGTAAAGTTTCATAGCATTTCGAAGTCGTCTAAATTTATTTTGATTTTTCAACCAAAACATGCAAAATTGAAATTTTGTTCCGCGTAAGCGTATACTCACAAGTCAAATTTAGTTCCATAATTTTGTAGGCATAATTATAACATGATAAGAACTTTCACAATGAAATTTTGTAGTTTTTAAACGAGATACAAATTAATTATAAATTGTTTAAAAAATTCATAATAATGAGGGAATAAAAATTCATAATTAATTTATCCCTGGTCGTCGAAGAAATTTAATTTTTTGTGTGAAGCTATATTTTAATGTGCTAAACATGTATGAAAAAAATAGTTAAAAAATTCAATTTGTAGGTCACATTTTTAGGCTATGCGTATATTAAAGGGTGGTCAAAAATAAGAAGAAATTAACGTTTTTTTTTTATTTGAAAGAAGAAGAAATTCAAGTTACAATGCTAGAATATATGTTTTGTATTTTACAGAGTCATTTTTCAAACATAATTAATGTATATTACATGGTCAATTTGAACAATTAACCCGTTAAAATAGGAGAGATGAACTCGTCAATAGTGTGCTAAATAAAATTAGGAGGTAAATGTCTTTTCCGAGGCCTTTTTGCGTGTGGGAATTTTTCGATTTTGTCCAAATTTTTCTTTTTGTAAGTGTGTTAATGGGCTTTTAGGTTATGTCTAATGTGCAAAAATTATCAATCGAGCCCGGGGTCGCCGGGCGGTGAAACCGCCCCTGGTCTTGTGTCATCCAAGACTCTATTTTGTTTTAAAATCATCAAAAGGTTAAAACTTATAGGCAGAGACCAAAATGGCAGACATAGATGGATTTAAGGGACCAAAATATAACTTTTATTAATTAAGAGGCCAAAAATAAAATATATTATTTTAATAAAAAATATTGTGAAATCCATTTAAAAATGAGGGTTTTAAGTGAGACCCTAAGTCTTAAAAAACCTCCAATTTTTTTCTCCTAAACAAGAGTACCTATTAGATACTCACTCTTAAATTCACCACTTATAATAGTTTCGTCCACCAAACGGAAGAGGTAGAAGGAAGACATAAAACACTTATTTAAATATCATATAGTACAAATGACAGATATTTATCTCAGAAATCCGTACACATGCGACACAAATCATCTCTCCTTTTTTTGGGTTAGTAAATATTCATTGATAATGTCTAGCTACAACATTAATGTGTACAAAACTCTGCTTACCGTTACAGAATAATTGCAGAGATGACACTGATGAATCATTTGCTAGGCAGCTGACCAAGAAAATATCGTGCCCAATGCTTTACACGTTCCCTATTTCATGAAAGCAAAATTACACCCAATAAAGTTCTCTATCGTTGAAAAATTTACGGTTGATGAACTTTTTTTAGTAAATCTTGTTGCGAATTTGTTTGTATAAAAATAGAAATATGAGAAAATACTTTTACATGTTATTATATATGCACAAGATGGGAATGTCTAATAATAAAATGACATCATTATTAGTTTGTTCCTTCAAAAAAAAAAGGAGACAGACCAAACTACTCTCAATATTAATTTAATGCAACTGTGTCTAAGTGTTCAAACTTGTCATCCAAGACTGCAACATTGTTTAACAAGTTATCTCAAAAAGTTTTGGATCCTAAAAATAGAAAATTTAGGTATTCTTTACTTTATGAAAACATTTTATGTTTACATTTTCTAAAATTTTGGTTAATTTAATTTAACATGTCAAAAAATAGATAATAGATTTATGAAGTAAACAATTGTGTATTTTTTTGAAACCAATAAAAATGTCAATAATTTTTTTTGAATCAACAAAGTATTGCATATAGCAAGCACAAGACACGCAGAGCTAGCCACAAAACCAAAATAAATCAACAAGTGTCGTATATTGGCAGAACACCCGAAACTCATACAACCATAAAATGGACTCGACAACGCTGCTAATACCATCGAAACAAAGAGCAAAAAACAGGTCAATATATAGCCAAAAGAAAGCAAAAACAACAGATACAGCAGAAACACTGCCGGTGTAAACCAGACCAAAACCCCAGGGCAGCCACAAACACAGCAGCAAAACAGCAATAAAAAATCATAAACAACGGCTCTAGAGACCTGGTTGAACAAAAAACCCCTCCGCTTGCAGCAGAGACTGCGGCGAAGGAACTGCCAAGCCAAAAAACGCCAGCAGCAGCCAAGAGCCAAATGAAAGACAACGCAGCAGCAACTAACATCAACAATAGACCCCGCCAGGCCGCCCCCACGACAGCATCCGCTACCCAAAACCCACAACGTTATTGATTAAAACAATCACTCAGGAACCAATACCATTCATAAAACAAACACAACATCACCTTCAATCTAATCAAGCTACAAGGCCAATAGGACCTTTATCTACAATTTCTTTCACTTTTCGCTACGCTTTTTCCAAAGCACCCAAATCATTGTGTACCAAACTAACCAAAACCCCTTTTGAGATTTCTTATCCAAAACAACACAACTTAAACATTCCAGAAGAATAAACAAATGTGACAATAATAGTTATCATTATTTCCATAAATACATTATCCCTATCTAGCATTTTATCTTATGCCCATCATAATAAGTCATTTCAAGAGTCTCATATCTTCTTATTAGCAAGTTAATATGAACAAATATTTTAAAAATAAAAAATAGTCATGCTAACCAATGCCCAATGCCCCTAGGGCATTAGTTAAAGAATTTAAATTAGAAAGAAAAAACAAATTTTATATTGAAAAAAAAAACACTTTTCCAACTTTTACAAAGTAGAATACATAATTTTTAAGATAACAAGTGAGTATTTCCCTGAAAAATATTTTCACTTGTTGAAGAACTGAAAGTGCTTTAACTCTCGAACTATAAATTCACTTGTTAACTTTTATTTTTGAGTAATTTTTAAAAGTGATACTATATTTTATCTGACACTTGGCTGTTTGATCAATTTGACAGTCCTGGAATGAATCTTTTTCTTCAAGTCTTTAATCGTGGAGCAATTGGAGGGTAGGGTTGAATTCTCCACGTGAAAATGTTTTTTTTAGGGTAAGACACTGGTTAGGGTTGTATTCTCCATGTGAAAATGTTGGTAAGATGTTGTTATTCATGTTCTTACAAGGTGACAGAACCTGTCCTATGATATGTATAGATTTGTTGAATTTAATATTCCCTTCGGTCACTATTACAAGCAAAAATTCATTTTGTAGATTCATTTAATAAATGATGTATGTAATTTATATATCGAACACATACATCGTTTATTAAATAAATGAAAAAAGTCAATTTTTATTTATAATAGTGACCGAATGGGGTATTCACGTTGCACTTTACCATAAATGAACTCATTTAACAGTTGCCACTTTCGAAGAAGGCAAGGAAGAGCGTACAAAAACCAAAACACCAATTGTCGTCCACCAAAACCTTGCTAGAACTTTTATTTTTTATTTTTGACAATAATAGCTTGCTAGAACTTATCAAGTTCATTAGGCAAATTATAATAGTACATGCATGCATCATGCGATACATAAAAATGAGATATTTTATGGTTAGCCAAAATTTCTAATTAATTTGTCTTTAATAGAGGTCATTAATTGCTTGATCTATTTTTTTTTTTAAAGATTGGGTCAATTGTTTAGTAACCTAACAATGGGTATACTATACATCCAACATAACTACTTTACGAAACATAAAGCAGTTATTAATTCCGTGAAAATAATAATAAAATCAAAGCAATTGTTAATCATGGTTACATTTGAAACAAAGAAAAAGAAAGTTACAAAACATTGGATTACAAAAGACTCTAACTAGAGAAATAGAGAGAATAATTTAATTAACTTCTAGCTCCCAATTCTCTTATGGATACAAGGTTATGTTTTATTAAACAATAGAAATAGAGAGAATAATTTAATTTTAATACACTGTTAATGTGCTACTCCGATCTCAAATACAAGTAAAAAAGTCAAATAAAGTTGATGTATCTGATTAAGAATCAGAATCAGATACATTTACTTTGTTTAATTTTTTTTTTATATTCAAGATCGAAGGGAGCAATATGTTTTACACTGCAACAAATCACAACCAATTATACAATTTTAGTAATAATCATAATTAAAGTCAAATATTTTAAGTAATTTAACGGTCATGATTAATTAACAATGTAAAATATCTTTAAATTGACCGTGTATATAAATTAAATTCTAGAGAAAAAGCTATCCAAAAGAGAGTTAGATAGAAGAGGGTCATCACATTAGCATTGGATCCACACCTTGATGAGTTGTGTACATTTTAGGTCCATCCATTAAACATGGACTCAACCTAAACATGAGAATGCAGAACTCCGTGGGATTTAAAGCACCATCTCCATCCAAATCACCTTCCATTAGCATGTACATGAGCTCTTCGTCCCTCACCTCCAAGCCAAGCATGAAACAATTCATCTTCAAACTCTCAAATGTTATAAGACCCATGTTGACATCCATAAGCAAATGAAACCCGTTGCAAAGTTCACCTATAAACCCTTCTGCTCCTAAACTAGCAACCATGGATGGAAAGTAGTCTTCAAAATCCATGTAAAAATCCAAATCCATGTGAAAACTTGTGAGTGAAACTTCAAGTAGAGGTTGCTAGTAACAATGTGAAAGGAGATTAATTATTAGCTTGTGCTAGAAGGGTGTGTTAAGTTGTGTATTTTTTCTATTCTATATATAAAGAAAATAACATGTTTTGGTTCTTTTGGACATACTTTTTTTCTTTTTAAAATTACTCTAAACTTTTAATACAAATAGCACATGTAATAAATAGATAAGAGTAGATTCAAATATTAAAATAAAAGTGTAACAAACACAATACTTATATATATATATGGTTTTTGTCATTAAAAAAAATTGGATTTTTTTTTATATTGTTGGTGTCACTGAAATAGATAATAATGGTTAGTTTGATTTGTTATAATTTGAAAGCAAAAAACATTTATATTTATACTTTTAATCAAAATCAAAATTTCATAAAGAAAAAAAACAATGTTCATAATTTTTAAACGTTGGCGTAATAAAAAGAGCCAAAAAACAGACACGTGAGTGTCCATCGTCTTTTCACTAGTATACCATTAAAAAATTGCGTTTTCAAAATTGAGTGAAACCATAGTATGGCTGTTGGAAATGTAGGGTTCCTTAAAAATAATGTAGGGGCGGAAAATGTGGTCCATATTTTATTTCTTTGATCAAAAGTGATCCATATGAAAAGTAATAGTAAAATTTGTATATTGTATTGATTATTATTAGGGAAATGTTAAAGTGTGCGCTGAGGGCACTCTTTAACTATTTTAAATGGTAAGTTTTTTTTTTTTTTTTATAAAAAATGATGTATTCAATGCACATTAGAAATTGTAATAGTTGATTTTTTAAAAAAGAATTGCTAAATTTGGGATGTTTAAAGAGTGAACTGTGGACACTCGTTAACTAGACTCTTTATAAACGTAAAATTTTACGCGTGTATTTAATTATATCTCATCACTTTTTTTTTTTGGTAGGGATAAATATCTTTTAGGAGGGATATATCTCATCACATCTATAATAACGTGATATAATGTTTTTTTTAGGAAAATGCTAACTTGTGCCCTTAAGGCACCAATTAATGAGTCAAATGTAAAAAAAAATTGTTGGAATTCGTGCATTGAATTTAATTTTTTAACTTCTAATTAATTGAATGCACAAGAATTAAGAAATATTTCTTTTTTTGGGTTGTTTAACATGTGCCCTTATGGCAAAAATTTGCATGACTTTTTTTTTACTAGCGATTTTGATCTACATTTGATGAGATATCTCTACCAACTTTTTGGTCGTCCAAGTTTGGAAATCGCAGTTTTAGTCTCCAACTTTCATATTCTTTACAAAATCGTGACCCTTTTTTATTTTGACTTGGTCAAAGATGAAGTCGTGCGTTTTTCTAAAAACAAACTAACATATTGACGCAAAACGGAAGCACAGATTAGCTAAAACTAAACTTAAAGGATAAACTGATAAGTTGCAAGGGAAAAATCTGTCAAATAAGGGTTTTCGGAATCCACCAGAATCGGGAAAAGTTCTCGATAATTTTATTGAATGAAAAAGAGCTTCTTAGGCTGCGAAAGCTCTGTTTGAATATAAGGGAAATAACAAACCCTAATAGGCCTAAAAATAACAAACTGAAATAAAACAGAAAATAA
The DNA here is from genome assembly GCA_958299785.1 of Medicago lupulina. Lineage (NCBI taxonomy): Eukaryota > Viridiplantae > Streptophyta > Magnoliopsida > Fabales > Fabaceae > Medicago > Medicago lupulina. The sequence goes on from OY283139.1 coordinate 79,960,447, forward strand.
TAAATTTGTTGAAATAATAATAAAAATGCGATTTGGGCCTTCAGATGATTTTGAATAGCTAAATTCACCCCTACGTCATGGCAAATCAATGTGTTATGCTTGTGAGGTCCGGGGCTTTCTGAAAAGGTATAATTCGAGTTAATCTGACACCGAATATCAAATCTACACTATTTCAAGTGAGCCTTTCTTGCACGCCACTTCGTCTTCAATACGTGTCGCCAGTTTTCCTACATCACATATAGGCCGCCTACGTGGATTTTAACAAAAATATAAAATATAAAATTTAGGTTTAACGGGCAAAAACTCCATTTCTCCTTTTTCTCTTATTCTCCATATGTTAGGGATTTGGCTTCTTTCTTCTTCCATACCCAAATCTCCATTGCTCCTTCTTCTTCTTGATTTGTTCTTCCCTTTTCCAGAAATCTCTATTGTTTATGTTTTTGTTACAGATTCTTTGCCTTTCGTTTTCCTCTTCATCCGATTCAAAACCTTTTGCATTTCCTTTCTCTCCTTTGTTACGTCCTGTTCCATCACGCATAGCTGTGTGCTTGTTTCCATCACATATATTTGTTTCCTGCAAAATTGCGTCACCCATCATCTTCTTGGCATCGGTCTTTTTTAGTACCATATTCTTCACTACCATCTTCTTCCATCCGTCTTCTTCACATTCATGATCACTTTCGAATTTGTGTTCTTCGCTTTCGATTTACCCTTTGGAGATCGAACAATCTTCTTCTTTTGTAACCTTTTTCAATCTATTAAGAAGATAATAAAATAAGTAATTGTTATAAAGAACATTAATTTCCAATTTGATTGAGATTGTGTCACGCGACTTCTCAGCTTTTAATGTTATTTCTTTTATTTTTAAAACTAATATTTAGAGCCGCCATATTTTAACTTTCAATAATATCCACCTAATAAAAGAAAATTAAATAAAAAATATGTCACATCAGCTTTAACCAAGTCAAAATCAGGGACGACCACAATTTTGCAAATGAGGTGATAGTTGTGGGGCTAAAACTGCAATTTTCAAACTTGTTATGTTAAAATCGCTAGTTTTGTAAATTCAAGGTCCAGAAATGCGTTTTAGAAAAAGAAAAGAAAAGAAAAACACACGTCATGGAACATGCACGGATGGATCTATGGTAGGGGGAAGCTGCCCCACTTTGTTTTATTTTCTTTTGTTAATTATATGATGTTTTATTATGCGACCCCACTTTAAAAAATGTCTTGCTCCCACCGGTTTATCCTATGTCAATTTTGTGCATAATTAATCAAAGACACCCTAAAAAAATTAAAGACCTAAATGTATAGAGGAATTTCTATGATACATTAAAAATTGAAGTATACTGCCACATATACTCTCTAAATCTATAAATTATCATTTTTATTAATTAAAATATTATTTGTTGACATTTATATAATTTAATTCCATATTATATATATATATATATATATATATATATAATTTAATAAGAAAAAACATCATTTCATTTTTATAAGATCATCCTAATTTTTTACAATTTATAGTAAAAAATAATCAATATTTATTACTATGAGTAATAATAAAACTAAAAAAAATAAAATTATTTCACCAACACATTCAGTAAATAATATTTAGATATTATAATTGTAAGTGATAGAAAATAGTTTTTTCCTTCAAAAAAACACTATAATAAAATAACTACACAACCATAATACAACATGAAAAAAGAACCTCTAGCCACGGAAAATTCTATTCAAATATATTGAGAAGATGAACATGGATGATAAAAGAGAATCAAAAGAGAGAAAAATGTGAAAAAGTGAATGATTTATTTCATTAGCTTGTAATGGAAACTACAACAACCTTATATAGAGTTTACAAATGAAGCTGTAGTATAAGCTATCATGTACTGATCTACACTAGATAGTAACTAACTTGTTGACAGCTCATCAAGTTTGTTATGAGTTCTAACTACTATGTAAACTAGTAACTTGAGCTGCAAGTTATTGAAGATTAGCTTGTTTCTACTTCTTCTTCATTGAGCAAGTGTGTTTCTATCTTTTGCACATTATCTTTCAACAAAATATATTTAAAGTAAGACACTAAGCTCACGAGGACCTTGCATATAATTTTATTCAAATACATTTGAATCTCAGATCTTGCATATATTACACATTGTTCTTACCAATTGAGTTAAGCTCACGAGGACGACCACAACAACCTCTTAATCCTATCAACTACATCGATGATATTTGACACCTTTCCATTGAAATAACCAAATACACCACACCTTACCTAGCCAAATTAGATGAAACATGTTATACTTCATTAAAGAGAATAAAGTTATCCACCATTTCTTCTCCCCACCCTAATGCAAACAAGTCTATCCAATTAAAAATGCGCTCCCAACTTATCCTCGACTTTGAGCAATTAGCAAATATATAACTTCAGTTTCAATTTCTTTAAAACAAAGCACACTACATTGTTGATGCACATCTTGAATGACGTCTCTTTCCCACGTCCTCTGCGTCGCATTAATGAAGTCTTCCTCGTAACCGCATAAGTTCGAGAAGCAAGCAACTCCTCATAGCAGCCTTTAACTGAGAAGTTATTTCTATCAAGCATTTTTTTTTATATATGCAAGCAATTTTCTTGTCCTAAAGTTTGCATCAAAATGATGAGGCATATTTATGGTTTTAACTAGTATGGAGCCCGTGCCGAGCACGGGTGATTATTGTTACATGCAATTCGCCTATTCCTAGTTTAGAGAAAAAAGAGTTAACATTTGTAATAAAATTTTAAAATAAAAATATGATGTATATTGCGAGGTATTTAGGCAATGGAAAATATTTGAGGGTTATTTGGGCAATACTTACAACACAATGGTAGTTATGACATTAATGTATAATTATACATTGTATATAAATAATGAGGATGCATCTAGACCAAAAAAATAAAATAAAATAATGAGGATGCATATGTTAACTCCAATAGTAAGTTATATATTTACTTCAAATCTCTGCCTTTCATTTTATTTTTTATTTATTTTTTGGTATAAAAGAGGGTCAAAGCCTAAAGAGAAAGAAAACTAAGAAATTAAACGAACGTTTCTAAGCATGCAAGCCCCAAATATATCATCAAATAAAAGACTCTGAAACTCATTAAACAGACCTTTCATTTTATTTTAATCTAATGGTTTAAATGTTAGTTTTAATTGTTAATAATGTGACCATCTTTTTAGATCTCCTTCCTAAAAAATACTCTCCATTTATTCTCCTTTAATTAATTAATGTCCTAAATATTTATTCTCCAATTCTTTCTTTTTTTACGCCCCCGTATTGTTCATGATATATATATATATATATATATATATATATATATATATATATATATATATATATAATAACTTGAGCACCCATTTCAAATGCATATCCCATTTTTGCTCAACAGGGTTATGAAAATCCGAGAGAAGCTATCAGGCGGATTGTATGTGCTAATTGCCATTTAGCTAATAAGCCTGTAGATATTGAGGTTCCACAAGCGACACTTCCCTATACTGTATTTGAAGCAGTTGTTCAAACTCCTTATGATATGCAAGTTAAACAAGTTCTTGCTAATGGTAAAAAAGGGGCTTTGAATGTAGGTGCTGTTCTTATTTTACCAGAGGGTTTTGAATTGGCCCCTCCTGATCGTATTTCGCCCAAGATTAAAGAAAAGATAGGTAATTTGTCTTTTCAAAGCTATCGTCCCAGAAAAAAAAAATTCTTGTGGTAGGCCCCGTACCTGGGAAGAAATATAGTGAAATTACCTTTCCTATTCTTTCTCCAGATCCCACTACTAAGAGAGATGTTCACTTCTTAAAATATCCTATATACGTAGGCGGGAATAGGGGAAGGGGTCAGATTTATCTCGACGAGAGCAAGAGTAATAATAATGTTTATAATGCTACATCAACAGGTATAATAAATAAAATTATACGAAAAGAAAAAGGTGGATACGAAATAACCATAGTGGATGCATCAGATGGACGTGAAGTGCTTGATATTATACCGCCAGGACCATAACTTCTTGTTTCAGAGGGTGAATCTATCAAACTTGATCAACCATTAACGAGTAATCCTAATGTGGGTGGATTTGATCAGGGGGATGCAGAAATAGTGCTTCAAGATCCGTTACGTGTACAAGGTCTGTTGTTCTTCTTGGCATCTATTGTTTTGGCACAAATCTTTTTGGTTCTTAAAAAGAAACAATTTGAAAAGGTTCAATTGTCCGAAATGAATTTTTAGGTATAAAGAACTAAATTTTTGTTGATAAATTATGGAAAGACCTTTTGGTTTTTCTAGTTTTTTTCTCCTCTATTTAACGAATTCTTTGTACCGTCGAACTAGTCAATCATAGTATGTATATTGTGAAGAAGAGTATTTTACTTTGGTTCTTGTCTTTTTTTTTCAACTCTACAATTAATTCGAACATATGAGTAGGTCGCTGTTTTCACATTTCAATGCGCTAGAATAGAAATATATTAAACCTTTTCTATTGTAATAGAATTAAATTCCACTCGATACTAAACCTAAAAAAAACAACTAGGCAGAGAATATTATATTAAGTAAAGTAGAAATAGGGAAAACAGGATTTTAGGATGGATAATTTGTCTTTTCCTAGAGTCCCATTCCTTATTGTTTATATCGAAATAGATAATTAGTGAAATAATGGACAAACAAAAAAGAGCGCGAATTTAATTCACTAAATAAACTTCCTTAATTAACTGGAAAAAAAATTAAATCATAATTCTATATTATTACAGAATAAAATCTATTTAGAGTAAGATTCCGTTAGTATAATATCAAAAAGGTTCGGTTCTACAAAATATTTGACCGCTAGAAAATCTATTATATAATTAATAATTCTTGCAAAATAAAATTCGTAATTATTGCGCCACCCAGAAGAATAAAATCAATTGATTTATTCTTTCATTTACTTTTCGTTCAACTTTAAAGCAAAAGTATCGACATATATTATCCAAAAAAAAAAGTTTTGAACGAATTAATGAAGTTCATTTTTCAAAAACATTCTAAAAAAATGGAGTTTTTTGAAACATACAAAAAAGTTATAGTTATCTATTGAATCCCATTCCGATTAGGAAGAACTCAACGGGACCCCCTCAAATTCATCAAAGAAAGAGTGGATCCCCGTTGAGTTCTTATTCTTTCATTTCGAAAACTTAATTCATCCTATTATTACAGGGATGATCCTAATCCGGAATATGAACCAAAAAAGAAAATACCAACTAAACCGATCACGACAATACCTGTTACAGTACCTATTATCCAAAGAGGAATCCTTCCGGTAGTATTGGCCATTTATCCCGCTTTCCTCCACATTTGATCAAGTAGACAGTCATGCTAGAGACCTAAATAGTCATAGATAATTATGAAATGATATCCTTCCGAATGGGATAAGAGAATTCCTAATATATATATTCTCTTTTCTTCGATTAATTGAAGAAATAATTTGAAAATAAAACAGCAAGTACAAAAATGAGTAATAAATCCCAGTAATGACTGGTACGATTCAATTCAACATTTTGTTCATTTGGGTTTGATTATGGCCAATTCAAAAAGTGTTTTTGATAATATATTTCATTTTGGTTTGTTTAAACAAAATTAAAAAGTGTTTTTTAATTTTTCTTTCAAACATTACAACAACGTTTCACTTTGAATTATAAAAATCAAATCTGATTTGAGTGGAAGTGAAAGTTGTCACTCTATATCATGTTGTGATTTATATAATTATATCCAATCAAAAGAAATTGGACGTATACAAAATCAATCGGACGAGTTACTTTAAATAAATAAAAATCGTCAATTTTAACTCTTTTAAGAGCACTTTTTAGAGGTCAATTGCGGTGGAATGAAGATTCAAAGATGCAGGTCAAGTATCATTAATATTTTGTATAAAAAGCCTAGAATGATAAAAAACGTTCGGGAATGATAAAGTTAAACAGGGCGGAGTCAACCCCAGTTAGCCTGGGCACTAGCTTAGACTCAGCTCCAACTTTCTTTGTAGCAAGCGCAGCTATTAATAGAACTTTTAGCTTTTCCAGCGGATTTTTGTGTAAATTTTGCAGGAAATACATTTCCTGCAGAATTTGTCAAGAATTTAGGTTCTCAGGTGAGGTAATACCTTAGGATTTTAGGATCCGCAGCAAAGATATATCCGCAGAAAATGTGAAATTATTCGCAGGAAGGAAGTAACATTTTGCGATAAATTTTTTGCCCAAACTTTAAAATTCCTGGCTCCGTCACTGAAGTTAACCAACATCATTAATATTTTGTATAAAAAGCCTAGAATGATAAAAGAAATTGTATAATCACTTCTTAGAAGTATCATTACGGTAGGATGATAAAGTTCGTTCGGGAAAATCATGCCGAAGTTTAACGATGAGGAAGAAAAAGATAGACAACTAAACAAAAGGAGCAAGATTTTTTTTTTTTAAAAAAAAAGAACAAAAGGAGCAAGATTTTATCATCACAAAAAAGCTAACCAACATCTTTGTCTAAGATTTCCATGTACAAAACAAATTAACAATTGGTTAAATCAAATTTCTACAGTAAAATTCAATAGTAAAAAGTACAAAAAGAATCAAAGAAATAAAATCAAAACATAAGAACAGTAAAAATTATAAACATTATTGCTGAAACATAAGAATAAACACAAACATTATTGAAATTGAAATTATTGATATTGAAGCATAAGAAAAGTGGCAATGATGTCTAAGGTTTATTTTACGTGCCTTATATAAACTAACAATTTTCAAAGTCTTTGAATGCGAGTTATGGAGAGGTTATGCGCTTGAATGCTGAGATATAGCTGGTCGGCAAGCGAACAACGGGCACACGCATCGCTTCTAGCCCGGATTCTGACTTAGAGGCGTTCAGTTATAATACAACGCACGGTAGCTTCGCGCTACTGAGATTTGAATTTGTTTTTCATAGAAGGAATGGTGAGTTATACAACCAATTGAATAGATAAAAAAGTCTGAATTTGATTTTCATAGAATTTAATGCTGCGCTGGAGATATGAATGCATTGAAAACTAACTTTCATTGTTTTTTGAAGGATAATTTTTATATTGTTGAAAGCTCATTTTCATGTGTACTTTCAAATTTCAAATATTTGAATTAGTATCATTAATTATAAAAAAGCCTAGAACCATGCCACGTATATTTAAGAATAGATGTCTGATTTGTTTATATTGTAGCCGTAGACGTAGATTTTTCATTTTCATTGCAGAATTGTGGACCCCTTAGTCGTGGAAGTTGCGTTTGCCTCTTAGTAACACTCATATATTCATTCATGATCGACCTTATGCGTATCCTATGGCGTACTATAATAACAAATGTTTAAAGTGCCATGTCTTGTCTACTAAGTCTAGCCATTTCATGAGAAAGTTCCATCATCTACTTTCATGTCTTTGTCTTCATCTACTTTCACGTCTTTGTCTTCTTCGATGTGACCATGCATGTTCACGTGCAACACATGCAAAATTAACTTTTTTTTTTTTTAAGATGCAAAATTAAATTATTGCCATGGTTTTTTTATGGAAATTTAAATGATAACTGTATGTACTCTTATCTGATGAAGCATTTTTTGGCATTTACCAAAGAAATATTTATTTTTGAGTATTTAAATATGTCTTACGTGTACACTTCACTTATTTATAATATTTTAACAATATATTTAGTGAGCACTCAGTATCTCTAACTCATCATTTTGTTTTAAAAAAAGATCTAAATAAGTCCCACAAATAATTCAATATCACTTCATTTCAACAACACCTTCTAATATTAAAAATGTGTAGGCCACAAAAAATATCGGTGCTTATATTTGAGCATCTCAACTCAATAAACACCTTTTACTTTTCTCCTCAATGGAGGTATCTATGTGCAACCAATGCTTACTGTGTTAGGCTCCTTCCAATGAAGATGGTCTTATAGAAACACGTTATAAGATGAAATATATTTAAAAAGGGAAATGCTAGATACCGTGAAAACGAGTTCGTAAAGTGTTCTTGAATTTGTTGAAAAGTTAATGACCATTGGATTAATATTTATTGACAAATTTTATGGTACATCCAATAAATTTGGGTGTATTGGCACACCAAGTAGTTAAATCAATAATAAATGAGTTGTTTTTTTGAAGAAAAATTATTATTTTATATCATTGACAACTATAATAATTAAATTTAATTTACCAAAACCTTCGATGAAATAAAATTGAATTTTTAAGAATTTTTATTACTCATAACAATGAATATTGATTATTTTTTATGACAAAATGTAATTTTTTTAATATGATCCTTATAAACAATGAAATGATGTTTTTCTTCTTATGAAATGATGTTTTCTAAAATATAAATATTGACAAATAGCTTTTTATTTCATAAAAATTATTGTTAATTTATAAATTTTGTGAAACAAGAGTACCGATACACTCAAATTTGTGAATGTGCCGTAGAAGTCCCCATATTTATTTGACTTCTTCATAAAAAACAAAAGAACATACCCCATGTTTATCGGCCAACAACGTATTCAATTGGTTAGATTGCATTTCACGACCCCTTCTCCGTAAAACTCTTTGGGATGTATAACATTGTTGTAAAAAAATACACACGTTTTGATCAGAAATGTATTAAGCTTTTAGCTGAAAATGGTCTATAACTGAATTAATTAAGGATTGAGATGGGAAAAAAGATCTAATTTTTATTTTCTATCACTTCTTTCTAAAGATATCATGAAATTTTTTATTCTAATCCAAAGACAGATTTATTTGGGGAGGATTGAAAGACGTGAACAAAATATCTTGCATTAGGTGGTCAAATGTTTGTAAGCGTAATGTGTGGATAGTTGATGACAAATCATCTTACGTTATTTTTAGTATGTTTTTGAGGCAGTTTGGTAGATAATTGGAGTCATTATAGAGGAGTTTTGGAAAAGTTGTTCATGGTTTAAGGGTGTTTTTAATTAAGTCATGTATTTTGATTCTTCCCTAAATCAGACAATTTCATGTGTTTTTAGGTCTTTTATCGACAAATCATGTAATTCGGCAAACAAGACACCTCATAGGAATTTTATAAGACATGGAATGAAGATTTTCAAGGTTCTATAAGGCTTTGAAGACATTACAAGTTGGGAAAATTATGTTCCAACAACAAGTCGGAGAAGGAAAACATTCAAAGAACTAGGGGCGTTCAAAACCAAACCAACCCAATAGAAAAACCGCAAGGCAAACCAATCCAAACCAAAACCGCGAAAAACCGCACTTGGTTCAGATGAATTCGGATGACTTTTGCACTGAACCGCGCGGTTCGGTTCAGTTTGCGGTTTGCATCTCAGCAACCGAATCAAACCAAACCAAACCGCAAAAATAATGAATAGTACTTAAATATGTACTAGCCCAATTACATAGCTCAAGAATAATCTCTTTTGATTCAATTTTTCCATTGTTGCACCATCAAGTTCGATTCTAATTCCTTTCCATCTCTTTCCATTCATTTCGAGTGATGAATTTGCTTTCTTTACTTCCCAATAATTTGTTTCATGCTTATGTTTTTTTCTTAATTTTACCTATTTTGATATAAGTTTTACCTAATATTTTATCATATAAACATCAAAATAAAATGCCCTATGTTTATTTTGTAACAAGTTGGCAATATTAGAGTTAATGTAATATTTTTTTTATCTCGCGATAAACCGCACAAACCGAACCAATCCAAACCGCATTGGTTTGGTTTAGTTTGAATGACTTTTTAAAAACCAACCAAACCAAACCAAACCGCATGCTTTTTTATCTCACGGTTTGGACGACTTTTATGCTTAAAACCGAACCAAATCGCACCGCGAACACCCCAACAAAGAACGGTGAAAAATACATTTTCTACACTGAGGATTGTTACACCCTCATTTTGGACCTAAAAATACTCGTTCAAACTTCTTTTTGGTTCTGATTATTTCAAATTCACTATGTCTATTTTACAGTTGTCTACTGTGTTTCAACCGCACATCTTACTGCTTCCGTCTCTAATTTTCTTGCATTTAAAACCATCCAAAATGTTTTCTTGCATTACAAGTCCTTAAAAAGGGTCTCTAAGACCATCGCATATTTTCCTGCATTTTATTCCAATTTTTTGCATAAAATCATACAAAAGGGTATTTTGGTCATTTCCTATAAAGGAGCCCATTTTAGTCCCTACAATTTGTCCCTGAGTCTTTTCAACTTGTCTGCATGAATCATTAATCAAATTTTGTCCAAAAATCATCTTAGTTTAGTTTTGCATTTGAGTCAGTCTGAGTCAGTCTGAGTCAGTCTGAGTCGTTTTAGTCCCTAGGGGCATTTTGGTCTTTTCACATCAAACGATTTTTGACAGAGAGGTATTTTAAAATACCTCATTTTGGTAATTTGTTCATTTTAGTCCATTTTATCGTTTTTAACTATTTCACTTTACGTTTTTTTTCAAATTACATTTTTCCAATTTTTTTTTTTTTGCAAGTAAGTCCAATTTTTGTTTTAATTGCAAAACAGTCCAATTTTCAATTTCAAAACAGTCCAATTCTTTTTAATTTCAAAACAGTCCAAATTCTTTTAAATTGCAATTTAGTCCTTATCTTTTTTCAAATTGCATTTTAGTCCTTGAGTTTTTTACAACATTAGTCCAGGTGCCACGCAAGCAAATACCAGTCCAGGTGTCACGCTTCCATTGGTCCAGAGGCCACATGGCAGCCTATATAAGGCCGGTTACTGTACCAGTCAGAAGAAGGTCCACAGAATCAGTGCCACATCACAAACAAAATCACACTTTCTCTCTCTATTCAGTTAGATCAAAATCATAACAAACTCAAGAAATTGAAGAACACGAAGCACAAACCCTAGTTTTCCAGAATTCAATTCAAGCCAAAATTCATGGAATTTATGGCAGCTCTCAGAGATTCGAGGATGAATCTTCATCATTGAGCCTTTTTCCTGCAATTCAAGCATTGAATTCGTCCCTGAAAGCAACAAATCCAATACGATCACAGAAAAGAGAAGTCTGAGAAGAAAAGGGAAAGAAATTCAAAGGTTTTGAACCGGCGAAGAAGAAGAAGAAGAATCACCGGTTTATTTCTGGATTTCAAGCAAGAATCAGCAGAAGCATAATCGAATCAAAACATTCTGAAGATTCAAAATCAAATCTCCGAATAAAACCAGGTGAAAAAGTCAAAAACTTACCTCTTTCATACTCAAAAACATCAACAAGTCCGAATCAACGTGGACCCGTAGGAATTCAAAAGGTCTGGTTCAAAAAGAATGAAACCCTAAAAAAAATTTCAAAACCGTAAAGGATTTTAGGGTTTACAACGTGAATCAACCGTTGTAAACCTATGAATCCATGAGAAGTTTCATCAGAACAAAGATTTGAACAAAGAAAGAACCAAAAACCGTTTGAAATCCGTGAAACAAGATTCAAGATCCACGTTGATTCAGTTGATGCATGTGGTTTCTAGGAGCAGATTCATGTTTAGAACAATAAGACGAAGGGATTAAGCCATGATTCATGTGTTTCTGGGTTGGTTTGAGCAATTTAGGGTTAGGGTTTCATCAATGGCCGCCGGAGCGAGAGAGGAGAGAAGAGAAGAAAGAGAAACATTGCAAAAAATGAAAGGAAACCGGGTTGTAGCCTTTTATATAAGGCGCTGGACCGGGTGGGTTCTGACCCGATCCAGCGCCCCACGCTGTGGACCCTTAGATCTAGATCCTAATGGATCCGGATCAATCCAATGTCTCTGAGGCGTTCTGGAGATCCGGATCCATCAACCGCGTGGGTTTGGGCCGGGTAGCTTTGGGCCTTTTTGCTTTCTTTTCAGTTTCCGGATTTTCTTGCTATGTTTCCCCCTGTTATTGCTATTTAGACCACCTGTGTGTTTTAATTTCTTCCCAAAAATCTCAAAAAATTACTATGTGTTCTTGATATGTTTTTGACTGTTTTGTGATATTTTTACATGTTTAAGATTGATGAAAATAATATGTGTTAATTCCTCTTTTGATTTGTATGTTTTGTGTGTTTTTGTGTGAATTTTCTTATGATTTTTGATCCAAAATTTGTCATGTGATGTTGATGTTTGGCACTTAATTTTATGATGAGTTTACTTCTGATTTTGTTCTAATTCATTCAATTGTGTTAGTTGATTTTTGTTTACAATTTTTCAATATTTTCAATTGTGTTAGTTAGATCTTTGTTTGCATTTTTTACAATATGTTCAATGTTGTTAGTTTGATATTTGTTCACCGTTTTTCTTGCAATCTTTGTCTACAATTTTTTTACAGTATGATTAATTTTGTTAAGTTTGGCCTTTGTTTACAATTTGTTACAATGTGTTCAATTTCGTTAGATTTGATCTTTGCTTGCAATTTCTTTTACAATGTGCTCAAATTGTGTAAGTTTGATGTGTGTTTCCCATCTTTTACAATGTTTTCCCAACCTTGTTAAAAATGGGATTTTGTTTACTATTTTGCAATATTTTCAATATTTAGTGTGGCAATATTTTCAATCTTGTTGGTATAATTGGTTAGTCTTACCTTACAAGTTGGTACGCTAGTTTCTAATTTTGCAAAGATTACTTTTTTTTAGTTTCTTGCTTTGTAAGTAGTGTTAGTTTGCATGCATTTTTCTTCCCATTTTTTTTTCTTTCTTTCATACCTTATCATTACCTTTCTTTGCTTAATATTTTGCTATCATTCCATATTGCTTCACTAACCATTTCATGTCTCATGCATATTGAAAGTTCCAGTTCATCTCCATTCTTTAAGTTTAGGTTCCATTCAATTTCTCAATGTTTAGGTAGTTTCTTTATTTTAATTTCTTGCAAGACCATAGAATGTAAACTAGGGCCAATGTAAAGGACAATGGACACTATAATGATGTACACCGACACAAGCACCGACACGCACACACGTTGTATGATCTAACGCTAGGTGTATGTTTAGGAAGCGTGAAACTTAGAAAATCATTTTTCCAAAAAGTGTTAACGATCCTATCACTTGAAAACTTTTTTCAATAAACCTTGGAGTCAAAGCTCCATTGTATTTTCCTTCTTTTTCTTAATCAAACCCAAATGAAAATAATCCATACTTAGACTTTTTTTTGTAAATAATTGACCAACCTCACCGCTTTATTTTCTCAAGCTTTTACGGCCTCTTTCTCTTCTTCAAAACCTTTTTTCAAAAAAAACTAAAATGAGTCAAAACTCACAAAGCTTTTCTAGAGAGAACTACATGGAGTTTGATCCCTTAAAAGGGTATGTAGGCAAGAGGTCAAAACCTCTCCAAGTCCAATAAAAAATAAATCCAAACACTTCTTTCCCCCATTCTTAAAAACAACCTTTTCAAAAAATAGCATTTAAAATAAAGCGTAAAAGATAAATCTAGAAAAACGGCTCCTATAGAGTACTATAGTCGTTGCGGGTGCCTAACACCTTTCCGTAGCGAAAATTGCCCCGAACTTAGAATTTCTAAGGGTTTTCTCAATTTTACCCTTCCCAAAAAAAAATAGAGACATCAATGATTGAAAGGTTCAAGCCTAATTAATGACTTGACACCCGAAAATCGCGATGACAAGGATGAAGCCACCTCTTTTTGATATTCCACGATGATCCTTTTATACATGTGTTTTCACATTGAGAATTGGTTGTAGATAAGGAGATGTCAAATATATTTTGACTTGTAAAAAAACAATTATTAGAGATATCTAAATAAACGTTGGTTTAAGAAGAATATGACGCACCTTGTTGATGGTCGGATTAGGCAAGTATACCAAATCGTTTATCAAGTAATAAAGTGATAAGTAGAGTATCATATCCACATGGATTGTCATTTCGTTCAAACAATTCACGTTACTTATTTGGGAATAATAAAATAAATAAAGAGATAAGGGTTTAGAGTTTTGCAATTTAATCTTTTTGCAACAGAGCAAAGTTTACCTGTTTTGGTCGCACGATGGCGGGGTCTTACTCTCTCATAGATTTGGTTTATCCCTCTGGCTATCGAGTTGCACATGCTGATGCACGTGACGATTCGTGGGGGTCTTACTTGCTTAGGGGTAATTGAAACATAAACTTAAATTAGAGTTCCTAATTTTCCAAAGGTATGACTTCCAAGTGTTCCTAAAGGTTCCCTCATCTATGAATCTTAGAAGTACATAACACACTCTCCCCCTCGGTAGTTCTACAAACGGAAAGCCCTATCAGTGTCTACCTTACCAAGGTGAAAGAAGAATGGAGTTACTGAAGATGAAGTTGCCTTTAGTCATAGGTTTGAGTTTTTATGATGTCTATTAGCTAGGTTTATTTGATGATGTTTGATGATGTTTTCATGTTGATTAGTTTTAGCTTATAAACTTGTTAAAGCACCTAGTAATCCTTCCCTCGTTGTGTCATGTGATTCCTAGTGTCTTATGTGTTGTTGTGCATCGGAATCCTCATGTTGCGTGTCGAAATCCTTTTTTCTAGGTATTTGAATCGAGTCAAATTTTCTTGAATCATATCAATCTTCATATGAAAAAATTTGAATCGAGTCAAATATTTTTGAATCGAGTCAAATTTTGACAGCTTCAAATTTTCCTTTTTCCATGTTTGAATCGACTCAAATTATATTGAATCAGTTGCATCTATTCTCTCTAGAGTCTCTATACCTCATTGTTCATACATTTTTCAAGATTAAACACTTTTTCTTAGAATCACTTTGTTATTTGAGCCATAGATTGCTAGAGTGCTATAGGGATTGTAAGTTGGTTCATTCAAGGAAATTGATTGGGTAAATCAAGGTTCTAAAGTGAAGTGAATAATCTCATTCCACCTTCAAAGGTGGGGGTTCTTTCTAAAGTTCTTGTGTTCAAGGGGATCTAATTGCGGAACGGAGCATCGAAGAGTTCGAGTGAAGAACTTCAAGGGTTGCACGGGTAATTGAAGATTCGAAGACATCAAGAAGCACCAATTTCAAAGGTTATTTGAAGATTGGGGTAACGATTACATAGGAATTGAAGAACTAGGGTAATTTCAAGGAATTCTTGTAATCACATTGTAATTAAACATTCAAATTTCTAGTGGAGGTCCTTGGTGGAGACATTTTTCATCAAGAAAAGTGGATTAACCCGAAGCGAGGACGAAAGGGTGAACCACTATAAATCACAATGTCTTCTCCCTTCTTTATACTCCTTTAATTTTGTTTAAATGTGTATTTGAAGCTTGATAAATTGGTAGTGTAGAAATTAGGTGTGATCTAGGTTTAAACCTTTAAACTTGATTTTGATTTGTCTCACATTACTATAAGATCACACTTATTTTTAATTCATTGACAATTTATCAAACACTTACACAATTGTTTTCATTAGTATAATTTGTTAATTGCTCTTATGTTTGGTTTGAGATTGTACTTATTTTGTAACTTGTGTGAAGTTTATTAATAATAGATTGTATTAAGATTACTTATAATCTCTTAATTCAAAGTTAATCTTTTCTTGAACATAGTCTTATTTTTATTTTTATTATTGTTATTGAATCTTACATAATCCAATAAGTCGTACTTCTTTATTACTAAAAACGCTTTTGCTACAAACTCAATGTATTTATTTTAAACGCTATTCACCCCTAGCGCATATTACATTGCCATATCGAGCAATAGTTGTTAGGCTAGTTTAAGTCGTGAAATCATGTGTTTCCTTAATTACTAACTAGTTACTACCTGATTGCAGCAGATGTTCATCAATATTAGGTATGTTACCTCATTAAGTACTTACTATCAGGGTACGATTGCTTTCAGTTTGTTTCGCTAGTTACTAACCAATTACTTCCTAGCTAGACAAATAAAAATATTAGATATGAATATCAGTATTAGGCCCTGTCACTGCCTAAGTGTCTAAATCAGGGTTATGCTCCAGAGGAGACAAATCTTACGCACAACAGTAAAACTAAATAGCGAACAGAAAATAAATGAATAAACGACTTTAAATTAAATAGTTATCCAACAAACAAAATAGAGGTTCATCTTAGAACTCTAGACTAAAAAGATTTAGTTACTCATGGTAACTAAAGGCAAATTACAAAAGAAATAAAACATACCCTAGAAAAACTTGAGGTGAGGAGAGAAACTCCTCCCTGGAAGCTCCAGTGCTTTCCTTCATCTTGAACCGCTTCGTTCTGAATGAGAAATTGTAAATGCAGAATTCGGTATTTATAGGGACAATTTTCACCTGAACTTGGGCTAAAATCCCAGGCTTTCTTCACCAAAAAGTCACAAAACAGCGCCTTGGGCCGTAAGGAACAGACACCAGATGCCTAGGACCATGCGCCAGGTGCATGTGAGTGAGTGTTTGGGTGCCAGGCACCTACTTTAATGTGCCAGGCACTGTGAGTAGAGCTTACGGGTGTCTGGCGCCCCCTGTTGTGTATTGGGCGTATGTGAGTGTCGTCAGATGCTGAAAACGTCTATTTATTCACCTTTTTAGGTGTTTGCTTCTATGTAAGATGTCTTGGAACTTGGGAACAAAACTCCTTCCTTTGTAACATCCTCTGAGGCCTCATTAATCTTCATTTTTCATTTTCTCATGGACTTCCTAAATCTTCAGATGTCTTGCTTTGCTGATATGCATGATTTCTTCGTGAATTACAACAAAACATCATAAAATTGCTATGTTTCAGGAAGAATATAATTACAAACTCATATATAGAAAACATTAAAAAAGTCCCAAAATCATAAGCAATTGTTCCAATACTCCTATCTTTTGCTTGTAAAACCTAGTGAAATTGACTGAAAAGTATGCTAAGAATAACGTAAGATGACATGTCATCACCCGCACATGCCCCAAACGCATTAGGCAGAGAGAATTTCCTCTATGTCAAGTGACCATGCGCTCTGCACATGCTAGAGTGTTATGTGAAAAATCACTTTTTTGTTGATTCTTCATTGCGGTTGGAGGAAAAAGCCCATAATTTCAACCCAAACTCAGTAGAAAATATGCATATTGAAATTCTGGCACGCAGTGGACAAAAGTCCTATAAGAGGTCCGGGACACCAGGAATGTCTTATGCGATGTCCTGGACACTTAGTTAAGACAATGTAACACAATAAACAATAATAAAGTAAAGTACTGGGAGGGAAGAACACAAGATATTTGATAACCTAGTTTGGTGCAACGTCACCTAAATCTAGAGGCATCCTTGACAAGAAAGTAAATCCGCTATAATAGTTTTGGTTCATAGACTTATATGATCAAACCTTGATCAATGCCTTAACACCTAACCACTGCACGTGAATTTCTATCTATGACTCCCCCTAGATATGAGATCACATCTCACTTTCTCTAAATCACACAACCCGTGATTTTCAACAAAGATTACAATCAAATAGGAGAGACACTCAAATAGAGAAAACTTACTGTTTCTAGAAGCTTTATAGTTGTTAACATATATAACTCAACTAATCAGTCCATCTCAATGCATCAAGGTGATACAAAGAGAGACCCACAAATAACAAGGACAGATACGAAACCCTAAATGACTCTTTTTCAAATGAAGGTTTCAGTAATCTTCACATAATTTTTGTCTTCTTTAATATAGCCAGAGAATGCATGGGCTTGATCTTCATGGGCTAAACAATCAGCAGACTAAAACGTATATATGGTCTTCACAATTTTCTAGGAGAAAATATATCATTTCCTTAAATGTCTAGGACAATTAACTTAGAAAATACGGCATAGGAAAACCTACATGAACAACTTCTAGAAACACACGTCTCTAGGAGCACAAGGTACGCAAATCATATCTTCAATTAAATCTTCAGTGATCTCACGCAAAAACCAAATCTTCCAAGAATGTGAAACAAAGCATAACACCTTTAGACAAGATGTCGTACTTACATGTATAAGACATATGGTCCAACATTTTGCTAGAACTTCTTATTTTAACAAAATGCAGCTAACACAATATAAAAAGCCAACACATATAGATAAAACTTCTTCTACAAAAAAAAAATCGTTTAGAACTTCGATTCAAGAGGAAGGCAGACAACTAGAGCATATGAGAGCAGTTTGACGCCTTCTACATTTTTTTTGTTCTAAAGTATGTTTTATTCTTTCTGATTACATATTTGTTATCGTGTGTAACTAAGCACCTTTTGGTTAGGATTCTAAGACGAACCTTAATTTATTTGTTGGATTTAATTAATGTAAGTTGTTTTTTCAGTTGTGAATGAGTTATATTTAATTTTCATTTGTTTTGCGCATGAATGCTTTCATGCACTAAGGGGGTCACATACCTAGCATGTTGATTGAACTTAATTAGACTAGGGTTTAAGATTGTGGTCTTTCTTTAATGAGAATCGTTACATATGAATTTTATTATTATGTCTTTAATTTGTTATGGATTCTTATTTGGTTAGGTTCTAATCCTAATCGCAGCTGATAGAAGTTTGGCAAGTGTACCAAAAACTATTGAAGTAGTAAAAATATCGTTCCCACAAGGACTATTTTTAACCTCAATAATTCAAATTCATTATTCAATAGGATGTATAAAAGTTATTATGGTTTGCCACTAGGCAGTTGAGTTGGTTTGATTTTATGAAATCAATTAACGAAAAGTAAAAAGTTGTTAAGAAAATAAGAGAGAGATGAGATCAGGTCTTTCGAATAATCTATGTTTCCCTAATCGGTATATTGCACTCTATTCTTATGAATGATTTTCTAGTTCCAAGATAGTTAACAAATTAGCCCTAATCAATCCCTTGAGTTAGGACCCTCTTCTTAAACTACAACCCCTAATTCCTTAGGTGGTCTAATAATCCTTGAAGGTTTAAGCACGTTAACCTAATATCACTAACAAACGATTATCCATTCCTAGACTAACCATGTTTATTAGAACAATTCAATGGGTCTAAGTTGAAAGTTAGGGTCAGTAGTCATTCATACTCATGATGTTTATATGTGATCAAGATATAAAAGAATTAAAACAATTGAATTGAATAAAAACTAGATTGTCATTCACAAATAATAGAGTTTCACAGCAACGTGGATCAATTAGGGTTACATAAAATCATCTCAGACCTAATCTCTAAGAGATCTAGCTACTCATAATTAGATTTACAAATAGCATAATCAATAGTGGAATCAAAACATACATGAACTGAAAGAAGGTTGAAGAAATCACCCTCCTAGCTGTCTTTAGGTCTCAAAATCGCACTTTGCTCTTCTCAAATCGTAACCCTTGTTTTCAGAATAGTCTTCAGCTTAAATAGGCATAGAAATTTGCCTAAATCGTGTCACGTTTTAAGTAAATCGTGACACGTTTTTACCTTGTGCAGCAAGAAGCTGAATTAGGGTTTCACCAAATCATGTAAAGTTTTAGCCATCGTGACACGTTTTCCTCAATGTCGAAACAATGCATTCTGTTTTGTTGAATCGTGGCACGTTTTTAACAAATCGTGACACGTTTTGAATTTTTGCATTTTCTTCAGTTTTCCTGCTTTTCTTGCTGCTTAAGTTGCCTTGTGAACTCCAAAATGTGATGAAAATGACACTAAAAATAGCGAATAATTGACTATCATCAGCAGCTAAAACTTTGAATCAAACCCTTTTATTTATACATGTAATCAAATCAACTCGCTTTGTCCAATCAAAGAAAACTTGAAAACGCCCCCTGATTTACTATCTTAGTATATAATTTTTGTAAATTGCCTATTTGAAAACGAAAATCCACTAGGAGATGATAACTTACTACCTGGAATGGTTTGATGCACTTGCCAAATTTGTAATCGAAGATGGATTAGGGTTAGAGATCTAAGCCTTTTTAACCTGACTTTGGTAGGAAAATGGAGGTGTGGGGGGGGGAGGGGTATCTCAGGAGGCCATACTCTATGGAGATAGATGTTTTTTGCTAGATATCATAGTCAGGTCTCTTCTTTTCCTCTTAAGGATTGTCCTTAAATTCCCTGCCATTGTTCATCTTGGTGGAGGAAATTTTTTTCATTAAGATCCACTCTAGATTCTAACTCTTATTTGTTCTTAAACGGATTCGCGGAGATGATTTGTAGTTGTTTGGTGACTTCATTTTGTCTGATGTCTTGATGTAATATTTTACCTTGAACCAAAGCTTTCCTATATTATTTCTTATGTCAGATCAGAAGTCGTTGCATGCGGATCAGAGATGTGCATGAGAGAAGGGAAGGGATGACCAAAGGATGCCATGTTCACTGATAACAGTCAGTCAAATAGTATTTTTAACATCATTTAAATAGTTATTTTCTAGTGCTTTTAGAAAGCTATCAATTGTTTTAGTCAATTTTATATAAATAATTTAATGGATGAGCCTAGGAAAGTAATTTGAAGCATAAGACCTTGAACCACATTGAATCACTCAAATTTGACAACGTTGTGGTCATGCTATACTTTTTACAAAAATAATCAAGTGATTTCTTAGGATATAGTCACTACAGATGTTTCAATAAGGTGAAATGAGACAATATATGATTTCTTAGAATATATTTCCAACAAACGTTTAGTTACGATGCATGTTATAGGATATGCATCACATAAACATGAATAAGGATCAAGTGTACATCTATTTGACAATGTGTGACGCATACACTAGCAAACACATCATGAAACATGCAACGTAAATGGAGGCGTTCAGTCACTTCGTCATACATGATGCGCTATGAGTGTTCCAAAAATATTGTAAATTGTTCACCTATAAATAGAGACACCTTGTCTCGCATGAAAAACATGCTCTGATGAGGAGAAATGGGCAAAATTAAGGAAGGGTACTAGCGACTGGAGGCATTGATGAGTCATTAATTAGTTATTTTAATATAATATTTGATTTCATTTTATTTAGATTTAAGTTTATTTTATTTAAATATTATTTCTTTTTAGAACTATTTAACTTCAATTGCATATTATTATATTTCAGGAACGAATATTTTATAGATTGAGTCTTGGAGCAAAAGAAAGAGGATTAGGAGCTGATTCGAGCTGGAAAATACGAGATTCAGCACAAAAATATAGCATCCCCAAGTCAGAAGCTTGGCACGGCCCGTGCCATATCTCACACGGCCGTGCCATGTCCCAGAAATCTCTTTTGATGCTTTTGCTTCATGTACAAGCTACCTATTAGTTTATTTCTGACCTAAAAGCCCGTGGTTTCTTGTGGAACATTCTATTGATGTATTTCTTAGGACTTAAGTTATTGTAAACTATAAATAGAGTAGCTAGCTATTACAACAATTCATCTTTTGTTCTTGGAATTCAATAGTGACAATTGTCTTTCTTAATAAAAGTTCTTTCTTCTACTTTCTTGTTATTTTATGTTCTTCTCCTTCTTCTCTATGTCTACTATGATCATGAGTGAGTAGACTCTTCTTGTCTTGGGATTGTTGGATAAGTCTTAATCACATGATCCTAATCAAACCAAACCATAAACCCTAATTTTATATAATCTCACTTTCTAATCTAATTTCACCGATCTTATAATGAATTAACAAATACCAAACTTGTGAAGTAGACGCGGAGGAGTTAGTATTTGTTAATTCATCATCACAAATATCAAAGCGAAAAATCGGAAGATGAAGTTTTGATATTGGAACAAGTGAAATTAGACAAGGATTGCGAAACATGAGAATAGTCTAGCAAACCTTGAGACATATAAAGTTTCGAGCTTCAAGGATTCCAATAACAATCAACCATGAGAATAGGCGTGATTGTTAGAGGAACACACTCACTGAGACCGAAAGGAGATGTGATAGGCTAAAGAGAAACTTGTCTTTAGAAAGTGGGACCAATATAAAATTAACGGTTTAGGGTTTGTTTGTGAAGGACTTGTTTATAAGATGGACCAATAAATCCCAAGGCTCTTTTTATTATTATTTTCTTCCCGTAAAAGTCAATCCTTTTCTACTTGATTCTCTTTCTAATCATCATTCAAAGTTAATCAAATTAACCAACTCCCTGTCGGAACAATACTCTTTTATTACTACATCGGTAGAACCGTGCACTTGCGGTTTTGCTCATCAGGCATTAGAGGCGAGGAATCAACCAATGGTGATCCTAATTCATGTATTTTCATGCATATTCTTTTTTTTTTTATATATATTTGTCTTTTAAGTGATATATCATATAATTCGACAAAGCAAGACACAACATAGAGGATTGTGAAAGTTGAAGAATTAAAACATGTGGTACTTGGAAGATTTTTAAGGATAATGCAAGTAGAGGGAAATTCATCGCAAGTCCCAAGTCATTTTGAAGAAGGATGAAAAAATGTAGAACTCGCCCCTAGGAACTGGAAAAAGAGCCCATGGACAGTGTAAAAAGCCATTTAGAAATAGTCCAATGCACCTCTACACATGGTTTTATGAGTGTTACGCATTATGTGCGGGTTTTGTAAGTTTTCAGCTATTTTTCAAGCTAGATCGGAGGAAAAAGCCCATAATTCTCAACAAAACCTATATGGAAGATGCATGTAAATAAAGACCATTGCCCAAACTTATATTCATTTGAAAACTTGGCGGTGGAAGGAGCATCTAAGTTTTTCCCAACTCCTCTTTTGAATATTTTGGTATCTTTGTGTTGTTTATGTTTTCTATTGTCATGTGCAACTAAACTTCCTTTGAGTAAGTTTCTAAGATGAATCTCTATTTATTTCTGGGAATTTATTTATTTATTATGACCTAGGTTGTCTATGTTTTGGGCTTTATAATACTTTTCAACATGTGGTGAGATATTCCTCGATGATTGATCTTTAGTGTTGGTGACTAAATTTGGCACGTGCAACAAATTGTTTCCAAGTAATAAAGTAGTAACTAAAATCGTCTCTAAAGGGATTTTTGTTTCGATGAAGCAATTAGATAAACCTATTAAAGCAGTAAATTGGGGGATGTTTGCAAGTTTGATTTGTTTGTGCAAAACAATTGGTTTGATTTGAAAACATATAAAAGGGGGTTAATTTAGATTATTAGCGGGGATTTGGATTCTTTTAATCCTCTCTACCTCTTTGTTGAGTTTAATGCAAATACAGTTATCAACTATGAACTAAAGATTTATTTAAGTTGTTAGGTTTGTGAGATATTATCCATCTAGATGTTTTGTTGTTCATCATCACCCTAAAGGTCATGCGTGCAATACAAGTAAAAGGTCGTCAATCTTATAGGGTTCTGAACACATTGGTATCATTACTTAAGGTGGGGAGTTACACTTTCATAGGTTATTGAAACGAGAGAAATCTTGAATTTCCAAAATGGCCATCTAAAGGAATCACACCACACACAAATCTTAGAACGTAAAAACATACTCTATCGTTCTCTAATTTAATTAAAGACATTGTAAGAATAAAACTCATATGCAACGATTCTCAATTAATCAAGACTCCAATATTAATCTAATATAAGTTAAACCACTCGGTCTAGGTATGTCACATTCCCTTGTGCATGAAGGTTGTGAGCTTGAAACATATAACGATTAAATAGAACTCATGTATGAACTAATAAAAGTCTTGCATTAATAAATCCAACAAATAAATACATATTTATCTTAGAACCCTAATCAAAAGATTTTTAGTTACTCATGGTAACAAAAGACATAATCCAAAATAAATAAACATACTCTAGGAACAAAAATTGAGGAAATTAGAGACTCCTCCTTGATGCTCCTAGCCCTTGCCTTTCTCTTGAACTACCAAGTTCAGAATGAAATTTTATGAGTGGAAGGAGTTTATTTATAGAATATTCCCATCTAGGGTTCGGTTGAAATTCTGGGAATTTTCTCCACACCAACAAAGTAAAAACAACAAATAGTTGTTTTTATGAACAACATGCATGAGGGCGCTTGTGGTTGTGCACAGGCGCATGATAGTGTGATAGAAAGCAGTTGTTCTATATCCCATTCGCCCGGGGCGTATCCATGCACGAGGCGCGTGACTTTAGCTTCCGGTGTAGATTTTGCCTTTTTCCTTCATTCTTCGATTGTTTTCTTCCTCCAACTTGTTCTTGGAACTTGGGAAAAAATTTCCCCAACTTGTAATGTCTCTAAAGCTTTCTAAAACCTTGATAATATTCATTTCATATTTTCCATAACTTCAATGGAGTTTCCTATTTTTCCTTGATTCATATCCAATGTGTTTGTTTCCTCCACTTCTGTGGTTTTGTAACTTTTTGATCTTATCCACAAGATTTGTTTAACTGATTAGTGGATAAGTTTCCTTTTGATCTTATCCACTAGAGTAACTATTGTCACAATTATAGCTAAACCAGTTATAAAACCTCCATATAAATAGAGGACTCACCTAGTTTAAAAATCACACCAAAGAGTTATATTGAGTTGTCGAGAACTCTTTCTATCTTCTTCTTCCAACTTGAGTTGACAAGCTATTATTATTCTTATCTTGTTTTTTTGTCCCTTTAGAATTAAGAGTGTTCTTAAGACTTTAGTCCCTATTCGGTATAATGTCCCTTCAGAATTAAGAAAGTTTTTAAGAACATAGTCCCTTCGATAATATATGTCCTTTCGGAATGAAGAGTACTTTTAAGTTTATAGTCCCTTTTTAGAATAATAATGTCCTTTCGGAATTAAGAATGATCTTAATAGTATATAAAAATTCTTTCGATGTTTTTTTTTACTCTAGGCGAAGTTAAAAAGTCAGAATGGTGGTATCACCATATTTGAGTGGTGGTAGTATCATATGAATATTTTGTGGATAACTTAAAGGTTAGAATCGTGGTAACACCATATTTGAGTGGTCATATCACCATAATAGAATGGTCACAATTCCATATCAGAGTGGTTTCAGTATTAAAGAGTGGTCTTAACATCATAAACGATTTTTTACAGTGCAGTAGTTAACCACACAGTTGTAGCTGGACTTGTTTTTATCCTGGAGGCGGCGTGGTTGATAGTCTGTCTTACACAATATTGGGTAGTGCCACAAAACGTCTTAAAGAGAGCGACCTGATCGTGACTCAACCTAATAACAAGTTTGGTAGATATTCTCTTTCAAAATAGAGTTTGGAAATCCAAATACAACAGTTTGGAAATAAAAAACAACAAAATATCTGATAAAATGACTAAATAACATATTGACAACAACCTAAGATGATATGTCATCAACATCAAGGGTTAGGTTTAACAGATTGACATCATTCCTTGCGTTAACTTTAAAAGAGACATATGAATTTAAGAACCCTTAATCTATTAAGGATCCAAGATCTTACAAGTTAGAAACCTGTGTTATTCCAACACAGAAGATAAAAGGGATTCAAAGAACCCTAATCGCCACCAAATCTCTAAATCAAACTCTTTAATTTTCTGCAAACGGCATAATCTCTTATTATGCAATCAATCAAACTTTCAACCCATACTCTTTTTTTGCTTTGAATCAAATAAGTTTAGTAAATTGATTTGTTGAACGACAAACGAATAACCTATCACTTTATTACTTGTTACAGGTTGGTGCACTTACCAATTTGTCCATCACCCTCCATCTCTCCAATTAATTCATATTTTTATGCATACATATTCTTTTATTTTATTATATTTTATCATCTTATATATAGAACTTCAGCTCTTCATGAAACCATTATTATGGATCAGAAAGTTTGTTTAAATTTACAATAACAAAAAACACAAATTTAGTTTAAAAAGATCTTGAGCTTTCCAAATAGATAGCATTAATAGTTTTATTGAAAAAGAGTTAGTATAATTGATAAATTGTACCCTTAAACTATCAAAATGATAATTAAATAGGAACCCTAAATCCGAACTCAAATGACACTTAAAAATAATGAAAGGAGTACCATTTACTCATCTCAGAAAAATTGTTTCTCGTGCATACGAATTATACTCCTAATTAATTAAAACATATCATAAGAAAATTGGAAAATAGTCATTTGTATCCCTGAATGTGTAATAAGTAACCAAAATAGTCCCTCAATATATTAAAATTCCAAAATAATCATTGATTGTGCACTACATTAGTCAAAATAATCCATGGCTTTAAAATGATCCATTATTATTGTCATATCAGTCCATCAATATACTTACTTATTGTCATATCAACCCCTATAAGAAAAAGAGTTTTTGTCAGCATTGAGAGATTATTTTGACTAATGAAGTGCATAATCACAGACTATTTTAAAATTTTGATACGTTGAGGGACTATTGTAACAACCAATTACACAATCAGCGAACAAAATGACATATTGCCCAATTTTCTTGTGATATATTTTAACTTATTATATGAGTCATATTTTTGAACTAATATTTTTATATGATTCCAGATTAGGATGAAGGTGAGCAAAACATAAGAAGAAGGGAGGGGGAGAATTGTGTTTGTCGCTTTTTGTATTCTTTGATAACTTAGATAGCAGCAAAACATAAAGAGATAAGAGATAGAAACGACACATATAGTTTATTCTAGTTCACCCTACAACCTGGGGTTACTTTCAGTCTCCATGCACTTCTAAGAAATTTTTCCACTATAATCAAATTTTGGTTTCAACAATAATACTAAGACAACCTTGTCCTAGATTTCCTTGCCTCAACCTAGAGGACTTCCTAATCTCAATATAGAGACTTACAACAAGAAGTTGTCTACAAAGAGATAGTGTTTAGATAAACTCTAGGAGTAGTAAACATATATGAAGCACAATACACTCAAAGTGTATTCCTTACAAATGTTTCTTTTGAATTTTTCTAGACAATGTATATATTATGAATAAGTATGTATGTAATTACAATAGTATATACGAACATTTTGGACTTTGTGGAAGTATGTATGTTGACTTCCACAAAATTGACTTTAATCTTGGTGTAGAGCCTTGCCATTATCTATGACACAAAACTCATAAAGATCCAGAGCTTTGACCGATAATGCACACCTTTAACTTCATGTCCATACTTTTTCCGTGGTCTAGAGCTCTGGTTCTCTATAAAGTGCTTTGACTTCTTGTTATAGATGTAGTATATTACTTTTATACTTTGAATTTCCTGCACACTTATACACGCATTAGCAAATCCTAATTATTCTCAAACATGCTTTGTATATTGCCTTGTTATGATCAAGACTTTTAAGGGTTTTGTTCTTTTAACCAATTTTGGTCTAACATAGGAGTCATATTTCTTTATTAGGAGCCATATTCTTTTTTCATGGTACGATTTCAGATTTTAAATTTAGTAGTTTTATTAGCAAGGACACCGTCCCACCTAAAGCGCATGTTTTGGCGAGTGTCATATTTAGTAAAAGTGTTCAAAATATGGAAGTGAAGTTTGACATGACCACAATAGAAAAAGCAATTTTTGGGTGTTTTCAAGTAGCACATGCTCAAAATTTTCTTCTAGATATCCATATTGATGATTTAAGCCAACATTTGTCATAAGTTGAGTATCGTACTTATGAGCAAAACCGCAAGTGCACGATTATACCGATGTAGTAATAAAAGATATCGTTTCGACAAGGAGTTATGAATTTAATTAACTTTCAACAATGATTAGAAGAAAGTAAAGTTATAAAGTTTGGATTTTTAATTGAAATAAGAATAACAATAATAAAAAGTACCTATGGATTATTGGTCCATCTTAATAACAAGTCTTTCACAATCAAACCCTAAACCGGTAATTTTATATTGGTCCCACTTTCTAAAGACAAGTTTCTCTTTAGCCTATCACATCTCGTTTCGTTCTCAGTGAGTGTGTTCCTCTAACAATCACGCCTATTCTCATGGTTGATTGTTATTGGAATCCTTGAAGCTTGAAACTTTATATGTCTCAAGGTTTGCTAGACTATTCTCATGTTTCACGATCCTTGTCTAATTTCACTTGTTCCAATATCAAAACTTCATCTTTTGATCCTTCGCTTTTATATTTGTGATGATGAATTAACAAATACTAACTCCTCCGTGTTCGCTTCACAAGTTTGGTATTTGTTAATTCATTATAAGATCGGTGAAATTAGATTAGAAAGTGAGGTTATATAAAATTAGGGTTTATGGATTGGTTTGATTAGGATTATGTCATTAAGACTTATCCAACAATCACAAGACAAGAAGAGTCTACTCACTCACGTTCATTGTAGACATAGAGAAGAAGAAGAAGAAGAAGAAGAAGAAGAAGAAGAAGAACATAAAATAAAGATTGTTCTTTTATTAAAGAAAATAATTGTCACTTATTATTTCCAAGAACAAAAGATGAATTGTTGTGATGGCTAGCTACTCTATTTACAGTTTACAATGACTTAAGCCTTAAGAAATACATCACTAGAATGTTCCACAAGAAACCATGGGCTTTTAGGTCAGAAATAAACTAATAGGTAGCTTGTACAAGAAGCAAAAAGCAGCAAAAGAGAATCCTGGGACATGGCACAGTCGTGTGAGATATGGCACGGGCCGTGCCAAGCTTCTGACTTGGGGGATGCTATATTTTTGTGCTGAATCTCGTATTTTCCAGCCCGAATCAGCTCCTAATCCTCTTTCTTTTGCTCCAAGACTGAATCTATCAAATATTCGTTCCTGAAATATGATAATATGCAATTGAAGTAAAATAGATATAAAAGGAAATAATATTTAAATAAAATAAACTTAAATCTAAATAAAACGAAATCAAATATTATATTAAAATAACTAATTAATGACTCATCACGTACTGTCCTCTGATATCACCTCTTGATTTCTTTATTATTTTTTTATCGATGACATGTGCTCTGTTTGTCGTAAGGCGTGTCTGGATACCTTTAAGCAGCACGCAGTTCATTGTAAGGATCTTCCCGACTTCAAATACAAACATGAATTTAAGGATGTACTTTTTTTATATATTTAGGCGGACAATAATATCTATGAAGAATGAGGCTTCTGTGAACTTCTTAACCAATCCTCAAGAAGGAAGGTTGACACTTAGACCAACAAATTTTCTGGTGTATGACTGGGTAGAAGGGAAATGAGCATGTGTGGACTAAACTGGGGTCTCCTCGTTGTGGGATTGGGGGTCGAGGTTTATACTATGTGACAAGTAACCCTCAAAGCTGCTTCAAGCAAAGTGGTCAAACATGGGAAAAACACGTCGTGACAATCAACATGTTTTTATATCATTTGTTTTTTACACTTTTGGCTTCATAGCACGAGAGGTTGTTGACCTCCTACAAAAAATTCAAAGGGTCATGTATAACAATGTGTATCACCTTTGCTTATAAAAGTTGTGTTTAAGAGAATTAATTTTACCATACAAAAATAATCAATGGCACAACTTGTTGTCTGCCTGTCCTATATTTCTGTATAAAATTATAATTGAAATATGATTATTAACCTAGTTCTTCAAATAATAATAATAAGATTCTATCTCTAACTTTTCCAACACAAACTTCCTTCCCTTTAGAGATTGGCCCATTCCTATGATGCCATATTTTCCAACATGAAAATAGCAATCCGCAATAGGAATATGAGTTACAACACTATGCAATTAATATGCTTAAAGATGTCGATTTTTAGATGTGTCCATAATCGATGAATTATCTTAAAAATTAGTTGAGACAATAAAACAGATTCTATTTCATTGATTGAAAAAGTGTTATGACTTTTGTTGACTCCTCTAGTGTCAATAGAAACCACGAAACGTGCATTTTCATCGATAAAAATTATTCGATATGATGATTGTTTATATTGAAGATGAGATCGGTGAATATGTCTACCTTAGATACGTTAATTGACGATCTTAATGTCTATGAAACAACTGCAACAACAACTTCAGAGGTAGTAAATGTTTTTTCTCTTTATATTTGTTTGCCACTTGGCCCCCCTATGATAAAAACGTGGCTCCTGTCCCCCTGCAAGACAGAATACGAAAACAACATTAGAAGAAAAGATTCGCATTCTCGACATTTATCTTGCCAAATACGCACAAACAAGCATCTGAGTTATCAAGTATTAACTATAGTGTAAGATTCTTTTCGTATACTGACTCATACAACCCTCACATTCGGAGGAAACTACATGCTACATTACAACTAGTCTAATCATTATGCCCCCAAATGCATGAATACATTGCTTATAAAAGAAAAACCTAAAAATAAATCTAATGAGTCATATTTTCCATTTAGAATTATGTGGTGATCTCAATATTCCAACAGAAGATTGATCTTGGCATGTTATGCTCCCAGCCGACATTATTATATGGTATACTAATAGTACAATATTTGATTTGATCTTGTGGGTTGATTCGTGACAATTTACCTAGAACGGGTACTATAAGTGTCCATACCAAATTTGAGTATCTTACGTGAGGAACAAAATTTTAGTATCTTGATTACGGACATGTTAAGTTCTAAATGGGTGCGGTATTTGATGGACGCAAATATGATAAAAACTTCCAATTTTTTTTGAAGGAAAAACTTCCATATATGGCACAAAAGGAATTAGGAACAATTCAAGTGATAAAAAATTTGCATTTTAGGGTCTGTTTGATGGTCAGTAAGATATATTTAATATATCATATCCTATTTTAATCTTTTGTTTGATGCACTAATAAGATAAGATAAATTATTCATTTTACTTATCCTATCCTATCACTCTTTTGTAATTTCTATCATAAGTTTTGGTTGGGTTTTTTTTTTGACAAAAGTTTTGGTTGGGTTAAAATTAACCTATCAAAATTGATGAATGAAATTCTTATTTTGCCCTCACTTTCTCTCTACTTGATTCATCCACAACTTTCTCTCCATCTTCTTCTTCCTCGTATTCGTATCATCTATCTTTTTCCTAAATTTTTCTTTTATTGTTCTCGATTTCAGTTTGTTTAGATACTTCTTTTCCTTCTTTTTATGGATTTTTCTTTTCTTTATCAATTGCAATTCTTCTTGGGTTCAATCTAGAGTGGGAGAGATGGATAGATCTTCTATCGTAAACGAGTGAAAAAATAATTTTTAATAGTTGGATATTAAAATTCTACAATTCTTAACATACACCGATTATTGGATAAATTTGGATTAATGAAAAAATTATTCATTCATCCTTTCTCTATTCTCTCTCCTCTAGAACTGAAACCCTCTTTCTCACCGAATAATCTAAATTTGCAGGAACGCAAGTTCCAATTACTTTACACAAATTTTGGAGCAACTATGGTTTAATTTTTCAATTTTAGATTCATGTATAACAAGTTAAACCCATTTTCAATTAACTTCTAATTCATTCCTTTAAACAAAAAAAAAAAGGAACCCGGAGAAATTAATTGTACCAAAGAACACCGAAGGACAAAATTGATAACAAGCTAAATTCATTTTTAATTTTCAATTCATATTTCAAAAGAAAAATGGGTTCATATACATGTATACTTTTCATTTTTTTGAATGTTTAATATATCATTTTTAATTGGAGAAATGCTTGCAGCTCTATTTTTTAACACTCTCTCTAGCAATCTCTCTAGCTTTTTCACTCATCCATCGTTGGAGATATGTCACACTCATCCATTCTAAAAAGCACCTTCTTGTTGTATCAATTTCTCTTCCTTGTTCTTTTGAATCTCTATTATTTTATTTTGTCGATTTCAGTTTTCCATTTTTTTTTTTTTGGAATTCCTCCTTTTTTTTCTTTTGCTGATTTCAGTTTTCCTTTTTTTCTCTTTTGAATTCCTCTTGCCTTTTTTTTTTTTTGCCAATATCAGTTTTCCTCTTTTCTTTTATAGCTTTGATCCCTACTTTTTTTTCTTCTCGATTTCAATTGTTTTTCTCATTTCTTCGATGTTATATGTATCATAATATCAAAGGAAATCTGTTAAAAAATAAAATTGAATGTAACGGTAATTATCTCTTATTTTTAAAAGTTAACCCGTACGCAGTATTATCCATAGATTTAACTTAATTTTTCGCGTGACTTTACTATATTAATCATGGATTTAATTTATGCAAAATGTCATCTCCTATTTCTAAAAATTAACCCGTGACGCAGTATTAACCCTAGATTTAACCTAATTTTTTCGCGTGACTTTACTATATTAACCTTAGATTTAATTTATGCAAAATGTCATCTCTTATTTCTAAAAGTTAACCCGTGACATAATATTAACCCTAGATTTAACCTAATTTTTTCGCGTGACTTTACTATATTAACCTTATATTTAATTTATGCAAAATGTCATCTCTTATTTCTAAAAGTTAACCCTTGATGCAGGATTAACCCTAGATTTAACCTAATTTTTCGCGTGACTTTACTATATTAACCCTAAATTTAATTTATGCAAAATTTCATCTCTTATTTCTAAAAGTTAACCCGTGACGCAATATTAATTTTTAATATTAAATGATTAAGATTGAACCATCATGAATTATTTGATTTAGAAATATATTATTTAAACTGAAATTGCACATTTATTTTATTTTCTTTCATTTCATTAGCTAACGATGACACTTGGATTTTGATACTGTGTTGACGGTCGATCCATTCGCCAAAGTTAAACTCAATTGTTCTTGCAAATATTCACTTTTCATATTTTTTTGTGACATGGTTTCGCGCTCGTACATAGATTCGCATGGTTGCGCCCGTAATAATGAATTTTTTGTTAGGATATATTAGGGTTGATCACTAAGTCTGATTTATAATATTGTATCATGTTTCATTTGTACCCGGGTCAGGTTTAATGACCCCCCAATTTCTGTATCTCTTTCTTTTTATTTAATTTAATGTTTTTTGTGTGTGTGTGTGTCTATATATATATATATATATATATATATATATATATATATATATATATATATATATATTGTCGCGTCATTTTTCGGAGATCAAGGCTATTTGATTAGCTTTTGACTCACTAAATTATTTCACGACTTTGAAAAAAAAAATATTTAAATTAGATGGGGTCCGGGGGTTGGTTACATAAGGGGAAGGTGTTAGTACCCCTTATGTTCGTAGTACTCTACGAGAACCTTTTGACTTTATTTCTTTTTGTGCCATAACTTACTTAATTTTTAAGAGAAAATGAATGGTGAATTAAAGAAAAAGAAAGAAGCCTATTATCTACATTTTTTATTGATTCGGAAGGACTAGGTCCTTTGCCTACGTACCCGTGAGGGATCAGAACCTCGTAGTTCGGGGTAGAAATTGACGTTTGATTAGTTGTGTTTTTTTATTAGTTTTGAAAAAAAAAGTTTTTAAAATAAAAAGGCAAGTGGCAAATAAGAATTTGGTTTGTCTTTTTTAATTTGAAAGAAAATAGACTCAAGGTGTAATTAAGTTGATTAAAGTTTGATTAAGAAAATAAAATAAAAATGGGATCACTTGATTTTTGAATCAAGGTTTATTGTGAAAATATTTTTTGATTTTTGTTATTTGAATGTTTTTGTTGTTTTGGAATAATAAATGAAAATTAAACTAACAGAGCGATAGAAATAAAAACGCGTGGATTTTTGTAGTGACGTTGGATCACCACAAAATCCCTAATCTATTTTTTTTTTGCACTTTTGGATATATATATATATATATATATATATATATATATATATATATATATATATATATATATATATATAAGGCAGTAAAGAAATAAAAGGACACACACGCACACTTTTCTCATTTATATTTACATTGAACCTAAATACATTCTAATCGCTGGAAAATAAATAACAATAATTAAAATGTTAAATAGAAATGAAATAAAATGCAAGAATGCTAAAAAGAAATAAAATGCAAGAAAATAAAAGAAAGGGACAACCGAAGGGACAACAATTACCGAAGGGACTTTTTCGAAGGGACTTATTCCGAAGGGACGGAAAAAAGAGGGAGAAGAAAAGAATAGCTCGTCAACACAAGCTAAATAGGGAGAAGAGAGAAAACGTTCTTTGACAACTCAAGATAACTTTTGGTGTGTGAAATTGTAAGGGATGAGGGCTCTATTTATAGGTGAGGAGGTTGATGAAAATGGAAAATTGGTTTAATGGAAATGATGGACAATTATGGTGAATTTTGAAAAAGGAATGTTAAAGTTGACACTTAACTTGAAATTTTTTTGGACCTTGGACATTTTATTTTTGGACCTATTGACACTTTTTTTTTGGACACTAATTAATTAAAAAAGAAATAAAAAAAATTAAAATAAAAACAAATTAAAATAAATTACGTAAAGTAATATAAAATTAAAAGATGGAAAATAAAAGGCAAGATAAAACTAAAAGACTAATAAATAAGAAAATAAAAAAAAAAGCGAGAAGAGGGGCCGAAATCGGTACAAAGATTAGGTATTTTAAAATACCTTTCTGCCGAATTTTTCTCTGAAAAGCCAGAGAATATTCTGGGTCAGAGGGTGTATGAATGTAGGTTCTTAGGTCAAAAATTGGGGTATGATATATATATATATATATATATATATATATATATATATATATATATATAAATCTCATATTTGTAATTTATATAATTTAAATTCTACCCCTAAAATTAACATTTCAATAAAATTATTATATCAAGAAGAAAAATAAAACAAAGATCATTATTTATTTTTTATAGTAAACAACTCATTCATTAGATATAATGGGATTCAATAGAAATGATATTTGAAGTTGGATCATGACTATTTCCCCACCAAGATTTGGATCCTACACTTCTAGCTACTCTAACATAGCCATGAGCAGCAAAATTTTTGCTTCTCTTTGCAAGGTAGCACTAACATTAGAATCCTGCTCTTTACCTAAATGATTTCGCTCATTTCTAAAGTAAATGTCCAAAATACCCTTATGTGATTAAAGTCACGTAGCGTGAGTTAACTCACGCTACGTGCTGTTATTAGCCCAGGCAAAGGCTCATTCTGCCTCATTTTCAAACAACACAACACACAAATCTCAATTGTTTCTCAAATTACACAACTCCAAAATTCATTCAACTTCAAATCAAACAACACTCCAACAACAAGAACAAGTAAACTTTCACTTAAATTATGTTGTTATAATAGATTTTTTCACTTAATCTATAATTTTTTAGGTTTAGTGTTTTGTTAAAATTTTAATTTTTTTTTGCAAAAAATGATAGAATGTTACATGCAAATGACTCATAGTGCTTAATTGTTATGATGTTTAGATGTTTGCATGATTATGTTAGATTTTTTACACTTAGATTGTTTTTTTTTTAGATTTAGGGTTTGTTTAAATTTTTTTTTTTGCAAGATATGATACAATGTTACATGCAAATGAGTAATATTGCTTAATTATTTAAATGTTTGCATGTTTATGTTGTAGTTATCATTCTTAGGGTTTATGTATAATTTGAACTTCAAGTGTTTGATGAAATGTTTGAATGAGTTTTTCATTGAATGTTTTTAATTTCTTATTGTGTAGATTTGAAACAATGGTTGGGTGGATCGACGTTCGTGCACAATTCAACGGCGGAGAACCTCAGAGGTTGAAGGTTCGGTGCCTCGGTGTAACGTTAAGAGGCCTCAAGGATGAACTGAATGCATTCAACTAAGGAGTCAACCCCGGAGACACAAGGAGGGTGGAAAACGTTTGGTATAAACGTCCAACGCTCGACGAGGGGAGAGTATCATTCAGTTGGGTGGAATTAACGAACAATGAAAACGTGATGAGCATGTTTTGGGAGCACATCATGTTCCAGTGAATCGATATGCGTGTATCGTTGCTGAGATCAATTGAAGATATTATCAACAGTTTGATTCCGCCAGAAGATCGTCATTAAATTCGGCAATGCACCTTCCAACTACAACAATTGTCTTCCTCTAGATGGGGTAATTCAAACTTGTTAAACGGCAGTTCCCAAACATTCACCCGGAAGTTGTATTGTTTCATTCAAAAGGTTAAATTCTTGTTGGCTTCGTTTAAATGATGGTATTGAAGTGTCAAGGTTTGGACCTCATTCCGTTGGCACTTGGATACTATCATTTAAAACTAAGACCAACAAAAATTTAACATTTGGAATGAAACAATTAAACTTCCAGGTGAATGCTTGAGAGTTGTTGTTTAGCGAGTTTGAATTTACCCCATTTAGAAGTAAGATAATTGTTGTAGTTGGAAGATGCATTCCCGAATGTAATTTAATGTAATGTAATGTAACCTTCATTCGAATTTATTAATACGCAATTTTTATTCAAATTCACGCTGAGTTTAATTAGTATTTATTTATTCGAATTTACGATGAGTTTATTCATTACGCTACTTTTTCCTATGTATGAATGGTTGTTCCTATGTATAAACGAACAAAGGAACAAAGTTTAACAGCGCGAGTTAACTCACGTCAAGACTAACAGTAGCGTGACTTAACTCATGCTAGGTTGGTCGGTGGTTTAAGTCCAAGAACATGTTTTTTTGAAGTTGGTCAGTTATTGCACCTTCAATTTAACTCATTTCTACACATTTTTCCTACTCTTTTGACTGCATTTAGTTCTAACAAAACCTATGGTACCCATTTCTCACTATAAATACCCCTCCAAAACTCACTATTTCCTCACACCATGTCTTCTCTTCTCCTCCTCACTCTTTAGATTTTTTTAGCTTTTTTGGGGCCAACTTAGTGGTAAAAAAAGGTCAAGAAAGGGGTAAAATAGGGCAACCTACTTAGGGTACAAAGAGGTCAACCCTTGGGGTAAAAGTAAATATGCTTCTTTTTACCCCAATTTTTTTTTACTGTGGATAAAAAGACTCTTTCTTGGGGTATAAAAAGAACCACACTTACATTTACCCCGAAGGGATGATGTCTTTTTACCCCAAGAAAGCTGCTCTCTTTTACCACCGACCTTAATCCTCTGTTACCCCAAAGTTGGTTTATTTTTACCTCAAAGAAGCATATTTATTTTATTCCAATAAAATGTATCAAATTATGTATTATGTAATTGTATCAAAGTATTAATAAAATGAGATGTTATTATGTAATTGTTGAGAATTTATATTACCATTTATATTGTTAGCATGTATATTATTTATATTATTTATATTACCATTTGAATAATTATTTATATTACCATTTAAATAAATTCGAAAAAATGCATATTTTGTAACGTGAGTTAACTCATGCTTTAGTTTTTTAAATTAACACTAGCGTGAGTTAAGTCATGTCATACCCCAAATTTTGATTAAAATTTTCCGCTTAACCATCGTTTTATGTGCATTTTAAGATTCATTTTGTCCGTCTTTAATTCCCTTTTTATTCGCATTTTTAGTTGCATTTTAACCATTTTGTAACGCTCGATGCGTTGGTATTTTAATCCTCAATTTTATTTGCATTTTAAAACTTTTTATTGTTCACATTGTAATTTTTATTTTATTCGCATTATTAAAATACTTGTATTTTATTTCTCGTTTTTGTTTGCTGTTGAAAGTTTTTATTCATATTTTATTTTGTTACTTCATTGTCAAGAAAACTCAAATTTCATACCAAATGCATTTCCATTAGTTTTTTTTCTTTTCTTAGTTACTTGTTTTACAAGTTAACTTCAAATTCTCCATTTTGTGCATATTTTTATTTATTTATTTTCACATTTTTATTTTGTTACTTCGTTCTCAAGAAAACTCAATTTCATCACAACAAACATTTCAATTCCAATTCATTTCATTTCTATTGCATTTCTAATCACAAAAATCAAAACTTTACACCAATTATTATTTATTTTTATTTCATTATTTTTTTCAAAATTCAAAAATTCAAAAAAAAACACTAACTTTCACAAATTCACACAAAATACACATTTCACTCCCACTTCATTTCTTTCTCCACAATTTGTGCATCTAGAATCATCTTCACATATAACACCTCATCACTATCCTACACATCATCATTCACCACCGAAAATCCTCCAAAAAAGTCACAAAAAACTCATTTTTCACAAAAATTCCAAACTACCCTTTCTTACTCCCCACTTAACCTAATTCTTCACACTTGGTGACCAAGTTACTCCCACTATAAGTACCAAACAACAACTCAAGAGAGGGGGCCGAAATTTTGAAAGAACAAAATCACAATTTTCACGAAAAATTTCAAAATCTTCATTTCTTCATGAAACTTCACCATTCGTCAACCAAAAGTTCATAATCACTTCCAACAAACCAAAAACACTCAAAAACTCAAGAAAAATCACCAAAAACCGTGAATTCAAAACCACAATTTCTCAAGAAAAAGTGATAGTGAGTTAGACCATTTCAAGGCTCAATTAAGGTGAATTTTTATGATTTGATACCCCTGGAGTTGCTGTGATGTTTTCCCTTTAATTATTTTTGCCTAATTCATTGTTGTTTGAGTTGTTATTTTTTTGGGTCAAAACTTGTTGTTCACTTTTCTCTCTATACAAACATTCACTATGAAATCTAAGCTTAGATTCATGATCAGCGTGAAAATCCAATCAAGATGGTATTTTAGTTTGTGTGATTTGGTAACCATTTGAGGTTTTAACATTTTAAAGAATAATGGTGTTTTTGTGTTGTTGTTCAACGTGAAAGAGTTCTTTGGGAGGAAGAAGAAGTTGACTTCTTCCCCCTTGACCAGTGAGACCCAGTTTTGTCCTATATGATGTTTTGCTACTGAACCCCGTTGTTTTAATTCTACACCCCCTTTTCCTTTTAAAAATTCTTCTCTCTTTTTCTCAAAACATTTTTAATTAATTCTAGTGATTTTGTTATTTTATTTTATTGTTTTTTTAAGCACACAAACTTGTGTGCAACATTATTAGGCTTTAATTTATTTTTTATTGCTCTTTCATTTCATTTTATTTAGTTTTTTTTGTTTGTTTGTTTGTTTTAGTTTATTTATTGCACTTCTTGTATTTCATAATTAGTTTATTTTATTGCTTATTTAGGACTATAATCATTTTATGCATATTTTCATTTTCGTCATTTATTTTGTTGTCATGATTTTTAGTGTGTATTTAAGACTTTATGTAATTTTAATTTGTGCACTTTATTTTTCTCGTTATTTACGTTTTCTTGAAGCTTTAGTATGTAGTTAGGAACCTATGTCAATGTCCAAATAATGAGAATATGCACCGACACTATCACATTTTATTTTTTTACCGCTTTTATGTCATAACCGCGATCAAGGACCAAAATGAATTAGTGACAAATTAGGTTAATAATCGGACTTTAAAATTTTCTTAAAATCAAACTATTAGTAATTTCAGGTTCATTTCAAACTTAAGAATTTGCTTCGGATCCAACGTCCTTTGTAAATTTCTCGCTTTTATTATGTTACATCGTTACGTGTAGTTTTATTAGTTTACGTTTAACTTAGAAAAATCAATTTTCCAAAAAAATCAAATATACAAAAAACTCCAAAAATATTTTCTTAAGAAACCTTGGATTTTAACCCAAGAGATCTTTTTCCTTTATTTCCTTAATCAAACTTTTAATCAATTTTAATCTATATTTAGACTTTCTTTATTGTAAATAAAATCAACCAACTTCACTCCATTTTATTCTTCTATACCTTGAGGTCTCTCATCCCTTCTAAAAACCATTTTTTCTAAAACTTTAAAATCAATCCAACCCACCAAATAAATTTTTTAGAGAGAACTATTTGATTTTGATCCCAATTTTTGGGTAAGTAGGCAAAAGACTTATGTCTTTCCAAATCAATAAAAACAACACAAAAAAAAATACTTTTTCTCCCTCCATTCTTTCACTTAGACTTTAGGCAATATTTTACAAATAAAAAAGCAAGTAATTAGCACAAGATAATTTAGGCAAGACGCTCCTTCGGAGTACGGAAGTCGTTTAAGGTGCTTAACACCTTCCCTATTCGAAACCAACCCCCGAACCTTGATCTCGTAAGGGTTTTTACTCACCTTTTCCCTTCCCACGAATAAAAGTTGAGAGTTCAAAAATTGAAGGTTCAAAACCAATTAATGGATTGATACCCGAAAATCACGAGCACAACTCACGTTGCGTGACTTAACCCTGATAAATTATACACTAGCGTGACTTAAGTCACGTAAGGGTATTTTGGTCATTTCACTTGGGAATAAGCGAAACCATTTGGGTAAAGAGCAGGATTCCTAACATTAAACAGACTAAATAAAAGTTGGTTAAATTACATTTTAGTCTCATATCTATGTTTTTAGTATCATTTTGGTCCATGTATTTTAGAGCTTTTCTACTTACACTCCATGTATTTCTAATTACACCCAAATTTACTTAAAATTTTATGATAATACCAAAATTGCACTTTTATATAAATTTTCTTAAAACTTTGATTTCACTCATTTCCACTCTAAAATTTCACCCTCTTTCACCTACAAACAATTATGAATGTTCAATCAATCTCTATAAAAGATTAAAGAGTGAATCAAAACATCATTCGTTCATACTCTATTGCATATAAGAAATTGAATTTCTTCTTCTTTTTCATTAATGCTAGAGTTGCTACTTTTTTCTTGTTCAACGTTGATATGTTATGCACTTTACAACAAAGTTAATTAACATTGTTGAGGTTAGCTTAAATTCAGTTTAAGTAGGTACATGTAAACTTAATTTACATAACCTATTTAAACTGAGTTTACATGTACATACTTAAAATAAGATTACGAGAATCATTAAACAAGGTTGAAGATGTTAAAGCAAAATTTAACTTTTAGTATGTACACTTAAACTCAATTTACATTACCTACTTAAATTTAGTTTAAGATTAAATTAAATTTTAATTAAGGGTAATTTTGTCATTTTGGGGTCTAACCAAGAATATTTGGGGTATAATTAGAAAAAATTTAGGTTCATTTGAGTCCCTGAAGTTCATATCCTGTTATACAACTTGGATGGTAAACCTTTGTTTAAGGATAGAAAATTGCTTTAATGACAATGAAAACTTCCTATTGACACAAGTAAAATGCTAAAATACCCCAACGACAGTTAACAACCGCTCAATGGTACGCCGATGGTTAACAACCGCTGGCACCAGCGGCAGTTAACAACCGTTCACACCAGCGGCAGTTAACTGCCGTTCACACCAGTAAAATAGACCGGTGATGTCTGCACTCTGCACTGGTTTTCCAGGATAATTTTTCCTGTTTTTTCATCCAATTGCAAATTAAAATAAAGAACCAGGATATGTCGGGAAATTAAAACGTACGTACAAAATAATATTTAACAGATAGAATTAAAACCCAAGAAATAATATAAAGGTATGTCGAAAAATGTCATAGAAATACCAAAATGTACGGAACATGTCATAATTATACATCACAGTCAAAAAGTACATAAAAAAAAAGAAGCCTAATCATAATCAACTCTGCTGCCTACCCTGCCTCTGCCCCCTGCGCCGCCTGGCAATCTGATATCTAAGGACAGGGCGACCAGTACTGGCTATCCGCATCACCTCCTGGACAATCTCCTCTTTAGTCATGTCGGCGTGCCTGGCCACAATATCATCAACTATATGCATCACATCCCGGATGATTGTCAGTGTGTCAGACATCTCTCTGGCATGCTTTTCCTATATGATCTGCTCCACGTTCGCCGACCTTGGAGGAAATCCTTCATCAGGTGGGAGAATACGAGGGTGAGAGACTTTGGCATACCAAGCCATGTAGCCAGGCGCATGATGCCATGGTCTCTCACACCCATCTCCCCAAGCAGTGTAGAACCACGCTTGAGCGTCTAGCAACACAGTGGTCAGCAACTGCGTAGACACCTGAGCGATAGATGACGGATGTCTAGGAACATCCTGTACAAAGAAAAACTGCCTCTTCACCCGCTCAGGTAAATGACGGTATACCCTCTCCTTCCCGCACATGAGCCATCCCGAGTAAGTGCACAGAAGCTGAAATGGGTGCACCTCTCTGTGATCATCATAAGTAGAAAACCTGACGTCATCCACCTTTAAGCGATCCAGTCGTAAGCGGTAATGGTGCACATCTTTATGCCCTCTGCTAGTAATGTCTCTCTCGTTCCCACCTCGGGTTAGGCTTCCATGGGTAAGGACCTGGCAAATGCTCCAAAATCCATCCCTGCAACAAAATAAATAATACACAAAAATAATTATTCCAGTTAAATATTCAATATATCTAAAACATTATAAAATAATCTAACATGATAAAAAAAATTATAAAATAAATTCATAAAGAAATGAAGATAAATATTAAATTATTACCATAAAAAGAGTCGTACAACCAGCCATCATTCTGTTATTCAGGATAACAGAATCATCTAGATAATCGTAAAGGTAAGCTAAAGTCATCCCTCCCCATGACCACTTCCCAATCGCTTGCAAGTCCGCTATACAATCAAGATATATCAAGTCGATGTGTCTGTTCGTTTTGTTAGTGAACAACGCACAACCGACGAGGTATAT
This sequence comes from Medicago lupulina, assembly GCA_958299785.1. Classification (NCBI taxonomy): domain Eukaryota; kingdom Viridiplantae; phylum Streptophyta; class Magnoliopsida; order Fabales; family Fabaceae; genus Medicago; species Medicago lupulina. Next base: position 80,002,753 of record OY283139.1, read on the forward strand.
AAGGAAACTCCTCACACACCACTCCCTCCTCCTGCCTCTCTCCTGCAGCTCCTCCCTCGTCTGTGGCTCCTCCAGCCGTCTAGCCTCAGTCAGGTGGTCTTCATAAACCCGCTTCAGTGAGGGATAACTAATATGACCAGCAGATTCATTCCTAACCTCAGCCCTAGCATCAGCATCTGACATGCCCAACAACCTGGTCATCAAATCAATCGAACAGTCCCGATCCATTGCCTCGTCGTGGTCCAGCATGTGGCTGTGAATAGGAATGTGTAGGAGATTATGCACATCGTCCAAAGTGATCGTCATCTCCCCCACAGGTAGATAAAAACTATTGGTCTTCGTATGCCACCTCTCGCACATAGCACGTATAATGGCATGGGTCACAGTCGAATATTCGGTGTATATCAAATCATGTAGGCCAGACCCCTCCACAAGCTCCAAAACCACCTCAAACCGTCCTCCGGCTTATCAAGCTCTTTCATCCTTTTCCCTGCATTTATAATCTTATAATCCGCTTCATCATACCACATCTGAAATTAAATAATTAAGACATTTACGCTACATTCTTTTAAATAATTAAAACATTTACGCTACATTCTTTTAAATAATCATTTTAAAGCATTTAAAGAATTTTAAACAATTTAAAAACTTACATTATGATGGTTCACCCAAAGAGGGTTCGCCACGTGCCTCGCGTAGTCGGACAACAGTGATGTGGTCTCAGGTCCTCCAGGAAAGGGAGGCCCTCCAACAGGATATGGCGATATCAACAGAACACGATGACGTCGTTGCTAAGTCTGAGGCTCAGGCTCACCCTTAGGAACAACATTCTCTTCCTCAAGATAATCCGCCACAACATCCTCTGACACCTCCTCATCCTCTGCCTCATCCTGCGGCGGCTGAAAAAACATTCTCTCCTCCTCCATCCGATCATATCCAACAAAAACCTCATCCGCATACCCGATATAATCATGCGCTGGTGTCGGATCAACCACCTGGGAGGAGTAATCCATTTGTGCCTATGAGCCCTCTCCAACTATCCTCGGGTCCCTACGCTTCCGAGTCTTAGGGACATACGGGTTTTGATCCTCCTTTTCTCTCCGAGCGCTAGTGGTAGTCGCCGCTTTACCTTTGCGCATCCTATCCTCTCTAATAACCCGCTACCGCTCATCCTCATCCCTAGCCATATCTGTACAAAACAAATTAAACTTAGGCATTCATACAAATCCACGCTTAGAATCATTCAACAACTTAGGCATTTATGTAACATACCACATTATGTCATTCTTCAAACATGGCAAAAAATGTAAAAATCCAAGCTTATAATCATTATAACATATATATTTTATAAAATTGAACATAAGTGCAAAAAAATTACACAAAAAAAGCAAGATTTTCTCACTTAGGCATTTCATCAAACACCTTAAGTGCATTTCAAAATACTAGCACAATTAGTGTTAATTCAACATCAAATTCAACTACATTGTACCTAAACTTACTCTAAACAACAATGCCAGCAAAAACCCTACATTATAACATCAAATTCTAACATAATTTGCAATTTCAAAAACCTAACCTAAACACTAAACTTTTGCTAAAATTAAGTAAAATAAAGTCATAAAAAATCTACATTGCATGTAAATAGGATTAAGATTACTTACTTGTGAATTACTTGAAGAAATTAGGATGATTTTCGTGTAAATGAAGGTTTGGGTGAATTTGGTATGTTTTTGAACTTTGTTGCATGTGTTTCTGTTAACTAGAAACTGGAAGTTTCCTGCGTTCATAAGATACAGAATTCAACGGTAGTTAACTACCGCTGAGATCAGCGGCAGTTAACTGTCGGGGGTTTTCTCAACGGTAGTTAACTACCGCCAGGGGCCCTAACGTAATTTACTTGTGTTAATGTGAAGTTTCTTATATAAAAAAACAATTTTCTTATGGATATGTACTGTTATGGATCTAGTACTTTAATTGATGATTTATACCGTTTCAATCTTGTCTCCATATTTCTGCTTGTTTTCGTATGGCTATGGGAGTGATATCACATAAGAATGGAAAATAGTCTTTGATTGTCACTTCTATTATGGAATCAGAATATGTGGCATGTTTTAAGGCTAAAAATTCAATAATTGTGGTTGTGGAACTTACCTTCGGGATTGGTATCGTCCAAGTACTCGTCCAAAGGATGGGAATTTTATGGATAAGTCTTTGTTAGTATTATAGTGTGGTTTATGTATGTACATGTATGGTTTTAATGCTCGCATTGCATGACACACGTGAATTCAATTAAGGTTATGTTTTTGTTTATTTTCTTCTTATCCACATGATATGGTATACATTATGGTTTTGTTGTGATAACAAGATGTGTTTGAAAAGACATGAAAGACACAAATTAAAGTACCCTTAAAATATTCAAATTGAATTGATTTGTGATAACTTGAGACCATTATGATCTGATCATTTTAGGTCTATTAAAGATGAGGACTTGATAATTTTACCGTATGGTGTATAATTATGGTTCAAAGTTAAATCTTCAAGTCAATGTGGTCTTATTGTAACTAAAGCCAATGTGGTCTTATTTTGACAGTACAGGTTAAATAAAAGATGACTTAATGTGATGGTTGTTTTGTCTAATTGTAACTAAAGCCAAGGTGGTCTGATTTTGAAATTCAAAATAAAGGACTGTAACTATAAAAGTATCAAAAGTTGAAAGGAAAAGAAGAGACATTCATTTTTCTCATAATAGAGAAAACAATTCTACTTTCTCATTAAATTTAAGTATCTTCACCATCAAAGGATACAATAAAAAAAAGACAAATTTTATGGTACACTTAACAATTTGAGTGTATTGGTGCACCAACTCTATAAAATAATAGTTAAATGAGTTATTTTTTGTAGGGAAAAATTATTTTCTATCACCTATAATTATAATAACTAAATCTTATTTACCAAAAACGTCAACGCAATAAAATTTAAATTTTCTGAATTTTTATTACTCATAATAGAGAATTTTGATTATATTTTACAACAAAATGTAAAAAAATTTAGTATGATTTTTATAAACGATGAAATGATATTTTCTAAATTTAAATATCAACAAATAGCTCTTTAAGAAATCCATATAATGGATTCGGGTATGTTTTCCTATCTCTTAAAGAAATTTATGGTATAGTGAAAATCATGATATCAAGATCTTAGATAAAAATTTGCTAACAGAATATAACCATATCATACAAATAAAGAGCGTTAATGTTCATCTAAAAACTAAATATGTGAGTGACATTTTAACAAACTATAAGGGAGGTAAATGTACTCTTACATGTTAAACTTAAAAATCACATTATTTGTTTCTCAAGTAATTATCTATAAGGATGAAGGTGGGAAAAACACAAGAAGGGGGGGTTGAATTGTGTTTTCAAAAACGTTTCTCTCTTACGAAAAATAACAATGTTCTCAGGATACAGAGTCTGATAGAGTTCAGAGTCTGATCAGAGTTCAGAGTCTTAGCAGCGGAATATAGAACAAATGCAAGAAAGAAAGAAGACACAAGCAGTTTATACAGGTTCCTTCCACAATCCGGAAGTAGTCATGTCCCCCTTGCACTTCCAAGGAGAGTTCCACTAAAATGTAATATCAAATTACAAGTTGCTCAAACACACAAGTATGAGACTTCCTTTGCTCAATCACACAAGAATGAGACTTCCTTTGCTCAATCACACAAGAAAGAGACTTCCAAATGCTCAAGCACACAAGCAAGAGACTTCAAAACAATTACAGAGAATTGAAAAGAGTTTTGAATACTTGATATACAATCAGAGGTATTCACAAAACAAAACGAAACAGAACAGACTCTGTTTTTCTCTAGAAACTTAGAAATTCTAAGATATAACTTTTGTAAGAATTATCTAAGTTGTTGATGAGCAATGTTTGCGACTTGGAGTATGAGAAATAGTCTTATTCGCGTGTATGCGTTGTAATTTTTGTGGCACCATTCTTCAAGTCTTCAGCTCTATTTATAGAGGGTTTGAGAGACGTTGGGAACTAGCCAGCTCATCATTTGTCTTGATCAAAGCTTTGAATAAATCACCATTGATCTTTTGCCCGATTTGATGTTTACCGTTGAGAAAACAAATTCAAATCCATTCCAATAATAAATGGAACAAAGACTGCCATTGTTGTTGTTATCCTTGTCTTGTATAGGAGACACAATGCAGAGAAGGTGGTTGCAGAGACTTAGTGGTTGTACAGTTCGTACTTGTACTTTGTCAACGCTGCTTGGCTTCTGAATAACTTGGCTTCTGATGAAACTGGCTTCTGAGAATTGGCTTCTGATGACGTCATCTTCAGAGGCACTTTTCTTCAGACACACTATGCTTCTGACTTTTTCAGGAGCGCTTTCTTCAGACGCACTTTCATTCAGATGCTCTTCAAGCTTTGATCTAGAATTCCTTTGCTCTTTAATTTATTTAGTCAGAACCTCTTGTAAATATATTCTTTGATAATGGTCCTGCACACTTGAATAAACTTTTAGCATATCCAATTGATAATTTTTAATACCTTGTTATCATCAAAACTTAAGTGGTATAATTGTGAAACACCCTTTGTTCCAACAAAGGATACTTCCAAAATATTACATTCCATTAAATTTACGGCATTACTTTTTCCACCATATATGTGAAATGTTTTAACGTGTTTTGGAAAAAATTATGAAGTGTTTATGTCATTTAGATTTTATAATCTGAACTGCATAGGACGCGTGAGAAATCAATAAGGTGGGAAAGAAAGAGTCTTAAATTTATCCGTAGAGTAATCATACAAGAGTAATCAAAACCAATATAATTTCAGAAGAAACATTAGTTACCAGTTTTATTATGGCTGCTTCTTTTCCCACCTTATGAGCTTCTCGCGCGCCCTATGTAGTTCAGATTATAGAATCTGAGGGGCATAAACACCCCACAAAAACCTCTAAAAACACGTTGAAATATTTCGGATTTTAAAATCCAAATAGTGTGCGCGAGAAACTCATAAGGTGGAAAAAGTAACAGTCTTTTTATTAATAGGCTCCTCCCCAACCCAACTTCAAAAGGTAGAATATTGAATTTGTAAAAGACTATTAATTTTCTCACCCTACCCATTTCTTCCGCGCCCTATATTTTTGACAAAAATGCCCATGAGATTTTCGGATTCTATAATCTGAAATGAGTTTTCTGCATGTTTTGGGGTAGAAAAATTAGTTTTTCATCAATTTGGATTCTATAATAATTCGAACACCTCAAAACAAAGGGCGTGTTCCATGCTTTTTTGGGATAATAAAATCTGAACACCCTCTAAACACCCTAGTTCAGGGGAAAAATAGTTCGGATTATATAACCCGAACTATATCAGCATAAATTATGAGACTGTTTGTAACATGGATAACTAGTTTAAGAACAACTTTAATCTTCCTAACTCATATCCTTCTGTTTTAAGTCATTTGTAGTTGTTCCCATTTGAAAATTCAGATTTCAGGTTACTTGATAAGATTGCTCTTAAACTTTCCTAGAAAATCAAAAGAAAAAAAATTAAGGATCAAGACTCCTATAGAAGGGGCTTCTTATCAGACTCTACCCTTCAAAATCCAAAATTTCATCGTTTAGACCTATTTTTTATTTATTTTTTTAAATTTTGATATTTTCAGAAAATCCGAAGAAAAAAAAAACATTAGTTTTATTTGAATTTTTGATTTTTTTAGTGGTATCTTTATAATTTTATTTGACATGTTTTATCATTTCTTTTATTATGTTTTTTGGTTATTTTTAAAAACAAAATTCAAAACTACTGAAATGGAAGTGATTCTGATTGATGATTAACATATTTTAGATTATATAATCCGAACATATCCAAACTGTGTTTTGATTTTATAATCCGAAATTTCACATACATTTTTATAAAAGCGCGTGAGAAGTAGACAAAAGTAATAGCCTTTGTAAAATAGAAAGATTTGTGCTTCTATAACCATGACTCAAGAGTCGAGAGTTCCTTTATCTGTGAGATTCAAAACTCCTGATAAGTTTCCTAGTGGAACATCTCTATTTGCTATCCACACAGGAGAAGGTGCTACAACTCTATGACATTTGGTTGTGGTTGTGCGATCGGTTTGAAAGTCCCGTAATGAATCCTTCTTATTTAGAAAGTCTTCAAGTGTGGAGCCATTGATGGATAAGGTTAAATTCTGCATTTCGAAATGTGTATTTGGTAAGACACTGGTTTTCCATGTTGCTACAATGAATAGGTGACAGCACCTGTCCAAGTTTAGTGTATTTTGTTGAATTTAATATAACTCAATTAACAGTTGACACTTTCGAAAAAGGCAACAAAGAGAGTACAAAAACAAAAACACCAATTGACGTCCCACTCCCACCAATAATAGGTTGCTAGAACTTATCAAAGTTCATTAGGCAAATTATAATAGTACATATGCATGCGATACCTAAAAATGAGATTTTTTATGGTTAACTTTTTGGTTACCTTGAGAAAAGACTCTAGAGTTAAATCAAGAGGTAAATAAAATTTGCACAAAAATTATTTTACTAGAAATCACTCAAGTTCTTCTGATCAATTTATCATTAATTACTTGAGCTTGTTTTTTTTTAAAGATATGGCTCAATTGTTTAGTTACCTAACAATGGGTATACTATATCATCCAACATATCTTCTAACAATTGGTATACTATATCATCAAACATAATTTCTTTACGAAACATAAAGCAGTTATTCCATCAAAATAATAATAAAATTAAAGCAATTGTTAATCATGGTTACGTTTGAATCAAAGAAAGGGAAAGTTACAAAGACACTTACTTTTAAAACATTGGATTACAAAAGACTTTAACTAAGAGTTACAATAATATTATTTTAATTAACTTCTTCTAGCTCCCAATTCTCTTATGGATACAATGTTATGTTTTATTAAACAAAAGAAATTGAGAGAATAATTTAATTCTAATACACTGTCAATGTGCTACTCCGATCTTAAATAAAAGTAAAAGAGTCAAATAAAGGTTATGTATCTGATTAAAAATCTGAATCAGATACATTTACTTTGTTTACTTTATTTATATTTGTTTATATTCAAGATCGAAGGGAGTAACACATTTTACACTGTCACAAATCACAACCAATTATATGACTTTAATAATAATCATAATCAAAGTCAAATATTTTAAGTAATTTTTTTTTTTGGTAATAAATATTTTAAGTAATTTAATGGTCATGATTAATTGACAATGTAAAATGTTTTTGAGTAAATTACACTCCCCTCCCCTCAAAGATGCTTGAATTACACTCCCCTCCCCTCTTAAGTTGAAATATACACTTTACTCCCTCAATTTTTTTTTATGTTAAAATTTATGCTCCCCTCCCTTATAAGATGCTTGAATTACAAACCCCTCCCTTAATAATTAAATATACACTACACTTTAATCTATTTGAACATAAATAAATATTCTTATAATATATATTAATTTTGAATCATCATTTAAGAAAAATTAATTCATTTCTTTATAGTTTAAATGTCAATGATAATTAAATTTAAATATATTGCTATTGATTTTATAAATTAGAGTATAAAATTAACTTTTAAATAATCATGCTTTAATGATTTTAGTAATTTTTCATATATTTTAATTTTGTTTTGGGTTGTTTCATATTTTATAATAGGGTTTAAAACTACATGTTAATAAATTTTGAATAAAAAATAGCAAAAAATATGTATTCAAGTTTTTATTATATTAAAATAGACCCACAATACTATTTTTTTTAAGTGTGATAAATTATTATTCTTTGCTAGATTATTAGAAATAATAAAAAAGAATATTGAGGGAGTAAAGTGTAGATTTTAACATAAGAGGGGAGGGGGGTGTAATTCAAGCTTCTCTTAAGGGAGGGGAGTGAAATTTATTCTAATATGTTTTGAATAAGAGGGGAGGGGAGTGTATATTTTAACTTAAGAGGGGAGGGGAGTGTAATTCATGCATCTTTGAAGGGAGGGGAGTGTAATTTACTCAATGTTTTTTAATCGGCCGTACATATAAATTAAATTCTAGAGAAAAAGCTAGTCAAAAGAGAGTTATATCGAAAAATGTCATCTACCAAAAAAAAAAAAAAAGAGAGTCATCACATTAACATTGGATCCACACCTTGATGAGTAGTGTATATTTTAGGTCCATCCATTAAACATGGACTCAACCTAAACATGAGAATGCAAAACTCCATGGGATTTAAAGCACCATCTCCATCCAAATCACCTTCCATTAGCATGTACATGAGCTCTTCGTCCCTCACCTCCAAGCCAAGCATGAAACAATTCATCTTCAAACTCTCAAATGTTATAAGACCCTTGTTGACATCCATAAGCAAATGAAACCCGTTGCAAAGTTCACCTATAAACCCTTCTGCTCCTAAACTCGCAACCATGGATGGAAAGTAGTCCTCAAAATCCATGTAAAAATCCGAATCCATGTGAAAACTTGTGAGTGAAAGTTCAAGTGGAGGTTCTGGTAACAATGTGAAAGGAGATTAATTATTAGCTTGTGCTAGAAGGGTGTGTTAAGTTGTGGTTTTTATATACCATAAAAAAATTGCGTTTTCTAAATTTAGTGAAACAATAATTTGGCTGTTGGAAACGCAGGGTTCCTACAAAAGAAATGTAGGGTCGGAAAATGTGGTCCATATTTTAGTTAACTCGCACATTTTAAACACGGAGAAGTAGAGTGTAAGGAGTTTAAACTCTATATTATTAAATGTCTCCATCAACTGAATTAAACTTGGAGACACGTGATCCATATTTTATTTCTTTGACCAAAATGTGATATATGAAAAGTAATACTATTTGTATTGATTATTATTAATAGAATAATTTTTTTGGCAGGGATATATATTTTTTTGGGTAGGGATATCTCATCACATTCGTAATAACGTAATATAATGTTTTTTTGCCTAAATTAACGTAATATAATGTTTAGATATGATTAGGTGCATATTTGATGTTGTTTTAATTGGAAAATGATACCAATTTAATCCTTATTGAATTTTCTTAAAAAAAAACATCCTTATTAAAATATTTTTTTTTTATTACATAAACATTATGTATCAAGTTTCAACAAAATCAGTGTTGAAACCGTTTTGGGTAAATAGGGCCCGGTTGTTTGGGATTTTTTTGAATAAAAAAATATTTTTTAACAAAAAATTCAGTCTTTATTTTTGTAGTGTTAGTTTGGGATTTAAAATATATAAATATTTTAGCCTCAAAATGAAAAACCATTTTTATTTTTTTCAATAAACAAGAAATTCAAGCTAAGTGTAAGAGTTTTAAATTTTAGAAAAATGATTTTTGTGACGGTAAATAAAGAAATAGCTTTAGATTTTTTTAAAAAATTTCTAAATTTTTTTTGTATTATATCGATGTACTCTATCAATTTAAATGAATGAATATCATTTATTTTTGTAAAAAAAATATAAAAATAATCTCTAAAAGAATCTCCTTATTCTTTCAACCCAAAATCTATTTTGTTGTTTCTAAAGTTGAAACAAACACACCCATATGCTAATGTAATTAACCAATTTTGTCTCAATTAATAATTTGAAAATTCTACTAATTAAATTGTCTAATTAAGCCCTTGTACTCTCATTCATTTATCTTGCTTATCGAAAAAAAGTAATTAAACTGTCTAATTAAGCCATGGCAAATATAAGAAGTTTTAGTTGATAAAAAAGTCTAGGAACTCAGCATCCTAACTAATATATTTCTTTTGAAGGATAACTAATAACTATATTTTTTTTGGGTAGATAGACGATATGGCAAAGCCATCGTAAACTCACACACAAAGTGGAGGTATCGGGGTTCGAACCCCGGTCATGACGTCCGGCCTAACATTTTTGGCATTTTTGCCAGTTGAGCTAGGACTTATGGGACCTAATAACTAGTTATCTGCTAGAAAAAAAAATTAAAAATGTCTTGCTCCCACTACTTTATCTTATGTCAATTTTGTGCATAATTATTCAAAGACCTAAATGTCCCCTAAAAGAAAATCAAAGACCTAAATGTATAGAGGAATTTCTATGATACATTAAAAATTAAAGTATACTACTATATATACTCTCTAAATCTATAAATTAATTATCATTTTTATTAATTAAAATGTTATTTGTTGACTTTTATATTTTAGTAAATATCATCATTTAATAAAAAAATATCATTTCATTTTTATAAGCATCATACTAATTTTTTAGATTTTATAGTAAAAAATAATCAATATTTATTACTATGCGTGATAAAAACTTAGAAAAAATAAATTTTATTTCACCTATACATTCAGTAAATAATATTTAATTATTATAATTGTAAATGATAGAAAATAACTTTTTCTTCAAAAAACACACGTTTAATAAAATAATTGCACAACCACAATACAACATAAAAAAAGTACCTTTCTTCTTAAAAAAAAAAAACATAAAAAAAGTTCCTCAAGCCACGGAAAATTCTATTCAAAGACATTAAAAATAAGACACTCACTCGTTTAATAAAATAATTGCACAACCACAATACAACATTAAAAATAAGATATTGGGTTTGTCCACTAATTAGAGTAAACAAAACTCTTATTTCTTCCTTCTCCATAAATGAACCAAGATCACGGCAACCTCTTAATCATATCAACCACATCGGTGATATTTGCTAGTAAAAAGAGAGTTAGATAGAAGAGTCTTATCAAATTAACATTGGATCCACACCTTGAGGAGTATTGTACATTTTAGGTCCATCCATTAAACATGGACTCAACCTAAACATGAGAATGCAAAACTCCATTTGATTTAAAGCACCATCTCCATCCAAATCACCTTCCATTAGCATGTACACGAGCTCATCATCCCTCACCTCCAAACCAAGCATGAAACAATTCATCTTCAAACTCTCAAATGTTATAAGACCCTTGTTGACATCCATAAGCAAATGAAACCCGTTGCAAAGTTCACCTATAAACCCTTCTGCTCCTAAACTAGCAACCATGGATGGAAAGTAGTCCTCAAAATCCATGTAAAAATCCAAATCCATGTGAAAACTTGTGAGTGAAACTTCAAGTAGAGATTGCTAGTAACAATGCGAAAGGAGATTAAATATTAGCTTGTGCTAGAAGGGTGTGTTAAGTTGTGCTTTTTCTTTTTATATACCATAAAAAAATTACGTTTTCTAAATTTAGTAAAACAATAGTTTAGTTAAAAAAAAAATGTAGGGTCAGAAAATGTGGTCATATATTTTTTTTTTTTCAAATAATCTACTAGATGAAGCTCACACATTTTAAATATAGAGAAGTGAGTGTTTGAGGTTCGAAACTTCATCCCTACATAAATTATGCAATATCTCAACCTAAACTCAAGGGAACGTGGTCCATATTTTGTTTCTTTGACCAAAAGGCGATCCATATGAAAAGTAATAAAATTTGTATATTGTATTAATTATTATTAATAGAATGATTTTCACTGTAAACGTAAAATTTTATGCATGTAGTTATTTATATCTCATCACTTTTTTTTTTTTGTAGGGGTTTCTCATCACATTTGTAAGGTGGCATTTAACATGGGAAAGGGTAAAACTTTGCTACCAAGGGAAAGTTAAATCAGACCATTAGATTAAATAATTAACATATTTTTATCATGGACTCTCAACATCATATCTAACCACTCAATCTCTACAATTCATCTTCTTCCTTGCTTGCACCACCTAATTGAACCTTCTCTCTTCTCTTCTATCAACCGGTCTAACCAAACATTGGAAACAAAAACTCACCATTCTACCATGGTTCCAACATTAAAACCCCATTTCCATAATTAGACATTACAAAAAAACCAAAATTCATAACAAAGATACAAATGAAAAACGGCAACTGCATCTGAAAATGGGTTAAATAATTTTCATTTGATCTAACCTAAATGTATAACTGTTAAAAATTCTTATGTTAATTAAAAAGGCTCTAACCACTTTTTACAATGAGGTGGTGGAAGCAAGAAAGACCTCCAATTAAAGATTCTTAACCTAAATGTATAATTGTTAAAAATTCTTATGATGCAGATAAAATGCAACGCAAGGAATAAATGTATATAGTTATTTGTATAATCAATCAACCATTAAGCTATCCATTCTTTCAATTTTAGTTGATTTGATTTTTATTCTTTTAGATTCAATCTAGTTTGAAATTTATTTATCATTTTCTGTTAATTGTATATGTAGATCTTCATCAAAATACAAAAGTCCATTGAGGAACGGGGACGTCAATTTTCTACTCCAGAACTTAATTCACCGACAATTAAATGTGTATTTTATGTTATTGTGTGGTGTTGGAGGTAACATCAGAGATGTTAATTAGAGAAGGTTCAATGAGGTGGTGGAAGCAAGAAAGAAGCCATGGCAAACACTTTGTAAAAAAACAAAAAAAAACCATGGCAAACACGTTAAGACAGACCTCCAAAAATATAAGAAGTTTTAGTTAACAAAAAAGGCTACCAACTCAGCATCCTAACTAATAATGCACTTATTGCTAATTTTGTAAAATTAGGGTCAAAAATGTATTTTAGCGGGAAAAAAACAGACACAACATGAAACATGTACGGATGGATCTATGGTAGTATATGATGTTTTATTCTGTGACCCCACATTAAAAAATGTCCTGCTCCCACTACTTTATTATTATGTCAATTTTGTGCATAATTATTCAAAGACCTAAATGTCCCCTAAAAGAAAATCAAAGACCTGAAGTATAAAGGAATTTCTATGATACATTAAAAATTAAAGTATATTGCTACATATACTCTCTAAATCTATAATTAATTATCATTTTTATTAATTAAAATTTTATTTATTGACTTTTATATTTTAAAAATTATCATTTAATAAAAAACATCATTTCAATTTCACAAGTATCATACTAATTTTTTTTTACATTTTATGGTAAAAAAATAATCAATATTTATTACTATGCGTAATAAAAATTCAGAAAACATAAATTTTATTTTGCCAACACATTAAGTAAATAATATTTAGTTATTATAATTGTAAGTGATAAAAAATAATTATTTTTCTTCAGAAAACTAACGTTTAATAAAATAATTGCACAACCACAATACAACATGAAAAAAGAACCTCATCAAGCCACGGAAAATTCTATTCAAATACATTAAAATAAGATACCGGGTTTGTCTTCTAATTAAAATAAACAAAACTCTTAATTCTTTATTGTTCATAAATAAACCAAAACCACAAAATCCTATTTATCTTATCAACCACATCGGCAATATTTGCTACATTGAAATAACCAAATACATCACATCTTAACCAGCCAAATTAGATGAGACACGATATACATCGTTAAAAAGTATAAAAATTATCCAACATTTTCCTCCCCACCCTAATGCAAACAAGTCTATCCAATTAAAAATGTGCTCTCTAATTATCCTCGAGTTTGAGCAATTAGCAAATATATAACTTGCATTTTTCAATTTTTTAAAACAAAGCACACAACATTGTTGATGTACATCTTGAATGACATCGTAATGAAGTTTTCGTCGTAACCGTCATAAGTTTGAGATTTAAGCAACTCCTGATGGCAGCCTTTAACTGAGAAGCAAAATGATGAGACAAATTTATGAATTTATTTTTCATGCAAAATTGTGGACCCCTTTGTCGTGGAAGTTGCGTTTGCCTCTTAGTAACTAACACTCATATACTCACTCGCCATATACGTACTATAATAGTGGTGTTTAAAGTGCCATGAATTGTAAATCTAGTCTACTATGTCTAGACATTTCATGAGAAAGTTCCATCATCTAATAAGTTTTTGCCTTTGTCTTCTTCGATGTGACCATGCATGTTCTCGTGAAACACGTGCAAAATTAATTTTTTCAGAGGATGCAAAATTAGATTATTCCCATGGTTTTTTAATGGAAATATAAATGATAATTGTTTCTACTCTTAACTGATGAAACATTTTAGGGCATTTACCATGCAAATATCCATTTTTTTAGTATTTAAATTGGCCTCACGTATACACTTTATTTATTTATAATTTTTTAATAATATTACTTAATAAGCACTTGATATTTCCAATTCATCATCTTTAAAAAGAGATCTAAATAGGTTCCATAAATAATTCTACATCATTTTATTTCAACAACACCTTCTAATATTAAAAATGTTTAGGCCACACAAAATATTATTGCTTATATTTGAGCATCTCAAACTCAATCTCAATAAATACCTTTTATTTTTTTTCTCCTCAATGGAGGTATATATGTGCAACCAATGCTTACTGCATTAGGCTTCTTCCATTGAAGAAGGTCCTATAGAAACACGTCATAAGATGAAATATATTTTTTTTTTTAAAAAAAGAGAAAAGGAAATGCTAGATAGAGATCATTTACTCTATGTCAAGTGACCATGCACGCATGCTAGAATGTTATGTGAAAAAGCCCAAAATTTCAACCTGTAACGCTCTAAATTTTATTTTGTGGTTTGTGGTGATTTTCAGTTGATTTTGGTGTGCTTGGTGTATTTTATTTGAATTTATAAATGATATATGAAATATTTGGTGTGATATTATTGGTTATATTTATTTGTAGTATTTTATGAAAATAGTAGAAAATAATAATATTTGATAAAAAGGGATTAAGTAGAGTTAATAGAATTAAGGAGGGATTAAGAAGAAATTTAATAGAATTTAGTGGGGGGAGTAAAGAGAAAAAGAGGTTATGTTTTGGTAAGGTGAGAAAAGAGAAAACCAGTAAGGAAGGGAAAACATTTCACGTATCAGTAAAACAAAGAAACAGACCTTTGGGAAGAGAGAAGAGTAGAGCCAAGAGCCAAGGTGAATTGCTAGGAATTGCTGTAGATTTTGCTTATTTGAGGTAAGGGTGGGTTTTATGATTCAATTGCTGATATATATATGTATGTGTTCATGAATTGAATTGAAAAATGGTAGTTTTGTTGGATTAGGGTTAAAGCTATGAAAATGCCATGAATAATGAATTATATGATGATGATGATGTATATGTAAGTTGTTTCTGTTGTTTTGTTGTGCCATGAACCTGTGAACAATGTTTCTAAACCATTTTGGGTAATTGGGGAATCAAAAATGGGATTTTTGGATGAAATAGGGTTAGAAATCGTAAGTAGAAATTCTGCCCAGATGAGCACTCGCTTAAGCGAGATACCCTTCGCTCAAGCGAGCAACATTTTGCTACGCCCAGTTTGGATTTTTAGCCGCTCGCTTAAGCGAGCCACGAGCGAACCCCAAGCGAGCAAAATGCCAACCTTCGTCATTTGCGTCGCTTAAGCGAGTTTCCCGTCGCTTAAGCGAGATATGCCCAGGATAGTGTATTTGGCCTGTTCGCTTAAGCGAACTAGGAGCGAGCCAGGAGCGAAGCAAAACCAAACTTACGTGTTTTGACTCGCTTAAGCGAGATGCTGCTCGCTTAAGCGAGTTGGGTCCTGTGCGACCCAAAATGAGATTTTTCTAAGGTGTTCTAAACCCAAACCTAAGCTTTCTAAATGGTTTATTGGATTTTTAGAGAATTTTTGGAGTGATAATAATATAGAATGGAGGTGTTTATGATGCACATTTGAATGAATCTTATATGGAATGAAATGAACTATACTATGCTAAGTTTGCAATCATTCACGGTGTTGTGGTGTGGTTGAGTCTAGTTGGGGAGGTGTCCTAGTTGGTGTTGTTGTTGGTTGCATGGTGAAAATGCACCACTATTTCTGTTGTAGGGTTGTATGTAGATATACACCTTGAGTCTCATAACTCATTTGCATTGGTGGGGGCTCATGCCCCGGAATGTTTATACATTCAACTGGTGAGGGCTTATGCCCTGGAATGCTAGTCATTCAATTTGGTGAGGGCTTATGCCCTGGGATGCTTTAACCATCCAATTTGGTGGGGGCTTATGCCCCGGAGTGTTTAGCACTCAACGCGCGTAGATGGTACCACATTTGCATAATGCATTAGTCGTTTATGGAGTCTTGCATTAGAAGTTTAAGGTGTAAGTTGTTGTTGGTGAGGTGTCACCACAAGTGGTGTTGATGTCGGTGTTGTTTTATGCGGTGAATCTAACTATTATTTGTTGAATTGTTAATGAAGATTGCTGATGATTATGGTGATGATGAATGTTCTTGTTGTTGTTGTTTTTCAATACAACTTATGAATTATATATATATATATATATATATATATATATATATATATATATATATTGCTTTTGTTTTGTGAACTCACCCCTTCTGCTGGAATTGCCGCCTCGTGGGCAAGTGCAGGTAGCGACGGTTAGATAGGAGTCGGCTCATCGTGTCGTAGGCTCTGATACGTAACGGGATGGGATTTATGTTTTACAAATTCATTCCTTTATGTATCATTTTTACTTGGAGAATTGTTGAATATTTATTTGAATAATGTTGGAGGATATTTATATTATGGTGAGGCCTTTGTGCCAGATATGTTGGTGTATCAGAATTTTTAAGATGATTTTGCAATGATTATTCCGCTGCAGACTGCTTTATATAAAGATGTTATTTTGGAGGATTATTTAAATAGTTTTATGTTTCTATTTAAATAAATTATTTTTGAGCAATGCATGTAATACTCCGTTAATTTTTGATTAACTCTGATATTTGGATATTATTATATCATTTTGGGAAACGGGGTGTTACACAACCCAAACTCAGTGGAAAATATGCATATAGATAAAACTCCGTCCACAAAAAAATATTCATTTAAAACTTGGCGGTTCAAGAGGAAGGCAGACCGTTGGAGCATATGAGAGCGGTTCGACGCCTCCTACATATTTTGCTTTGGAGTATGTTTTATTTATTTATAAATATTCTGTTATCGTGTGTAACTAAGCACCTTTTGATTACGATTCTAATATGAACCCCTATTTATTTGTTTGATTTAATTAATAAATTCTTTATTCAGTTATAAATGAGTTATATTTAATTTTCATTTGTTTCGCGCATTAATGCTTTCTTGCACTAAGGAGGTAACATTCCTAGCACGTAGATTGAACTTAGATTAGGGTTTAAGATTGTGGTCTTGCTTTAATCAGTATCGTTACATATGAATTTTACTATAATGGCTTTAATATATTATGGACTCTTATTTGGTTAGGTTCTAATATTCGTGTGTAGTGTGGTTCCTTTATATGGCAATTTAGAAATTTCAATATTTGTCTGTGATAGTGTAATTAGGACATCAATGTGTACGAAAGCCTAAAGGAGTGATGATCCTTTACTGTATTGCACGTATGACCTTCAGGGTGATAAGGAACAAAGAGACATCTGGAGGGATTGTGTTCCACGAAGTTAACCACTTTTATATAGTCCTTAGTTCATAATTGGTAGATAAATTTGCATTAGTCCAACAAAGTGCTAGATGGGACTCAAAGAATCGTAATCGCCACTAAAATTTTAAATCAAACCCTTTTATTTATATATGTAATCAAATCAACTCGCTTTGTCCAATCAAACAAAACTTGCAAACGCCTGCTGATTTACTATCTTAATATATAATTTTAGTAAGTTTCCTAGTTGAAAACGAAAATCCATTAGGAGAGGATAACTTACTACTTGAAATGGTTTGGTGTACTTGCTAAATTTGTAATCGACGATGGATTGGGGTTAGAGATCTAAGCCTTTTAACTTGACTTTGGTGGGAAAATGGATGTGGAGGGCTATCTTAGGAGGCTATACTCTATGGAGGCAAGTGTTTATTGCAAGATATCATAGTCAGGTCTCTTCTTTTCCTCTGGGATAGTCCTTTGATGGCCCATCATTGTTCAACATGGTGGAGGAAAGTTTTTCTTTGTTGTTAAGATCCACTCTAAATTCTAACTCTTATTTGTTCTCAAACGGAGTCGCAAAGATGATTGGTGATTGTTTAGTGACTTCTTTTTGGTCTCATGTCTGGGTGTAATAATTTACCTTGAACAATGCTTTCCTTGATTATTTCTTAGCTCAGATCAGAAGTCGTTGCATGCAGATTAGAGTGCATGATAGAAGGGAAGGGGTGACCAAAGGATGTCATGCTCGCTGATGACAATCAATCATATAGTATTTTTAGAATCATTTAAAGATTTATGTTATAGTGCATTTAGAAAGTTATCAATTGTTTTAATCAATAATATGTAAATAATTCAATGGATGATCCTAGGAAAGTAATTTGAAGCATAAGACATTGAATCACTCAAATTAGACAACGTTGTTGTCATACTATAATTTTTACAAGAATAATCAAGTGATTTCTTAGGATATAGTCACTACAAAAGTTTCAATGAGGAGAAATGAGACAATAGATGATTTATTAGCATATATTTTCAACAAACGTTTAGTTACGATGCATGTTATAGGATGTACATTAGATGGCCATGACTAAGGATCAAGTGTACAACTATTGGAAAGTATGTGATGCATGCACCAGCATGCGCATCACGCAACGTGAAACGTAATTGGAAGTGTTTAGTCGCTTCATCATACATGATGCGCTATGAGTGTTTTAGAAATATTGTAAATTGCTCACCTATAAATAGAGAAACCTTGCCTCACTTGAAAAAAGTAACGGCCTATTTTTATTATCTATTTATTTTATCGAATTTAGTGTCTTTTTGTCATATTTTATTTGAATAATTGCGATGTGTGACTTTTATATTAGGTGTGGGTATTTATTAGTGGTTTAGTATGACATTATTAGTGAATGAATATAATTAAATTAGATTAATGAGGTATAAGGGCAGTTTTGGAGTAAGGAGAATTTGTTAGGTGAAGAATATGAGAGGTGTAGTTAGTGAGATGAGTAGTGTTTAATGATTTAAGTAATAGTAACAAGTTCAAGAGGTGCGGGTAGAAATATTGAAAGATTAGTAACAAACTCAATTAAAGTTTATAAATAGAGAATGGAATTAGAGAAGAAGGGTTACCGATAAAGAGAGCAACGAAGCGGAAAAAGGAAAAAAAACTAGGGTCTTGGAGAAAAGAGGCAAGGAGGAATAGCGAGAATAACCTAGAGAGAGATTTCACCGTAGGAAATCATCAATTTCGCAAAACTAGAGGTAAGGGTGGGACTAACCTTTTTTAATCATAAGCATATAATTTCTGAAAATGGTTTAATCATGTTGTTGTTTGTTGAATTTCATTGGTGTTATTAAAGTTAGGTTAAATTCAATCAAAATTGTTGAAAATGTATGCAATTCCATGAATTAATGTAAGAAAGTGACGTCTAGGTTGTAGAATAACAGTAGGTAATGTTTCCTATCAATTTTTGAGTTTGGGGTTATCAAAATTGGGGTTTTGGAGTGAGAACAGAGGCTTGTTCGCAGACCTGTCGTCGCTCGCCACAACGAGTGCTCAATCTCGCCTAGCGAGAAGATGTCATCGCTCGCCCAACGAGTTTATTTAGTTGCCTGGCAAGTAGTTCCCAACTCGCCACAACGAGTGTATTTAGTCACCTGGTGAGTAGATCCCAACTCGCCACAGCGAATGTTTTCCCCACCTAGCGAGTAGACGTCGTCGCTTGCCACATCGAGTAATTGAGCTCGCCTAGCGAACTGTTCAGTGGCAGATTGCCCATTTCACGTTCTTGTGTCTTTTTCACACGTTTCTGTTTTGAGTTGGATTTTGTCATAAACATGAAAATTGTTGATATCTGATTTATCTTTTCAGTGGCTTTGAGTTGATGTGCAAATCTTTTGTAGTTGATTTAATATGATTTTATGATGTTGTTGTTGTTGCATTTAAGTTGTGTCATTGCATAAGCATTGTTAAGCGAATGGGGTTGTAGCCTGTCAAGCCGAATTATGGCTTTAGCGAAGGGAGTTGTAGCTCTGTTATTCTTAAGCGAAGGGGGTTGTAGCCTGACAAGTCGAATTATTGTAACACCCCGTTCCCAAAAATACGTAATTTAAATAAAACAATCAGAGTTAAACCACAAACGGAGCATTACACTGCTTATAAAAATTCTTTAATAGAAAATAAAACTATTAAACTTCAACAACCAACTTATAAAAATTGCAGCGGAATATTCATTTCAATCATAATTAATCCTCGAGTAAAATCTTGGCACAAAGGCCTCAACCAACAAATAATTATTCAACCATATCTAAATAATTCCGGCATAAAAGCCTCATCAAAATATTTCAACAAAAACTACATCATCATGTCTCAAAATTCAATACATAGGAGTGAAAATAATATAGAAATCCCATCCCATACGTAACAAAGTCCTAGACGTTGAGCCACCACCTACTACTCAGGATCACCTGCAAGTTACCCATACGAAGGGCAACATTTTCAAGCAGAAGGGGTGAGATTCACAAACAACAATAATATATATATATAATTCATCAAATGCATTGAAACAACAGCAAATTCACAACAACAACATCAATAAGAAATATACATATAAATATAGCATCATACTTGATTATCAACACTACTTCAATTATATTTAATTCGAAACCAACTTCATTCTTGATGACAACACACCGACAACGACTTAACACCAACGTCACATCAACAACATCGACAACTCACCCAACACAACAACTACTACGATGTAACAATGCACATGCATGTGGTACCAAAAATACAGGGCAGAGCCCTCACCGCTTTGAACAACAAAGTGTTCCAGGACATGAGTCCTCCCGCTTTGAACGACAAGGCGTTCCAGGGCAAAAGCCCTCACCGCTTTGAATGACAATGCATTCCAGGACCGAGGTCCTCACCACTTTTGAATGACGAGCATTCCAGGACCGAAGTCCTCACCGCTTTTAGACTATGCAACAGACTCCAACTGTGTATATCAACATACAACACGACAACACCGGCAACGACCACCAACCAACCATGCATACATTTACGTATGACTTACACCACGACAACTCAACAACAACAACTGTGCCTAACTTATTTATGACACACTCCCCAACTTTGTCTAATGTGACACAACAACGACAACAACGGAAATCAACAATATAGCATATATAATTATATTTATTTATATATACAAGTATTCGCCTAGCTTCGCTTCCATTTATAATATTTGATACATAAACAAGGTTAAATAAATCAAAGCAACATTTTTCAAAAGGAAATCAAATTTGATTAAACAAGACATAAGTTAAATACTCATAAAACACCTCAATGGAACCTCTCATACTTAAGTTTGAAGTTTGGGAACTAACCATAGGTTTTGGACTAACTTGGAATAAGTTATGCTAAGTTTTCTTAAAGTTTTCCTCAAGACCCACTTGGAGTATTTTCCTCATAACTCAAAATATAAAAATCATTTTCAAGTCAAACCAAGGCCATTAGAAAGCTAACTCAATTATCTACAACTTTCATGCTTACATCAAAAGCCAATTCGAAACAGAAATGTGAGAAAAAGATGCAAGAACGCAAAACAGGGGATGCTTGACAGGACCAGCACGCTTAAGCGAGAAACTGCACGCTTGAGCGACCAAATTCACGTAAGTTTGGGTTTTGCTCGCTTGCAGCTCGCTTATGGTTCGCTTGAGCGAACAGCTATTATCAGAAATCTGGGCAAAATTTAGTGTCGCTCGCTTGAGCGAAGGTTAGCTCGCTTAAGCGACGCAAAAGACGTAACTTCCAGTTTTGCACGCTTAGCGTTCGCTTGGCTCACGCTTGAGCGAACGGTCAAAAACTAATTCTGGGTGGAAACTAGTGTCGCTCGCTTGAGCGACGGTTCGCTCGCTTGAGCGAACGCTCATCTGGGCAGTTTCAAAACCTACGATTTTTAAACCCTATTTTCATCCAAAAACCCAATTTTGATCCCCCAATCACCCAAAATGATTTACAGAAACGTTTACGGGTTTTATATTCAACATAACATCAAAACATCATAGAAACAGGTAATCAACAACAGATTCATCAATATATATTTGCAATTCCACATACTTTTCAAAAACCTAAACCAACAACCATTCAATTCAATTTTCAGAATCATACATATATATTATAATCGAATGTTAACCTCACCCTTACCTGAATTAAGATGGATCAAATTCTACAGAAAATCCTCTCCTCTAAGCTCTTCTCCCTTGTTCTTGGTCTCTCTCCCTTTTCTCCCAAAACTTGAGTTTTCTTTCTACTGTACGTGCAATATTTGTCTGACTCTTTCTTTCCTAACTCCCCCTTATTTCCTTTACTCCCTTTTTATTTTCATTTAACTCCCACTTAAAATCTAATAATTCTTATTAACTCCCAAACTTCAAATAATATTAATTCTCACCTATTTCATTTATTTAATAAAAATAACCACTTAACATATATATAAAAAAAATACATTACGCCACATAATCACATAAATCAACTAAAAATCATTTAAAAGACTTTAAATCAACCAAAAATAATAAAATAAAAATAGGGCGTTACAATTATGACTTTAGCGAAGGGAGTGTTAGCTCTGTTGGTACCACATGCATAATTACGTCGTTGTTGCATTGTTGAGTTGTTGTTGCTGCATTGTTGAGTCGTTGTTGTTGCATTGTTGAATGAAGCTAAATGATGATTGTTGTTGGAATTATGTGAAGTATTCTTAATGATAACTTGTTGTTGTTTTGCATTGATTAATTCTTTACATGAATTATTGCTTATTATTATTGATTGTGAAATATCACCCCTTCTGTTTGAATGTTGCCTCTACGTGGGTAACATGCAGATAACCAGGAGTAACCATTGATGTGAGTTGATTCCTCGTGTCGTCATAGGAGTCATGCTCTGATACGTAACGGGATGGGGATATTTATATGTTTTGTTTTCCTTGTTACGTATTTCTTTTTAAGTTGATGTTGAACCACTTTTGGATTTGGAATTTCATTACGTTGTTGATGTTGAGGCCTTAGTTCCAAGTATGGATTAAAACGTTGAACATTTTCCGCAGCGACATTATTTTAAATTATTGAAGGAAGTTGTTTAAATAAATAGTGGATTTTAACTCTATTTATATTTAATGATATTTTGAAGAACGAATGTGACATCCTGTTTGTAATGAACTCTGATTTATTGTATGTTATTTATATGTTGGGAAAACGGGGTGTTACAAAAAACATGCTCTGATGAGGAGAAACAAGCGAAATTAAGGAATGGTACTAGCGATTGGAGGCATCAGAGGTGAGGAATCAACCAACGGTAATCCTAATTCATGTATTTTCATGCATATTCTTTTGTTTATGTTTTCGGTCTTTTTACTGATAAATCATGTAATTCAACAAAGCAAGACACATCATGGAGGATTATGGAAGTTGAAGAATTAAAATCAGTGGTACTTGGAAGGTTTTTGAAGATAATGCAAGCAGAGAAAATTCATCCCAAGTCCCAAGTCATTTTGAAGAAGGATGAAAAACTGTAGAATTCGCCCCTAGGAACTGTCAAAAGATCCCATGGAAGGTGTAAAAAGCCATTTGGAAATTTTCCAATGCTCCTCTACGCATGTTTTTATGAGCGCTACACATTATGTGCGGGTTTTGTGAGTTTTCAGCTATTTTCCAAGCTAGATCCAGATTAAAAAGCCCATAATTCTGAACAAAACCTAGATGGAACGATGCTTTAAATAGAGATCATTGCCCAAACTTATATTCATTCATAAACTTGGCGGTAGAAGGAGGATCTAGGGTTTTCCCAACTCCTCTCTTGAGTATGTTTTGTATCTTTGTCGTGTTTATGTTTTTTATTGCCATGTACAACTAAACTTCCTTTGAGTAGGTTTCTAAGATGAGCCTTTATTTATTTCTTGAAATTAATTAATTTATTATGACCTAGGTTGTATATGTTTCGGGCTTTATAATACTTTTCACATGTGGTGAGACATTCCTCGATGATTGATCTTCAGTGTTGGTGACTAAATTTGGCAAGTACACCAAAATGTTTTCAAGTAATAAAGTAGCAAGTAAAATTGTCACTAAAGGGATTTTTGTTTTGACGAGGCTGTTAGATAAACCTATTAAAGTAGTAAATTGGGGGCTGTTTGCAAGTTTGATTTGTTTGTGCAAAAGAATTGGTTTGATTTTCAAATATATAAAAGGGGGTTAATTCAGATTATTAGCGGGGATTTGAAATCTCCCCTACCTTTTTGTTGAGATTAAAGCAAACACAACTATCAATTATGAACTAAAGATTTATATAAGTTGTTAAGTTTGTGAGATATTATCCCTCTAGATATCATGTTGCTCATCATCACCCTAAAGGCATGCGTGCAATAAGGGTAAATGGTTATCAATCCTTTAGGGTTTCGTACACATTGGAAGAGTTAGTATAAATGAAAAATTGAACCCTTAAACTATCAAAAACGACAATTAAATAGGAACCCTAAATCTGAACCGAAACGACAATTAAAAAGAAATGGAAGGAGTAACATTTACTCATTCTCGGAAAAATTGTTTTTGGTGCATACAAATTACACTCATAATAAATGAAAACATATCATAAGAAAATTGGGAAATAGTCATTTTGATCCCTGAATGCGTGATAAGTAGCCCAAATAGTCCCTCAATATATTAAAATTCCAAAATAATCATTGATTGTTGATGTTGTATCAAAAGTAAGTATTTTTGTTATCGTGATCACATGGATTAGTGCTATATTTAAGCTGTTCAACAATTAATATCGTTCCAAGTTATAGAACTTTAAAGTGTTTCGTTTCATAAGCTAGAAAACTATAAAATTGTAAACGGTACGAGAGTTAACAAGGAAACGAATATGCTGGGATTAAACTTCGTAAACCTAATTTATATGTATTTTTGTGATTAGTATTGTAGACTATAGTTATCACTCGACATTATCATGTATTTCTCAGCAAACATTATTTATGTCTAAATAAGCTTGTGGGTTCAATCGTATTAGTTAATCGTCAATTAACCAATACAATTGAACCCACAAGCTTATTTAGACATAAATAATGTTTGCCGAGCAATACGTGAGAATATCGAGTGATAACTAAAAACTGCAATACTAATCACAAGAATACATATAAATGAGGTTGACGAAGTTTGTTGGAACAAAATGTGTTTAACAATAATTCCTAAGAGTTTTGATGATAACAAGGTATTAAAAATTGACAATTGGTATTGCTAACATTTGTTCAAGTGTACAGGACCATAGACAAAGTGTTATATCTTAACAAGGTTCTGAAAGAACAAATAAAGAGCAAAAGATATATTATTTGAAGCTTAAGGCGCTCCTGAAGACTTGCGCTCCTGAAGACCTGTGCTCCTGAAGAGTATGACGTCATCAGAAGCTGAAGGCCCTCAGAAGCTAGTTCTTCAGAAGCAACAATATTTCACCAGAAGCAAAATGATTCAAGGTTTTATGATTTAAGTGTTGTATTTTGGAGCGAAAGTCACATAGAATTAGCAGAAGATCAGTGGAATAATGCAACGGTCATTTTAAAAGGATTTGAAGTCATTTGGCTGCAAAGAAAACAAGAAGCGTTGACATTGTACTCTATACGAACTGTACAACCACCTTCTCCACTACTCTGTTCTGTGTCTCAACTACCAGACAAGAATAACAGCTCTCATGTACAACCAAGCCTGCATCTTTGTTCCCTCTCAACTAGAATGGATTTGAAATTGATCCTTTATAGGACAATAACTTAATCAGGCAAAGAATCATTGGTGAAAGATCAAGCTTCAACAACGACTCTTTTTGGATGAATTGGCACTTACAACGTTCATTTCACACCTCTATATAAAGGAGTGAAGACTTGAAGAACAATAGGACTCCACAACATTTTGAAAGCGCCAAAACTCTGTCAAATTGTTTAAGCATCCAAAGTTCACTTAGAATTTCAGTTTTCAAGTTCATATCTTTGAAATTCATAAGTCTTAAGAGTCTGTATCTGAATTACTTTGTGAACACCACTGATTGTATATCAAGTGTTCAACCTCAAACATTTTCCTTGTAATTTTGTTTGATAAAAGTCTCTTGCTTGTGTGCTTGAGCATTAGAAGTCTCTTGATTGTGTTCTTGAGCATTTGAAGTCTCTTTCTTGTGTGCTTGAGCATTTGTAATCAGATATTACATTTAGTGAACTCTCCTTGGAAGTGCAAGGGGGACAGGACTACTTCCGGTTTGTGGAAGGAACCTGTATAAATTGCTTGTGTCCTGCTTCTTCTCTTTTCTCTCTGTTTATCATTCCGCTGCATACGCTCCTGAACCTCATCTTCAGAAGCTGTCTCAACTGCTTTTGATCATTAGTGTTCTGAGTTTTAAGAGAAAACGAAATTAAGTCTAACACAATTCAACCCCCCCCCCCCTTCTTGTGTTTTTCTCCCCTTCAATTGGTATCTAGAGCTTTGGTTCTGTTGTCAACACCTAACAGTGTAACAGTCCAAGATCTGAGAAAAACATGTCTGCTGAATCATCTGTTTCAGGTTCTGGTTCTGCTGGTTTTGGTGGTAACCATCATGCTGTTTCCTATGACTATAGTGAAAAGAAAACTGACTCAGGGAAGGTTCCAAAGTTTAATGGAGATCCTGAAGAGTTTTCTTGGTGGAAAACCAACTTCTACAGTTATATCATGGGCTTAGATGAAGAACTATGGGATATTCTGGAAGATGGAGTTGGTGACTTAGTCCTTGATGAAAAAGGAGCTGCTGTTGATAGAAAAATTCATACTCCTGCTCAGAAGAAGATGTACAAGAAACATCATAAGATCAGAGGCTCTCTGGTTTCTGCTATACCACGAGCTGAGTACATGAAGATGAGTGATAAATCAACTGCAAAAGCTATGTTTGCATCTTTATGTGCTAACTATGAAGGAAGCAAGAAAGTCAGAGAAGCTAAAGCACTGATGCTTGTTCATCAGTATGAGTTGTTCAAGATGAAGGATGATGAAAGTATTGAGGAGATGTACTCAAGATTTCAAACCTTAGTCTCTGGACTTCAAATACTGAAGAAAAGTTATGTTGCTTCTGATCACGTGAGTAAAATACTCAGAAGTCTGCCTGCCAGATGGAGACCAAAGGTGACTGCCATTGAGGAAGCTAAAGATTTAAACACTTTAAGTGTTGAAGACCTTGTTAGTTCTCTCAAAGTTCATGAGTTAAGTCTCAATGAACATGAGTCTACTAAAAAGAGTAAATCAATAGCTCTTCCATCCAAAGGCAAGT
The DNA here is from genome assembly GCA_958299785.1 of Medicago lupulina. NCBI lineage: Eukaryota > Viridiplantae > Streptophyta > Magnoliopsida > Fabales > Fabaceae > Medicago > Medicago lupulina. The sequence continues at coordinate 80,029,963 of OY283139.1, forward strand.
CATCAAAAGCTCTTAGAGTGGTGGAATCTGAAGAAGAAGATTCACCAACTGGAGATTCTGATGAAGAGGTTACTAAGATGATGGCTATGCTCTCAGACAGACTTCAGTATCTAGCCAAAAAGAACAAGAAGTTTGTGTCCAGAAGAGGTAGCTTCAGAAGCTCAAAGAAGGAAGATCAGAATGGATGCTTCAATTGCAAGAAGCCTGGTCATTTCATTGCTGATTGCCCTGATCTTCAGAAGGAAAAGTCAAAGAAACCAACATTCAAGTCAAGCAAGTTCAAGAAACAGTTAAAGCAGAGTTTGATGGCCACATGGGATGATTTGGATAGTGAATCTGAGTCTGACAAAGAAGAATCTGATGAAGGTGCAAAGATAGCTGTTGGGTTAGTAGCTACAGCAACTTCAGAAGCTGAAACTGAATCAGATTCAGAAGATGAAAATGAGGTATATTCCAAAATCCCTAGAGAAGAATTGATAGAGTCACTTAAAGAACTCCTCACTCATTTTGAACTGAGAACCAATGAGTTGAAAGTTTTGAAAGAAAAATATGTTGTTCTGATGAAGCGACAAGAATCAACTTTATTGGTTCTAAAAGCTTCTGAAGAGGGACTTAGAGGCTTTGACTTCATATGTAAAACTTATGAAGACAAGCTCAAGTTCTTGTGTCAGAAGCTACAAGAAAAATGTGATGGAAAGTCTTTAAGTAACTGTTATCGCGATTTTCGGGTGTCAAATCATTAATTAGATTTGAACCTTTCAATAATTGATATCTCTATTTTTTTTGGGGAAAGGTAAAATCGAGAGAAAACCTTAGAAATTCTGAGCTCGGGGCTGATTTCACTACGGGAAGGTGTTAGGCACCCGCAATGACTATAGTATCCTATAGGAACCGTTTTACTAGTCTTATGTATACGCTTTGCTTTTATCGCTATTTGTAAAAAAAGGATTGATTTTAGGAATGAGAGAAAGAACATTTTGAGTGTTGTTTTTATTGGACTTGGAGAGATTTTGAGTCTCGTGCCTACATACCCTTTTAAGGGATCAAAATTCCATGTAGTTCTCTTCCAAAATATTTTTGTGGGTTGGTTCAATTTTAATTTTGAAATAGTTTTGAAGAAAGAGGATGAGAGGCCTCAAAGGCATGAGATTTGGAAAAGGTGAGGTGATTCCAATTTATTTACAAAGATGGTTAAAGTTGAAGATTAAGATTCATTTTGATTTTGCTTAAGAAGATAAAGGGAAAATGGGTGAAGTTTTGACTTCATTTTATTGCAAAAAATCTTTGAGTGATGTGTTAGTTTTTTGAGAAAGAAAGAATGAGTTTTTCTAAGTATCACGCTTCCTAAACATACATCTAGCGGTAAACATACAACGTGTGTGCGTGTCGGTGCTTGTGTCGGTGTACATCATTATAGTCCATAGTCCTTTACATTGGGTCCTAATTTACATTCTATGGTCTTGCAAGAATTTAAAAGGAAAGTAAACTAACCTAAAATGTTACATGAATTAGTAGGAATTTGCGTAAAGTGGCTAAAAGAAAGAAAAAGATGAAAGTGATGCAATGCTTGCAATATGAGTGAGATATGAAACAAAATGGTTAGTAAGCAAGTGAGAAATGATAGTATGAGTAGTGATGCATAATAAATGTAATGATCATGGCAAGAAGTATTAAACAAATTGCACAAAACAAGTGCCAAAAAGTAGTGGAAACAACACAAAACCTAGCCCATGAAAATTAAGCTAAACCCCATGACCTATACTCCCACCAAAACAGCACCCTTCAAAGGAAATATTTCAAGAATCAAGGGAAAATCACAGGCCATGCACTCAAGCGTAACACATATACGTCTTATGCATATTTCACACTTTATTCCCAAACAAAAATTCACATTTACTTGCAAAATAAGAAACTAACTATTGAACCTGTGAGACGAGAAATTACTTCTAAACTTGCATGAAATTGGAAACTTAACGTTTAAGCTTGTAAGACGAGTAACTAATACTAAACTTGCAAAACTTGGGAAATTAACAACTAAATTTGCAAAAGAGGTTGGAAATAATCAATTAAGCTTATGAGAAGCAAGACCAGCAATGAATTCAGAACCAAACACATCACAAAATCATGTATCAAACATCAACATCGTGTAGCAACAATTGGGTCTAAAATTATGCAAGAAATTCTCACAAACACACCTAGTATTCAAAACCATAGAAGAAATTAGCGCATGTATTTTTATCAGCTTTACATGTGTGGAAATATCACCAAAACAATCAAAAATATATCAAGATCACACTGTAATTTTCCAGGAATTTTGCAAGAGATTTTAGCATGCACAGGGGTTCAAATAGCAAGAATAAGGGTGCATATAGCAAGAAAATTCAAGAAACTGAAAGAAAGCAAAAAAAACACAACGAAACCCGGCCCATACCCACGGATCTGATGGATCCGGATCAAACTAACACTCTAGGAGCGTTGGATTGATCCAGATCCATCTGGATCTTGATCAAACGGCCCACAGTGAAAGAGAATGGACCGGGCTTGGGTCAACCCGGTCCAAGAGCTTATATAAAAGGCTGGGAACCCGGTTCCCTTCATTTTTTGGATCATTTCTCTTTCTTCTTCTCTTCTCTTGCGCCGTTCTCTCATCTCATGAACCCTAAACCCTAATTCGTTCGAATCTACCCAGAAACTCATCATTCATGGCCTAAACGTTTTGTATTGTTGTTCTAAGCACGAATCATACGAAAGAACGTGATTTTCACCGTTGGAATCATGTGAATCTTGTGTTCTCGTTGCTACAGGTTCGAACTGTTCAATTTCTTCAAGTTTTTGGAATGAAACCGTTGTGAATCGCAAGGATTCGTTTCAATTCGCACTCGTTGCGGATTTTGAAACGTTTCTTTGATTTTTCAAACACTTTTTGCGTTAGGGTTAGGGTTTTGATTTGAACAGTTCGAACTGGCTATAGATTCACACGATTCTGGATTTGTGATGATTTTGATGAGATAAGATGAGGCTGAGGTGTTACCTGAGTTTTTGTTCGGAGGTTTGGGGCCGTTTCCTTGATCCTTGGCTCTGAATCTTTGTAGGTAACCTGTTTTGCCTCTTTCTTTCTTCTTCTGGTTCGAACCTGTGAAATCCTTCACCTCTTCTACCTCTTCTTCTCTGATCTTAACCCTGCGATCACACTTGTAGCGCGCTGCTTCCAGTGGCGTGCTCGTGTTCGAATTGCAGGTGTTCTTGGTTCGATGATGAAGATTCACACTAAATCCCTGAGAACCGTATGAAATTCTATCGAATTTGTGTGAATTTTGCTTCTGTTTATCTCTGTGAATTGAACTTGGTGATGAATTCGAAGAATTTGTATGAATTTGGTGTGGATTGTGGCTGGAATTGCTTCGGATTGAGCTAGGGTTCCATGAATGTTCTTGAAGCTTTTGGTGAATTTGTTATATTTGATCTGTAACTGAATGGAGAGAGAAAGTGAAATCTATTTGTTGATGTGGCGCCTTTTTTTCTGACTTTTCTGACACGCAAGTCCTTATATAGGCTGCCATGTGGACTCTGACCCAATAGGAATGTGACACGTGTACTGGACTTGGCTTGCGTGGCCTAAAGGACCAATCTGCAAAAAAAATGAAAATAGGGATTGTTCTGCAAATAACAAAAACTGACCTTTTTAAAAGAAAAAGAATGAAAAGAAAAACAGAAAAGAAAAATAGGACAAAAATGCAATTTTTTGAAAGTATTGGGACTAAAATGCAATTTTTGAAAGTATGCAAAAAAAATAATAAAATTGGTTAAAAAACTTAATCTGAATGCAACGTAAAGTGAAACAGTTAAAATTGACAAAATGGACTAAAACGAACAAATTACCTAAATGGGGTATTCTAGAATACCTCTCTGCCCAAAATTTGGACAATGTGGAATGACCAAAATGCCCCTGGGGACAAAGACGACTCAGACTGACACAAGCTGACTCAGATGCAAAACTAAGATGATTTTTGTACAAAGTTTGATATATGATTCATGCAAACAAATTGAAAAGACTCAGGGACAAATTGTAGGGACTAAAATGGGTTCCTTTGTAGGGAATGACCAAAATACCCTTTTGTATGATTTTATGCAAAAATTAAAAGACAGAAACAGTAACGTATGCAGCTGAAGCACAGTGGTAAATTGCAGAGCAATACACAGTAAATTGAAAAAGTGTTAGGAATAGAAAAGAAATTTGAACGAGTATTTTTAGGTCCAAAATGAGGGTATGACAGCAACCATGAGATTGCTCTTGAAAATTTCATTATTTCTGGTATTGACAGAAGCAGAATTGCTTCTATGATTTATAGCATTTACAAAAACAATGGCAAAGGGATTGGGTTTTCAGAAGCTAAGTCTAATGAAACCAATCTTAAAGCATACTGTGAATGCATTAAGGAAGGATTGAAAACCTTCTTTGTTCCTGAAGGTGCCAAAATGGAAACTGTTGCTCAATCAGAACTTGAAGCTTCCAGTTCTAAAGTTTAAGATTATTTCAAAGCCAAAGAACTCTAAGTCTAAGGTTGTGGTAAATTCTGAATCTAAGGCTGCAAAGATTAAGATTCTGAAGAGATCAGAACCTGTTCCTCAGAATCTGATGGAATCAGAATCTGATATCTTAAAGTCAAAGGATCAGAAGGGCAAAGCAGTTGTTGCTTCTGAAGTATCAAAACCAAAAGTTGAAAAACCTAAGGTAATGATTAATCAGAAGCTACCCAAAGCGCATCTTAAGGAACAGGAAATGGTGAGTAAATTTTCCAGCTCTAACCCCAAAGGACCCATAAAACAATGGGTACCTAAATCTGAAATTGTCAATACTGCAGGTTTGTCTAAAAGCAAGATCAAAGCAAAAGTCATGGTACCTGGATAGCGGTTGCTCAAGGCACATGACAGGAGAGAAGTCAATGTTCTTATCCCTCACAATGAAAGAAGGAGGAAATGTAAAGTTTGGAGGCAACCAGTCTGGGAAGATTATTGGTACGGGGACTATTGGTAATTCCTTTACCTCTATTAATAATGTGTGGTTGGTAGATGGGCTTGAACATAACCTATTGAGCATCAGTCAATTCTGTGACAATGGTTATGATGTATTATTTGAAAAAGCCAACTGCATAGTTATCAACAAGAATGATAAATCCATAGTGTTCAAAGGAAAGAGAGTGGAAAATGTTTACAAAATTAATTTCTCTGAACTGGCTGATCAGAAGGTAATTTGCCTTCTGTCAATGAATGATAAGAAATGGATGTGGCATAGAAGGTTGGGACATGCTAACTGGAGATTAATCTCTAAGCTCAAACTTGTCAAAGGCCTTCCTGATATTGATTATCATTCAGATGCACTCTGTGGTGCATGCCAGAAAGGAAAAATTGTTAAATCATCTTTCAAAGTTAAAGATATTGTTTCCACCTCAAGACCTTTAGAACTACTCCATATTGACTTATTTGGACCAGTTAGCACTGCATCCTTATATGGGAGTAAGTATGGATTAGTCATTGTTGATGATTATAGCAGATGGACTTGGGTGAAATTCCTGAAAAGCAAAGATCATGCATATGATGTATTCAGTAACTTCTGCACCCTTATTCAATCTGAGAAAGAAGCCAAAATTTTGAAAATTAGAAGTGATCATGGTGGTGAATTTGAAAATGAGCCATTTGAAGCTTTTTGTGAAAAACATGGAATCATCCATGAATTCTCTTCTCCTAGAACTCCACAACAAAATGGGGTTGTAGAGAGAAAGAATAGAACTTTACAAGAAATGGCCAGAACCATGATCCACGAAAATAATTTGGCAAAACATTTTTGGGCAGAAGCTGTGAATACAACATGTTATGTCCAGAATAGGATCTACATCAGACCTATCTTGGAGAAAACAGCATATGAACTCTTCAAAGGAAGAAAACCCAATATCTCTTACTTTCATCAATTTGGATGTACTTGTTACATTCTGAACAACAAGCTCTACCTAAAGAAATTTGATGCCAAGGCCCAAAGAGGAATCTTTTTAGGTTACTCTGAAAGGTCAAAGGCATACAGAGTGTATAATTCAGAGACACTTTGTGTTGAAGAATCTATGCACGTTAAATTTGATGACAAAGAGCTTGAACATAAAACTTCAAAGCAAGATGAAGGTTCTGCAGAGATACAGGTTTCTGAAGACACTTCAGAACCTGATCAGACAGTTGAATCTGAAGATAGTCCAGAAGCTGCACCCACATCAGAAGCTCAAAATAAAGTTGCTTCTGATGAAGTACAAGATGGCTCACAACAAGCAGATTCATCCAACAACACTTTCAAATACAAGTCTTCTCATCCTGAGGATCAAATCATTGGAAATAAAGAAAGTCCCAGAAGAACAAGATCACACTTTAGACAAGAAGAATCTATAATAGGACTGATATCAATGATTGAGCCTACAACAGTTGATGAAGCACTTTCAGATGATGGATGGATCTTAGCAATGCAAGAAGAGCTGAATCAATTTCAAAGAAATGATGTGTGGGATCTGGTACCCAAACCTTCTCAGAAGAACATTATTGGAACAAAATGGGTATTCAGGAACAAACTGAATGAGCAAGGTGAAGTAACCCGAAACAAAGCCAGACTTGTTGCACAAGGATACAGTCAACAAGAAGGCATTGATTACACTGAAACATTTGATCCAGTTGCAAGATTGGAAGCAATAAGGTTACTTTTATCTTATGCAATTAATCATGGAATTATATTATATCAAATTGATGTCAAGAGTGCATTTGTCAATGGCTTCATAGAAGAAGAAGTGTATGTCAAACAACCTCCTGGTTTTGAGGATCTGAAGCATCCTAACCATGTTTATAAACTAAAGAAATCACTATATGGCTTGAAGCAAGCTCCCAGAGCTTGGTATGACAGACTAAGTAATTTCTTGATTAAAAATGATTTTAAACGAGGTCAAGTTGATACGACACTCTTCAGAAGGACCCTTGAGAAAGACATTCTTGTTGTGCAAATATATGTTGATGATATAATATTTGGTTCTACTAATGCATCTCTTTGCAAGGAGTTTTCCAAGTTAATGCATGATGAATTTGAAATGAGCATGATGGGAGAGCTGAAATTCTTCCTGGGCATTCAAATTAATCAAAGCAAAGATGGAGTATATGTTCATCAAACAAAATATACAAAGGAGCTTCTGAAGAAGTTCAAGCTTGAAGACTGTAAGCTGATGAACACTCCAATGCATCCAACATGCACCTTAAGCAAAGAAGATGTAGGATCAAAAGTAGATCAGAAGCTATACAGAGGTATGATTGGTTCTCTGTTATACCTCACTGCATCTAGGCCAGATATTTTGTTCAGTGTATGTCTGTGTGCAAGGTTTCAGTCAGACCCTAGAGAATCTCATTTAACTGCAGTTAAAAGAATCTTCATGTATCTGAAAGGAACAACTAATCTGGGACTCCTTTATAGAAAATCCTCAGATTACAAGCTAATTGGATTCTGTGATGCTGATTATGCTGGTGATAGGATTGAAAGAAAGTCAACCAGTGGCAATTGTCAATTTCTAGGTGATAATCTGATATCCTGGGCTAGCAAAAGACAAGCAACTATTGCTATGTCTACAGCAGAAGCAGAATATATTTCAGCTGCAAGTTGTTGCACAAAACTACTCTGGATGAAACATCAGTTGGAAGATTATCAGATTAATGCTAACAGTATTCCCATCTTTTGTGATAATACTGTTGTTATTTGTTTGTCAAAGAATCCAATTCTGCATTCAAGAGCCAAGCATATTGAGATCAAACACCATTTTATCAGAGATTATGTTCAAAAAGGAATTTTAGATATAAAATTCATTGACACTGAAAATCAATGGGCTGATATATTTACTAAGCCTTTAACAGTTGAAAGATTTGATTTTATAAAGAAAAATTTGAACATGCATTATGTGTCTGATTAAAATTGCTTGCTCCTAAATGAGAAGTTTAGGTTCTGAAGTCACTTCAGAAGCTATAATCCTTCAGAAGCTCTTAAGTGGGGTTCTGAGGAAAATGTGCTCCTGATGAGTCATCAGAATTTCAAACTTCAGAAGCGGAATCTTTGTGCTTCTGAATAGTAGGAGTTAGTGGAATTTCTAGAGTTGCTTCTGGTGACACCTGTCCCACTAACTTATACAGCTCATCTGAAATCTGATAACGTAACATAAATGTATTGGTGTATAACAAAAAAAAAGGCAATGATGATCTTTATGCTTTCGTAGTACTATCTCGCGCCCCCAAACTGTCATTAATGCTGTGTTTGTTTGTCCCCTGTGTATTCAAACATTTTTACTAAAAACACTTAAACAAAACACACACTACTCACTTCACTACTTACACTTTCTATTTGTTGCTTTCGTATCTGCTAAGAAAACGCTCTCAACCTAGAACCCTAAAACTTCATCATCTTCAAACAAATCAATGGCATCCTCTAGTTCTGCTCCAGAATCTGGTAATCCAAATCAACAAGTAGCTCAACAACAACAAAATCAACTAGAAAGGGCTGCTTATTTACTCAGTGGATCTACAATGAAAATCCAAGAACATCAACTAAAGATTCAAGTAGAGAATCCGGTCGATTTCATGTCGCTTACGTTTCATGGATGTGATATTAAAGATTTCTATGCTACACAAGGTTGGCTACAGTATTTCAAGCTTCTGAATGGTCCAACATACAAAGCACTTGTAAGGCACTTTTGGGTAAGAGCGAGTATCTTCGACAAGAAAGCTGCTGAAGAAGAAGAGAGAAATCTGGTTCTCCTTTATCCAGAGCTTGCTGGAAAGACAAGGGAGGAAATGCATCTGGAACCCTTCACTAGCACTGAGATAAGATCAAGTGTGATGGGTGTCCCCGTTAAAATTACCGAACAGATCATAGCTTCTGTTCTGGGTATTAAAGCTGAAGGAATTTATTCTGGGATTGAGATTCCCAACTCTCATACCAGCACCTGGAAAGAGATTGTGAATATGACCCTGTTTAACTCCAAAAAGGGTGGAAAGTACAGTGACCTGGATATGCAGAAGAAGATGCTTCTGAAGATTCAGTTTGAGAATCTGCTACCAAAGGGTGGTGGTAGTGATCAACCCTCCCTAGCCCACAAAGTCTTCATTCATCACATCATTAATGATGAAAAGGTTAACTTTCCAAGATACATCTTCAAGTACATGGTCAAGGAACTCTGGAAGAGTCAGAATGAAGACAGAATCTGGGTCCCTTGTGGAAGATTGCTGTCTGAAATCTTTCATCAAGGAGGAATCATTGAAGCTTTCAGCCAAACACGGTTCTACACTGATCAGATGCTTGATACGGTGGTAGGCAAGGTGATAAATGGAAAGACCCTGAAAAATATGCAATTGATAAAGAGAGTCACTCCACTCAAATCAGATTTGAGTGAATCTATGGTGGTTTCAGATTTGATGGCCAACTTTCCTCCAATATGCAAGAAGGATACACTAGCAGTGCAGATGGCACTTCTCAGTGACCACTTTGCAAATACTGGCGAGAGAATAGGGCTTAATGAAGTTCCTGAAGATATGCCAGGAGGCAAGCTTCCTGTGGAGAAAGGCAGGAAAACCAAGAGGAAGGAGCTCACTCAGGAGGAGTACTTAGAAGGTGAAAACCCTTCTAAGAAAGCTAAGAAAGAAAAAGCTTCTGAGAAGCTTAAAGCTGGTGCTTCTGAAGGTCCTTCTATTCAGGAAGAGGTTCAGGACCTGAATCCAGAAGCTATTATCAAACAAAAGACCAGAAGTGGTAAACAAGTTGCTCCTGCATCCAAAACAGCTACTGAACAGACTCTTCTGAAGAAGAAGAAGAGAACACCCAAGCCAAGGAAGCTAAAGGAATCAGTCTATGTGACTGAAGAGACTGATGATGCTGAAAAAGAAAAAGAAAGGGCAACGAAGAAACAAGCTAGAGAAGAAAGAGTCAGTCCAATGTTTATCATGACTCCTGAATTGGCCAAGAAATGTAAAGAGCATGGTGCCAAAATAATGGCTGAGAAGAAGAGAAAAGCTGCTCTTTACAAGTTGCAAAGAGATGAGGAGCTCAAGGCAAAGGGACTGGAAAACTGTGATCAATTCTATCTTGAGAAGATTGCTGAAGTCCAAGCGATGTCAAAGAAGGTTGATGAAGAAGCTGTAAGATCAGCTGAAGCTGATGCTACTGAACTGGTTACCAGGGAGGTAAAGAAGAAGAAGAAAGCAGAGGCTGAAGCTCTTCAGAAGGTCCTGGAGATAGCCAGAGAAATTGAAGTTCCTGCTTCAGTGTTGCTCAAGGATGCTGCTGCTGAAGTAGCTGAGCAAGCATTGAAAAGCACTGCAGAACATCAGATGGAGGTGACTGGAGAAGTTGAAAGTCTGCTGCTGGCTCCTGGATCAGAAGTTATGTCAGGTACTTCTTCTACACAACCTTTAATACATATAGAATCTGACTCAACCTCCACTCAATCCAAATCCTCATCATCCTCATCTACTGATATGGATGATTTTCCTATAAGCATTCTTCGCAAAGGCCAATCACCATCATCCAAACTCCATAAAAAGCCTTCTAAACCTGCTTCCCCTTTCAAACCAATGGAACCCCCTATTGGAGTTAGGATAGGTAATCTGCTTGAAATAAGAAGTAGTAAACTACCTCCTAACCATCCACTTCAACCACAAACCATTCAACCACTCAACATGATCCTTCTTGAAAAACTTGAAGATGATTCTGTTTTGAACAATCTTAGCAGTCATCTATCAGGTGAACTACCAAATGTTGATATAAACCCACAAAAAGCCTCTGAAGTAACAACTTCTGAAGTTGCTTCAGAAAGCCCACAACAACAAGCACCTGGACCACAAATGACCTCATCCTCTCCTGAACACACTATTTCTGAACAAAGCGTTCCTGAACACATTGTTCTTGAACAAACTACATATGACCATACTCCTACACCCACTGACTCTGAAAATGCTATGGAGATTGATGATACGATTACTCCTAAAATCTTGATGAAGAGGCTGAACAATCTTCGCCTATGGAGGTTGAACAGTCTGCTTCTGATCAATCTTCTCCCAGCATCTCTCAATCTTTCTCCTCAAATTACCTCCAAATTGAACCAATTGCTGCTCCTAGACCTAGAAAACAACCTTCACCACCCACCAGATTCTTAGATTCTAATGTATTAAAAGGTGTGTGTGAAAACATAGCTGAGAAAATGATCAAGCTCATTTCATCCAGAAATGACTTGAGTCGCAGAGAGAGCTATGACAAGCAGTGGAGAAGGCTCAAGGAAAGAGTTGTAAATGTGATGAATGCCTTATCCTCCACTTGCGTTGAAGCTCAGGAGCAAGCAAAACAGAAGTTGCAGGACTGGCTAAATGGAATTGATGAAAACCTTGAAGAAGTAAAGATTCTGGGAACTTGGGCAAGATCCTCATCAAGTATAAGAGGAAGGGAAGCAACTGATTTTCTCCCTCAATACATTCACCCAAAGGACCTGGATTTATCTTTTCTATCCAAGGTAAATCTGAAGGCATCAGCTCCTGATCTGGCTCTAGTTCAGAGAAACAAGATTCTGGAAGCAAAGAATCAGAAGCTTGAGAAAGACTTGTTAGAGCAAAGGCTACTTCTCCTGGAACATAAAGCTGAAACAGATGCTAAGTTGGAAGAAGCCAGAATCAGAGAGGAAAATCTGACCAGAAGCTATGAGCGATTCAAAGCAGAAATAGAGAAGAAACAAGAGGAAACAAATGAACTACTCAGAAAGATTCTTGAAAACACCAGCAAACAAACCAACCCTTAGTTGCACACCTTTGTTGTTGTTGTTGTGTTGAATCTTGTTTATCTTGTATGCTTCTGAATATTGAATTGCTTCTGAATTCTACAATGTTTCTGAACTTAAATGCTTCTGACTCTATAAACTGCTTCTGAATGACTTGTCTTAACGTATATATTTATTTCTCATTTTGATTTGTTTATGCTCTGAACCTTTTATACGTTATGTTTTTCTCTTCTCTTCTTTTTGTTTATTTCTTTTTGTTAATGACAAAAGGGGGAGTATATGTGATAGTATTTAAAGGCTCTGAGCCACTTTAATATCTTTTGAAATTTTGAAAAACTTCTTATCATTCTACCCTGAATTAAAAGGGTAATACAAGCTCTGAATCTATGAAGAAGTATCAAAATTCAAATTTATTATTTGAACCTTTACTTCTTTCTTTCATTTGCGTTAAAATTCTTTATTGTGCGTTAAATGAATTTAATTAACAAGATAGAACTCAGGGGGAGCTTACAAACCTCACCTTGAAAGTACTATTAGACTCAGGGGGAGCCTACAAACCTCATACCCTATAAGTCAACTTTTTAATTAGATTAACAACAATTGATCAAATTTTAAATACTATTGTTTGTCATCATCAAAAAGGGGGAGATTGTTGGAACAAAATGTGTTTAACAATAATTCCTAAGAGTTTTGATGATAACAAGGTATTAAAAATTGACAATTGGTATTGCTAACATTTGTTCAAGTGTACAGGACCATAGACAAAGTGTTATATCTTAACAAGGTTCTGAAAGAACAAATAAAGAGCAAAAGATATATTATTTGAAGCTTAAGGCGCTCCTGAAGACTTGCGCTCCTGAAGACCTGTGCTCCTGAAGAGTATGACGTCATCAGAAGCTGAAGGCCCTCAAAAGCTGGTTCTTCAGAAGCTGGTTCTTCAGAAGCAACAATATTTCACCAGAAGCAAAATGATTCAAGGTTTTATGATTTAAGTGTTGTATTTTGGAGCGAAAGTCACATAGAATTGGCAGAAGATCAGTGGAATAATGCAACGGTCATTTTAAAAAGATTTGAAGTCATTTGGCTGCAAAGAAAACAAGAAGCGTTGACATTGTACTCTGTACGAACTGTACAACCACCTTCTCCACTACTCTGTTATGTGTCTCAACTACCAGACAAGAATAACAGCTCTCATGTACAACCAAGCCTGCATCTTTGTTCCCTCTCAACTAGAATGGATTTGAAATTGATCCTTTATAGGACAATAACTTAATCAGGCAAAGAATCATTGGTGAAAGATCAAGCTTCAACAACGACTCTTTTTGGATGAATTGGCACTTACAACGTTCATTTCACACCTCTATATAAAGGAGTGAAGACTTGAAGAACAATAGGACTCCACAACATTTTGAAAGCGCCAAAACTCTGTCAAATTGTTTAAGCATCCAAAGTTCACTTAGAATTTCAGTTTTCAAGTTCATATCTTTGAAATTCATAAGTCTTAAGAGTCTTTATCTGAATTATTTTGTGAACACCACTGATTGTATATCAAGTGTTCAACCTCAAACATTTTCCTTGTAATTTTGTTTGATAGAAGTCTCTTGCTTGTGTGCTTGAGCATTAGAAGTCTCTTGATTGTGTTCTTGAGCATTTGAAGTCTCTTGCTTGTGTGCTTGAGTATTTGTAATCAGATATTACATTTAGTGAACTCTCCTTGGAAGTGCAAGGGGGACAGGACTACTTCCGGTTTGTGGAAGGAACCTGTATAAATTGCTTGTGTCCTGCTTCTTCTCTTTTCTCTCTGTTTATCATTCCGCTGCATACGCTCCTGAACCTCATCTTCAGAAGCTGTCTCAACTGCTTTTGATCATTAGTGTTCTGAGTTTTAAGAGAAAACGAAATTAAGTCTAACACAATTCAAACCCCCCCCACCCCCCCCCCCCCCCCCCCCCCTCTTGTGTTTTTCTCCCCTTCAAAGTTTAATCCCAGTATATTCATTTCCCAGTTAACTTTCGTGCCATCTACAATTTTATATTTTTCTAACTTATGAAACGAAACACCTTAAAATTCTATAACTTAGAACAATATTGATTGTTGAAAAGCTTAAATATCGCACTAGTCCCTATGGAGACGATAACAAAAATACTTACTTTTGATATTACATCAATTGTGCACTACGTTAATCAAAATAATCTCTGACTTTAAAATGATCCATTAATATTATCATATAAATTCATCAATATATTTACTTATTGTCATATTAGACCCTATAAGAAAAGAGTTGTTGTTAGCATTGAGGGATTATTTTTACGTTAGTGACTATTATGACTAACGAAGTGCACAATCAGAGACTGTTTTTAAATTTCGATACGTTGAGGGACTATTGTGACAACTCGTTACACATTCAAACAAAAGGACTATTTGGCCAATTTTCTAGTGATATATTTTATCTTATTATGAGTTTTTTTTTTTTTTGAACTAATATTTTTCTTTTTTTATATGATTCCAAATTAGGATGAAGGTGAGAAAAACACAAAGGGAGGGGAGGGGGGGGGGGGGGGGGGGGGGGGGAGTAGATTGTGTTTGTCTCTTTTTGTAGTCTTTGATAACTTAGGTAACATCGAAACATAAGGAGATAAGAGATAGAAACGACACAAATAGTTTATCCATGTCCACCCCACAACCTGGGATTACTGCAGTCTCTATGCACTTTTAGGAGATTTTTTCACTTTAATCAAATCTTGATTACAACAATAATACTAAGACAACCTTGTCCTAGATTTCCTTGCCTCAACCTAGAGGACTTTCTAATCTCAATACAAAGACTTACAACAACAAGTTGTTTACAAAAAGATAGTTTTTACATAAACTTGAGGAGTGGTAAACATATACGAAGCACAATATACTCAAAGTGTATCCCTTACAAACGTTTCTTTTGAATTTTTCTAGACAATGTATATACTATGAACAAGTATGTATATAATTACAGTAGTATATATGAACATGTTAGACTCTATGGAAGTATGTATGTTGACTTGCACAAAGTTGGCCTTAATCTTGGTGCAGAGCCTTGCCATTATCTATGACACAAAGCTCATAAAGATCCAGAGCTTTAATCGATAATGAAGAGCTTTTACTTCATGTCCATAGTTTTTCCTTAATCTAGAGCTTTGGTTTTCTATGAAGTGCTTGAACTTCTTGTTGTAGAGGTAGTATATTACTTTGGCACTTTGAATTTCCTACACAATTAGACACACATTAGTCAATCCTAATTGTTCTCAAACATGATTTGTATATTGCCTTGTTATGATAAGAACTTTTAAGATTTTGTTCTTTTAACCAATTTTGGTTAGGAGTCATATTTCTTTATTAGGAGTCATATTTTATTTTATTTTCGTGGTATGATTCCAGATTTTGAATTTAGTAGTTTTATTAGCAAGTACACCGTCCCGCCTAAAGTACAACATGTTTTGACGAGTATCCTTTCTAGTAAAAGTGTTCAAGATATGGAAGTGAAGTTTGACATGACCACAATACAAAAAGCAATTTTTGGGTGTTTGCAAGTAGCACATGCTCAATATTTTCTTCTTTTTTTGTTGACAAAAACTCAATATTTTCTTCTAAATATCCATATTGATGGGTTAGGCTAACATATGTCATAAGTTGAGTATTGTACTGTCCTCTGTATCACTTTACCGATGACACGTGCTCTGTTTGGCATACGGCATGTCTGGATACCTTTAAGCAGCACACAATTCATTATAAGGATCTTCCTTGCTTTAAATGCAAACATGAATTTAGGGATGCACTTTTTATATATTTAGGAGGGCAGGAGTATCTATGAAGAAGGAGGCGTCTGTGAACTTCTTAACCGATCCTCAAGAAGGAAGTTTGACACTTAGACCAACAAATGTTCTGGTGTATGGCTGGGAAGCATGGAAACGAGCATGTGTGGAATTTAATGGGGTCTCCTGTAACACCCCGTTTTCCCAACATAAAAATTTCTTAAAAATAATCAGAGTATTCACAACTTAAACGGAATGATACATTTCTTAGAAATCACAAATGAAATAAATAATAATTTATTCTTCAAAACATCTCAAAATAAAATCTCAAATACTTCGCAGCGGAATTTAATTCAAAAACCTTAAACAACTTTGGCATGAAGGCCTCAACGTAAAATCTCATCAAAATGTTTCAACATCATGTTCATAGAATCTCATAAAAATAATACGTAAATAATAGAAAACAATAACAAAGTTCCTCATCCCGTTACGTATCAGAGCACCTAAGGACACAGTGAGAGGTAGTCACTCACAACAGCAATCAAGAGCTAATCTTGATCACCTGCAAGTTACCCATACGAAGAGCAACATTTTCAAGCAGAAGGGATGAGATTTCACATTCAATAATAATAAGCATATAATTCTTTAAAAGAATTTAACAACACATAACAACATCTATTCATCATTAGTAAGACTAATAAACAATAATTTAAGTAAGAGAATTTATCAACATAAACAACAACAAATCATCATCAAGAATGCTTCACATAAACAACATAAACACCAACAAATCATCATCAACAATGTTTCACATAAACAACATAAACACCAACAAATCATCATCAACAACAGCAACAACTTCTCAAATGATCGTCAATTATATTATGCAATGACGACTCTACAATGCAACGACAACAACAACTCATCTTAACATCACATCGACTCGACAATGCAATATGCATGTGGTACCATCAGGGCATAAACCCCCGTCGCTAAAGGTCAAATAAGACCTGTCAGGCATTGAGACCCCCATCGCTAAAGGTCATAAAAGGACCTGTCAGGCATTAAGCCCCCATCGCTGACTATGCTATGCAACAACACGACTTAATGCAACGACACGACTCAAATGCAACAATCTTCAAATATCACATCTTTAAATCAAACATCTTCAAATAGCATATTTTTACACAACACATCTTTAAATCATACATCTTTCAATCACACATCAATTATACATCTTTAAATCATTCATCTTTGTTCATCATATAATAAATCATCAATCATGAACAACATCATATTCAACAACAATAATTCATCAACGTATATATATATACATAACTTTAGCATATAAATTCATCATCAACAACTTAATTAACATCAAATTCACATACCCAAACATTGCATCAAAACATAAGCACATATTTCACCAATTAAATCCACAATAATCACTTTATACAAATATGCACTTATGGTAGAAGTAGAAAAAGATATTATACAAAAGATTATGAAAGAAATCTAACCTTAATTTCTACAACGTCAAATCTAACAACAACTACAAGGTTAAACCTTTTTCAGAATTATACAACCCATTATTAGAGAAAGCTAGTCTCACCCTTACCTTAGATTAGATGATCGGTCTCTACGAGATTGTTCCTCTTCTCTTTCTCTGACTTCTCACTTTCTCCCTTTTTCTCCCAAAAGCAGTTTGCACGTAATCCTTATTTTCTAATTCCAACTCTCCCTTTTTATATAAATCCTTAACCTACTTATTTTCTCTTATTTCTAAATCTGCCCCCAAAGTCTCAATATTCTATATATATATATAGACACACACACACCAAATAACAAATATATCTCTACACCACATAACAAATATATTTCTATAACAAATAACATAATATTTCTACACCAAATAACATATATATTTCTACACCAAATAACATAATATTTCTACACCAAATAACACATATATTTTTACACCAAATAACATATATATTTCTACACCAAATAACACATATATTTTTACACCAAATAACATATATATTTCTACACCAAATAACACATATATTTTTTTACGCCAAATAACATAATATTTCTACACCAAATAACATATATATTTTAATATAATATTCTACTAAAACACCAACACATGACACAAAATAACACACATCACCATAAATCAAATAAATTATTCAAAAAGACTCTAAACTCAATCAAATAATTAAATAAATAAAATAGGGAGTTACATCTCCTCGTTGTGGGATTGGGGATCATGGTTTATACTATGTGACAAGCAATCCTCAAAGCTGCTTCAAGCAAAGTGGTCAAACATGAGAAAACACGTTTTGACAATCAACATGACTTTATATCATTTGCATTTGACATTTTTGACTTCCTACCACGAGAGGTTGTTGATCTTCTACAAAGAATTCAAAGAATCATGTATAGCAATGTGTGTCACCTTTGCTTATAAAAGTTGTATTTAAAATGATTAATTTTAGTTACCATCCAAAAAGAATTAATAGCGCAACTTGTTGTCCATCTGTCCTGTATTTCTATATAAAAGTAATTGAAATATGATTATTTACTATCTCACCTTGTTCTTCAAATAATAATAATAATAATAACAACAACAACAATAATAATAAGATTCTATCACTAACTTTTCCAACAGAAACTTCATTCCCTTTGGAGATTGTCCCATTCCTATGATGCCATATTTTAACACGGTAGACAAACAAATCAAAGGACGGTTTTTTTTTTTCTTCCTTCTTTCCCATAAATGAAGATTTTGTAAATTTTTTTTTGGTTACTTTGGTTTTACCAGAGTGGTTTCGATCCAGGGACCTGTGGATTATGGGCCCACCACGCTTCCACTGCACCATTCTGATTTTATTAAAGATTTTGTAATTTCTTCTTCCCCAAAGATTATCTCTTTCCCTTTAATAATATTGTATAAATCAGATTTGGTATGGGTTAGCTTAGTTTCTTTAAAAAAGTATATTGTATAATTCTTTGACATTATATTATGCCTTAAACACATTATAGTTTTTTTTAAGGAGCACTTTATAGTTTATACAATTAAACGTTTTTTAACCAAATAAAATATTAAACAAGAAAGAGAATTAATTTATTCGAGTAACCCAAAAATAACTTTTTGAAGCACCATTGTCAATTCACAAATCACAACAGGATAAAAATTGAGGCAACATGAAAATAGCAATCCGCGATAGGAATACGAGTTACAACACTATGAGATTGATATGTTTAAAGATGTCGATTTTTAGATGTTGTCCATAATCAATGAATTATCTTAAAAATTAGTTGAGACCGATAAAACAAATTCTAATTCATTGATTGAAAAAGTGTTATGACTTTTGTTGACTCCTCTATTGTCAATAGAAACCACAAAATGTGCATTTTCATCAATAAAAATTATATGATATGATAATTGTTTATATTGAAGATGGGATTGGTGAAAATGTCTACCTTAGATGTATTATTTGATGATTTTTTTTTTTTTTTTGGGTACAAATATTAGTTGATGATTTTAATGTCTCTATGAAACATATCTTTTAATTTCTTAAACTTTAGTGGTAAATGTCATTTCTCTGTATTTGTTTGACGATATTAAATTGAAATATATCTTATAATTTCTTAAATATTTTATCTATGTTGTGAATCTAAAAATCTATTTTTTTTCTCTAATAAAGCATATTTTTCCACTTGGCCCCCCCAATGCTAAAAACGTGGCTCATGTCCCCCTGCAAGACAGAATACGAAAATGAACATTAGAAGAAGAGATTCGCATTCTCGACATTTATCTTGCCAATCACGCACAAACAAGCATTTGAGTTATCAAGTATTAACTTTAGTGTGAGATTCTTTTCTCATACTCACTCATACAACTCTCAGATTCGAAGGAAGCTACATGCTACTTTACAACTAGTGTCTAATCATATAGTACCCTTATTTGAGCTAGACTTGGGACGGACCCAACAAATTATGCCCCAGATCAATGAATTCATTGCTTATAAAAGAAAAACCTGAATATAAATCTAAATAGTCATATTTTCCATTTATAATTATGTGGACATCTCAATATTCCAACAGAAGATTGATCTTGGCATATCATGCTCCCAGCCGACATTATTATATGGTATACTAATAGTACAATATTTGATGATGTTGGAGTTGATTTGTGACATTTTACCTAGAGCAGGTACTATAAGTGTCGATACCAAATTTCAGATTCTTTTTTGAGGAACGAAATTTCAGTATCTTGATTACGGACATATATTAAGTTCTAAATTGGCGCGGTATTTGATGGACGCAAAACATTATCAAACTTCTATTTTCTGGCACAAATATAGTAGGTAGTAGCATTAGGATAAGTTTCCTTCAAAAAAGGATAAGTTAAAACAGGAAATGAATCACGAACAAATGATGGATTTAAAGGATAGAGAATTTGAGCTTTAATGTCTGTCTTTTGCGATGGAAACTTTCGTACTATTATCATGACATGATAATCCAAAAGAAAAAGAAACTACTTACAATCCCAATTTCAATTGAAAATAAGAAGTAAACTAGTAACAACAGACTCTTTCCCTAAAAAAAAACAGACTCTTTATCACACATTTTAATAATCATTTTTTTTATTGATTAAAATTCATATTAGTCTCGTTAAATTTATACGAAACCCTCTTAATTTAATTTGATGAGACTCAAAAATTTGAATCAAAAGAAGATAGCATGTGTTAGGATGTTTGTGTTGCAAAGTGTGTTCATAAAATTAGTCAAATAAGAATAGCAGATATCAATTAGGTTAGGTTTCGTTTAAGGATGACAAAATGGGTTGGATTCGTCGGGTTGGTGTGTTTAACCCACCATTTTTAACGGGGTGGGTTGAAATTTTGAACCCACCACAAGTAAGGTGTCCGCTCCGCCTAACCCGCTAAAAAGCAGGGCGGTGACGGGTGGGGCGTGTTGGCCCATTGGTTGATATTTTAAAAAGAAACTCTTTTTCACTTCTTTTTATTCATAAGTCACAATCAATTTTCCTATTTTCTCCTGGGGGAACAAATTCAATTAATTTTATCAATTTTGGTTTATGATTTTAGCCTTATATTTTTAACAATTAGTTAATTTATTACTCATGGAGTTTTTATTTTCAATGTCTTATTGATTTAATATAGAATTTTAGAAGATGTAATTTATATGTTTGAATAATTATATTTATATTTTTAGTGGAGTCACTAGTTGTATATTTAGATTTCTTTAAATTGGCTTTAAATTTATATATTTTTACATTGTTTATGTAAAGATTTTATTTAATAATTTTTTTTCAAAAAAAACATTGAAGGGTTAACCCAACGGTCCGCGCGTAAAACGGGGTGGGGGGGACGGGGCGGGTTTGCCCTTTTTGCCATCTCTAATTTTGTAACATCCTAGACGACTTTAATCATTGTTGACTGACCCTACAAACCAACACGAGTCTTTTCAGCGTGTTTTGTCCTCGCTCGCACGCTTGCTGAGAAACTTTTCGGTAGGTCACCCATCCAATGACTACTCCAAGTCAAGCACGCTTAACTGTGGAGTTCTTATGGAATGGGCTACCGAAAAGAAGATGCATCTTGTTGATATAGGTAGTACCAAACAATTATTATATGCATTCCTTTAACCATGCAGTCTCATACTTGCACGGCCTCGGGTTCCCTCTCATTCCGGTGTGATTCGGTTCGTCTAGAAGCTATCAGGAGCCGCTCATTGTCGTGCCTTGTGCACCGGTGACCACTCCCCGCCCTCATCATCCTTGGGTGTTACATGCCCGCCAGCTTCTGCTTGGTTTGTCCACTAACCACACTGTATTGGAAGAGGTCTGTTATGATACCATTTATAACATCCCACATGACTTTAATCATTGCTAACTAATCCTAGAAACCAGCACAACTCTTTTTAGCTTGTTTTGTCCTCACTCACAAGTTTATCGGGAAACTTTCTAGTAGGTCATCCATCCAAAGACTACTCCAAGCCAAACACGCTTAACTGTGGAGTTCTTATGGAATGGGCTACCGAAAAGAATATACATCTTGTTGATATAGGTAGTACCAAATAATTCTTATAAACCTTCCTTTAACGATGCAGTCACATACCTGCACGACCTCGGAATCCCTCTCATTCCGGTGTTATTCGGTTCGTCTAGAAACTATCGGGAGCCGCTCGTTGTCGTGCCTTGTGCACTGGCGACCACCCCCCGTCCTCGTCAGCCTTGGGTGTTACAAGTTTCGTTGTAGTTTTAATCCTTTATTTGATTTTATGCTCCCTCCGTCCTAAGTTATATGACGTTTAAGATATTTCACACGTGTTAAGAAATGTAGTAATTAATTGTGTGGAAAGAGGTATTATCAGTTGTTTAACAAAATTGTCTTTAATGAATTTTATGAGAAAGATAAATGAAAGAATTTAAAGAAGAGAAAGTAATAAATAGTTAAGGATATAATAGAAAAAGTAACATTAATGCTTCAATGGTATTGTAAAACGACATATAATTTAAAACAATTTTTTTATTTCCAAAATGACATATAATTTGAGACAGAGAGAGTACGTGGTCTCTATATTTAAAAACTAGCTTAAAAATACATGCCTACACTCGCGTCTAAATATTTCAATAATATCAAACTGATACACTCGCATGTATTTTCATTGTATTAGGGACTACAACTTTATAAATATGTATTTATAAAAGAATAATATAACAATAAGTAAGTATATTTAGAAACTAATATGATAAATTTACATGGATAGTTGTGTCGTGGGAAATTCATTCTACAAAAGCCGCTTTCAGTGTATGTAAGAATTTATTTCAAAATCAAATTCAAACTCAATTATCTTAATCAATTTCTTTCCTTGATTACTTCCTACATGCGACAACTATTCGATTAAACAACATGCTTACAATGCAATTCACATTTATATTGTGCTACATTTTTTGTTACTTCAATTACCAAATATGTTTTCTCCCCCGCCACCTTTCAATTCCCACTTAAATAATGTCTGTAATTTTTCAAGATTTTTTTTTACTATCTTATTGCTTATATCTTGATATTTATAGCTCGCATACAAATATTTATCTGTCTAGGAAGTAATTAGTCAGTAATTAACGAAAGATATCGAAAGCGAGTTGACCCTAGTTGTAAGTTTTTAGGAGGTGACATTACTAATACTAAGTAAAATATGTTGAACCTAGGAGGTAACTAGTTAGTAATTAAGGAAACAAGCGACTCCAAGGAATAAACCTTATATAACCATTCTCTTAAACTCTTGGTAAGGTAGACGTTGATAAGGAAGCTCCTTTGTAGAACTACTAAGTGAGAGAGAGAGAGAGAGAGTATGCTATGAGTGTATTAAGATTCCTAGAGGGTAGAACTAAAGGAACCTTCGCCTTCATTGCCTTGGGAAATCATGGAAAGCCAATATAAAGTCTATGTTTTCAATTACCTTAGAGACGGTAAGACCCCACATGTAAGGATCACCGTGTGACCAGCATGTGCAATTTCCAAACTATTAGGTTAGTAACGTCCCAACGGCCTCATCACTTGTATAGTCTACCTAAGATAAATAAATGCGACATGACTGTTATTTAATATCCAACAATATAAATAGGGGGATTCGAAGAATCCTAACAGCTGCAACCAAAAACAGGTAAACTTGCTTTGTTGCAAATAGATAAAAATTGCAACTCTCTAACCCTTATCTTTTATTACATCGTCAACTTATAAAATAAGTAACGTAAATTGTTTGGACAAAACGACAATCCATGTGGATACGATATTTCACTTATAACTTTATTACTTGGTAAACGATTTGGTACACTTGCATAATCCGCACATCAACATGATATTGTATACATTATGGTTTTGTTGTGATAACAATATATGGATTTGAAAAGACACGTTAAAGACACAATAGTTATTTTTGTCACTGAATATTTAATGAATAGTTACAATAGCCTTCTCTCAATGTTGTCAATAACTTCTTTTTTTTTATGCATAGACAAATTGATAGTTAATATGTATTTTTAAATATTGATATAGCAATAAGTAAGTAAGTATATTTAGAAACTAATATGATAAACTAACAAGGATAGTTGTGTCTTGATTTTAGTTTTGGTGAGAATTTATTTCAAAATCAAATTCTAACTCCGTTATCTTAATCAATTTCGTTCCTTGATTACTTCCTAAATGTGACAACTATTCAATGTAAATAACGTGCTACAATGCAATTCACATTTATATTGTGGTACAAGGTTAAATCTTCAAGTCGTCACATGGACCAGTGAGATATTGTTAGGTTATTTTAATAACATATAAGTATCTTCGACGTAATTAATAGATTGGTTTTAAATAAAAGATGACCTAATGTGATGGATGTTTGATCTAATAGTAATTAAAGTTTGGTGGGGTTCAACATGGGTTTTCCACCATGAAAAAGTTTTTTTAGACCGTTAGATTAAAGTGAAATACAAATTTTATGATTGTTTGTCCACACTATATAATCCATCAGCATTCTCTCACCTCCATTTCACCACCACACTATTCAATTTCCGTCACAGACTTACTTTTCAATTCAAAGAACACAAATTTGGACAAATTGAGTTGAGTTTTGGAAACAAACTCTCCCGCGGTGGTGTGCCATGGCTCTCTGGCGAAGGTTCTTTGAATTAGATGTTATAAATAAATAAATAATTTGTTTTTTCTCAAACTCCACTTATTTTTGATACTCAGATCTGCTTCCGAGTAATTTTGATTTTGATGCTTTTTTTTTTCTTTCATAAATTAGATGCTGATAAATAAATAAATAATTAGTTTGAATAGTCTTATTTTAGAAACAATTGGGAGAGAGGAAAAAAACCTAGTGTGAATTTGTGTTGTTTCTATGATTGAGCAGTAAAGAAAATAAGATTCATTGTCATCCTTGACGGTGGACGTGGGTCAGTTTCAATCCTATGAGGTTGAAGACAATGTAAAAAAGATTTGGTATGGATAGACTATAATTAAATATGTGTTCCTATCAAATTTAGTGGTAAAAAATAACTTTTCCATGGTGGAAAACAACTCCCCTTTATTGTGTTAAATGAAACCTTAAAGTTAACGTAGTCTTATTTTAAAATTCAAAATAAAGTATATCATTTTTCTCTCCCTTTTAAATGGTGATTGAGTGATTGACTGTGACTATAAAAATATGAAAAGTTGAAAGGAAAAGAAGAGACATTCATTTTTCTCATAATAAAGAAAACAATTAGATTTTCTCATAAAAAAATAAGTATCTTTACCATCAAAAGATACAATAAAAGAAAAGATAGAGAGGCGAAAACAATTGCATAAAAGTATCAATAACATTTAAAAAAATCCGTACAATGGGTTTGGGTATGTTTTCATATCTCTTATAGAAATTCATGGTATAGTGAAATCATTATATCAAGATCTTGAATGAAAATTTGATAATAGAATATAAGCATTTATATGACAAACAAGGAGTGTCAATGTTCATCGAAAAACTAGAGAGGATATGAGTGACATTTTAACAAACTATAAGGGAAGTCAATGTAATTTACCTTACATGTTAAACTCAAAAATCACATTACTTTTTTCTATAGTAATCATTCATAAGGGATTCTTCCAAAAGATTACATTCCATTAAATTTAGGGCATTACTTTCCCCAACCCATGAGTTTCTCGCGTGCCCTATTCGGATTCTAAAATTTGAAATATTTTAATGTCTTTTAAGAGATTTTTATGAGATGTTTATGTCGTTCATATTCTATAATCCGAATTGCATAGAGTCCGTGAGAAATCAATAAGATGAGAAAAAGAGTCATAAATTTACACATAGAGTAATCAAAACCAATATAATTTCATAAGAAACATTAGTTACCAGTTTTTTTAGGCTTAATAACAATTTTGACCCCCTATTTTTTAAGAAGTTGCGATTTTTGGCCCCTAACAAAATAAAATACAAAACCGTCCCCTAAGTATTGCCCCTTTTGCAGTTTTGTCCCCCAGACCAATTTTGACCAAGTCAAAGCTGACGTGGATGCCACATGTGTAATTTATTTATTTATTTTTAATTATTAAAAAATAAATTATTTTTTTAATTAAAAAAATTTAAAAAAAAATAATTAAAAAATTTTAAAAATAAAATAAAAAAGTTACACACGTGGTGTCCACGTGTGCATTGACTTGGTTATAATTGACTTGGGAAGCCAAAACTGCAAAATAGGTAATACTTAAGGGGCGGTTTTGTATTTTATTTTTTTAGGGGGTTAAAAATGCTATTAAAACTTTTTATTTTATTTATGGGCTCCTCCCCAACCCAACTTCAAAAGGTAGTATATTGGATTTGTAAAATATAAATATTTGTGCTTATATAACCATGAAAGTCCAAATAAAATTCTTAACAAGTCACATATGCTTTTAACAACTTTTAATCAATTCTCTCAAACTCAATTTTATCAAAATCAATTTTCACCACCGACATACCAAACACACACTTTCTATATTGATTTTGATGGTGAAGTATAGGACAACTATATTAGAACTAGAGGAATGGACTCCAAGTATAGGACAACTATCTTAG
Source organism: Medicago lupulina (assembly GCA_958299785.1). Classification (NCBI taxonomy): domain Eukaryota; kingdom Viridiplantae; phylum Streptophyta; class Magnoliopsida; order Fabales; family Fabaceae; genus Medicago; species Medicago lupulina. The sequence continues at coordinate 80,056,205 of OY283139.1, forward strand.
AATGTCCAACACCTTTTTCAATAATATGTCATATATGATATGATATTGCAGGTGTATTAGTAGGGGTGCGGTTATGGTGCATAAAGAAATTTTTATGCACCTTGTATAAATCAAGAAATAGTTTTTGTGAGTTGTACTCCAAAACCATTGGATGTACTTAATGGTTTCCAGTAGGTGAAAAAACCAAGGACCCGTTTCTGTGAGTTGTACTCCAAAACCATTAGATGTACTTAATGGTTTTTGTGAGTTGTACTCCAAAACCATTTCTGGATTTATGCAGGGTGCATAAGGATTTCCTTATGCACCATAATCGCTGCCTATTAGTAGGGGTGTGCAAAAATGTGGTTAACTGAATTGTATCCATAAACTGAACCAAACTGGACTACAAAAAAATTGAACTATATTAAATGGTTTATGAACTGAACCACTTTTTAAAACCAGTTTTAGTTCAGTTTAAAACCGGTTCAGAACCGGTTGATATTTATGAACCTTTTTTAACCAACACAAATAAAATTACAATATGTTTTTTTTACTGGAAAGAAAGGCAATAATAAACATAATTAATCCTTGGCCCATAATTAACCAACGAAAATCTTTAGCTTAATCTTCATTCTAATCTAATAAACAATTGCCAATAACAACAATTAAAATCTTCCTTCAGCTGTTACAATTAATCATTCCAAATAAAATTACAATATGTTTTTTGACTTGTGATTATGGTTTAAGACTATCGGAATTTGAAATGCTTAATTATCATGTAGCTGCTAAAATTCATAGTTATTAGTTATTATCATGTAGCTTCCTTTGATGATATATAAGCCTACTTAGTTCAATTCTTCTTTCCTGAAGTGGTTTATTATAATATCACAGTGCTACTAACATAAAAATGTTTTTTTTTTTTGAAGGAAACATAAAAATGTTTGTGATTCATGTTTGTGGGTTTATTATAATATCATAGTACTACTAATAATATCTGATGGAGAATTATGTTAAAAATCTGAAATTCTCATATTTGTGATATCATATGCAACTTTGAATAAAAACATATGTTCACAAATAAATTATAATCATTGAAAACCAATTTTTTACCACTGTCACTGAAAAATGAGTTTTTTTAAAAGACAATGACTAAAATCCGGTTTGAAAACCAGTTCAAAAGTAATCTGGTTCAAAAACCGGTTTAAAACTGTAAAACGGTTCGAAACCAGTTCGAAATAAATAAACCTGTTCAAAACTGTAAACCGGTTCTGAACCAGTTCTAAACCGAACTGGAACTGGTTTGAAAAATTAACCAGTTTTTTTTAAGTGGTTTTAAAAATTGAATTGTATCCTTAAATGTGGTTCAGTTCCAATGCAGTTTAGAACCATGAACACCCCTATGTATTAGTGCAATGCCTCATAATACATATGTATCAATTAAACGTCATTGGAACTTAATATTGATTTTCTTTTTCCAATTCATAGAGCTAAATTTAGCCTACCAACTAATCTTTCACTAAGTAATGCTAATGGTACTCTCACCTATACACTCTTACTGCGAAAATCTGATGAGAAACAATGCTATTTGGTCGTCTCTAATGAAGATATATACATATATGATTCTTTTACCAAAAATTGTTCCCTTAAGTTAGTACATCTACACAAATGCCAAATTTATATTGACTATCTTCCTTGTAACAATGTCATGGAAACACCATTATTTGAATGCAGCTTACTAGTTCCTGATGAAGAGTCGAATTGGCGTGGATAAAAGGCCGGTTCCTTTGGCTTAGGCAATGCTTTTTCACCATTCAGCATTAAAACTGCAGCTGACATGTCTGGCCTATCATCAGCTTTCTCTTGAACACATAAAAGCCCTATTTGAATACATCGCAGTATTTCAGCTTTTGCTTCAACGAAAGAATCGTGTAGAGATTCTTCTATCAGCTCCAACGGCATTGTTTCACTCCATAATCTCCATGCCTAAAGGATACAAAAATTAAGATTGTGAGTTTTGGGTTTACTTTTCAATCAGTGTTATCAAAAAGATATAGTAACAAAATAGTGCTACAAAATGTTATTGTTACGCGATAAAGAATTTAATGCAAAATGTTGTCAAATGGCTTTTTGCGATCCGTGATTGACAACACTGCTTTAAATATGCTAATGCATATGTTGTTTCAAGTGGACTAAATCCATAGACTTACATATCCAAGAAGATCAAGATCATGATAGTCACAATATTCCCGGTTCTTGTTTCCACTAATTGTCTCTAGTATAATAACGCCAAAACTAAAGACATCAGATTTCACCGAGAAAAATCCACGTGTTGCGAACTCTGGAGACATGTAACCACTGAAACACAGTAACAAAGAAAAAAAGATATGGAGCTTAGAAAACAGGATAGTGAATGTTTATGTTTTATGAAGAAACAAATTCAAGTCATCAATTTAAGCATGCTTCTTACTAAGTTCCTACTATTCTTCTCGTTTCTCCTTCGGCTTCATCTCCCCATAATGTTCTAGCAAGACCAAAGTCTGATATTTTAGGATTCATATTTTCGTCTAGAAGAATATTGCTGGTCTTGAGATCTCTGTGGATAATCCTTAATCTAGAATCTTCATGAAGATAGAGTAGTCCTCGAGCAATCCCACAAATAACTTGGAATCGTTGATTCCAATTCAGTAAACATTTTCTAGTTTGATCTGATAATAAAAAGTTTCCGGCTTAGTCAGACGAAGACAAACAACAAATTAATCAAGGTACATAAAATCAAAACAAGTGATATATAGGATAAAATCTCAAACCAAAAATGAAGTAGTCCAGGCTTCTGTTGATCATGAATTCATATATCAAGAGTTTCTCATCGTTTTGAACGCAACAACCAAGTAGCTTTACTAGATTTCGATGCTGAAGATTGGCAATTAGCTTAACTTCATTTATAAATTCATTTGGTCCTTGTCCTGAAGTATTGCAAAGCCTCTTAACAGCTATATCTTCTCCATTTTCCAATTTACCCTAACAATCATTATTTGGAAAGTTAGAGAAGCTAATGAGAACAAATTGAGATTACCTTCTAGCTGATACAAGTTTTTCAGTTACTAGCTTGTTAAAAAGCTCTTAAAAGTTTATAAGTGTTATGGATAAGTTAAATGAAATAGCTTATAAAAAAAAGTGGTGCAGAAGTTGATTTTGAACTTATATAAGTTTACTAGTTAAAATTAGAATACTCATGGTTACTATAAAATTATCCTATCATTTTCTTTTCTCCAAGTACTTCTATAAAACTATACCAGCATTACATTATACCTTGTAAACCGGTCCAAATCCTCCTTGCCCCAATTTATTTTCAATGGAAAAGTCATTGGTTGCAGTAGCTATAGTTGATAAATCAAATATTGGTATGTCAATGTCTTCATTCTTTTTGTTGTCTGTGTGATTGCTCAAGCTAAATACTTGATTCTTCTCTGAAAGGATAGAAGAATGATTGACAATGGGTACCAAACATAAAATTATATCGGAACTTTTTTCGCTCTTGACCCTCTGATTCTTGAGGGAAGGAGCCGTGATAATTTGAAGTTCAACTAGGTCGTATCTTAAGTCTGGCCAATAAATTATTTCAGTTAGAATTCAAAATCGGATTCTCATGAACGATTTTAACTGAAACTCATTAACCATTTAAGACCAACCACTTAGTTCATTATACCATAGAGTATAGTTGCAATTGTTGAACAATCGTTTATACATAAACAAAATAAATCAGTTTAAAATAACTGAAAGATTACCAGGATTCTCTAGTTTCTTCCTCCGATTGCGGTGTATGGCGGCTCCAAGTATGACCATGATCACAATAAACACAATACATCCTACTAGAATTCCTGCAAGTTTCTTCTTGTTCAAGCCTGTGCTATGATCTGATAGGTTAAGAGAACTGTTAGTCAAAATGGTCAATTCATTAACTTCGGTGACACGGTAAATAAACATTTCATGTTCCATGTTGATTTTACATCAATGCCACATCATAAGAACATTAAATGGAATAAAGTATTAGCAGTTTAATACCTAATTCTGAAGCTGCAACTCTCATGTAAAGGTCTTGTCCTCCAGAGGGTAATTTTCTGGCATCCAAAATGTCATTAAACCAAAGCAAGCAACCACTTCCACCATCTCTGATATCTAAATTTGCATATGCTGTGCAAGAACAGTTTCCAATACAGAATCTCTCGCATTCTTCAAGGTTCATGCTCTTATTAAACCAAGATTTTGATGTATCTGGCAACTTCATTCCCAGAAGTTTAAAAAATCTATCACTATTGTCACAATCTAACTTAACTCTCCTAACGCAACCATCCGACCAAATTTGTGAATTCCACTTTTCCTGAGATTTTGGAATGAAACCTTTAAAACATTCACATATTGGAGAATTATCAAAATCACAATTAGAATTTGCACCACAGAGAGCATAATTATCGCACTGATCCGAAGGACCAACAAAGACAAGTTGCCAACTCTTTGTCTGATCGGACAACATGTAACGCGATACTTGACCGATTGGAGTTAGCATGTACCTTGAAACAATGGACTTGTCCAAAAGTTCATATCCATAAGAAACTTCCTTTTCAGTAATCACAAACGTAATATTGAAGGATTTGTAAAGTGTTTCAGACGAGATTCCGGATAAAATTTTTCCATTCCATGAACCTACTCTAAATAATAATGTGTTTCCTTTTGTAATCACTACTTGAGGATAACCATTAGTATCTATATGATATGAATACAAACCAGTAGCAGGATCTTGCGTATCCCTCCAAGATACCAAACTTGTATAATTACCAGTTAATAAGTCCCTTCTAATTCTCATACCTGGAATCAAAGTATCACTAGGAAGATCAAAACTTTGCCACAAAATATTTTCTTGGTTGGTTTCATCTTTCACAACAAGGTTTCCATTTTCCAAGAGTTTCACAATCGGTTTCGTTACTGCTTTTGATGTATTAGAGGACCATATCATAGCCCCTTTGGAATCAACAATAACAAGAGTTCCTTTATCTGTGAGATTCAAAACTCCTGATAAGTTTCCTAGTGGAACATCTCTATTTGCTATCCACACAGGAGTTTTTGGTGAAATGTCTTTGTACCATATACCAAAATATTGAATATTTGAATCACCAAAGTTGAAGAAACCAGCTTCAAAAGTTTCATCTGTTGAGATTAAAGTCTCATTATGTTTGAGAGATTGTCCTGGAACAATGGTTTCTAAGGTATTGAAGGTTGGTATGAAGGGGAAGACTAGAAAGCAATAAACTAGAACCTTGAAGTTTTCCATTCATTAGTTCTTGGTTAGAAAGTTAGTCTATAAATGTTGGCTTTTTTCAACTATAAATTATAACACAAAATCTTCAAGAGATTGTTTTGCTATTGAATTAATTGACAGGTTATTTTGTGCTTTTGTTAGAGGGTCAAAGCATATGTATCTACCTTAGAGGTCAAAGTTTTATATTTGTCAATATAATACAACAACATTAACTTCTAGCCGCAAAGAAAAATCATACTTCCTCTTAGCTTACTTCTTTCGCCTTTATTATGAGAAGAAAAAACAAAAAAACATCAAAATCAAATCATTAAGTATTGCAACTTTTTAAACATTTTTACACATATATCTTTATAGAAAATTATGAAACATTAGATACATCAACTAATAATAAAAAGACATACATTAAATGAGGGGTAAAAATGTCTTTTAAATAATAGCTACACCTTAAAAGTTGTGACATTTTTTTTACAAATATTTCAATTTCTTTTTGAAAATTTTCTTATAGTAAGGACTCGAGGGAGTATTTACAAGGGTTATAACACTTTCCACATATATTAAGAAAAGCTAATAATGTAATTAATGTGTATGCTCTTGTATATAAATATGTCTAATGTGATTTTTCATCTTTTAAGATAAATTATTAATATGAAAAAATATATGTTAGGGGAAAAACTAACCCCTTAACCATTTGGTCTGATGTTTGATCTCTCGTCATTGCGTATAGTAAAACATATGTTGGCATGAAAAATGTTCATGTTTGATAGTAATGTGTAGGGGTGGCAAAACGGGTTCGACCCGTCGGGCCGGCTCATTTAGCTCACTATTTTTGGTAGGTTGGGTCAAAATTTTGAACTCGCTTCCTATAGTTAGTTCATCCCACTTAACTCGTTGAAAAAGTGGGGCGGACACAGGGCGGGACAGGCCTGCCCGCTTAACTCGTTTTTCAATTTTTTACTACTTCATGTATGTGATCATCAATTATTATTTGAGTTGCATAAGTGTATAGACAAAGACATAGTAGCATTTTCTTTGATACAATACTTGCTTATACTTTGCCCCATCCATAACCCATAAATCACAATGTATCTCTTCATGTATCGGTGACTTCTCAAGTTGTTTTACTGGTTTATTATTATTCACTTGAGCATTATCTTATACAAAAATATTCCTTGAGGAAAGGTCAATGGCAATTCAGGCTCCTTGTTTTATTGATTAAATTTATTGCTAATTGTACTTTTATCAAAGTTATTGTAGGCAGTTAATTATAATGGATACAAATTATTGATACTTGGATTTCTATTTGTGTTCATTTTATGTTGCAGATTTGTTTTATATTGACAGATTTATCTTATTTTGCTATTAATTATAATGTTGAATTCGACAATTTGTTGACTATTTTATTTTGACCACAAATTTATTTGCTGCTTATTCTTTTATATTGTTTATGATAAAATCAACATAGTTTTTTTTTTTTTGTAAGAATTAAGTTGTAAAAAAATCCATTAAAAAAAGTTTTTGTTTCGGAGGCGGGTCCACCAACTCGTAAGTCCACCACTAAATGGAGCGGGATGAGATTCTAGACTTGACCACCTAATTTGACTCGGCTCGTCTTGTTCCGTTTTAAACAAACTTAGATGGAACGGGCCTAAACGGAACAGATTAACCCACTTTGTCATCCTAGTGATGTGACTATCGATAAAATTAGGAAAAACTATTTTTGAGGTAAATCCTAATAGATGTTTCACATACTTATTGATGTCTACAAAATATTTTGGTGTCTGCTTCTGATTTTGGTCGGTCCACATTTTTTTGAGGGTTGAAAGTCTTGAAGATGATATTTTTGTGTCCTTTATAGATCTTTTCTGTTTGCAGTGATAGGGCCTAACCTTTAACTCAAGTTCCGTATTTAATGTTATCTCAATTGCACTTTTAATATTATTATTTTTTGTGTGGTCACGTATGCATGCCTATGTTTATAATGGAATGCATCCTATAATGTATCGAAATCCCCATCATTCATTGCAAATGAGAAATAAATTTAATTTTAGGAAAAAGTAAATTTTAATAGTCCAGATCTAAACACATGAGAAAAAAATTGAAAGAATCCTCTTCCGTTTATAATATACTAGTAGTAATCAATGACTGCATGGACATACCAACATGTTTAGTTTTGAGGCTTAAAACAAATTTTATTGCCGAACCTTCTACAATAAAAAGGTAACACAAGGCTTATGAAAATCAAATAAAAAAAAAAAAATCAAATTATGCTGAGTTCAAAGTTCGATCTTGACTAACTAAGTTGAAAACCATCTATAACTAATTTGTCACATTATATATATTTATAATTAAATTAAATTTCTTTAGTAATTTTTTCCCAAATTTTAAAGCCTAAAACCAGAGTTTGAGGTGCTTGACCTTTGGATCGGCACTGCATGACAGTGTTTGTAATGGATCAGGATTAGATGTTATCAACCTTCATTTTTTTTTTGCATGGAAAAGCTTTCCTTAGCTATTGGTAAGAGTATGAAATGCAATCAATGGCATCCTATCAAATTCTCTAAGCATGGTCCTTGTCTTTCTCACCTTATCTTTTTCTATGCATTGGGTTTGGAAGATTCAAACTCGTTAAAATGTTACTATGTTTCTTGTTTTGGCTAACTTATCACAACTATGATGTCCCCCTCTTGTATGCCCCACAATTAAGGATTACCTCAATGTAACATTTGCCAAAGATTTAGCCGTCATGAGAAAAAAAGAACATTGGTTAGACTTACTTGTGACTTTAAATTTGATTTGTCAATAATTGAAGTACTTAACATAGAAATTCTATTGCTTAAATTTTTGTTTTTAAACCGCAAAATTTATTAAGAATTAAGTTTTTACATAAGATGAAACAAAACTTTATTGTTTCAATTATTTTTAAAGAAATGAAGCAAAACTGATTTGTCAATAATTTAATCACTTAACAGTGAAATTGTAGCATTGCTTCAATTATTTTTAATGAAATGAAGCAAATCTGATTTGTGAAACTAATTATTATAATAATAATCTATTAGCTGAGGTAACTTCAAGTATATTTAAGGCAAATTGCATATGTGATCCTGTAAATATTTTAATTTTAGATTAGCCCGACATTTGTGTGCGCCTTAAAATCTCACCATTAATTTTGGAATGTGGTGGAAGTTGATCAAGTCCGCAAGGTGTAATCAGCAGGGCGTAGGCTGAATTGGTTGTCATTTTTGGGGATTTTTTCCGCTTGCCCCTTGCGCAAGGAGGGTACCCTAGACCACAAGGTGCCCACTGTACCATTGGTGATGACCGCAAGGTGGAGTACACTAGGAGCAAGGTGCCGGTCAGCACCACTATTTAAGGTTTTTTCTTCGTTTTGTTGTGAAATCTTGTCAAAATCAAAGGAGGAAACTTTTAGAAAATTTAGGTTAAGGGTTGAGTGTCTTTAGGTAAAATTATTAAATTGAAAAACACTTTTCATACACGGTGGATAGTGAGATCTCATAAGAGTGAGGATCAAAACTTTCTCTCTTGATTTCTCTTATGATCTTATTGTGGATTGAGTGACTTGATAAATAGGTAGAAATTTGTTTTATTTTAGAGCTATTGGATCTGATTTTTTTATAACCTATTTGCATCACTTATTTAATAGTGGATTGAAGAGTTGTTATCTTCCCCCGACATGAGTTATATTCGATCGAACTTGGTTGTTGTAAATATTAGACTGTACTCTAGAAACTTTCTTAAAAGAGGTGGAAGTCTAACTATGGAGGCTTTATACCTATGTTGATTATGCATGTTCAATGAATGATAGAAGATCTATAGAGTCTTCTAGAAGAATGTGTTCTATAATATCTTAAATACACTCCAAAGAAATGTCACTTGTTTAAAAGAGGTGGAAGTCTAACTATGAAGGTTTATACTTATGTTGATTATGTAGGTTTAGTGAGTGACAGAAGATCTACTTTAGGTTATTGTACCTTCTTTTTTGAGAACCTGGTTGCTTGGTCAAGTAAGAAAGAAAGTGCATGTTATTGGATCAAGCGATGAAGCGGAATTTAGAGTTATGACACAAGGATTTGTGGACTATCATGGATGAAATAAGTGTTGGAATATTTGAAGATGCAACATGAAAATCCTATGAAGTTTTTTTTGTGAGAATAAGTCGCTCATCAGTATTGCACATAATCTTGTTCAATATGACTGGACAAAACACATTTAGACCGACAGACATCCTATCAAAGAAAAGTTCGACAATAAATTGATAACTACAACCTACATTTCTTCTAAGTATCATCTAAAAGATATGCTAGCGAAGAGTTTCCAACATAATGATTTAGCCATTTGTATTTATTTCACATTATTTAAATGTGGGTTGTTAAACACAACTTATTAGGTCCATCTTTCTCTCTATTTAAGCATTTTTTTAGCATCGTAAAAACAACTTCAATTTATCAAAAAAATCCTATTTACAACATGGGTAAATGTGTTATTCTTCTACTCCCTTATCTTTCCTCCTTAATTACCTATGAGGATTTACTTTACACTTAGTTGTTATATCAATTATTATTGTTTCTTCCATAATTTAATTTGAGTTCGAATTCACAACAATAACATTACCTTGTACCGTTTCCCTTTTTAGAAGTTTTGTTTTAAAAAAAATAAACACATGTGATGATTTACTATATTGCATAAAATATTGATGAGTCACGGTTTTGTCACCTTATATTCTTCCTTCTCTCATGTCACAAATCCAAAACTGAAAAGTTCTAGAACCTGATAAAAGCCTACACTCAAGGGACAAATTAACATCCTTATATATGATTATTAAATCTAGCAAGCTTCAGAAAATGATTTGAAAGGGAAAAGAAAAAGCATTGAATTTTCATCAAATTTTTGTATTATTTGTGAACACATTCAAACATGGGTCCACCATCAATCTCGTGCATTAGACCTAAGTGTGTACATAGCTATTTTATTCAAAACAAGCAAGTTACACAAATAAATACTCAAACTATATATATTTTTAAATCAATGGTGGATTGTCTTTGGAATATTAAAATAATCAAAACATTGAAAACATCTTTGAGTTGACTCAACAAAACATTTTTTCATCAATGTTTGGTTACCCCGTCAATATCCCAGTCCACTAAATAATATTAGGTATGACTTACTAGCTTGGTGGGTAAAAATTAATGCTGTTGTATTATATTGATATTGAAAAATATGAAAATCTTTTTGACTTGATGCATTCTAATTATATCTTAGATACATTTGCTTTAATCCTCTAACCAAAGAACAGAATGAACTATCAAATACTACAGATATAACATCAAGTTTTGAAGATTTTGGCATGTTATATAGTTAGAGAAAAGCCAAATATTTGATGAATTTTTAGATTAAAATGTTTTTGATGGAAAGCTTCAAGGTGGTAGTTTTGTGTTTTCTAGTATTCAACTTCATACCAAGTTTCAATACCTTGGAGACCATTGTTCCAGGACAATCACTCAAAGATAATGATACACTAATCTCAAAAGATGGAACTTTTGAAGCAGGATTCTTCAACCTAGGAGATTCAAATAACCAATATTTTGGTGTATGGTACAAGGATATTTCACCACAAACTATTGTATGGATAGCAAATAGAGATTCTCCTTTAGGAAACTCATTAGGAGTTTTTAATGTAACTGATAAAGGAAATCTTGTTATTGTTGATTCTAAAGGGAGTATGATATGGTCCTCTAATACATCAACAACAGCTACAAATCCAACTGTGCAGATCTTGGATAGTGGTAACCTAGTTGTGAAAAATGGAACCAACCAAGATAGTTTTTTGTGGCAAAGTTTTGATCTACCTGGTGACACTTTACTCCCAGGTATGAAAATCAGAAGTAACTTAGTAAATGGTGATTCTAAAGGTTTGGTATCTTGGAGAGATAAACAAGATCCTTCTACTGGTTTATATTCATATCATATAGATACTAATGGTTTGCCTCAAGTAGTGATTACAAAAGGAAACTCATTTTATGTCAGAATAGGTTCATGGAATGGAAATATGTTAACTGGAATTCCTTCTACGACGCTTTACACGTACTTTAATTTCACTTTTGAGATTACTGAGAAGGAAGTTTCTTATGGATATGAACTTTTGAGGCAGTCAATAGTTTCAAGGTACATGCTTACTTCCACGGGGCAAATGACGCGTTACATATGGTCGAACCAGACAAAGAGTTTTCAGCTTTTCTTTCTTGGCCCTGCAGACATTTGTGATAACTATCTTATCTGTGGTGCAAATTCTAATTGTGATCCTAATGACACACCAGCATGTGAATGTCTTAAAGGTTTCATTCCAAAGTCTCAAGAAAAGTGGAATTCGCAAATTTGGTCGGATGGTTGTGTTAGGAGAGTTCAGTTAGATTGTGACAACAGGGATCGCTTTTCGAAACGTATGGGAATGAAGTTGCCAGATACATCAAAATCTTGGTTTAATAAGAGTATGAGCCTTGAAGAATGTGAGAAATCGTGTCTCGGAAACTGTACTTGCACAGCATATGCAAATTTAGATGTCAGAGATGGTGGAAGTGGTTGCATACTTTGGTTTAATAACATTCTTGATGCCAAAAAACTAAGTGCAGGAGGACAAGACCTTTACATAAGAGTTGCAGCTTCAGAACTAGGTTCTAATTCTTTATTTTCATCAATTTAGTTTTTATATTGAATATAAGTATATAACTCATCCTAACAAAACTGGTTTGTAAGGTGAAAGGTACTGCTGTTTAAAAACTTTTCCAGGCTATATTTCTTTTCGATACGATGTTAGGTTTTTCGCAATAAAGCAGCACTATTGAATTTGGTGTATAGATAATATGATGAGTACCTCAAATTGATAGCAGTCTTGTTAAACGGCGGCCATTGTGTGGCGGATTTTTCACAATCGCCATAGTCAATTTGTGATGGGATGCTCACCATTATTTGCAATGGTGTGTTTATATGGCAGATTTTTGACATTCTTCCATCTGCCGATGACAATAGTGATTGATAGGCTCTAATATCATATTAGATTTATACTGGACCTAACTTACCCTTATAAAATTAGTTTGTAAGGTGATGTGTGTCACTCTTTATAAACTCTTTTCAGATCTTTTCTTATTTTCAACGTAGGACTTTTCCCGACACATCTAGCTTCCTTAATTTTTCTTTTCCACTAAAATACATAAGTAAAATATAGAAATTCTAAGCCTTACTAAGCTGCACATAATTTTCTTTTGCAGACAGTTTTAGGGATGCATGTTATAAGTTTGATCCTTTAGTTGAAGGTAGAAAACAGGACATGAAAGGATAGGTAGAATAAAAGACATTGTGCATACTAGTTCTTATAAGAAAAAAAATTCCTGGAAGCATTTAATATTATTAATATTAACAACTTTAATGTTGAAGTTCTGTAAATGCCTTAACTTTGGGATTTCTGAACAGCTCAAAATTTCGGTGTGTTGACTAACAATGCTCTTAACCTATATCAGATAATAACACAGGCATCAACAAGAAGCTTGCTGGAATTCTAGTAGGCAGTATTATGTTTATTTTGATCATGATAATTCTGGGGGTTGTCATATATCGCAATCGGAGGAAGAAACCAGAGAAGAAGCCAGGTAACCTTTTAGTTATTTGAAACTGAATTATTTTGTTTTATGTACAAATGATCGTTTAAAATTGCAAATATACATTCATAATGATATTTGTATCCTTTTTCAGTGATGAATCAAGTATTTAGCTTCAAGAATCACACTGACAACGATGAGAATGAAGATATTGACATACCAATATTTGATTTATCCACTATTGCTAATGCAACCGATAACTTTTCCATCGATAACAAATTGGGGCAAGGAGGATTTGGACCAGTTTATAAGGTATAATGGAGCTGTTTTTTCTTTTTCTTTTGTCATCGATATGAAGTAGACATTGGCTTTGCCGATGACAAATCTGTGTCAGATTATTTAGCAGACCACCTTAGTTGAGGTCTCCCCTCCCAACCATGTTTTTAACCATCCACAAGGATCGTACTCGAGACCTTGCTTAATGGATCTGAGTCCAGTTGCACTTGAACCAACTTAATGTTAGCATAGTTTTATAAGAGTACTTGTAGAAAAGGAAAAGTTAAGATAATTTTTTGACCAACTTCTGCACCTAAATATGAAAAACTTGTATAAAGCAAATCTCAAATGGGTGTCATTAGCTTCTCTAACTTTCAAAATAATGATGGTTAGGGTAAATTGGAAAATGGACAAGATATAGCAGTGAAGAGGCTCTGCAATACTTCATCACAAGGACCAAAAGAGTTCATAAATGAAGTTAAGCTAATTGCAAATCTTCAGCACAGAAATCTTGTGAAACTACTTGGCTGTTGCATTCATCTGGACGAGAGACTCTTGATATATGAATTCATGATCAACAGAAGCTTGGACTACTTCATTTTTGGTATGAAATTTTATCATATATATCACTTGTTTTGATTTTCTGTACCAACAAGTTGTCTTTTTATGACTATGCTGAAAACTTTTTATCAGATCAAACTAGAAAAAGGTCGTTGCATTGGACTCGACGATTTCAAATTATTCGTGGGATCGGTCGAGGACTTCTTTATCTTCATGAAGATTCTAGATTAAGGATTATCCACAGAGATCTCAAGACCAGCAATATTCTTCTAGACGAAAATATGAATCCTAAAATATCAGACTTTGGTCTTGCTAGAACATTATGGGGAGATGAAGCTGAAGTGGAAACAATTAGAGTAGTAGGAACTCAGTAAGCATGCTTAAACGACTTGAACTTTTTGCTTTATGAAACATATATATTCACCTGCTCCTTTTCCTAAGCTCGGTATCTTTCTCTCTTTATTATTTTTTTCAGTGGTTACATATCTCCAGAGTATGCAGCACGTGGATTTTTCTCGGTGAAATCAGACGTCTTTAGTTTCGGTGTTATTATGCTAGAGACAATTACTGGAGAAAAGAACAGGGAATATAGTGACCATCATGATCTTGACCTTCTTGGATATGTAAGTATAATATTTTAGTCCATTAAAACAACATATGTTTTGGTCTATTGAAAACAGTGTTTTCAATCGAAGATTGCACAAAATAGACGTTTGTTCAAATTTTGCTACGTTGCAAAGGAATAGCGCTGCTATAGCATCTATTTAACAAAACTTTGTACTAAATCGCATATCATGAAACTCACAATCTTAATTTTCATGTCCTCTAGGCATGGAGAATGTGGTGTGATTCAACGCCGTTGAAGCTGATAGATGAATCTCTAAGCAATTCGATTGCTGTAGCCGAACCTGAAATCTTGAGATGTATTCAGATAGGGCTTTTATGTGTGCAAGAGAGACCTGATGACAGGCCAGACATGTCAGCTGCAGTTCTAATGCTGAATGGCGAAAAAGCATTGCCTAAGCCAAAGGAACCAGCTTTCTTTCCACACCAATTTGGCTCATCATCAGGAACTACAAAACTGCATTCAAACAATGAAGTTTCCATAACAATGTTACAAGGAAGATAGTCTAAATGAAACCAAAGGCCAATTCTCTTGTCAATATAATGTTGGCTTTTTTGTAGAAGTACTTAACCACAAAAGAAACTTCTGGTAAAAGATTTTTTTTTCTGTATTTGTACATCATTATTGTTGTCTTTGTACCTGTGTTTAGGTTTAATCCATCCAGAGTGATAATAGAATTATCAGAGGCTTAACTATTTAGTTATTAGACTTGAATTCACTTTTGGCTCCCAAAGTAACACGATCGTGAGATTTTGACTCTCACTTTTTTTGAATTATTTTGGCCCTTTATGTTTTGCGCATTTGTAATTTATTTGCCCCTCCAATTCTCCTCCAAATCTACACTGAGGTGACATGACCTATTGACATGACATCAAACTCTCATAGTTGGCGTGAGAGTTATAAGGAGAGGTAAAAGACGCCCACAAATTTTTTTTATTTTTATTTTTACTATGACAGTTTGGTGCTACGTCAATGAATAACTCAAGGTAAATTTAGGGTAAATTGGAGGAGCTATCAAAATTCCAAAGGGAAAAAACATAAGCCAACAAAAGACACCGAGACTCCCTATCAGATTTCATATTTCAATAGTTTGTTGACTATCTTCATTTCTATATCGAAAAAGATAAAATTTCATTTTTATTAATTAAGGTGATATTAATGTTCATTTTACAACTATCTGAGTACGAACTTTGTCCTTCTAGTATAGTTTAGTTATAAAACTAAGCTCCTCTAACCATTGAGCTAGCACTTCAGGGGCACATCAACTCTATCTATCCAATTAAGAATAGGATCAATATATTTACCCTCAAAGAGAGGAAAAAAATATAAGAGATTAAAGAAATAAAGCATGTTAAGTTCTGTGTTCTTCTTAAACTAACGCATGTCAGTTTGGAATTTCTTTGCCCACCCTTCAGTTTTCTTAAACACCCCTCCTTTTTGCAATAAAAAATAGGGAAATGTTAATGAGTGCTTCGGGGTATTCTTTAAGCACCTTTAATAGTAAATTTTTATGAAAATCTGTGTAATCAATGTATTGAAATGTAACATTTGACTTTTTTAAAGAATATTTTCTAAATTTAGGATCTTAAAGAGTGCTCCAGAGACATTCGTTAACAAGACCCTAAAAATAAACCTTATTTTTACTATAAACACAATTTTTGAAGTTTGAAGACATGAAAACATTACAAGGAGAAAAAACACATTACTTGGATCTTAACTCGGAATTTGGTGAAACCAATGAAAATTATGGCTACTGAATCCATTCTTCTGAGGAATTACCATCAGGAGGTTTCTCTTTACATGAATGAAACTTATTGCATCAAAATCTTATATTATATATTTTTTTAGGGGATATATATATATATAGAACTTTGTCATTAAAAAAAAAGTCATATTTTTCAACAGTAACAAAATTAACTTCTAGCCACCGCCACCAAGCCAAGTTGTACTTCGGTGGGGAAATCATGATGGATTGGATGGGGAACCAAATTTGATGCAATAATGTTTTATCAAGTCAACTCAATAATATCTTCAACGTTTTTTATTTTCAAAAAATAAAAAATTCAACATTTTGATTATTTTTACGTTTCAAAGACGATCCCAATGTTCAAGAAAATATGTCTAGGTAGTATTTCCTAACCGACTCGGTAGGTCAAATACATGAAAATTTATCTTGTGATATGAAAATTTAATTAAACTAAACATATACACATAAATAATACAAATTAATTACCATATCAACTTTTGCTCTAGACATGGGAAGCTCTAAGAAAAAAAAAAAAAAAAATCTTTCGTTTTTCGCGGGTATCGCCACGCGGCTTAATCCCGATAACTCCCTCAGAATAATAGAACGCACGTCAGAGAAGAGAGTACTTCCTTTATAAATAAACAAGGCCCTCCGCGTCCTTTCTTAATAGATAGAGCAATCTTCACTCGACAGCTCGAAAGCGGATCAGTACAAACCCACGTGATCCGTATTCGCTTACGTACCGAGTCCTCGTGAGCTTAGCTCAGTTGGTAAGGACAATGCATAATATATGCAAGGTCTGCGATTCGAACCCCAGAAAAAAAAAACATACGGATAGAGGAAGTATTGATTAGCTTGGTGGCTAGAAGTTAATGTTGTATTATATTGACAAACAGTTTGAAACTTTATTTGACTTCTAATTTAGATACATTATTGGCTTATTGGCTTTGATCCTCTAACCAAAACACATACTCCATGAACTATGAGAGTTCAACTATAAAACAAACTTTTGAAGATTTTGGCTTACATTTTATATTTAAAACAAAAAACATCAACTTTTTGAGGAGTTTCTAGACCAATTCCTTAACAGAAAGACAATATATGGACAGTATCAAAGTACTAGTTTATTGCTTTCTTCTCTTCCATTTCATACCAACTTTCAATACCTTGGAAACCATTGTTCCAGGACAATCAATCAAAGACAATGAGACACTAATCTCAAAAGATGGAACTTTTGAAGCTGGTTTCTTCAACTTTGGAAATTCAAATAACCAATATTTTGGTGTATGGTACAAGAACATTTCACCGAAAACTCTTGTGTGGATAGCAAACCGAGATGTTCCACTAGGAAACTCATCAGGAATTTTGAATCTGACAAATAAAGGAACTCTTGTTATTGTCGATTCCGAAGAGGTTACGATATGGTCCTCTAATACATCAACGACGGCATCAAAACCAAGTTTGCAGCTCTTGGAAAGTGGAAACCTTGTTGTAAAAGACGAAACCAACGCAAATAATATTTTGTGGCAAAGTTTTGATCTTCCTGGTGACACTTTGCTCCCAGGTATGAGAATTAGAACAAACTTAGTAAATGGTGATTATAAAGGTTTGGTATCTTGGAGGGATACACAAGATCCTGCTACTGGTTTGTATTCATATCATATAGATACTAAAGGTTTTCCTCAAGTAGTGATTACAAAAGGAGACACATTATTCTTTAGAATAGGTTCATGGAATGGAAGAATTTTATCAGGAATTCCTTCTGAGACACTTTACAAAGCCTTTAACTTTTCATTTGTGATTACTGAGAAGGAAATTTCTTATGGATATGAACTTTTGAACAAGTCAATTGTTTCAAGATACTTGATATCTTCAACCGGTCAAATAGCGCGATACATGTTGTCGGATCAGACAAATAGTTGGCAACTTTTCTTTGTCGGACCTGCAGACAGTTGTGATAATTATGCTATATGTGGTGCAAATTCTAACTGTGATATTGATGACTCGCCAGTATGTGACTGTCTTGAAGGTTTCATTCCAAAATCTCAAGCAAACTGGAGTTCACAAAATTGGTCGGATGGTTGTGTTAGGAAAGTGAAGTTAGATTGTGACAACAGTGATGGCTTTTTAAAGCATACGAGAATGAAGTTGCCAGACACATCAAACTCATGGTTTAACAAGAGCATGAACCTTGCAGAATGTGAGAGATTCTGTTTGAGAAACTGTACTTGCACAGCATATGCAAATTTAGATATCAGAGATGGTGGAAGTGGTTGCTTGCTTTGGTTTAATAACCTTTTGGATGTCAGAAAATTAACCTCTGGAGGACAAGACCTTTACATAAGAGTTGCAGATTCAGCTTCAGCTTCAGAACTAGGTAGTAATACTTTATTTTCATCTGTTAGATTTTTGTATTGGATCGAACTCAACCTTACAAAACTAGTATGTAAGTTGCAAGGTACCACTTTCATTGTCTAGTCCTTCAGATGCCTTAACCTTTTGTATTTCTGAACTGCTACAGATTTTGGTGTGTTGATTAACAGTACTTTTAACCTATCAGACCATAATACAGGCTTGAACAAGAAGAAGCTTGCAGGAATTCTAGTGGGCTGTATTGTGTTTATTGTAATCATACTGATAATATTGGTAGTGTCCATACATCGTGTTCGGAGGAAGAAACTAGACAAGCCAGGTTACCTTTTAGTTATTTGAAACTGATTTATTTTGTCTATGTACAAATGATTCTTCAACAATTGTAACTATGCACTCTGATAGAATTTTATAGTTCTACAATGCATAATCAAATATTCTTCTGTATATTCTTCCAGGGCAGAATTACGAATTTAGCTTGAAGAATCACATCGACAACAAAGAGAATGAAGACATTGACATACCAATATTTGATTTATCAACCATAGCTAATTCAACCAATAACTTCTCCATTGATAACAAATTGGGGGAAGGAGGATTTGGACCAGTTTACAAGGTATATAATGGAGCTAGTTTGGATACATTTCTCTAACATTAATTATAGAAAAGAAAAAAGTTAGGATAATCTTAGCTTATCTAAATTGGTTCTCATTAGCTTCTCTAAGTTTCTGAATAATAATTGTCAGGGTAAATTGGAAAATGGACAAGATATAGCTGTGAAGAGGCTTTGCAATACTTCAGGACAAGGACCAAAGGAATTCATAAATGAAGTTAAGCTAATTGCAAATCTTCAACACAGAAATCTTGTGAAACTACTTGGCTGTTGCATTCATGATGACGAGAGACTCCTGATATATGAATTCATGATCAACAGAAGCTTGGACTACTTTATTTTTGGTTTGAGATTTTATCTTATATATTATTTGTTTTAATTTCTTTACCATGGTCAACAAGTTTCCTTCTGCTAACTATGCCGAAAAATTTTATAATCAGATCAAACTAGGAGAAGTTTACTGCATTGGACTCAACGATTCCAAATTATCTGTGGAATTGCTCGAGGACTTCTTTATCTTCATGAAGATTCTAGATTAAGGATTATCCACAGAGATCTCAAGACCAGCAACATTCTTCTAGACGAAAATATGAATCCTAAAATATCAGATTTTGGTCTTGCTAGAACATTATGGGGAGATGAAGCAAAAGGGGTTACAAGAAGAGTAGTAGGAACTTAGTAAGCATACTTCAATGACTTTAATTTGTTGCTTCATAAATTATAAATATTCACTACTCGTTTCCTAAGCCCCATATCTTTTCTTTCTTCATTTCTTTATTATTTGTTTCAGTGGTTACATATCTCCAGAATATGCAGCACGTGGATTTTTCTCGGTGAAATCTGATGTCTTTAGTTTTGGTGCTATTATACTAGAAATAATTAGTGGAAACAAGAACAGGGAATATTGTGACTATCATGGCCTTGATCTTCTTGGATATGTAAGTCTAAGGATTTAACCCACTTAGAACAACATATGTATTGACATATTGAAGAAAGTGTTATCAATTGCAGATCGTGGAAACTACTGATCTGTTCAAATTTCGCTACTATGCGGTGCTATAGTGATGTTACAGCTGCTATTTTACAACACTATATATTAAATCACACATTTAAGAACAATAATAGTTATAAAAACTCGGCTATGCTTAGGCGTTTCTATATCTGCTATTTGACAACACTGATTGAAAAGTAAATTGAAAAACTCACAATCTTAATTTTCGTGTCCTCTAGGCATGGAGAATGTGGTCGGAAAAAATGCAGTTGGAACTGATTGATGAATGTCTAGGCGATTCGATTGTTCTAGCTGAACCTGAAATATTGAGATGTATTCAGATAGGACTTTTATGTGTTCAAGAGAGAGCTGATGATAGGCCAGACATGTCAGCAGTAGTTCTAATGCTGAATGGTGAGAAAGCATTGCCTAATCCAAAGGAACCAGCCTATTATCCACGCCAACTTGGCTCTTCATCAGAAAATAGTAAGCTGCATTCAAACAATGAAATTTCCATGACATTGCCACAAGCAAGATAGTCTATTATATGTTATTGTGTATAGAAGCACTAAACTACTGAAGAAACAACTTTTGGTAAAAGATTTTCGTTGTCTTTGTATATATTTATTATAGTTGTCTTTGTACCTGTATTAAGCTTCAATCGATTGAGAGGGTTAATAGAATGATCAGAGGCTTAGTGTGCATGTTTGGTATCATGGCATCGTTGAGATTGTCAAAATCATAGTGAGTAAATCATGTTTTGGTGCATGGCATTAAGCAGTATTTTTTTGAATCAGCATATATATTAAACCACCAGTATCATACAAGACGTACGATTGGGGACAAAGACAAAACTGTACAAGGGCCCCGAATTTGTGGTAACCCTAAAACCAAACCAAAATCTACTGTCATGACAGCAGCACTGCTGAAGCCAACATAGCAGGCAGTAACCACGCCAGACCCCAAACTCGAAGCTGTACAGAAGCACAAAAAATAAACCGAAACTCTCCTCACTCAAAAGACAATCCTTTGGGTTCCAACTCCATTCGTAGAAAAGACATGGAGGGATCTTTAACCTAGATAAACTCCATTTTCAAGACAAGACTTTAATTTCCCCACAAGAGCTAACAACAAACCATTTTCCCACTCGAAAAGGTTTCTTCGCCAAGCAAATAACCAATTGTTCAAACCATCATCCTTGATAAAATGTTAGCAAGTGTACTAACTTATATCGAAGTAATAAATAATTCGTATTTACAGGGACTATTTCTTCTCAACAAGTAATAGCATTATCATAAAGATGTATTAAAATTGGGGGGTTGCCCTAGGCAGATGGTTTGAAATTGCAATAAGAAATAAATTGCGGAAATTAAACTTGGTTGAAATATAATTTGGAAGAATGATTAGGTCATTCGAATCATCTGTAAATCACTCATATGCAACCTGTGTCTAAAAGTCTATTCATGTCTCAAGGTTAACGATAAATTAACAAAATAACTTAGGTCAATCCCTTGATCCTAAGTCCTCTTCTCCAATTATAATTCCCTAATCCCTTAGGTGAACCTATAATTCTCGAAGGTTTTTAGCACGTTAATTCCAAAATCATCACCTAACAACGTTCCATCCCTAGATTGTCCGTTAAGTGAAACAGTATAAGTATATCCGAGTTATACGCTAGTGTCAGTAGTCATATAATCTCTTGAATCGATTATATTTGGTCAGAATCATAAAAGCATTAAGCATAAAATATACTGAATAAACTAGATTGACATTGATAGAGCAAATAGAGTTTCAGGTTACAAGCATGAGCTATTACAGATTCATCTCAAGACCTAATCACAATAGATCTAGCTACTCATGGCTAAAGCACAAATAACTAATGATAAGGAAGAGTTCATTACATCAATTGATAACCGGCTATGAGTTTTTGATGGTCTCCCACCTTTTATCTCGCTTTCCAGCTCCAAAAGGATGATTTCTTCTCCAAAAATCCGAACCCTTGCCTCTGAAAACAACTTGGCTTTTATAGGGAAATTCTGTTGTACGCCAAAATCGGAGCACGATGCTCAAAATCGGAGCACGATGCTCAAAATCGGAGCACGATGCTCAAAATCGGAGCACGATGGCTGAGACGCTCCTTCAAATCGGAGCACGATGAAGTCTCATCGGAGCACGATTTTTACAGTCCTGAAATGCCTTCAATTTGCTGCCAAATCGGACTACGATTCTAGAAATCGTAGTACGATTCCTTGCTTCCTTAACACTTCAATTTCAGTCTTTTATAGCTTCTAACTCATACAAAATCACCTGAACTCAACTCAAAACTCATAAACATGGTACTAAAAACAATATATGACCTAGTGTCATCAATCCTCCTCCCACAAATCACCCACATAGTTTCTTTTAGGGTTGAAATTGAAAATAGCCGAGGGTAATTCTCACAAAGAGGAGCATTACTCACCCAATTGTCATTCCAAAAACTAGTTTTTAAACCATTTTCCACCTTCCTACGCACCTCTCTATTAAACCAATCTGTGCCTACGGAATCCTCTAAAGTTACAACATCCATCCACCATCGTGATGCATATGAGGTCCAATGGATGTCATTGCTATTCAACAAATGATTAATCCGGTTTCCATATTTACAATGAAGAACCTCCTTCCAAAGCGGTTGGCCCGATTGAATCATCCTTTTATCTCCACTTTGCCAATAAACTTAAGTTCACCACCCTCACATCTTTGACTCCCAAACCCCTTTTGGCACACAGTTGACACAACTCCACTTAACCAACATATCTTGTGTCCGCTTGACTAGCATCTTGAGGAAAGAAAGATAAAAGATTGAAATTGAATTCAACACCGAATTAAGAAGGACGATACGACATTATGCAATCTTAAACAATACTTTGGTATTTTATATTAGTGAAACATACTACATATAAAAGCAAAACAAACTTCAAAATAGTTAACATCATAGCTACAAATACTCAACTCTTAACAATGAACATAGCATTAGCGTATTTACAGAGATTATGGAAATTTCCATGAGGAGAAAGTCTTAGTTGGTCACAAATATAAATAAATAGTACTTAGGCACACATACATGGATGAGAAAAATTAAAAGATAAAAATAAAAGATGATATGACTAATTTATTTCTCTATTAATTTTTTTTAATTGTGAGTGTGTGCCCAAATATTTTTCTTTTAGGGTTGTGTCCATAGAAGAGTTGCTCTTCCATGAGTTCTATCCCACCACAAAAGCATAAATATTGAAATTAAATAATGTAGTTTATTTTGTCTATAGGCTATATTCAGAATGTAATGTAATTTATCCGAATGTGGCCTAATTTTGAAGTGTTTAGATTCTGTTGTGACTTCCTTACCTGTTTATTTTGTCTTGCTATTTTCTATCAGATTCCTCATGATTCCAGAAATATATTCTCAGACAAATATTTGCCAATTGATGTCTTCTTTTTTTCCTCTATAATGTGACACTCGAAGACTAGCAACTTACATATCCCGGTTGGCCGTATGATATTGACATTGAATGATGTGTGATGCCTGCTACATCTGCCCATCCAGGGTCTTTTGCTGAACCACAGAAAATTTTCCAAACCTGTGGGGTCTGTCATGATGGTGGAACTGTTTGGATCTGATCCAAAGGAAGCTAATCAGGAAGTTGAAAGGACTAGAGGGGTATATGTACATACTTGTATAGATAGTTGAATGATGCAATTCGACTTTAGAATCTAGACATAAGAAATACAAAAATCTACACTTCTAGGTTGTAGAATCTCTGAACTTGTAAAACACGGTAATTATTGATGTGTTTCAAAATGCACCGACAATTTGTATGGTCTATAATACACTCAAACTTTTGACAATCACAAACTACCTTTTGACAAGTCTATAAATTATAACGTTAGAAAACCAAATTTGTTTAGGATCAATGATAATGTTACACTATTTGATTTGAAGAGTCAATTGAATAATTTTTTTCAACTGCACTAATTTAAGAAAGGTGGTGTTGAGTATCGTTGTTCATCGATTGACTCCATATTCTCTATATTCACTCAATATAGTTTCAAAGAAATGATCGAGTTAGACGCTACATTGTCAGATCTATTCATGTCATTGAAAAAAGTTTGATTCGTCCCATCCCAAGACATTCGAAGAAATCATAGTGTATCGTCAAACGCGGTGAAGAAAACATGGTATTGTGAGATTGCTACTAGCTTGGCTCATTCCTGATCTTGTTTTTGTTTAATTTATGTTTTTAATATATGTCTTCAATATTAGTCTTTCAACTTCATGTTATCCGACAAACGTTGTTGTATTTAATTTAAGGAATGTTAGTTTTTTTTTTTCTCACTTTCTTGTATGTGTCAGTGTTCCCCCAGTATGTCCTAAATTCAAAATTTGTATGCGTATTTCGTTTTTATTTTAAAAATAAGAAATTATTATGCATTCAGTTTCCAAACTCTGAAAAAATATGCGTTCTAATTTTAAAATTCAGACGGGTTAATTTGGAAAAATTAAGGGGTGTGTGAAGGGGGAAATAATACACTTGCAATTAAATGTTAGTAATATATTTTTATCATTTTTTTGTCCGGTAAATGTCCAATTTAGTCGTCTAGAAGTCATAGCTCAACTGACAAATGCCGAAATTGCAAAGCCAGACGTCGTGACCCGGGTTTGAACCCAGGACCTCACAGTTATATGTAAATTTTATTTCAGTGAATTACCATTTCATCTAAGATAAAAAAAAAAAAAAAAATGTCCATTTTGGTCTTGACCAAAAAAAAATGTCCAATTTGGTTATTACCAAAGAAAATGCTAAATTTAGTCCCTAATTTTTTTCATGCATGTCCTATCAATTTGGTTTCCAACTTGATAAAATGTCACGTTAGTCTTTTGCTTAGGAGAAGTTTTCAATTAATTCTTTGAGTGAACCATCAAATTCGTCCCTGAATTTTCATGGGTCGGCCAAATTTGTCCCTCAATTATGCAAAATATCAACTTAGTCCCTGAATTTGTCAGACGTCCATCAAAAAGGTCCCTCCGTCCAAGTGCTCCATTAGTCATGCTGATCTGTCGCCCTGCATGTTGTGTTGTCTTGTACACGTGGCAAAAAGGAAGCCACGTGTTCAAGGACTAATTTGATTGATAGTGAAAAAATTCCAGTTTTCACTTTTCAGTTTTATTTTTTATGTTATTCCAATTTTGTCTTTGTATTACTCATACCTCCTTCTTCACATTTCTCTCAGAAACATAAAAAAAAACGTCTTTGACTCTTCTCCTTCCTGTAAAACTTTCTTCATTCTCACCTCTCCAAAATCATCATCATCTCCGGCGATTCTCACGTTTTTGAAGTTGTGTTCAGCTATGACTTTTGCCTATGTAATATTTCAGTTTCAATTTGTGTGTTCTGGCTTTTTTAGTTTATTTTGTACGCATATGTTTCAAGGATCAATTTGAGATCTGATTAAACACTTCAGGGACTTATTTGATGGTTTTTTAATATAACGTAGGGATCTATTTGATAGATAGAGAAATAATTCAGGGACTAATTTGATGGTAATATTACAAATATGTTACATTCCTCAATCATCTTCAACCTCTTTTCATTAGAACTTTACCAGAGGGTAAGCATAGAATGACCTTCCTGGGTTTTTTGAAGTATTGGATTTTCTAACAACACAAATTCTAGGGCACCAACATTCAAGCACTCTCATAACACTATTAAACTTGGAGCTCGAAGATAAAGCTCGACTTTCATAACTGTTTTTTCCCATATTCCCACCCCTGTCATTTCAGATTCAATTTCAATAGTTTTGCTTCAAGAAATTTTGAGGATTTTGGCTTTCAGATTCAATACGAAAAAATTAGGGTTTGAAGTTTTTTGAATTCGGGAAGAACTGGACCCTTTATTATTGGATGAAATTTTGGTGATTTTAGAGTGTAGATTGCAGATTGTGTAATTAGGGTTCCAATTTTATACAATTGGGGAAGAAAGAGTTGTTGGGGAAGAAAAGAGTCGTTTGGGAAGAAAGCCAAAACATTTTCTGCAAATCAATCAATTTAGTCCTTCGAAATGTTTGTTATTATCGGCCAAATTAGTCCCTGCCTACGTGGCGTCTGATGTAACACCCTATTTCCCAATGTTGATTTAATAAATAATGGAAATAAATTTAAACAAAAATATTATTAGAATAATAAATAATACGTCATATTTTAGAATGCGGAAAATACTTCAAAAATATTTCATAAAATAAACATGTTTGATTTTCAATCGTCATTATGGAAAATATCATAATGATTTCAAATACTTAATATTCCTAAAATTAAACATTCAACGTTTGACCCCAACCAAAGTGTTACATATCAGAGCACATAATTATTTGACTACATAAATAATTAGATAATAGCCACGGAAGTATATCTCCGTCGCCACCTTCTAAACGTCCCTCACACTAGAGCTCCTGGTCCTGAGTGTATGTACCTCAATAGTACAGACACCATAATACACAACAATAACAAAGGGGCGAGAATATTCATCATAACATATATTGGGGTACATGAATAATATATAAATAGACATAACATCATTTGATCCTCAATTACAAATATTCACAATTCTTCATCAGGTTATACAATATCATTCACACATCGTCATTATCATAACTCAGCAGTTTCAAAACATTAAAGAATACACATAAGCCTCACAATACATCAACATTAACACATACCACATATATCACGTACACATCATATACATCTAGCCATATGCAAATGCACTTCTTTCCTAGACCTATATGCATCCCGGTACCGATTTCTAATCAACATTTGTATGTCAGAGTTATGTTACTGAGCATACATACAACATTCGTCATTTTTATGCAATATGATATGATGCATGAAGACTCACTAACAACATATAGAAAATACATCAACAACAACAAATCATCTTCACAGCATAGTTCTTTTCATCATTTTACTTGTTATTATAAAACAAGTACGTCATTCGTCATTATTCAACATTATACAACATGGTTATTACTTCATCATTCAACCTTTTACAACATAGTCATTACATCGTTACTGGACATCATAATTACTCAATATCGTCCTTAAAACTTATAGTCAACATTAACTTTCTCCGTGCACTAAGTGCTTCATCCTAACGACAACTCTCCATTTTTTCGTTCTCAGTTAAGTTTTTACCTCACCAGTATTGTTACAGCTACCACTTTTATTCTCCCTGTATAAAACAACATTGTGCCATATTACCTCATTCACTCTTATCATCCTTCATTCATTCTAACTTAGGTCACTATTGATGTAAGATTTTTACATGTCATTTACCTAACTATACGTGAGTATAATAGGATCGTATCCATAGAGAGTTGCGTATATCATAAGCATTTAAACGTCATTTATCATGTTAAGGGTTTGGGTATAATTTGTTTGTTTGTGTAAAATTATTTTCTATTCGACATAAAAGTAAAGCGAGAAGAGATAGGGTTATTTCGCTTGTGATCAGAGATATCAACCAGGCGTAACAACTGCAATCTTCCGATCGATTAACGGATTCTAGCTCTTTAAACGATATTATCACAATCACTTATCAATATCATTCGTGTCCAAATGATATTGTTATTTCTTCGGAACCGTTTAAACATCGATTTCCCAAATATTTGAACGATCACGAAGTCGATTGGGTAGTTTAATCGACGATTTCCCAACCGATTAAATTACTCAAAAGCATTAAGTTCTAGATTACAAGTGATTATCAAATATTAACATCTATGTCTAGAGTGATAACTTAAGATAGATTGTTATTCTATTTCTAGGTTTAAAAGCATGTATCCATAACATTTTAAATCTCAATAAACATTGAAAGCAAGAATAACAACAATATTGAATAAATAGCTAGAACCATATATTAAAAGATCAAATGATTACATAATAGCTTGTTTGAATACCTCAAAATCACAAGAGTAGAGGTAGCTAGATATGTCTATGCTAGCTTTGCAAGAGTTGGAGAAGAGATGAAGATTCAATGACAAGATCCATGATGTCTCAATAAATCTTGGCTTGAATCTACTCCTAACTACCTTGCTCTTTGTTTCTCTCTCTAGAAATACCCTAAACTCTCTCTAAAACCAGAAAATTATCAATAAAACAGTAGTTGGTCCTTGGAAAGAAAAGAGAAAACTATTTATATTGTCTGAATTCGTCCAATCTCGCTTAAGCGAAATGTACTTCGCTTAAGCGAAATGCTTAAAAATCTGAATCTGGCCAATGAAGAGTCGACACAAGACCCCTATCCTGTTGCAAGATGAAATTCGCTTGAAGCGAGATGGAAGCGAGATGAAAGCGAGATACTCCTGATGCATTCTGTCCAAATCTCGCGTAAGCGAGCTGAAGTCGCTTCACGCGAGATTCTGTGTTTTGATAAGCGCAGTGGACGCGAGATAAAAGCGAGATGCCCAGGTTGCATTCTGTCCAAATCTCGCTTAAGCGAAATTATCTCGCTTAAGCGAGATTGCCTTTCTTCAAGAGCGAGATGTATGCGAGCAAAAAGCGAGATGTTCAGGTGCTCTCTGTCCAAATCTCGCTTAAGCGAAATTATCTCGCTTAAGCGAGATCACCTTTCTTCAGGAGCGAGATATCAGCGAGCAAAAAGCGAAATCCAAAGGGGCTCTCTGTCCGAATCTCGCGTAAGCGAGCTGAAGTCGCTCCAAGCGAGATTTGCCTGACTTAGCCAAATTCTGGGTCCTTGCTTGTCTCCTTCCTGCACAAATTGAAGAGAATGAGGCATGTAAAGCATAAAAGGTGAAATTACAACAAATCATAGCTTTTCCTTAGTCAACTTGCAAAACAAGTCACTAAAATGCCTGAATTATCACATAAAATATACTACTTTTGAGCACTTATCAACTATCTCTCTGGTGATTCGTTATCTTGTCTCGTCGCTAACATACCCCTACATTATTTATTAATTAACAGACAACTTTCTATTTTGATTCTATTTTGTCCTATCAATTCTCTCAACATCATATACCCTCTTAAATTGACCACACTCATTTTCATTTTAACCTAAGGTTGTTACTTCATACTTAACTTCCTATCTCTGTTTATATTTCATCCTAACAATCTCCTTGTCGTCATCAACTCTCTAATTCGACCTCACTACTTTCCTTGAATCTTCTTCTTTGCAACCGAAAAACTTTCCTACGTTCTCTCTCTTCTTATATACCAGTCTCTACAATTACCATGTACTCTGTTTTATTATTGTTTTCACCTTTATTAGTTCATGAATTACCCTCTTACAACTCTCTCTCTACTTACCTTCAAGTCTTCCACAACATCATTTATTACGTAGTGCATCGTCGTCATATAACATTTATACTATCAACATACCCCCATCATATTTCGACGTTAACATCTAATTCGTCGATTAACATCATATCTATATATCAAATATATATAGTTTACATCTTCGTTATTTCAATATCATGTTTAGAACACACATCCCTTATTAGTTGTATCCTCTTATTATTTTAGGCTTATTAAGTTTAGGAACATATTTTCATATATAGTTTAATCATTACTATCTTTTATTTGTCTTAAGCCACTCTCACGAGTTCATGTTTTGGACTCGTCATTACCTTGAGCTAATCACACTCCTATTTATGCCTAACCAAACTTCTTCATTAGAAATATCTTTTAAGGAATCTTACTTTAACTTGACACGCTAACGGTTTGCTTAGACTCACTATCACTTTCATAGTTGTTTTAGAGTCCATAAAAAAGGTTGTGCTGAAATTTCCTGAAAAACGCAGCATGACCCAGACGTGGTGTTTAAATCATAACTCAAGTTCTAGAGGGAATAATGGACTCAAACCAATGGGTAATTAAAGCTAACACACACATCTACAACTTTCATGAATACTCCCAAACCTAATTCAGAACATAAAGTGGCAGAAAAATTGATTTTCCTATGTTTGGGGAAAGAGGACGACCCTGCTGACCCCTGTGTAGTATTTTCATCATATCTTGAGTTCTAGATACTTAAATAGTGTACCTCCAAATGCTAGTGAAAGCTAACATCAATATCTACAACTTTTATGAAGACATCAAAACTTAATTATGAACAATAAAGTCTCATTTTTTATTTTCGTTTTTCGGTTACAAAAATCGAAAAGAGCACGACCTTGTTGACCACCGTGTAGTATTTTGATCATATCTAGAGTTCTAGACTATAGAATGAGGTCAAACCAACGCCAAATTAAAGCTAGCATTCATAGCTACAACTTTCATGAAGACACCGAAATCCATTTCTGAACAGAAAAGTCCCAGTTTGTATTTTTGTTTCGATTACCGAAATTGCAGATTTTTTGTGATTTCACATCTGCGATTTAGCCTTAAGGGACTTTTTCTAACTCCGTTTTCGACCTTAAACTCACCAAACTCGGCCCTAACCTTTACTTCGTGATTACCCTATCATTCAAACACTAATTCTTCATTAACCTAACGTATTATCCACTTTTTTTAAGACTAAAAACTCAATTCAAAACCTAAACTAGTTTTCCTCAATTCTCAACTTTCAACTTCATCTTTCAATTCGTTCGTCATCATTCTTTCCTAAAAATTCACATCATACAGTAACAACATATTAAAACCCTCCCATCATAGATTAAGATACCCTAAAGTGAAAAGATTCTCTCCCTTACCTCGATGTTTTGCAAATTGATGAGTTCCTACGGTTGAATCTCTCCTTGGCTGTCTCTTCATGCCTCCTTTCCTCTTAACCCTAATTTTCTTCTTTTGTCTCCGCTATCTTTTACTTTTTCTATTGTAACCTAATTCTATAATCTCCTCCTCTATTTGTAACAACCAAGAGTTTGTTTCTCACTTAATCTTTTTAACAGGCTTACTATTTGCACACCCTCAGATTGGTTACTAATTTTATTATAACTATTCAGCTCCACTATTTACACCTTCTTCTATTTATCTAATTAAAACACTACTCAACTTACTTACTTAAACCTCTGTTTTACTAATACGTCTCTATTCTCTCATATTTGCTAAAAATATTCATTTTCCCATCTCTAAAAATCGCCTATGTCTCAACAATTAACTGATTCATCTATTCGTTTAATAACTACAACTTTTATCAAAAACATCAAAAGACAATTACCTAATAATACTAATAATACTAATATTAAATAACAATTATACTAATAAATTAATATTAAAAATCAGGTTGTTACATCTGACATGTGAGAGTTTAATGGTCACGTCAGCTCCGTTAACGCTCCGTTTGAACAGAAGGACTAACTTGATTGACATTTAACAAATTCAGGGATTAAATTGATATTTTGCATAATTGATGGACGAATTTGGCCGGCCCATAAAAATTCAGGGATGAAGTTGATGATTCACTCTTAATTATTTAGTTCATCTCATAAAGTTTGTCATGTTGGATTGATCATTGATCTTTAAAATTACATACGAAGTATCAAGTTAGTTTCTAAAATGACATATTTGGTTTCTAATTGATCTTTAAAATGTCAAGTGTTGGATTGATCCTTAAAGTGTATATTGTAGTTATGCTTTGTCTAATGTTATATTCCAGGAAAATACTTCAGATAGATGGACGTGGAGACTTTGTAACAACGATGCTTATGTTAAAGGTGCCTGCCATTTTCTCGCTCACACAAGATGCTTTAGAAGATTCTTTGACTCTCTCATAGTGGTTTGAAATAAGGTGGTCCTTCTAAAGATGTCTCTACTTTTTTTTTTTGAAAGAAAAAAGATGTCTCTACTTGTTAGGCATTTTTTTCGCAAAGTATGCTTCTTAACAAGGACACTCTAGTTCATTGTTCTTAGTAGGAAGCATAATAAAACTTCACAAAAAAAAAAGTTTTTATGGAACCTTTACAAAAAAAAAAATTGAAACAATATGATTTTTTTTTGAGTAAATTACACTCCCCTCCCCTCAAAGATGCTTGAAATACACTCCCCTCCCCTCTTATGTTAAAATATACAATTTCCTCCCTTGAAAAATAAAATTTACACTCCCCTCCCTTATAAGATGATTGAATTACAACCCCCTCCCTTGATAATTAAATATGCACTACACTTTAATCTAGTTTAACATAAATAAATATTTTTATGATATATATTAATTTTAAACCACCCTTTAAGAAAAATTAATTCATTTCTTTATAATTTAAATGTTAATGATAATTAAATTTAAATATTTTGCTATTGATTTTATAATTTAGAGTTTAAAATTAACTTTTAAATAACCATGGTTTATTGTCGTTAGTAATTTTTCACATATTTTAATTTTATTTTGGCTTGTTTCATATTTGATAATCGGGTTTAAAACTACATGTTAATGAAATTGTGAATAAAAAATAGCAAAAAAATATGTATTCAATTTTTTATTATGTTAAAATATGTATTCAATATTGTTTTTTTTCGAAGTGTATTAGATTATTATTTTTTTGCTAGATTATTAAAAATAAAAAAATATATATTGAGGGAGTAAAGTGTAGATTTTAACATAAGAGGGGAGGGGAATGTAATTCAAGCTTTTCTAAGGGGAGGGGAATGAATTTTTTTCTAATATGTTTTGAATAAGAGGGGAGGGGAATGTATATTTTAACATAAGAGGGGAGGGGAGTGTAATTCAAGCATCTTTGAGGGGAGGGGAGTGTAATTTACTCTTTTTTTTTTAACAAGTCAAAATGGAATATATATTAATATTTAAAAAATATTTTCTCTAGCACAGACATATCATAAAGAATGTCATAGGTCGACAACAATGATTAAGTTGACAAAAAAGCCAACCACTAAGAAAAAGACAAAAGATTGCATCAGTCAATGCCCAAGCAACCAAAAGGAAACAACCACCAACTGTGAAAAGCAAAGGCCAAATGAGTGTTACTTGCCTTCGGCCGTCAAAAGGAAAGCAACTTAATTTTTTTAATAAGCTAATGAGTTGAGCTTATTTTATTGTTAAAAATTATGTTATTCTTTTCCTTCCAAATAACCCAAGAACAAGAGAGG
The DNA here is from genome assembly GCA_958299785.1 of Medicago lupulina. NCBI lineage: Eukaryota > Viridiplantae > Streptophyta > Magnoliopsida > Fabales > Fabaceae > Medicago > Medicago lupulina. The sequence goes on from OY283139.1 coordinate 80,089,375, forward strand.
TAGATTAAATGCATAACTGATCACGGTGCTTTTGAGACACCTGTTATGGTACCAAACTTAATAAAGTGATCTGAAATTTGAAAAGGATCAACCAAATAATACCTAAGCCAAATGCGCACAAGATACCAAAGAGAACTCGGAACATTACAAGCCCGAAACAAATGATTGGCCGATTCAATGTTGCCACATCCATTAACGTAAAGTTGAGAACCAATAGGAATTATGCCTCGCCTGAACAAATTATCCTTGGTAGACAACCTGTTTCAAAGAAGCCACTAAGCAAATAAACATATCTTCGAGGAAGCATCCTTATGCCAAATTAAATCAGAAGCATAAGTAAAATGATGTGGTTCCTAACTAGTGAGAAAATCGTACACACCACACACTGAATAGCCTACACCTGGTTCTAGTTGCCAAATCCACTTATCCTCAACATTAACCTGCATAATCACATTATGAAGTAATTCTCTACACTCCCCTACCAAATCATCCTCACGCACCAACAACCGACGCCGCCATTTCCAAGTCTCACCTCCCTCACCCTAACCTAAATGAAACATATCTAGCACAATTATCCAATGATTTTCAGTCAAATCGAATAACTTCCTAAATCTATCACAAAACTTAAAATCACCTAATCACAGGTCAACCCAAAAAAGAATATATGTACCCTTACCTAATTTCTGCCTTAAATTATCTTCAAACCAACTCTCCACCTCTAGACCAACCTCATTCCAGATACGCACCAAATCCTTCCACCAAGTAAATAACACAACAAAATAAATATTTAATATACTTTAAAAAAATCTAATATGTATTCCTTCTGTCTTTTAAAAAATCTAATATTAAAACAGTAATTGTTGTACAAAAATTGTGTTAGAGGAATTGTGCTACTTATATAAAAAAGAAAAGCATTTCCTAATGATAAACTAATAGAGTTATTTTTTAAATTAATCATCATTATTGATTTCGAAAAAGATAAAAATGAAAAAGAGTATAGTTTCTTTAGTATGTCATTAATTAATTTTTTGAGCAAATTCATTTTCTTTTTAATAAGCAAATTCAATATTTTCAAATCGTTGCATTCTTTTTTCCTGACAAAAAGATGTTACAATTAAATGCCTCTAATTTTTCTCCTACCTAAAATTCAAGTGCTCTAGTTCTCTATTCAAAGTCTTCACAACGTTTTAAACATTTATCACCCAAAAGCCACCGATCAAAGCATCTAATCTAATTTATGTCAAATTCAAAAGTTATTTTAAATACTTTTGGTAATAAGTGTCGTAAAGATTAAAAAAAATAGAAACTATTGATAACTTCATGTAAATAAAGTTATTTTTTTATATTTTAATGTGTTGAATACATAAATTTTAAAATAATATTTTTATTTTTATTTTCCTTATCAAGTATCTTACAGATATTTGTTAGCATTTTCTAATTCAAAAAATTATTTTAATTAGTGTTGTTTAAGTATTTGTTAAAAATGTCTAGCTAACGGTCTATTTTTTAAACATTCTAAAATAAATAATTATTTTTTAAAAAAATTAAATATTTTGATTTTTCAGTTCAATAAAAACACATATTTTCATTAATAATTCCAACTTATAATTCTTTTTTCTGATAAAACAACTTATGATTATTAAAATGTGTTTCAAAAGCAGTATTTGTACCATTTTCCTATTTTAAATTATCACTAAATTCACGACTTTAGTCTTAACTAAACCATCATTCCTTTTAGTAAAAAAAACGAAACCCATCATTATCAATTCCCAATATTTAATGCAATAAATCACATCAAAATATTTCATCCTTTACAATTCTACCCTTTTGAGAACCTTCCACGAAAAAACTAGGCAAGTTCACTCCAACTCCGAACTCCAATGTAAACCGTGTCTGTCATGTCTCTGACCAATTAACTTTGTTCCCTTAGCTGTCTTCAATGAATCTATGTCCACTTACACTTACTCACCTTCTTCGAAAAAACCACACCTCTTTCTTCTCTCTTTCCTCTTCATATCTATATATACACACAAATCTTCAATTTCATTCATCATCATTCATTAATTCATAACCCTTAATATATTTTTCTTCGCTTCTACAATATTTATTTCCCTATGGCTTCACAAAATACTCAAGTTCAATTTCAAGACTCATTACCCTTGATGGCAAACAAGCTAGGTGGTGATGGATTAATAGATGAATTATGCAATGGTTTCAATCTTTTGAAGGATTTAACTAAAGGTGTCATCACTTTTGAAAGCCTTAAGAAGAATTCAGCTTTGCTTGGGTTACAAGATTTAACCGATGTGGAACTTCAATCCATGATTGTTGAAGGTGATTTTGATGGTGATGGTGCTCTTAATCAAATGGAGTTTTGTGTTTTGATGTTTAGACTTAGTCCTGAACTTATGGATGGGTCTAAGATGTGGTTGGAACAAATGCTTCAACAAGAAGTCCAAGATTTTTTCTAATTTTTCTTCATTTTTTTGGGCAATTTTCCAATATAGTCATGTAAAAAAAGAGAAAAGTGTATTGATATGAAATTGAAGAAGTGATTAATTCATCTAATGATTTTTACTTGTTTTGTATATTCTTTTGACTACTATGTTCAAAGCCTCAAGTGTTGGTTAACCATTAAACGTTAATTTCAGTTTATTTTTGGTTATCTTATCTAAACATTGTTGATTGGGTGCCTTTCTTATTTCCAGGCCTTAAACAAAATTTATTGTGATTTAGTCCAAAATTAGCGGCTACCTATTAGAAATAGTCTTTGAACAATTGGCTTCAGAATATATAAAAGCTAGTAATTAAAACAAAAATTAGAAGTAAAATAAAAGACCAAAATGCAAGTATTACACAATAAAATAGGGGTGAGTGATGACTTTGAATGTATATTTTTGAAAACTATGTAAATTTTGTGCAGTCCAAATGTGGCCTATCTTTTCAGATGAGAAAATAAAACTAAAATGCAAACTCAATATAGCACGGTCAACGAAGGTTGCATTAGAAAGTAGCTACTTTTCTTGTACCAAAAAAAAAAAAAAAGTAGCTACTTTTCACACCCCCTAACCCCCCACCCCATTCAGATGTATATTTTGGGTACTATAGTGGTCTATTCTTTCAAAGTCATAGCCATCATCTTTAGTGGCCTATTCTTTTTCAGATGAGAAAATAAATTCAACTTTGTACTAAAGTGGAATTTTCAATGAACTATGTCCTAAAGTTGTGCCAAATATTGAGATAGACTTAAGATGAAATGCATTTTGTTGATCAGTTTTCATATTTAAGTAAATTCCATTTCGAATCATTGTTGATCATGTGTATAAACATGGCCTCCTACACTCGATCATCACTAACAAAAAGACTCAATTTACAAGTCAGAGGTTCCAAGACTTATGTAGAGAGTAGAGACATTGACATTAACCTGAAGTTCACCTTAGTAGAACACCCACAAATAAACGTGTAGGTCGATTCAACTAACAAAATCGTCTTTAGACGATTGATAAATAAATTGGATCAAAAAAAGGAGAATGGAGTGAGGAGCTTATTCGAGGTTTATGGTCGTATCACACTACGCCCTAATCATCAACGCATTAAACATCGTTCAAACTTGTCTACGGATCGGATCCAAAAATGACTTACATTTGGTTTGGTATTTGACTTGACCATGCTTCTTTTGGAGTCACTCCTTTTAATCTCTTTGTAGGACTTCTGTTTAGAATGAATGTTGTAGTGGCTATTGCTTCTCCCTGAATGGACTTGAATTTTTTATGACATCAAATAAAACACTTCATTCTTTCTTTTGGTCAACTAAACCCACATTTTCCTAGTAAAATCATAAATGAAAGACACAAAGTGAATCTACTTGGATTGATCCACACGCATGAGGGTTATACCAATTCCAGTTTTCCCTTTGGTATCATCACATTCTCTAATCCTTAAGCACTCAAAGTGATATCATATGTAAATTTCACGGTATGATAACGTATTTTTATACGTATTGTATTTTATCTTTATTTTATTTTCATAATTATAAGTTTATATTACATTTTTAGAACTATTTTAATAATTTTAGTTTATTTTCGAAAAAATAGATAAGATCAAGAGATTGTGAAGAATTGATGAAGAAATAGTGGGAGACAAACAATTGATGATGTTTTGATGGCAAGGAATCAAACAAATGGAAAATCAACGTCAATCTGTCCATTTTTGCTACACCGAGTGTAGAAACTGTCACCATAACTCATGAAAGTTGAAAAATCAAAGAAAAATTGAAGTCAGTGGAGGCTACAACCACATGTAGCAAACCATCAACATTAAAATAATACTCTTTAACTTTGTGAATTTCATTGGTTTTGTGTAATTAGGTGCACTTAAGTCTTGTGGATATATATGTAAGAAACACTTTTGCACCTTAAACGAAGACATTAGTTACTTTAGAAATTATCTCACCTTTAGACTTTTATTTTCTATAACAAAAGGGGGAGTTAAAATTTTGTTGGTTCATCGTTGTGATGAAATCTAATAATTTCAACTCTCTTATTTAATATTGCATATTTTCCAAACAATCAAATCATCAACTTTTCGAATATTCAAACCATTCTTGCTAAACGTCTTAAGAAGGTATTTCTAATAATCACAAGTTACTATGAGATCGATCATGTTATTGCACAGTAAAATCATGTACTTGAGGGTTTATCGAGTTTTCGGTGCCGTTGTCGAGGACTTGTTAAATATTAAGGTATTTTTCTAAAATGTCTAGACTAGAATTTTCTTTTTATTTTCAGTTTTGATTGTTCTCCTCTTTGGGTGAGAAGGACTCGAAGTCTCGGGGAAATTGTTCAACCAAGAAGAATTTCTCCATCAACAAAGAAGAAAATAATTAAAAGTTGTGAACATCGTTGAAAATCATGTTTTGAAATAATATGCTTCTCCCAATGCCACATATCCATATCACTCTTGTGTGCCCGATAGTATAAGCTAATAATTTGGAAATAGACCATGATTTGTTGTCTATGATACAAGATGACGGTCAGTTTTTTGGTTTGCAAATTGATGATCTGAACTCACGTCTACCTATTTTCTTGAATGTTATGATCTTATGAAAATAGATAGAGTTTCTGATGATGTCATAAGACTTGGACTCTTCTCTTTTTCAATAAGGGGTAGAGCTAGGGATTACCTGCATTTTATGTATTTCAAATCCATAAAGAAATAGGTTGGTATGAAACGAGTCTTCGTTAGATATTTTCCTCCATATAAAATTATTTGATTGAGAAATGAAATAATGAGATTTTAACAAAAATATGGAGAGTTGGTTTATGAGGTGATGGATAATTTAGAAAACGTACTAAATTGTTGTCAAGTAATAATATTTATAAGTTCGTATGAATAAGGATTGTTCAATTTTTTACTTAGCAATATTAAATGTAATTAGGATGTTAAATTGCGGGATTCACGGGGCATAACTTTGGTTTGCAGAAAAGAAATGAAAGACGATAAAACCAGTAAAAAGAATGATTAGGTTATTTTCGATTCACTTCTCTTTCATTACTTGGTAATTATTGTGTCTAGTCACTATGATTATTTGCTTAGAATTACAATGAAGAAACAAAATAGGTTTGACCAATGTTTTAGGTAAGTTTGTAATCATTGAAGGTTTGATTGCACATTAGAACATAATATCACAAGTATGGTAATAGAAAATGTCTAAATCTATTATCAACTGAACAATTAATTTGGGTCGAGTCCCAAAATCTAGGGTTAGTAGTGAGACCTAGATTAATTCATAGATATTCCTAGACATACAAAAAGCATGAAGAACAAATATTAACTTAATAAAGACTAAGCTTGCAATTGCACGAAAGAGAACTATATGATTACATGGTTTGAGTAACTATAGAAGATCATCTACTTGACCTAATATAATAAATTAGCTACTCATAATCAAATCAAACATAAACAACATAAGCAGAAAATAAACCCAAGAAAGTTCCATCGTAGTTGATATTGCTCCTCAATTTCTTTCCAATTGGGTTTTACTCCTTTCTATGTGCTTCTCATAGCTTTCACGCGCGCCTTTTCTTTCTCTCTCCAAGTAATCCTCATAAGTACAAAAATTTCTCTTTAGTCACCCTGAACCGACTGTTTTACCCCCTTACCATAAGTATTATACCTTGCTAGTTTGATGATATACCGGGCATGACTCACTTATACTAGATCGTCCATTCACCACCTTACACCCTATTCCATCAAAAATGTTTAATCTGTTTTTGCAAAAAGTGTGTCTCAAATCATTGAAGAAGGGTCGCTAGAAGGTGTCTACACTTATTTGACATCAAGAAACTTGTATTGCATATTTTAATCTGTTTGCATTGATGCATTTTTCTGCCATTTTCGCTGGTTCTGACATGTCTATGTAATGACAGTTAAAAGTCGGTATTGCAAACGGTAGTTAAGAACCACTTGCGTAGTTTTTTTTTTTTTATTTGGTGTTGCATTTAGTGATGGAAAGAAGAAGCCAATGTTAATGTTGACTTGTGAAAGGGGTGGTGTGTACAAATCACCCAAGAAGAAACTGAACTTAGAAGACACAAGGACAAGGAAATATGGGTGTTTGTATAGGTTATGTGGTTATTTAAAGAAAACAAATGAAGGGTCATTGAATATTCTTAATGGAATTCACAATTATCGGATGGAGAACCATTGGATGGAGACAAATTTAGTAGTTAAAGAGCCCACAACAAAAGGGAAATATTCATTCATCAACATTAGTGATTTAAATGTAAGTGAATCATAGTTGCCAACATATCAGTTGTTACCTCGTCTAAATTATTGTCTCATCAACATAGGATAAATTAATGAAACGTCAAAGATTAAGTTGACAAATTTCAAATACTTTAATAATTGATTTTTAAGTCTAATACTCTCTCCGGTCCTTTATACAAGATACAAAAATGATAATTATTTTGGTCCTTTTTATAAGAAACATTGACCAATTTTAAAGGGTGTTTGAAGCTAAATTTTATCTGTGCCCTTATTTATTATGAGAAAGAATATTAAAAATAAGTAAGTTGGTGGAATCAAGAGTAATTATTTAGGGGTATCCATGGAAAAAATTTAAATATATAGGTGTATTAAATAAAGATAACTATTTTCAATGTATTTCCTTGGTCCTAATGATTTATGTCTTTTGTTTCTTGTATAAAGGACCGGAGGGAGTAGTTGATTGAGGATTATAAGATTTAATTAGTATTGTTATATAATTTAATTAGGCTAATCTCTATAATTCATACTTCACATGGACGGAACCACCATAAAGCATGGAGTGCCTATAGCCACACCATTTTTTTTTTAAAAAAAAAATAGTAATATATATTTCTTCTTTAATGACCAAATTTTCAATCGAAAGTATGAAAATTGGTCGCTAATATGTTTAGCAACTGAAATAATGTCTGGAAATTTAGCCGCTAAAGTATAAAAATACTAAAAATTAATCGTAATATGTTTAGTGACTAAAATAGTGAACGTTGTTTCAATCGTTCAAGTATAAAATATTAAAAATCGATGACTATTTTAGTCGTTGTTTGTTTAGCCACACTGAAAATATATTTCTAGATCTGTCTTTGATACTTCATTCAATCTCAAACTTAGGGTGTGCAATACTAACAATCTCTAAATAGTTAGACCCTCGATATGTTAGCATACTAAACTCTTTTGCTCCCTTACAATCTTTATAGTTGTTTTGTTTAATTATTCTAGTTTGTTATTCTTTCACATCAGATAAAAGATGATCTCACAATATGTAGGGAATTTCTCACGTTATAGGTCAGTTTTGTAAGGTTATGTTAGGCTCAACTATAATGTTTAAGATGTAGCATAAGCCACCAATGAAACTGTTGTGTCTCTTGATGTTCTTGATCTCCTTCTTGTTACTTAATCCCAACTCAACAATATCTCTTATTCAATCGTTCGAACTCTAACATTTACATATTACAATGCATTGTCATTTATATATTACAATGCATTGTCATTTGTATATATTTTATCTTTTTAATATTAATACTCCCTCTGAGTTCCAATCTCAATTATAAACAACTTTTCACTTTTTAGGGTTACAGAATAAATGATCTATGTTGTTTATAATTAAGATCACATACATCATTTATTCAATAAATTTAAAAAGTAAAAAGTTTGGTATATTTGATACAACATGGAGTATTTAACAATTTTTTATAAGAATATATTTATAAAAAATTTCTAAAAATTATGATTTGTAATGATAACATTGATTTGTATGTTTTATTTTTTTAGGGAAATGTTAACTAGTGCCCGTTAAGGAGACTAATATAGAAATTTTGCATTGGAAATTGATGAAAAGTGGAATGTTCTACTTTTTCAAAGTCAAAAAGTTGTTGTTTATAGGTTAAATTGCATTTTTGGTCCCCTAACTATTTAGGTAGCATCGCTTTGGTCCTTTAATTAAAACTCGATTTATTTTGGTCCCTTAACTTCTCTCCGTTACACATTTTGGTCATTTCCGTTAGTTTTAATTCAAAAATGTTAGGTTTTCTTCATTTTCTTTTGGAATTTTTTTGGGATTCTTGTTGTTTAAGGTTGATGGAGATGATATGAAGATGTAAAAGAGGAGACGAAGATTAAGAAAACGTAACGTTTTTGAATTAAAACTAACGGAAAAAACCAACATGTGTAACGGAGAAAAGTTAAGGGACCAAAATAAATCGAATTTTAATTAAGGGACCAAAGCGATACTACCTAAATAGTTAAGGGACCAAAAATGTAATTTAGCCTTATTTTTTTATAAGAAATTTCTACTTTTAACTTTCTTAACTAGTGCCCAGGGTCACTGGTTAACAAGATCCTTATTTTTATAATAAATCCTTGTTTTTATAATAAATATTAGAGAAAGTAGTTTATTCAATAATACTTCATCGAAGAGACTCAATCTGATTCTTAAAAAGTGCTTAAGACCATTCTCAATGGGGTTGTCTTAAACTTTTAAAACTTGCTACCTATTAGGTACCTCTATTGGGGGAGAAAAGTTGCCGGGATAAGACCAAAAGTCTCACTTTAAGACCCTCAATCTTGAGTAGGACCTGCACTTTTTTAATATTAAAAAATTAAAATACAATGATATAAAGTTATTGATAATTGATTAGTAGGTCTAATTTAAGAAATTTGTGTGACATTGGTGGGTTGGAGGGATTGAGTGTTTATTAAGTAGTACTATTAAAAATTATAAATGAGTGTCTTCATTGTAGATGCTTTAACAAGTGATCGAGGGATTAATATTTAGTGAAAAGATCAATCAATTCAGAATTTGTATGAAGTTTTTTTAAGGGTTAAATATGTTTCTGCTTTCTATAAATATATCAAATTTTTATTTTAGTTTTTCCAAAAATTTCTTCACAATTCCCAAAAGTTTATCGTCTTCACTTTTGATCCTTTTAAAGTAAAGGTCTTGTTAACGAGTGCACCTGAGACATTTGTTAACACTTCTCTTAAAGTAAACTTATATGTAAAATTCATATTTTTGAATAAAATTTTATAAAAAAATTAATAATATTATAAGAATCTCTCCCAAAAAAATTAGAATTTTTTAACAAAACATAATTTAAATATGAATTTTTATATTTTTGGTGGTTTTTTTTTTTGAGGAAATATTTTTTATGCTTAAAAATTCATATTTAATTTATTTTTTTGTTAAAAGATTAAATTTGGTGGTCTTGTCTACCAAAAATACAATCTTACCCCTTCTTAATTTTTTGACACGTCATCAAAATTATATCTTTTTGTGTCTTTTGCTTCAATCTTCCCCTATTTTTTCTCCCTTAAAAACAAATTAAAATAAACTCTCGCGCTAAATCATAAAACAACACTAACTTAATCTTTTTTTAAAGAACAAACAAACTTAATCTTAATCTCAATAAAAACAAATTCTCCTATAATTCAACTTCTAAATATCTAAAGAGTTAAAAACAATTTACAATCTCTTTAAAAAAACAATTTACAATCTATTATCTTATTCTCTAATTATGAATGTTAATGACATGTAAAAATACAAGTTTGTCCTATGTTAATATTTTGATACATCAACATATATTTATCCTTTTTGTAACAAAATATTCAATTTAGTTGAGAGAGAGAGTAACTTTCAAAAGATTGATCAACCTTAAAAAAAAACTCACTAATCACGGGTGCAACCCAGTGAACTCATATATGAGCGCGAAACCAAGTTACAAAAAATGAAAAGTGAACATTCCCTAAAAAAAAAAAAGTGAACATATGCGTAGAATAACTAATGGATTGACCGTCAGCACGATATCAAAATTCAAGTTTTAAAAACTAACTAAATAAACAGCAAGCATATAAAAGCTCTTTCGAGTTTGAAGAACCAAAATGTAGCCAAACAAGAGACCTTGAAACCTGCAGATCTCAACATATTTAGAAACAACCGAGAATCAAATAAGTCAGGCCACCATATCATATTACATAATAATATTTTATATTGTTGTTGATTATTAGTTATTATATCTTTTAGGAATATGACTATAAAAAACACTGAAAAAATAATAAATGAGTTACTAAATAATACAATTATTCAATTCATACACGGAACTCATAACGACATCTTTATTATTTTTAATATTTTTACCATTTTTTAGTAATTAACTTTTTCATATGAGTATGAACTCGCTTAATTTTCAACCATTTTTTCTTTCCATTTTACATTGGTGATTTTTTCCAACTTATTGTTCGTCACTCAAGGTGTTATAATTTTTAAACTTTATTCATTAGTTTTTATCTTTAACGTCAACTTTATTCATTAGTTTTTTTTTCTCAATTTATATAGCATTGCAATGTACTTTGATGCATAACCCCCTCGCTTTGAATTAACTCGTGCGGAGCACGAACCCGTGCTTAACACAGGTTTTTTTGCTAGTTTTTACAATATTCTATACAATTTTATTAAAAAAATACAAAAATTAATTTAAAAATAAAAACCAAAAGTAATGATTTAAAATTTATAAGGATTAAAAATTAAAGAATCTTTTTTAAGGGATTCGGAGTATTTAACAAATTAAGTTATATCATCGAGGGTGAATCTTGATAAGATTTTGTGTTGTCGCGTTTCCCGCGTGTTCAGAGATTTTGTGTTGTCGTCTTATGCTCTTTCTCGTTTAATGTTCATATTTACTCTACATCACTCATCTCGTTTTCATCAATAGCATTATTTTGGACAATAATGGGATCCACAGTCCATTATTTATTTCATTCAATAGAAATATTTTGGACCGCAAGTATGGACCACTACAATTATCAAACCTCATCCGACAATTACCCTATATGGTTAAAGAACTGTATTTTGCATCTTAGATAGAAAAGCAAGTGGTTGTTGTTCGATAAAAAAGCTTGAAAACAAACAATAAAAAGGTCAATGAAAGCAAGTGAAAGGCTATCAATGCATTCCTATTTTTTTTTTTTAATAAAAAAAAATGCATTCCTATTCTGAAAGCAAGAAAACAAACAAATATAAATGGGTTTCTGTTCACGAACGAAAGAAAGAATATGAAACACTGTTCACGAACTTAAGAAAAAAAACTTACTTCTAATCCGATTGTGCTTTGATTATGCTTTGTTGAAGATGGGATCCATTTTCTAGAATTTTCTACACAAACCCTAATTGTCAAACAAAAAATAGAAGTATCAAACACATATGAACCTAAAACGGTGCATTTTGACACATTCTAAGCTTTGAAGCGGTGCGTTTTGGATCTGTCAGCATTTTAACGGCCATGTCAGCATATGTTTAACAGAGACCGACAACAAGATCACTTTGAAGTGATTTACAAGCTAAAAGAACGAATTTGAAACTTCTAAAACTTAAAATACTAATTTAAGAATGTTGTCGTACTAAAAAGACCAAAAGTGGTATTTAGCCTAAAATATATTATAGATTTAAATAGTTAACTTCTTGGCCTAAGATACCTAAGTAACATTATTCCATACTCTCGTCGTTCTATAATAATAAGTGAGTCATTTGCAAAAAAAATTGTTTCAAAAAAATTAACCCTTTTCAATTTTAAATACAATATAAATTTTTTTTTCCATTTATAACTCGAATTAATACTATAAGAAAAAAGAGTTAGAGAAAAAAAAAAAGTGTTAGACCATCTATAATGTGGAGTTCTTCCCCTATTTAGCACCATGTTTTTTTTTTGAACAAATTAAAATGGAATATATTTAGCACCATGTTAAATAGACACCCCCATTGTAACACCAATTAATACGGTGGGTTTTTATAGGCACTCTCTCTTCTATTACTCATGGGTCTCACATGTGCGATTAATTCTATTTTTTTTCTCTATTCAATTGTTGTATTATTTTAATATTAAAAAGTAAATTATATATTAGTTGTAAGAGTAATATTTAATCGATTAACATTAAATTTTCAACCCAATTAATAATTTTTTGAGGTGCTGGGTTGGAGAGATTGAGTGTTTACTAAATATTAATTATAAAATGAATGACGTGTACGGTCAGGACCCGTTTAAGCACTCAAATAGAGTGTTGCATTGTAGATGATCTTAAAAATACAGATTGATTAAAACGTTTTTACTGTTCAAATTTATTGCTTTTTTTTTTTGGGGGAAGATTGTTCAAATTTATTGCTGACATTAATAAATTAAGGACCCTACAATAACTATGAATGAATATTTGAATATTTTAAAATTATATAATTATGAATGAATATGTAAATTATTGTTAAAATTTAATGATATAGAGTTATTGTAGGAACCCAATTAATAATTTTTTGAGGTGCTGGGTTGGAGAGATTAAGTGTTTATCAAGTATTAATTATAAAACAAATAACGTGTACAGTCAGGACCCGTTTAAGCACTCAAATGGAGTCCTGCATTGTGGATGGTCTTAAAAATACAAATTGATTAAAACGTTTTTACTGTTCAAATTTATTGCTTTTTTTTGGGGAAGATTGTTCAAATTAATTGCCGACATTAATAAATTAGGGACCCTACAATAACTATGAATCAATATTTCAATATTTTAACGTTATATAATTATGAATGAATATATAAATTATTGTTAAAATTTAATGATATAGAGTTATTGTAGGGACTCAATTAATAATTTTTTTGAGGTGTTGGTTTGGAGAGATTGAGTGCTTATCAAGTAGTAATTACTAAACGAATGACATGTATAGTCGGGACCCGTTTAAGCACTCAAATGAAGTGTTGTATTGTGGATGGTCTTAAAGACACATATTGATTAAAACGTTTTTACTGTTCAAATTTATTGCTTTTTTTGGAAAGATTGTTCAAATTTATTGCTGACATTAATAAATTAGGGACCCTACAATAACTATGAATAAATATTTCAATATTTTAATGTTATATAATTATGAATGAATATATAAATTATTGGTAAAATTTAATGATATAGAGTTATTGTAGGGACCCAATCAATAAATTTTTTGAGGTGTTGGGTTGGAGAGATTGAGTGCTTATCAAATATTAATTATAAAACAAATAATGTGTATAGTCGGGACCCGTTTAAGCACTCAAATGGAGTGCTGCATTGTGGATGATTTTAAAGATACAGATTGATTAAGACGTTTTTACTGTTCAAATTTATTGTTTTTTTTTTTTTGGGAAAGATTGTTTAAATTTATTGCCGACATTAATAAATTAGGGACCCTACAATAACTATGATTGAATATTTCAATATTTTAAAGTTATATAATTATGAATGAATATATAAATTATTTGTTGGAACAAAATGTGTTTAACACTACTTCTTGAGAGTTTTGATGATAACAAGGTATTAAAAATTGTCAATTGGATATGCTAATATTTGTTCAAGTGTAAAGGACCATAGACAAAAATTTGAGATCATCATTAGGTTCTGGAAGAACAAAAGAGAGCAAAAGAATCAACAAAAAGGAAGTTAAAAAGCATCTGAAGAGAACTGCTCCTGAAGTGATGACGTCATCAGAAGCAAGTTTATCATAAGCATCTCATTAGAAGCTGAAGATCACCAGAAGTTGTAGTTCATCAGAAGATGCAAGACTTAAAGCTTCAAAGGTTGTTCAATGGATTTAATCTCGTCTAAGCATTGCAGAAGACCAGAAGAGTGAAGCAACAACTAATTCAAATGAACTTGAATGCATTAGATGCTTGTTCTTTGAAGAGCGTTGACAAAGTACAATTGTACGAAGTGTACAACCACTACCTCCACTACTCAGTTTTTGACTCTGCTACAAGACAAGAATAACAGCTCTGCCTGCAACGATGTTCCTACAGACTTGGAATGGATTTGAAATTGATCATTCATAGAGCAACAACCATATCAGGCAAAAGATCAATGGTGATTGATTAAAGCTTCAAACGACTCTTATCTTGATGCGCTGGCAATTCACAACGTCTCTTTCACACCTCTATATAAAGGAGTGAAGACTTGAAGAATTGTAAAAGAGACTCCACAACAATTTGAAAGCGCCAAAACTCTGTCAAAATTGTTCTGCATCAAAAAGTTCACTTAGAATTTCATATCAAAGTTCATATCTTAGAAATTCTAGAGTTTTAAGAGTCTGTATCTGATTTGTATTGTGAGAATCACTGATTGTATATCAAGTGTTCAACTTCAAACATTTTTCTGTGTAATTCTGTTTGATTAGAAGTCTGTTACTTTTGTGCTTAAGCATAGAAGTCTCTTGATTGTGTTCAGGAGCATATGAAGTCTCTTGCAGTTGTGCTTGAGCATTTGAAGTCTCTTGCTAAGTTTAGCAGTGAATATTTGTAATTAGATATTACATTATAGTGAACTCTCCTCGGAAGTGCAAGGGGGACATGACTACTTCCGGTTTGTGGAAGGAACCTGTATAATTGCTTGTGTCTTTCTTCTTTCTCTCTCTTTCTCTCTCTCTCTCTCTCTCTCTCTCTCTCTCTGTTTTATCCGCTGCATCTAGAATTTGAACATCACTTCAGAAGCTGTACTCTAACTGCTTCTGATCAGTGACTTCAGTAGGAGAAAACGAAGAAAAAGCTAACACAATTCAACCCTCCTTCTTGTGTTTTTCTCACCTTCATTATTGTTAAAATTTAATGATATAAAGTTATTGTAGGGACCCAATTAATAATTTTTTTGAGGTGCTAGGTTGGAGAGATCGAGTGCTTATCAAATATTAATTATAAAATGAATGACGTGTACAGTCGGGACCCGTTTAAGCACTCAAATGGAATGCTCCATTGTGGTTGGTCTTAAAAATACAAATTGATTAAAACGTTTTTACTGTTCAAATTTATTGCTTTTTTTTGGGGAAGATTGTTCAAATTTATTGCTGACATTAATAAATTAGGGACCCTACAATAACTATGAATGGATATTTCTATTAATTAGGGACCCTACAATAACTATGAATGAATATTTCAATATTTTAAAGTTATATAATTATGAATGAATATATAAATTATTGTTAAAATTTAATGATATAGAGTTATTGTAGGGACCCGATTAATAATTTTTTTGATGTGTTGGGTTGAAGAGATTGAGTGCTTATCAAATATTAATTATAAAACGAGTGACGTGTACAATCGTGATCCATTTAAACACTCAAATAGAGTACTGCATTGTAGATGGTCTTAAAGATACAAATTGATTAAAACGTTTCTACTATTCAAATTTATTGCTTTTTTTTGGGGAAGATTGTTCAAATTTATTGCTGACATTAATAAATTAGTCACCGGAGCAGGTAGGAAAAATGATTCAACAATATTAGGTTTAAAACGTATTATCCACTACATAATTGTAATCCTTCTTTAACATTGAAAAAGCATCCAAAAAAACATTGAAAAAGCAGTATATGAAATCATTGTCATGTTTTTTTTTTTTTTTGGTACTATTAAATATATAAACGCAACTTTTGCTAGATAGTTGAACAAACATAAACAAAACATAACCACACAATACCCATGTAACCACAAGGAGAAAAAAAATCAAAAATCATCAACATGGAATATGATCAACATTAAAGCATCTCAAAGGTTGAATACTAAGATGATAGAAATCAAATGCATTTTAGTTGAAGGAAAGAATTCATCTTATATGTTTCATATATTCTTTGATAAAGATTTGTCAATTCTAAGCTACCGTAAAAACTTTGCGCATAAGATGATATTTCTAAACTTATTGTTGCTTGAAGTAGCTAATAAATATAAAAAGATTTTTTTTTTATTAATAATGAGAGATACAATCGAGAAAAAAAATAATAAAGTAGAAGCATTAAGTTTTTTTAAAGAAGCTATAAGCTTTAAGTTAATAAGCTTTCTTCAACTATAGTGTAAAATAATATGATATAAACTAGTGATAGAACAATGCTAACAAAAAATTCTATTTACAAAAAAATCATATTAGATTGTTTCTTATAATTTGTAGTTTATTTGATTTTATTCCTTTAAATAAGGATTTTTTTTTAAATACCTCAAATAAGGATATATATATATATATATATATATATATATATATATATATATATATATATATATATATATATTATATTACCACACCAAAAGGTCCTCCCTAACATAAGATATGCCATAGAAAGACACCATAGTCACAAAACAAATATTTACATCGGTCCTCACTGGCCTATATAAGTCATTCAACCTATAGTTGAAATCTCACATCTTGCTCACTTACTTAGTTACTTTCCCTTGTTGATTGCAAGAATGGGATTTCATCACCTTCTCATTTTCATTTCAGTTCTCTCGGTATGTCTTTATACTGCCCTAAATTTTTTCATTTCCATGACCCTCTCAACACTTTAGAATTCTTGGACTTTAGTCACCAATTGATGTACTATAAACTTAACCAACAACTTAAAATATGGCAATTAAAGTGTATCACTCCCTCTATTCCTTTTTAAGTGTCATTTTAGAAAATTAATACAAAAATAATGATGTGTATTTTTGTACATTTTCTTTCTATTACACCCTCATTTTAATCCACAAATAAATTCCTATTTTTTTGCACACGCTTTATCTTTTCAATAAATTTAATATGTTATCGTTCTCTCGTAACAAACAATTGTCGGTTATTATCTTTTTCTCCAACAAATTTCTTTTTTTTGCGCACTCTCTCTCTCTTTCTCTCATAACAAACAATTGTCAATTTTCTAAATATTGTGCACATTTTTTAAATTATTTTAAGTCAATACAAAAATTATTCCAACTTCACATTAATAAAAAGTTAAGAAATAATTAATTTCCTTCCAACTCCTTTAATTAAAGTTAATGCTTCAACTATGGATTCAACCAATGCTAGATTCACACTTGAAATTTTTAACAATTGCTACTCATCTCTTTTATAGATTTTTAATTCTTCTTGGAACCATTGTTCAGACCAAAATTTTGTTTAAATTTGAAGATAAAAAGAAACAAATTTTGTTTAAAAAAACAAACTTTAGTTTCCAAATAGATAACACTAATTAGTTTTATTGAAAAAGATAAAAGTAATTAACAAAGGGTATAATTGACAAATCGTACCCTTAAAATATAAAATAAAAAACAGTTAAATAGTTACGAAAAATTCACTCTAAAAAGACACTTAAAAAGGAACGGAGGGAGTATATTATTAGTAAAATTATTACTTACACATGTTGAGGGTGTGGGGGTTGGTTTTTTTTTTTTTTTTTTAGGGAAGGGTTGCATGTTTAATAATGTAGTTATTCATATATATCACATTACATATATATTTATTATGGTGTGAATGTTTGTTAAGATTTTAAAGTGAATATTGTACATGTTTGTTGTGATGTGCAGCTTGCACTTGCAGGAGAAAGCCATGCATCACTGCCTGAAGAAGAATACTGGGAAGCTGTTTGGCCCAACACTCCCATTCCCACTACTCTGCGAGAACTTCTAAAGCCTGGACCTCAAGGTTGTTATTAAATATTAATTTCTATTTTAAAAAAGTAGTTATACAAAATGTGTTTTTGTCCGGTAGAGACTAAAAATTTAGTACATATATAAATTAATATTGAGATTCAACAAAATTTACGTTAGATCTAAAAAAGTAAATTTCATTGGACAAAATATATTTTTAACTTTAGGCTTAAATATGCATTTCATCCTTGTAATTAGGGGTCGTTTGAAATTTCATCCAGGAGCTTACTAATCCTCCTATTTTGCCCTTGCAAATATTAATCATTTGACTTTTGGTCATAATTAAGTTTTTTTGCTGAGATGGACTGTCATTAGCGACGTGGTGCCCATGTGGCAAGTGATGATTGGGCGAGGTGGTTGGCTTAAATAGATCTTTCGTCCCTGCAAATATAGGTCATTTGAATTTTCGTCCCTGAAATTACTAATCAGATGTAATTAGGACCACTTTTCAAATGATTAATAATTGTAGGGGAAAAATGGGAGGGTTAGTAAGCCCAGTGATAAAATTTCAAACAACCCCTAATTACAGGGATGAAATGCATATTTAAGCCTTAACTTTAAACGAACTTAGTGATCATATTTGATCTATACTATATATAAAGAAAATTATCTCTTTCAGGGCTTTTGGGTTGGATTTTTCTTTTCAAAAATACTCTTAATTTTCAATACAAATAATACATGTAACAAAATATATAAGAATAAATTTAAATATTAAAACAAATGTAACAAACACGGTATGAATATATGTATATATGTTTTTTTTTTCCCTTTATCATTTAAAAAGTTTAACAAACTAGATAAGTATATTTATACTTACTTTTTCATTATTCCAATTATATTCTTAAACAACTTTTTCTATAATAAAGATTGTTGTTCGTGTCATTAAAAAAAACAACAAACATTTATATTTTTACTTAACCAAAACTAAAATTTTATAAAAAAAAATACTGTTCATAATTTTTAAACACTAACACAATAAAAAGAGCGGAAAGATAGACACTTTCGCTAGTGAAAAAGAAAGAAAGAAATCCTTTATTGATTTTTTCATGTCCAAAGTTGTAACAAAAAAACTCAGTGGTACGAGAGGGTTAGTTTAGCTTCTTAAAAAAAACTTAGTGGTATAATTGTGAGGCCGACAGAGTATCACATAGCATGTCCAACATTCAATCTCTTTGTTAGCAAATTCTCTTTACTTCTGATCATTATATTTATAGAGTGAAACGCATCTATGGGTCTCTCACTAAATTCAATGGTTTCTATAACTAGAACACCATACTATGATACAGTTGAAGAAGATTAGTAGCCCAACCATTATATTTATACAGCTGAAAGTACAAGTTATCATTTTCTTTTATTAAAACATTCTTATTAATTAGAGTTAGTTGTATTGATATTATATTTAATGGAGAATCTTTTACTTATTAACGACCTAGTAAGAAGGAAAAAAACAATAGGTACATATTAGTTACTAATGATTATATAAAGATTCTCTTTTTTTAGCAATAACGGGTCCTACTATTAAAATAGAAAAAAGTAGATAAAATTGGTCTCATCATTTCAAACTCATGTGATTCTTGCTCTTGTCAATTTTATTTATTTATTTTCTATACACAGATTTATTAAAGTACGTACGTGTTAATGGATCAAATTAGTGACTCTTTTATTTACTACCATTGAAGTTATTAATTCCTTAATGTATATTTTTATCAAAAAATTACTTCATCCGTTTCAAAATACATGTCACAAATTCACAATGTACATTATTCATATGACTTATTTTGACCATATTTTTGACTAATATATAAATATAAATGTTAGCATGTAAGATGTTTGATTTGTCTCGGTAAATATTTTCATATCAAATTTTTATAATTTTTTATTATATATAATTAAAGATATTAATGGTCAAAGTTGTGTATTGACATGTGTGCACTGGTTGACTGCGACATATTTTTAAAAATAGAGGGAGTATAAATAAATAATATGTACACACGTAAAACTCATTTTTAATTTTTTTTTTTTAATTTACTATGATCGTGGATGTTGTAAATGACATTGATTGTATAAAAGTAAGAAGGAATCATGACAATATTTATGAAACAGGTGCTGAAATTGATGACCTGCCAATGGAAATTGATGACACGCAATACCCAACAAACTTTTTCTATGAACATGAGCTTTATCCTGGCAAAACAATGAACGTGCAATTCAGCAAGCGTCCCCTTACACAACCTTATGGTGTTTTATTTTGGATGCATGAAATTAAAGACATTGAAAAAGAGGGATATACTATTGATGATGTGTGTGTAAAGAATAAACCCAAGAAGGTTGAACAAAAATTTTGTGCAAAATCCTTAGGACCATTAATTGGATTTGCAATTTCAAAACTTGGAAAAAATATTCAAGCACTTTCAAGTTCCTTCATTGATAAGCATGAACAATACACAGTAGATTCAGTGCAAAATCTTGGAGACAAAGCAGTGATGTGTCATAGGTTGAATTTCCAAAAGTCTGTATTTTATTGTCATGAAATTCATGGAACAACAGCTTTTATGGTTCCATTGGTGGCTAGTGATGGAACAAAAACTCATGCATTAGCTACTTGCCATGCTGATACTTCAGGCATAAATCGTGAAATGTTTTCACAGATTATGAAAGCTGATCTTGGTAGTAAACCTCTTTGTCATTTCCTTGGAAATAAGGCTATATTATGGGTACCTAATTTAGGTCTTTACAATGCCTATGGTGCCAATGTTGCTGTTTAGGAGTACTCTCCAACATGGACACACCATGGAATTGTGTAACATAAATAAATTGTCGTTTGCAATGTTTTTCATTCTCGTACCTTTTGTAGCCAAGGCTATAGAACTGGACTTGGCTACAATTATGCACTATGTTGTACTTGTACCCAAAGAGGCACGATCTTGCTTGCTGTTGATGTACTTTGATCATGTTATAATAATGAAAATGGATTGTGCCTCATTGTACAATTTTAGAATCGTAGTTATTGAGTATGTTATATTTTCTCCTTTATTAGAACTTTAGAAATTAAACCTCAACTTTAGACATGACAATGGAGCGGGGTGGAGACGAGTTTTACATTCTCCGTCTCCATAGTCGATTCTCATATACTTACTGGCCGTTACTCTACCCATATTCTACGAGGATGAGAAATTGAACCCCATTCCCCGTCCTCGACGGGTTCGGGTATCCCCGTCCCTGCATTGAATAATTTTTTTTAATAAAAAATAGAAGTATTTTTGCAACCCTTAGAGAAATTTTGTAATGCATTATCCAGCAATATGCTCACTTTAACATTTGTTAGACCAATTGATTTAGTTGCTCCTTTAAATATTAATGATAGTTTTTATAACACGGTAATTATCAAACAAAATAACATGACACATCAACATAAAATAATTTTCTGCATTCGGGACGGGTTTGGATATGAGTTTGGGGTGGGTACCTATATACCCGTTACTCGTCCCATACTCGTGTATTGAAATCGGGGAAAATCCAAACACATACCCAAACCCACTCAAAACATAGAAAACCCGTCA
Organism: Medicago lupulina; assembly: GCA_958299785.1. Classification (NCBI taxonomy): domain Eukaryota; kingdom Viridiplantae; phylum Streptophyta; class Magnoliopsida; order Fabales; family Fabaceae; genus Medicago; species Medicago lupulina. The sequence continues at coordinate 80,110,916 of OY283139.1, forward strand.
AATTAAGTTTGGTTCAGACGATTAACCACATGTATGAGTTTTTTTTTCATGCCTACTCAACTCATTAACTACTTAAACTCTTAATTTAATAAATCAGCCGAGTTATTTAACTCTCATGCCTCAGTGTATAATAAATGGAACTGTGATAGAGAAAATGTTAATTTGTGATAAGACACAAGTTAATGAATCAAATATATAAATAATTTATTGAAATGTGTCCATTCTATTTTATCTTTAACATTTTAAAGAATTAAATGCACAAAATTTTAAAAAATATTTCTTCTTTTAATTTATTAACGTGTGTCCTAAAGACACAAGTTAACACTACCCATAATTTATTTCTTCTTCATTTTCCTCTCATCTACTTCATTTACTTGTTATATTTTTTTTTAAAAAGACACTCAAATGTTTAAGTTAGCTAGAGTGTTTGTAAAATAAGAGTTTATTGGGATAGTGAACATTTATTATGGATGATGACTTCTTCTCCCTCCTTATAATTGAAAGTGTGGGTCTGCCTGACTGCCTCATTTCGGCTAAATGTTGCACAACAAACAAATAAACACATGCAAATAAATACTACATATATACATTAATAACTTACTACATAACTTTTTTCTTGAGGGGATTAATTTACATAACTAGATAATGGAACTAAAATACTTGCTACGAAAATATACACAAACACCGAATATGACATTGCAACATTGATAATAATTTAAAAATATATATTTATTGATTATAAACACACACATATAAATTTCCAACGACACATATCGAAAACTGAACACGCCTTCATTCAACTGAATTAGAAGTGACGATGTTAAGTTATATATGTTGCAGCATAGACTTTTTTTTTTTAAAGGTTGTAGCATAAACCCTAATTAAGAAGAATTCATAGTTTCCATTTGCATGACAGTGGCACCATCAGTGGAATCAGAATTAGAAACCAAAGTGATCAAGAAATCAAAAATATCAGTAGCTATAACAGCAGAAGCAACATCTTCTTTATTCAAAGTTCTTCTTTTACCATCAATAGCCATAATCCAAGACCTTCTTGTAAGTTCTTCAATGAAAAGTTCACAAGCTTTGGAGAAAACAATTGGAGCAACCCCTGATATCATTTTCACGTCTTCACTAGAATTCTTCATTATCTTCTTTATTCTTGCTAAAGGTAATGAATGTGGACCTGTTCTACCTATGCCACCATTTAGTATACCTGAATATGCACCTGCTTGTCTCATATTGTTTATCTGTTTTTCTCTGGTTTTGAGTTAACTTTAACTGTGTTATAGAGTTGTTTGTTTATGAGTTGGATTATAAGTTTTAATTTCAGTGTTATATATACAAATTATAAGTTTCAAAGTTGAAGCTTTCACTCTTTTTACACTGCCGGCTAAGCCTGCTTTTGCCGGCTAATTGAGAATTTGAGATTATTAGAAATGAATAAATTAGAGAATGTGTGTATTTTTTTTATTAGACTTGTTGATTGAGTCAAAATAAAAATCTAACTTGTTGACTCTACACTCTTACTGAATATTGAATAGTTATTGGACTTGATGACTCAAAGCTTGATTTGTTGCTTTTGTAAAGAAATATTTGGAATCATGAAGTATTTAAAAAGACTGCAAGACAATTTGTTTATTGACAATTTAAATTTGTGGCCAAGTATTATCTATAATGAATGATAAACACTTTGTTCTAATATTTTGTGATCTGAAAGAAAAAGGTTAATGACATTGAGTCATAGTAATAATAATCACTGGATAAGAAAAAAGCAACAAACATTATATTTTTACTTTTAATCAAAATTAAAATTTCATAAGAAAAAATACCGTTTATAATTTTCAAACGTTAACGCAATAAAAAGAGCGGAAAGACGTGCACGGAAATAATAATAATAATAATAATAATAATAATAATAATAATAATAATAATAATAATAATACTAGTGAATAATCAATTATTTTATTTAATTTATTTTAATTCTAAATTTTTGTCTTAGTGTGCCACGAGTCGTTAAATGATTAGACCACTTGGCACTTTGTTAATTTTTTTTTTTAACGAAAAGTTAACAGAGGGACAAATGTCAAATTTTTTATAAAGTGTAGGGACTAAAACCAAACAAAAAAAGTGTAGGAACCAATACCAAAATTGGATGAAAGTGCACGGACTAATCATATATTTAAGCCTTTTTTTATTCCAAGCTTTTGTCTACAATTATTATGAGTGAGTAGATCAAGTGTAGATATCTATTTTGTTTAAATTCTATTTTCTAATCTAATCTCATTGTTTTTAAACTCAGTAACAAGTATTAAACGAAGGACCGAAAAATGAAGTTTAATAGTTGTTATTTCATCATCTCAAATATCAAACGAATGACCAAAATGTGAAGTTTGATATTGGAACAAATGAAATTAGACAAGACAAAATAAAACTTGATGGGAAAACCCCAGATGAATAATTTTGTGAAGTCTTGAGACAATAAGATTCGAGCTTAAAGGGTATCAATATTAACTAACCATGCTTAATTTTTATTGAGATGCATATATGTATTTCGAGAGAAAACATAAATAACCAAAGAGAATTTTGCTTTTAGAAAAGAATTTAACATAAGATGGAGAAATAGATTTTGAATGTTTATGATTTGGCATTATGATGAAACCAATGATCCCATGACGCTTTTTAATATGAATTTTAACTAGGCAATTAGAAAACCAACCAACTTGATCTTTTCAGCTAATCAAAACTAAAAACAAGATTGGCAATTACTTATAACTCCTCGTGTATTGATAATCTTTTACTACTCGATAGAACCGTACACTTGCAGATTCGTATCAAGTTTTTGGCGCCGATGCTGGAATTTACATGAAACTTTTCTTTTTCTTTTTCTTTTTATTTTCAACTTTTGGATTCTCTAATTCCTTGAATGCGAAAAACCAGAAGTCTTCAAGTGGTTAATGGGATCTTCATGATCTATTATGGTGGACGAATTTGCATGCAAGAGTTGGATAACTCCTGTTTTGATCTCCATATGGTGATGTTTGTTTCAAGGCTTGGTTGATCGGACGAATCTCCTCGGACTGTTTTGTTCATCACTAGTGTTGGTGTTTCTTCGTCGTTGGCCAAGCTTGTTGTTTATTGATGTAAAGATTTCCTTCGTTTCTTTGCTTGGCGTCTATTTTTTCCTTCTACTCCTTTCGATCTCAGGATCCTAAAGCAACTGACCTTCTAGTGTTTTGCCTCGCATGCACAGTAATCAAACAAATATACCAACAATCAGTACTCAAGTGCGTTATGAAAATTAAACTACAAACATGAAAAATTAAAACTAAGAAAAAAAATATTTGCACGTTATGTCTAGTTCGCTAGGTGAGTTCGACTTACCTAGCGGAATTTAAAGAACAGAGACAAATATTTGCATATTTTGTGTCTGGTTTGCCTTGCGAATTACACAGAACGGAACCGAAAATCTGTTAACAAGAAGAAATTCATCTAATTTGACGCAGTCTCTAAAAACAATGCCATTTGATAAAAGAAGATTCTCCAATCCTCGTACAACAATAAATATTATGTTGGAAGTAGGGATTCAAAAATGACCAAACCACTTTCATTACAAATCTTTAAAAAATATATATTTCTATATTTAAGTTCATTAACATGTTTTGTCAAAAATAAAAAGTTCATTAACATGTACTCTTAAGACTTTTTTTTTTTTTTTAAAAAAAAAACATATACTCTTAAAACACATGTTTACATGACACAAATTTTCACTTACAATATATGAAAACAATATACTACCAAAATTACTTAACTATCTATACCTAATTTTCTTCTAAACTTTTTCCTTTACAACTTTAAGGTTATTTTTGTCAAATCCACTATCAAAATTCATTTTATCCATTTTATTTCAAAATTCAAATTTCAAAAACTCACTTTCCCACTTTTCTTTATTTAATAATAAACTTTTCTCTCTCATCTTTATTTATTTAATAATAAATTTTTCTCTCACCTTTCTTTTTAATAATAAACTTTTCTCTCTCAATCTCATTCTCCTCTCTTATTTTTTTCTTACCAATTTTCTTCATTTTCATTTTCTCTCATCATTTTCAACTCCATTTTCTCTACTAATTTTCAATTCGGTTTTACTTACAAATTTTGTTTTTTTAGAGGAAACTAACAGGTGTTGTTGTTATAGTAGAATATGATTTTGTATTTTACGATAACACTATTATATAATACATTAATTATGATTATTCACGGGATGAATATTAATATTTTTCACACTCAAACATATTAGTAAATAAAATCTATGATTATTTTATTTATTAGCTTTTTTAATATCGTGAATACTAAAACAAGAACAATATTATAATATACTATGATTAATCATACTTTAATTTTTTCCGTTTTTTTTAAATGTATCACTAAAAAACCTGTTGGAGTGTACCATTGTAACACATGATCCATTATAATAACTACAACGAGTGGTCAATTTTAATTAGTATTTTTTTAATATCTATATTTAAACACCGTGACTGCCTAAGTTTTATTAATACTAAAACAAAAACAATATTAAAATATACTATGATTAATCATCCTTCATTTTTTTCCTTTGTTTTTTTAAATGTATCGCTAAAAAACTCATTGTAGTGTACAATTGTAATACGGGACCCATTTTTGTAACTACAATGAGTGGTCAGTTTTATAAATATATTCAAAAAAATATATGTGGCTGTATGGACTATATATTAATAAAAATATATAGTAATGTTTGTTTTACGGGAATATATTGGTATATTCTTATTTATGAAATCTAATTGGAACTATATATTGATAAAATATATATGAGTGTATGGACTATATATTAACAAAAATATATCTCACTATATGTTTTTATACGGAAATATGTTAGTATACTATGTTTTCATTTATTATCTTTTTAAATATCGCCAATACTAAAACAAAACAAAAAATTATAATATACTATGATTAATAATACTTCATTTTTTTTTCATTGTTTTTTTTTTTGAAAATGTATTAGTAAAAAACCCGTTGAAGTGTACAATTGTAACACGAGATCCATTTTAGTAACTACAACGAGTGGTCAGTTTTAATTAGTATTTTTTTAATATCTCTATTTAAACACTGCGACTGCCTAAGTTTTATTAATATATTAATAAAATATATGTGGGTGTATGAACTATATATAAATAAATATATATATATATATATATATATATATATATATATATATGTGTATATGTTTGTTTTACGGGAATATATTAGTATATTCTTATTTCTGAAATCTAATGGAAACTATATATTGATAAAATATATATGAGTGTATGGACTATATATTAACAAAAATATATCTCACTGTATTTTTTTTACGGGAATATGCATAAACTATATATTATTATGCTTTATATACTTTACATATTTTCACTATTAACAAAAAAAAAATCACTATGTCAAACGCAGCCAAGAAACGGCACGCGGCGGAGCCGCGAACGTACAACACAGCGAAGCAGCGCTATCCGTGCTGTAACACGGATATCTCAACTAGTACTTTGTAAAAGGACTAATTGATTCCATTGAACCATAACAAACACTATCAAACAACATTCTACATGAAAAATCATCCTTCATTCCACCTTGAACCCATTGGAGATAAATCTTGGAAATTTGGAGCCTTAGATCTAGGAGTAGTTACCTAGTTTACTTTTTAAAAAAGTTTAATTCACAACTTTTTCATACTTTCAAATACAATACTTTCTCTATTGATTTACTCTCTGTGTTCCTTTTTAATTGTCACATTTTGATTTTTTTACATAAATCAAGACAATAAATATTTTTACTATTTTTTATATAACAATGTTTCTTTTTCCTATAATAACCTTAATAATTTAATACTTCATTTCATGCATTTCTCTCTGCAATAAATATCTAGAGGTAATATAGGTAAAACAACATTTAATAATGTATTGAACTTTGAAAATGACCGCTAATTAGAAACAAATTTTTTATACAAAAGTGAGAGAAATAAAAGAACAAAGGGAATACTTAACTAGTTCCCTGGGCAGTAATTAGTATTCCCCATTATTGTATTGCAAATTGACATGGATCATCATTTATTTATGAGTAAATTACACTCCCCTCCCCTCAAAGATGCTTGAAATACACTCCCCTCCCCTCTTATGTTAAAATATACAATTTCCTCCCTTAAAAAATAAAATTTACACTCCCCTCCCTTATAAGATGCTTGAATTACAACCCCCTCCCTTGATAATTAAATATGCACTACACTTTAATCTATTTTAACATAAATAAATATTTTTATGATATATATTAATTTTAAATCACCCTTTAAGAAAAAATAATTCATTTCTTTATAATTTAAATGTTAATGATAATTAAATTTAAATATTTTGCTATTGATTTTATAATTTAGAGTTTAAAATTAACTTTTAAATAACCATGGTTTATTGTCGTTAGTAATTTTTCACATATTTTAATTTTATTTTGGCTTGTTTCATATTTTATAATAGGGTTTAAAACTACATGTTAATGAAATTGTGAATAAAAAATAGCAAAAAAATATGTATTCAATTTTTTATTATGTTAAAATAGACTTGCAATACTGTTTTTTTCAAAGTGTCTTAGATTATTATTTTTTTGCTAGATTATTAAAAATAAAAAAAATATATATTGAGGGAGTAAAGTGTAGATTTTAACATAAGAGGGGAGGGGAATGTAATTCAAGCTTTTCTTAAGGGAGGGGAATGAATTTTTTTCTAATATGTTTTGAATAAGAGGGGAGGGGAATGTATATTTTAACATAAGAGGAGAGAGGAGTGTATTTCAAGCATCTTTGATGGGAGGGGAGTGTAATTTACTCTTTATTTATCTCTGACCATCTAGGGCGAATTTTTGACATCTAAAAATCATGATAAGCTGCATGTTTCCCATGTGTCTAAAGTTCTACGTTGTCCCAAGGTTCATGTGGTTCTCTTTCGACGGTGTATATGTGTCCCCATTATTATAATCTCTTTCATTCAATTCATTTTTATTAATCTCCGTGTTTCCTTGTAAATGCAAGCGCACTTGCAACATTATTTATTTCAGTATCGTTAATTTAGACTGCGAGGATGTACGGTTATTTTTTGTTTTTATATTTTTTTTATGGGTCATGTTAACGTGTGCTCTTAGGACACATGTTAAGCATTAATGTCATTCTATTGATAGTAAGAATTTCTCTCTGTTCCACAATAGATGACCTAGTTGATTTTTTTTTTTAATTTTGACCTAACTTACTTTGACCATATTTTTCTACTAATATACAAAGAGAAATAATATCATATAAGATATCGTTAGATTCGTCTCGATGAGTATTTTCAAAAATATCAAATTTTCATATTTTTTTTAATATATTATTCAAGATATTTAAGCTCAAAATTATACATTGATACGTGTCATAAGATCAATTGTGTCAAGTATTATGGAACAGAGGGAGTAATTGAAAACAAAATTACACATTGTGATGATCCATGTCAATTCAAAATTAACACAATTTTTGATAAATAATTTCTATTTATACATGCAGTTAACATTTATACTGCATGTATAAATTCCATTAATAGGATTTTTGCAAAAATTGATCTATCTAATTTAAAATTCATATCTAAATTTATTAACTTTTATTGACTCGACTTTCAGGTATAAATAGAACAAGAAGATGTATATAGATCTTTCTTAGGTTTCTCTTGTAGCTCTTTAGACTACACTCCTTATGATATGCAATCCTTATATTACCAGAACAATCCAAAAATTTTAATAAATGGGATGAACACCATACCATAAAAATTGATGTCAACATATAAACGTACATCCGATAAAATTTGCTCTCAAATATTGATTTTTTAAAATATTTTTTATTTCAATAATATTAAAAAAATAACACTAATTATTATTTAATTTTAATACAAATTACACAAGGGTAAAAATATAATAAAAATTGGAGGAAAAATAGTAAATCTTAATAATATGTAAGTATTAGTTTAATGTTTTGTTTTGGTGTTAAGAATGGTATATGTGGAGACAATAATCCATATAAGTGCGATCACAATTTATATATATTTTAGAGTCGCTTATTTGGGAGGTGGTCTAAGTCTAACCCTACTAAAAAAGACTAGATGTCCCATTGTTGACTAGAATATAGTCCTATAGTGAATCCAAAATACCTAAATCATGTGGATATACGTACCTTGAGACATTTATTGGAGGAAAAAAATATTAATACAGTGGAATAGGAAAAAAAAAAGTTTATTAATAACAAAAACTCAGGCACTAGCTGTTTGTCATGCTGATACTTCAGGCATGAATCATGAAATGCTTCAACAGATTATGAAAGCAGATCCTGGTAGTAAACCTGTTTGCCATTTCCTTGGAAATAAGGCTATTTTATGGGTACCTAATTTAGGTTTGGACAATGCCTATGGTGACAATCTTGTTGTTTAGGAGTACTCTCCAACATGGACAAACCATGGGATTGTGTAACATAAATAATTTATCGTTTGTAATAATTAAGCTAGAGTTGGACTTGAGCTACTTTTATGTAGCCTAAAGAGGCACAATCTTTGATGTTGATGTACTATGATCATGTTATAATATAATGAAAATGGAGTGTGCCTCATTGTAGAATTTTTATTTTCGTTAGTAAATTTTTTTAGGGCTAAATATGTTTGGGTCTTATCAATGATATTTTGAGGTCTTATCAATAATATTTATAAAAAAAAATCATTTAGAACATGAAACGTGAACTTTTGTAAAATAGTGGAGACTAAAATTAAAATTAGAAAATTTAGATGATCAAAATGAAAATTTTTTTTAGAGGGACTAAAATTTAAAGTTCATATACTTATAGGCACCGAAAATATATTTAACCCATATTTTTATATTAGTTGTTACATTATGTTAATATTTTATCCTTTATTAGAGGTTAAAGTTTGATTCTTTAACTTTATGTCATCTACTAGGGCTCTTGCTGGCCAAAGATAATGGTATTGTCGATCTTATCTGCTATACTGATTCCATATCATGTATCAACATCATCACTAACCCCTTTTGAAGTTTCATGTTTATACTGTTTTGATCCAAGACATAAAAGAGTTAATGCAGCAAACTCAAGCAACTACTAGCCACACCCTCAGGGAGGGCAATCAATGTGTGGATTTTATGGCCAAGCTTGATGCCTTGTCGAACAATGAGCTCATGCGTCACGATTCTCCACCAACGGAGCTCTTGCCTCTCCTCTAGAATGATTGCGGGAACCTTTTATTTGATATTTCTATTGTTAAAGTACAAAATATTAAAAATCGGTCACTATTTTAACCGCTACTTTTTTAGATTCGTCTTATACAACAATCTCTAAATGGTTAGACGCTTGATATGTTAGGATACTAAACTCTTTAGTCCCCTTACAATCCTTATATTTGTTTTGTTTCCTTACTCTAGTTGTTATTCTTTCACATAAGATAACATATGGTCTGACAATGTGTTGGGGACAATCATCGCCTTATAAATCGGTTTTGTGAGGTTGTATTAGGTTCAACCACAATTTCTAAGATTTAGCGGAAACTACTTAATGAAACTGTTGTGTCTATTGCGGTTCTTGATCTCCGTCTTGTTACTCAATCCAAACTCAACACTATCTCTTATTCAAGCACTCGAACCCTATAACATTTACATACTACAATGCATTGTCATTTGCATATGTTTTGTCTTTTTAATATTAGCGATTGTATTTAATTTAATACTCCATCTGAGCTCCGGTCTCAATTATAAACAACTTTTCATTTTTTATGTTCATTGAATAAATGATGTATGTTGTTCATAATTGAGATTACATACATCTTTTATTCAATAAATCTTAAAAGTAAAAAGTTTCTTATATTTGATACGAGATGGAGTATTTAACAATTTTTTATAAGAATATATTTATAAAAATATTCTAAAGATTATAACTTGTAAGACTTGGAACCTATTAGATACCCCATTGGAGAGAAAAGTTGGTGGGGTCTTGACACTCAAGGTCTCATTTAAGACCATCAATCTTAAGTATGACACGCACTATTTTAATATTAAAAAAATTAAACTGTATCGATATAAAATTATTGATGGTTAATTAGTGAGTTTCATATAAGAAATTTGTGCGAGATGCTGGGTTGTAAGAGTTGAACGTTTATTAAACAATATTATTAAAAAATTATAAATAAATGATATATATACGTGAAATCTATTTAAATTAAGAAAATAAATGTTTCCCTTATATATGTTTTAACAAGTGAACTAGAGATTATTAATATTTAATGTCCCCGTGAACTTAGCGACAATGCATAAAATATGTAAGGTCTTTTTTTTTTTTGAAAAAAAAACAATTTGTACAAAGTTATCAAATCCAAATATTTTGTGTTGTCGTCCTATGCTATTTCTCATTTAATTTTCATCCACACACGTATACAAATTTATGGGATCCCCAGTCATTATTGTCACGTTCACATCACTCATTTCGTTTTCATCAATAGCATTATTTATGACAATAATGGGATCCACGGTCCATTATTTATTTTGAATGAAGAAAAAGGGAAAAGAGAGTGTTGAATGATTGTTAAAGGGGTGGGAGTGACTTATTTATAGTGTATTGGCGTGGTTTAAAAATTGAGTATACATTACTCTTTCTTCCTTTCAAATTAAGTACTCCCTCCGTAATTTTTTATAAGAATAGTTTAAAAAAAAGTTTTGTCTTTAAATATAAAATTATATACAAACTTTTAGATATGTTGATTACTCTTTTTTTAAATATACATTTTATTAATGGGATTTGCTAGAACACACCCACTAGTTTTTATGTGGGAGTGTTTTAGTAAGCTACACCTTAAGGTGTATTTAACTACTTTTTAGTTATAACTTGCTAAAACACACCTTCTAAAAATATAAGTGGGTGTATCCTAGCAAATGTCTATATGAGTTGCTAACATACACCCACTTATTTTTTTAGTAGGTATGTTTTAGCAACATTAACCTTAAGGTGTAATTAACAACTTTTTAGTTATATCTTTGCTAAAACACATCTTAATAAGTGTACCCTAACAAACCCCTTTATTAATACTACCAATTTATCTTAATATATGAAAAGTTAACATTAAATATATATTTAATTAAGGTAATCTAGTAATAATCACACACATTTAAAACAAATTTATTAATTCAACAACTTTTATTATTGTAAACTACTCATATGAATAGGACGAGAGAAATAACATTATTTTAGACCACAAGTTTGTACTACAATTATTACCTCTCATTAGACAAATACCCTATATTTTGTTAAAGAAATTAGTTTGCATCTTAGACAGAGTAGGAAATGAATCGAGTATAAGAGTTGAACTCGTATGAATTCGATTTGATAATATTTAATTAAGTTTAACATTTGATTGAAGTTTGAAACAAATCTGTTTTGTAGTTTAAATTCGACTTATTTAAAGTTTACAAACAAATCATTTTGATTCGTTAGGTTCACTCAACTCATATCAAATATTTTAAAAATTATTTTATAATCAAAAAAGTAAAAATATAATAGAGAGTATCTTTAACCTTTTAATTTTTCTTTAAAAAAAGAGATGAATTAAAATAAAAGATATTAGAAACATATATTGTTCAAATTAAATGATAAACAAATACAAAGTTCATATGTGCATAAATATGTAGATAAATATAAAAAGCTAAAAACAAATGAAGTTACAAACAATAAAATACAATAGGAAAATGCCAACGAGTGTATATGGACACTAGTAAAAAAAGATATACCTGATCAATATTATAAGCAAAAATCAATTATAAACTTCTTTCAACGAGAAATTATAAACTTTTTTTTATTAAGAAATTATTAAGTTTATTATTGTAAAAGATGATACATAATTAAGCCTATTATCTAATCTAAAAGACCAAAATAGTGGTTAGTCGGTGCTCACTGGCCTATATAAGTCATTCAACCTATAGTTGAAATCTCACATCTTGCTCACTTACTTAGTTACTTTCCCTCGTTGATTGTAAGAATGGGATTTCATCACCTTCTCATTTTCATTTCAGTTCTCTCTGTATGTCTTTACTTCCCTAAAACCTTTCATTTTACCTTTTTGTATAAGGATAGCATTGGTTTATCTTTCTCTAGTATTTCCATGAAATGATTGTGCATGTGATTCAGGCAGCTCCTGACATTTATATCATTTTTAGCTTGATAAAAAAAAAATTTACTTCTCTAAAACCTTTCATTTACATGACCCTCTTAACACAACACTTCAGAATTATTGGACTTAAGTCACCAACTGACGTACAATAAACTTAAAAAACAACCTAAAATATGGCTATTAAAGTATTATTTTGTTGATAAAATTATTACTTACACATGTTGAGGATGTGGAGTTTGGATGTTTAATAATGAAGTTATTCACATTATATCATATGATATATATGTTTATAATATAATATTTATTTATTCTGTTTTGAATGTTTGTTAAGATTTTAAAGTGAATATTGTACATGTTTGTTGCGGTATGCAGTTTGCACTTGCAGGAGAAAGCCATTCATCCCTACCTGAAGAAGTATATTGGGAAGCTGTTTGGCCCAACACTCCCATTCCCACTTCCCTACGAGAACTTCTAAAGCCTGGACCTAAAGGTTGTTATTTAATTTTAATTTCTATTTTAAAAAAGTAGTTATACACAAAATATTTTTTTTTCATGTAGAGACTAAAAATTTAATACCTAGAAAAATGCTAACAAATGTCCTAAGAAAACTCTTTAAAGACTTTATATAATTGGTTTTTATAGAAACTTGTGCATTCAATGAATCGGGAATTAAAGAATTGAACAATTTTAATGAATAGTTTCTTAATTGAGAATTCTTAAAAAGTGCCTTAGAATTTTTAAAGACTCGTTAACAAAACCCCATAAATTAATATTGAGATTCAACAAAATAAATTTAGAGCAAATAGTCACTTTAGTCCCTGACTTTGCACCTTGCTGTCACATAGGTCCCTGACTCAAGATTAAATACAAACAAGTCCCTGACTCTACACTTCCGTTATCACTTTAGTCCCTGCCGTTAAAAAAATCTGTTAAGTGATGATGTGGCACGCTGACAAGGAGTATGACGTGTCACAGGGACTAAAGTGAAAGTAAAAAATGGTCACTTTGGTCCCTGAATCGAAAATCAATATCCTCAATTTACTGTTAGATCCCTGACTGTATATACTTACTGTCAGTTAGGTCCCTGAATCAAAAATCAATATCATCAACTTACTGTTAGGTCTCTGGCTGTGTATATTTACTGTCAGTTAGGTCCCTAACAGTAAAAACGAAATTTCGCTAAGATCCTCGGCAAGTTGTTAGTTTAACATGCTAATTATCGACAACACTAAGGTATTTGTGCTAAATACCAAAATATTATTATAACACTTATAAAAATGATTCCATAGTTTAATAACATATGTTTCCATAACATAACTATAGTATTAAGTCATTAATTAATGTCAATCATAGAGTAATCAAAAGATTGAACCATATTTGAGCATATAATTCAACAAGTCATTACATAATGATTCAGGAAAATATTAAACAAGATGTGGTGGCATATTGTTCGGATACTCTAAAAAAACTATTTCTGATATAAGGGAATACAGAGTTTCACTACTTGAGAATAACACATGAAATCTATAACAGAATAACACATGAAATTATGAATATATATTTTTAAAAGAAATATCTCATATCTCATTAATTATATCTCATATCTCAACAATCTCATGATCATGAAGTCAATACACATCTATTTATAACCATGAACATTGAATCTACATGTCAGAATTGCCTATAATATGCTTAATTCATTAAGACCTTTAATGCAGGTACTACAATGCAACCAATAAACATTAGTGAATGATTAAGACCTCTACTTTATATTTCTAGTCTTAACACTTTTTTTCACTAAACCTGCACACAAACTTAAATCATGATAGAATAGATAAATAAGGTAGTTCTCCAATTAGGAGCATAACTTAAATTATCATAGAATAGATAAACAAGGTAGTGTTCAAACATAATAAATAAAAAAAGTGAAGATGTAGTGTAGAACTTGTTCACACTTAAATCATATATGTTTTTCTTTTGCTTGTAATAACAAAACCAACCAAATTACTTTAGAAACAGAAGAGGAGTTCTCTATATATACTAACTAAGAGAAACATAGAGTTTCAAAGACAAAATGAAGAGATTTTGCCCTAAAGCTTCTTTTATTTTCTTGTACTAAATCCATAACATATCTTTGTTAGCATGTTAAACTAACAACTTGCTAAGGATTTTAGTGAAATTTCCTTTTTACTGTCAGAGATTTAACTGACAGTAAGTATACACAGTTAGGGACCTAACAGTAAGTTGATGATATTGATTTTCGATTCAGGGACCTAACTGACAGTAAGTATATACAGTCGGGGATCTAACAGTAAATCGAGGATATTGATTTTCGATTCAGGGACCAAAGTGACTATTTTTTACTTTCACTTTAGTCCATGTGACACGTCATACTCCTTGTCAGCGTGTCACATCATCATTTAACAGATTTTTTTAACGGCAGGGACTAAAGTGATAACGGAAATGTAGAGTCAGGGACTTGTTTGTATTTAATCCTGAGTCAGGGACCTATGTGACAGCGAGGTGCAGAGCCAGGGACTAAAGTGACTATTTGCTCATAAATTTATGTAAGATCTTAAAAAAGTATTCCCTCCGTCCCAAATTGTATGTCGCTTTAGGGAAAAAAAATTGTCCCAAATTATTTGTCGCTTTACAATACCAATGCAACATTAATGTTACTTTTCCTATTATAACCTTAACAATTTATTACTCTCTCTTCTTTCAATTCCTTCATTTATTTTTCCCATATTATTTATTAAGGACAATTTTGTAAAACAACTCATAATATATCTTTTCCACACAATATTAATTGCATTTCTTAATATGTGTGAAATGCCCAAAACGTCATACAATTTGGGACAGAGGGAGTAAATTTTATGGGACACAATATATTTTTATTTTTATAACTCTAAATAGAATTAGTAATCCTTTATCAGTTTTTCATCTCTATAGTGGTATTATTGAATCCAAAGGAGTATTAATTATGTAGGAGACCCAACATTCAATTTACTTGGAAATAGAAAATGGGTCCTATAAAAAGCGACAAAAAAAAAATGTGTGTTAAAAAACAAGTATGTTAAAAAATGTGTTAAAACGTGTTTTGTTGGCATTTCTCGTCAAATTTTGTTAGTAATGGTATTGATACAAAATTACTACCATGATATAAACCCATCTATTATGGTACAGGTGTTGAAATTAATGACCTTCCCATGGAAGTCGACGACACACAATATCCAAAAACGTTTTTCTATGAACATGAACTGTATCCTGGCAAACCAATGAAAGTGCAATTCAGTAAGCGTCCCTTTGCACAACCTTATGGTGTTTATACATGGATGCGTGAAATTAAAGACATTGAAAAAGAAGGATACACATTTAATGAGGTATGTGTAAAGAAAGCACCTGCAGATGGAGAACAAAAATTTTGTGCAAAATCCTTAGGAACATTAATTGGATTTGCAATTTCTAAGCTTGGAAAAAATATTCAAGCACTTTCAAGTTCCTTCATAGATAAGCATGAACAATACAAAATAGAGTCAGTGCAAAATCTTGGAGAGAAAGCAGTAATGTGTCATAGGTTGAATTTTCAAAAGGTTGTATTTTATTGTCATGAAATTCATGGAACAACAGCTTTTATGGTTCCATTGGTGGCTAATGATGGAACAAAAACTCAGGCACTAGCTGTTTGTCATGCTGATACTTCAGGCATGAATCATGAAATGCTGCAACAGATTATGAAAGCTGATCCTGGTAGTAAACCTGTTTGCCATTTCCTTGGAAATAAGGCTATTTTATGGGTACCTAATTTAGGTATGGACAATGCCTATGGTGCCAATGTTGCTGTTTAGGAGTACTCTCCATCATGGTTGGACACACCATGGGACTGTGTAACATAAATAATTTATGGTTTGTAATGTATGTTCGCAACTTTTCTAGAGTTGGACTTGAGCTACTTTTATGTACCCTAAAGAGGCACAATCTTTGCTGTTGATGTACTATGATCATGTTATAATAAGATGAAAATGGAGTGTGCCTCATTGTAGTATTTTTATTTTTGTGAGTAAATGTTTTTAGGACTAAACATGATTGGGTCTTATCAATGATATTTTCTAATCTTATGAATAACACCTTATTAAAAAAAAGGTCAATTAGAACATGAAACATGAACTTTTGTAAAGAAAAGTAGAGACCAAATTTGAAATCAGAAGATTTAGAGGATTGAATTTCGAAGAAATTTTTTAAAGAGGTTAAAATTAAAAGTTGTTATGGACTAGCCCAAGGCCTAATTCAGCTCTGCTTAGGTCTGGCCCGAGTCCACCATACAGTTGATACCATACGATGGACACGCCTTAAAATACATGGTTGTGAGGTACAGATAGATTGATCAAGAATTGTTCGACATAGAAATCGAATTCGGCTTCTCCCGAATGATTCATTTATGGTGAAACTTATTAACAATTTGAGCTCAATTGCCCTCCGTTTATTTTGATGAAGGTGATTTTGGAATTTTGATGAAGATGATGGACAAATTTTTTATGTTAGTTAAATTTTTATTATTTTTTAAAAAGATTGAGGGAGATTTTTTTTTAGTTTTAAAATATTTGTTATTGAATTAAAGAAATGAGTCATGATATGTATAATAAATTTGTTCATGTAAGCAATGACATATTATTAGTGTCGATGCCAAAATTGATTCCAAAATAGGGTGGGAGACCAAAACTCAAGAAAATTCACATTTGGGACCAAAAAGTTGATTTTTAAAATAGGGGAATCAAAACTTAATATATATTTTTTTAAATAGGAGAATCAAAAGTGCATTGAAGTCTTTTTATTTTGATCAATGTTTGTATATTAGTTGTAGCGTTGGTCCAATCAAATTGGAGACCATAAATGGACCCCTAATCAAATTAGTAGGTATTATTATAATTGTAAAGTTATCAAATGTCTTCATGACATAGCGTCCATTACGTATATAAGTCATAGCTTAACTAGTAAAAAAGTTGAAATTATTAGGCCTGACATCATGACCAGGATTTAAACCATGACACCTCCACTCGCATGTATGAATTTCAATGGTTATTTTTCTATTTCTTCTATCTACCACAAAGACAAAAAGTGTTCATTACATTCCTCATTTTGTAGAATTTTTCATCATGACTTTACTGCTTGATAAAACTATTGGAGTTAATTAAGATTAACTTTCATGCACCAAAAATGTAAAAAAAAATTATGCATGCATCTAATTAAATCATGACAAATATATATATGTAGATGTAGTTTAAAAATTAACCTAAAAAAGTGACATCTAAGGAAGTGAGGTAATCTAAAAATGGGGTAATATAAAAAAAGGTTTTATCCAAGGAAGTGAATGCATGAGTGGTACCTTCACTATCTACAATCTAAAATGGGGAATCCTAAGTGGTCTCAAATTTTGTTCGAAGACATGATAACATTGGCAGCCTTTTTCATATGCAACATCATATTAGCCTTTGCAACTGACCCAATTATCCAACAAGAGCAAGACAGGATTGTATCACCACTCCCAGGTCAAAACTTCAACATCAACTTTGAACATTATTCTGGTTATATTACAGTTAATAAGGATGTTGGTAGGAATCTGTTTTACTGGTTCATTGAAGCAGATCATATAGATCCTACTTCAAAACCTCTTCTTTTATGGTTCAATGGTGGTCCTGGTTGTTCATCAATTGCTTATGGAGAGGCTGAGGAAATTGGTCCTTTTCATATTAATTCTGATGGCAATACCCTTTATCTTAATCCTTATTCTTGGAATCAAGGTGAGTGGTTATGTTTAATCATTCAAAAAATGTATATGAGCTATGATGTGTTACATGCATCATTTCATTTTGATTTTTTTGCAGTTGCCAGCATTCTTTTTATTGACTCTCCTGTTGGAGTTGGATTTTCATATTCAAATGCTTCTACTGATATTCTCAACAATGGAGTTAAGAGGACAGGTAAGAAGATATTACTTAATGGGATCTGGATTCCCTACATTTACAATTATACGCGTTTGCATGCATTAGTTGATCTCGGCTATTGATTTGATACCTTAATTAAATCATCTTTAAATAGTCTCCACCTTTGATTTAAGATTGAACGACTAAGATTAATTAAACTGTCATGCATTTAAAGAGAGGAATCCAACTTTAATGAACTAGTCTTTTAGGACGAATTGTCCCTCTTAATTTATGCTCATTACTGTTAGTGGCCAACAATCGGTGGGATTTAGTCCCACATCGGATAGATAGGATTCTTGAAAAAAGTTTATATAGAGGAGACACTCCTCACCGTACAAGCCGGTTTTGTAAAGATGAATTAGGCTTCGATATTCGTGACATTACAATGCTTATGTTGTGAGGTTGACTTCCCGAAAGAGCTGTCCACACGGAGGGTCGATAGTCACATGACTCTCGAACTTTGGCACATTGTAAAATTTATGCTTATGTTGTGAGGTTGACTTCCCGAAAGAGCTGTCCACACGGAGGGTCGATAGTCACATGACTCTCACTTTGGCACATTGTAAAATTTAGTTAAAAATAAAATTGAGTTAAATTTAAAACAAATGTTAGGTTAAATTTATGTAAAAGTCACTTGAACAATAAATTTAAAATAACCAACCAATTTCCATGTATGTCAATTTAATCAAATCAAATTATATTAATAATCTTTATGTGCAGCTGAGGACTCTCTCATATTTCTATTGAAGTGGTTTGAGCGTTTTCCCCAGTATAAAGAAACAGATTTTTTCATTAGTGGTGAGAGCTATGCAGGTAAATACAAATGGTGAGATAGATAAGGAAACTTTATCATGCATGTGTTTGAGTTTTTTGATGCTGGCTTTGCTTGTTTTAGGACATTATGTTCCCCAACTTAGCCAAGTTATTGTCAAGTACAACTCAGCTACAAAACAAAATTCTATAAATCTCGAAGGTTACATGGTATGAATTTAAATTTTTTGCATAAAAACTAGTAAATATCCCATGCAAGATTGCATAGGTGTGGAGAGTAAATAGCAAAAAAAAAAAAAAAAAGAATGTGAAATTCCGCCGCGAGTCATTAGGGGAAGACTTTTCTTAGAACAAATAGTTTCTTCCACGTCATTAACTCGATTAATAGTATATTTCACTGTCTGCTGCAGGTAGGAAATGCTCTAACAGATGATTTCCATGATCAAATCGGAATGTTCCAGTTTATGTGGACAAGTGGTATGATTTCAGATCAAACATTCAAGCTCTTGAACCTGCTCTGTGATTTTCAGTCGGTCAAACACCCGTCAGAGTCGTGTGAAAAAATGTGGGAAATTGCTGAAAAAGAACTTGGTAATATAGATCCATACAGTATCTTTACTACTCCTTGCCATGCTAATGATAATCAGCTGGTTAAAAGAAAGCATGTGAGTCTACCTAGCTTCTACTACTGTCTTACTTGTGTACTTTATTTATTTTTTTATTAGATGTTTGGGAGTTGGATTTTAGAGGGGAGGGCTTAGTTTAAATTTCGATATATATTTTAAATTTTGAAGGTATTGAAAAATAAGTCCTCCCGTTCGCTCTAAAGCCCTCGATCCAAACTGATAGGAACCAAACTATATTGATGTATCAGAAATATAAAATAATAGAACAGTCCCCCTAATAATTTGAGCTATATCCCTCTGTAACACAATAACAGAAAATATGATAGAAGTGTATAAAGAAGAAAATATGAGAGGATGTGGAATTCGTGATAATTTTCAGTTTACGTCACAACCTTCGCAAACTCACTGGTCATATGTCAAGTGCATTGTTAGATAAAGGGACACCTGATTTTGGTCTTGTTCTACAACCTACTTCTGTTTAGTGGACTCTTAGTTGGCAAGCTTTTGTGATGCAGAATGAGCTTCTAATGTGGATCCAGCAGAGGTTGCAGAATGAGCTTCTGTTTAGGGACACATTTTGTTAACTGAAAACCCCGATTTTAGCCTAGGGACAGTAACATATTGTAGTGCCCCAACAACAGAGTGATGGAGTATTGGATCTGCTAATTTACTCGGAGCCAAACCTTGAAAGTTTTCACCTCAGAAACATCCACAATGGTAGAAATTATACTATATAGCTTATAAACTCCAATAGAGAATACTGATGCATATTATCAACACTGAATTATATAATTTTATAGTACAAATCCTTATTCATATGCTTAGCGATGTAACAGCGTGTTGGAAGTCTCAGAACTGTGTATGATCCTTGCACTGCGAAGCACAGCACTACATACTTCAATCAACCAGAGGTCCAAAGGATTCTACATGTTCATCCAGATCATAGACCTGCTAAATGGCAGACCTGCAGGTAATTCTCATAAGAGAAACTTTTGAAAGCCTCCACTTAACCGTCTTACTTACATTGAAATATATCAAATAGGAGCAGCAGGCTTCTACGATGAGTTGCAATGTAGAAACTATATGAAAATAGGACTGAAAACAGAAATACTACCAGAGAAGCAAAATACTATTCTGCACTATTACCTAACGATTCAATGCTTCTTGCAACTGAATCATTTGATAACTGGTAGTCACTTTAGGGATTACATCAATATCAGAATCCACTTATTCTTGTTCATTGCAGTGATGTGGTAGCTATTAACTGGAAGGATTCTCCTAGAACAGTGCTCAATATATACCGAGAACTTATTCCTACCGGACTGCGAATATGGATGTTCAGGTTATTCCCGTTTTCTAATATATACACATGCCTTGTCGTATAAAATTCTCTTATCCTGAAACAATTTTGGGTTCCAAAGCAGCTTACATTGTTTTTTGTGTTTCTCAATTCATGTCGTGACAGTGGTAATACAGATGCGGTACTTCCGGTAACATCTACTCGCTACTCCATAGATGCTCTCAAGCTTCCAACTGTGAGCCCCTGGCGTGCATGGTATGATGATGGGGAGGTAGCAGGGTGGACCCAAGAATACGCCGGACTCACGTTTGTAAATGTAAGGGGTGCAGGGCATGAAGTTCCCCTGCATAGACCAAAACTTGCTCTAGCATTGTTCAAATCCTTCTTAGCAGGAACCTCGATGCCAACTCTTGAACCACCTACCCTCAGCACCGCCTCTTGATATGATTCATTCAAGTTTAGGGTTATTACATTGCAGTCTATGTTTGTTTTCCATGGAATATTCATGAATAATATTTTTGCAGCAATGCTATGGAGCACAATTTAGGGATATCCACAAGCACGATATGTCTTGTTTTTAAAGAATACCGAAATGGTCATCTCCCACAAGATCAGACATCATGTAGCATAAAATAGTCAATCAAAATGTTTTGTTAATTACATTCATAACAAACAATAAACATTTTTCGTATGTTAAACAATGGTGGAAACTTTAACACGATGACAAAAAAACTCTATTGAGCCGACTTGATCGAATAGTCTCGAAGTTCTACCTACAAATACATTTAACTAGATTGTAACACGAGTGCTGCATTAGTGTTTTAATTTGATAATTTCTTAATCTGTCCTAAAAGAGTGTGGCTTCTAGTTGTGTATTTTGATATATAGAATTCTGGATTGAGAGTGTCTTTTAATTTTGGCGTTTTTTTTATTTAACATTTATTTTGGTATTCGAATGTTTTGATGAGTTGGGTTCCTCTGACCCACCAAATAAGTCTCACTCTAGCGATGGTAGTTGAACCCACGTACTCTTCGAGAATATGAATCAGCTTTTTACCAACTGAACCAATATTTATTGACAATGAAATTCGTTTTTTATTTATAGGTATTAGGGATAGTTCACGTAACTGAGGAGGTGTAAGCATACTCTTTTATGTTTATTTTTCTTAAATTTCAGCATAGTAATGTTGATAATGTAAGATTTTAGACACATATGTCATTATTAAATTTTAAAGAGTTTTGTAAATTTTGTTGATCGTAAACAGAAAAAACCAAATATGATTATATTACAAAGAAAGTGTCATGGTGTTAGTTATGATTCAAATATAAGTAAAGCTAAGTCATCAAAGTGAAATCAACAATTGGTTAAAAAAAAGAGACATGTGTCACTTGATCCAACAATTCAAGGGTAATTCTAACAAGAAAATATAATCTTAACCTTCTATAAAAGGGAGCAATGGTTAACAAGAAGGTCATGAAGAAAATTGATGAAGTTTCTCTCCTCTCTCCTTTTGGACTCTCTTGTAGAGTAATTTATTCTATCTTTCCTTTTCTTCTTGTACTAAGAACACCAATTCTAATCAGTTTCTCATCTATCAATTTTACATTTGAATGAATACTCAATTGCAATTATCTATTTGTTCCATTTCATCACATTGTCATTTTTAGAACCATTACACATGCCATGTTTCTTAAAACTGCCATTTATGTGAACACATCCCTCAATTTACGTTTATCATTATAGATAATTACTTGGCCACAAAAATTAAAATTCTCAATAAAGAAATTGTCTTGCAGTCTTTTTAATTACTACATAATTCCAAATACTTGTATACAAAAGCAACATATCAAGTTTTGAGTCAACAAGTCAAATTTTTATTTTGACTCAGTCAACAAAGTCTAATTACAAATAAATAAAAAATTCTCTTATTTATTCATTTCTAATAATCTCAATTAGCCGGCAAAAGCAGGCTTAGGCGGCAATGCAAAAAGAGTGAAAGCTTCAACTTAATCACTGATAATTAATTTGTATATATATAACACTGAAATTAACACTCATAATCCAACTCAAAAACAGAGAAAAACAAAGAAACAATATGAGACAAGCAGGTGCATATTCAGGTATATTAAATGGTGGCATAGGAAGAGCAGGTCCACATTCATTACCCTTAGCAAGAATAAAGAAGATAATGAAGAATTCTAGTGAAGACGTGAAAATGATATCAGGGGTTGCTCCAATTGTTTTCTCCAAAGCTTGTGAACTTTTCATTGAAGAACTTACAAGAAGGTCTTGGATTATGGCTATTGATGGTAAAAGAAGAACTTTGAATAAAGAAGATGTTGCTTCTGCTGTTATAGCTACTGATATTTTTGATTTTTTAATCACTTTGGTTTCTAAATCTGATTCCACTGATGATGCCACTATCATGCAAATGGAAAGTTATGAAATATGAATTGCTCTTAAGTTGAAGCTACCTCATATTTGAGTTCTATCAAGGAAATGCTAACAAGTGCTTTAGGGGCATTAGCCCCGATTAAGGAATTATATATAGTAATATGACAGTGGAAG
Source organism: Medicago lupulina (assembly GCA_958299785.1). NCBI lineage: Eukaryota > Viridiplantae > Streptophyta > Magnoliopsida > Fabales > Fabaceae > Medicago > Medicago lupulina. Next base: position 80,134,408 of record OY283139.1, read on the forward strand.
TTGTGTAGTCAATCATCAGAAACTTCAAAAGTTACATTTTCAATTTAAGACCTTTTTATTTTGTCTTCCTTGACTAGTGTCATTGAGCACGGGTTAGCATGACTCTTATTATTACATGTATTTATTTGTTGTGCAACCTTTAGCTGAAATGAAGCATACACCTTTTAGCTAAAGTAAAAGTGAGAAGTGTAACACAAATAGTTTTTTTTATAAGAAGTTAAACTAGTTTATCTAAATTGGCATTGAGGAAAAATCGAACTAGAAATCTTGAAGGTCTTAAACCAACACCATCAAATCGATCCAAATGGGTTAGTGTAACACAAATGTTAACGGCAATTGCCAATTGGCAATATTACTTTGAGGTTTATAATTATAATTAAACATCATTTATATATCTCTTGACAAAAACAATACCAATTATAAGGTACACAAGTGAGATAAATCTTATATTATGCACAAATTAGTTTGCATCAATTAGATAAATAAAACTCACCATTAGGTCAAACGAAATATTTTCACACTTATTGATAAAATGATGAAAAAGACATTTATGCATGATGCACAACTTTCTTACTGCATGTTAAACAAGACCTAGAAACAACCCTCAACAATATAAAAAGTTAAAATTGCAAAGGAAATTTAAAGACGGAAAAATGTGACATCCGTCTGTAATTCTTGTCACCGAGTGTTTGAGACTCCAACTTTTGTGACCAACTTTATTTTTTCTTCTCTAAATTCTGTCTTTATTTCAACCATTAATCTTTTTATTATTCTACTCTTTAACTACTCCATGAAATCAATTTAATATCTACATGTGTGTTCGATTATGTGCCGACATGAAGTGATTTTGACATAATTGATTTTAAATGAATGCATTATAATGTAAAAGTGATTCTTATCAATTCATGTCATAATAATTTCGATCAAAATTGATTTTAGATGTCTAATTATCAAAATGAATTTTATTGTACATTTGTGTTAAAAGTAAAATGGAAAGTCTAAATATTTGTGTTAATGTTCATAGAATTAATCACATTAATGTGGTTCAGCTTCTTTGATGACGGAGTTTTTCACTTAATGAAAATATGAAGTTTAAGTCCTTTCAAATTTAAAAGAAATTGTTGCAGAAAGACATATACTATGAAGCACCGACAATGGACACAAGATTGCAAATAATTTGAGAAAATACATTAATTAAATGTAATCACATGTGTTCGTTTCGTGTCCAACATCACAGACACATTCAATCATAAGTGTTGGTGCTGAAGTCGATATATTTGCTTCCATGCTTATTAAAAATATAAAATCATTTACTTTGTCAGATTAGTTAGATTTCAGTATCAAAGAAGATCGTCAAAACAGTGGGATGCACGTGGACGACGGAGATCGACCGGATTTTATCTTGTCAACAATAGTGAAAGCAACAAACAACTTCACTATAATTAACAAAATTGAAGAAGGTGGTTTTGGAACTGTATACAAGGTAAATTGCATATAGATTATTATGACATTAAGAAGCGAGGATAATAAATAGAATATATGAACATTCCTATCAATTGAAAATTTTGAATTTCAGGGAATTCTAGAAGATGGAATGGAAATTGCTGTGAAAAGGCTTTCAACAAGCTCAGGCCAAGGATTGAATGAATTTAAAAACGAAGTAAAATTGATTGCGAAACTTCAACACCGAAATCTTGTAAAGCTTTTAGGTTGTTGCCTTGAAGGAGAGGAGAAAATGCTGGTTTATGAATACATGCCTAATAGTAGCTTGGACTCCTTTATTTTTGGTATGGATCCAATGAGTCTAGTTAGATTGTTAAGCGTAGTTAAAAATGATTTAAGCATCTCTTAACAGTTTTCATACTAACTTTCTTTTTACAGCATATATAATCAAAGATGTTTTTTCTTTTTAACAGTTTAGACACCACACACATTTAAGTTGTGTTTTATACCATATCAAATACTATGTCCGACTTTTATGTGTCTAAATAACACCTCGGTTGGAATACAAGATAATCAGACACATGATTAATGTTAAATTTGATGACAAAAGTTTGCTTGCTGTTGAATGCTTTATATATACCAATATGTTTATTTTGAAGTTATGATTATATGATACTAATTGATAGCTTAGTTGTGATCTGTAGCCGAGTTTAAACCAGTCGCTGTTGTTAATTTGTTCCATAATACGCAACTTCGTACAAAGTATTGTTTAATAGTAGATATATTGGTGCAGAATTCGGACAAACCACTATTTTTTTTTCTTTATTTCAGGCTTGGAAACTTTGGAAGGAAGGAAGACCAATAAAATTTATTGATAAAAGCATTGGAGACTCTTGTTTTATATCACATATATTGCATTGCATTCATGTTAATCTCTTGTGTGTTCAACAAAATCCAGAAGATTGACAATGTAGGGGAAATTAATATTGGTCCCTACTCAACCTTGCCGTCTAAACTTCAAACTAATGATCTAAAATAGCCGTCTTCAATACCAAAATGTGGTTGATCTGTGTGGTAAGAGACTCGACACTTTAAATAAGTCGTCAGATGTTTGATTTGTGACATGCATATACAAATAATCTAATCGAGAGGAGAGAAACCATCTTATACCAAATAGGATGGCATCGGTCCGTGTTGACTTTTTTTGCGCCTTGTTTGGAATCCAACACAAAAAATTTCATTATATATGAAAATTTGAATTCAAAGATGAACACTAGTCAGCATTCAACCGTCATGCTTGTGAAGATCTCTGCTGCACTTTACAGTTAATCCTTTTGAATTTCTTGTTAGATGAAATCCAAAATAAAACGTCATGGCCCATGTCCAGACTTTAAAACATTAGCCTAAAATTGACCAAAATCATAGAAAAAATCAAGTTAGCTGGCAAGAGCATATAAAGAAAGAGAAACTGATATTTTGTTTTGGACCACACTTTGTTTGAAGGACTACAAAGTCCCCACTAGAATCCTATCCTTATCGTAGAATTAAATGATATCAATTATTTAGGGGTTCATTCAATTCATTATGTCACCAAAGTCTTTGGTAATTTATTCACACCTAATTACATGCAGAAAGAAGAAATAAAACACATTTACATGCATTACGCCATAAGCTAGGAGATATTTTGTTTACACAAGATGGAAGAAAATATGTGAAGATAAAATAGGCAACATTTATTGTACTTTAGGCAACGGTTTTTTGAGTCCTTGCCGTAGATAACACCTTTTTTTTTGTGGGTTGTGGCCAACCTATACTGTAAAAAAGCTCAACTACTGCCTTAGTCCAACACAAGGAAGAGATTCACGCTCTAGCTTTGTGATATCTTAATTTTACTGGCGTTTTCGATCATTATTTATACTAGAGGTCTTAAGAGGAATACACTCTAAGATCTCAAGCCAACACCAACAAACCAACCCAAATAAATTCCTTTTTTGATCATTATTATAATTTGCTTATCTTTTTGTTGAGCTCCATGTACATCACTCTAACAAAAGATAAATCCTTGTACGTTAAATTAAATTAATAATATTAATTGTAACTAAATGGTTAGCAAGTGTTCAAAAAAAAACTAAATGGTTACTAAGATCCATCAATAGATGAATTGTTGGGAAGAAACCCGAGTTCGATTCTATTGTTGAACAATTCTTAAAAAGGTTATACTTAACTTACGGTCGAATTCCGAATTACTAGGAGCTTTTCCTCTAAAAATTGGAGGGTTAACACAAAAAAAAAAAAATTAATAATTTTCTAACAAACGAAAAGCCTAGTCATGAAATAGGGGTATGGTAAGTTCAAGAAGACACATGAAATGCTATTTCTTCGGTTTGATACCTCTTCAAGTTATGCAAAATTCAGGCGTTCTTTCATGTTTTTGATCTGGTTTGCTAGTCTTTAGGTGATTTGGAATGAAAGAAATGATGGGTTTTTCGTGGCAAAGAAAATTCTCCTCTTCAATTTTTGGAGAACATTCAGTTTCTTTTTTTTGGTGGTTTAAAGCTAAATCTGTTGTTTTTCCTTATAAGTTTCCTAATTGGTGCCGAAACCCTTTTTTTTGTTTGGTATTGATGAATGTTTGCTATATATTTTGGCTTTCTTCTCTGATACATCTTGTGCTAGGAGGATAGTATGCTGATAGTAATATATCTCATTTTTATCTCTTAAAAAAATATCAATAAAAAAGTTCGAAATGTTATATTTCAATTTTGGACAAATAAAAGAAGACATACAAGAGACAATTGCAATTTGATTATGAAAAATGTTAACGAGTATCCCATGAGCACTCTTTAAGGGTCATAAATAAAAACTTTTTTATGAAAACTTGTGTATTAAATGCATTGGAAATTGAACTATTTCACCTTTTAAATAATCATTTTTTAATTTAAAATGCTTAAAAAGTGTCTCAGGAACATTCGTTAACAAGACCTTTTGATTACAAGCTTTGTAAGGAAGCAACAAAATATCTTTGATGTTTGAACATAATTGGTGAAGACATTGGATCCGTGAAGCAAACGCCAATTTTCATCTTTGTACATATGGTTTGTGACCTTTTTCCCTAGCCACTCTTCTTAGGAATCATGAAGCAAGAACAACACCATAATAATAATCCAAATAATAATGTCCTCATGGTCGGTTTCTGATTATCTAAGGGAAAGGAAAAGAACTATCATTTTCTTTTACTTGTAAAACACTTGGAAGATGCGACCAGGACCAGATGTTTCTCTTGGACATTTTTAAATTATAAAATATAAAAAAAGCATAGGCTCATTATATATTATATTGAGTTTAAAGTACATATTTTAGTTCATATATTAATGTAAAACAAATGAGTATAACCATGTTATTAGGCAAGTTCAGGGAGATTTAACTGGGTAACATGATTGGTGTTGGACCGGTTTTGGAGACCATGCTCCCAACTAAGGTAGGTATAAAGTACCATATATTCATATTTCATGATTTTGACCATCCATATAATAAGGTACCGACTTTGTCCCTGCATTTTAGAAGAAACTTATGCGTGTGCTCAAAATTTGGATCTGAGCAGTGATGCACAAGGTGCGGTGACTTCCCAGTAATTAGATAGAAAATCAAAATCTTGTTCGAAAATTTAAGGACCCCTGTCACTAGACAGTACACTAAAAGACAATGACACGAGCCACAACATTGACACATTGACACCAATAGTAATTTAATAAAATTATATAATTAAATGTAATCAAATATGCGGTTGAAAATTATATAATTAAATAGGCTATTGGTGCTACATAGGTAATAGAGAACTATACTAGAGGATATACAAAATTAAAGTTGAAGAAAATTTTTAGAGAGACTAAAACGAAAAGTTGATATATTTATAAGAATCAAAAATATATTTAATCCTAAATAAAAAGACTCATAAACCTAATATCAAACTGTAGATTAAAATGTGGTATTCAACTTACTTATATACGTTGATCATCCTTCAGAATCCAAGCAACAATTCTAACACCAAAAACTTCACCTTATTGGTTCTTGCAAATCCAAGCAACAATAACCTATTTAAGTATGTGTAGAATTTTATTTTATGGACATGTGTTTAAATATTTTTATTGTTATTAGTAGAGTCTGAGTCCTACATTTATACTAATAGTGTATAAAGGTTCAACCAACAATCTAATATTTTAACTTACTTCAATTTTTTCGTCTTAATCATCTAATTTATACGAAAGTAGTCTTAACAATTCAAAGTTCGACAGAAGTTAAATAATATATGATTATTGACTGTTAAATTAAGATTTAAACTCGGATTTAAACACATTTGGACTATTGCGTTTTTTTAGGATATTTTGGTTTTTTTAATGGCACATCTAGAATTTTATGTGATTATTATAGAATAGGTAAGGATATGATTTTGGTCAGCATGCACCGTGGGATACGTCATCTAATTAATTCCTTTTGTCGATGCCAAACAAATCATAGAAAAGTCAAATGCCATCAAATGATCAAACAACCTTATTCAGCAATTGCTGTAATTCTTCAACACTTCTAATTTCCATCATTTTCGGATCTCACCAACAAACACTCTTATTGCCCTACATCACTCATTGGTTTTCCTAATTCAAATACAATTTTTAAAAATCCTATCATTAGCTTTGGTACTAAATCCTATCATTCTTTAAATTTATGTTTGACAAACTAGTTTTTCTTTACACAAACAACACTATTATTTTAATATTTTTTAGGGGAAAATAACCATTTTAACTGCTGCTGGTAAGATCATGGAGGTTAGAATAATGAATCTTCTAATTTATTCTAAAAAGAAATATTTTAAACATATCATATCATTTTGTTTGGTAGTATTGTTATTGTGTAGTTGATGTACTTATCTTACCATGTTAGTGATAGGTTTTAGTTTCCTATCAATTTGTGATTTCATTCTTGATCTCAAATTCAACAAATTCAACTTATCCCAATCCATATACTTATTCAACCCATCCATATTATTCAACAATATCTTCAACCGCTATGGAAACTCAAGCTACTACCTCCATAATCTTATCAACCGCCAGTTTGCATTTACTTATATTTTAATAAAAAATTATTTTGTTTTTAGGGCTCGTTTGGTGCACATGATATGATAGAGATAGGATATGATATGAAATTGGATAAGGATAGGAAATGATATAAACATGATAACATTTATCCTATCACATGTTTGATGCACACATGATAACAAATATAATATCATATATGTCACAATTAAATGACATAATTACTCTTGTAATTAATTCTAATTAAATGTAATTAAGCTATTATTAACTACATAAAGTTATAAAAAAACATTGTCAATCGTCTTCTTCCTTATTTTAGGGGTGCCGTCATCTTCATTCTTAAAGTTCAATTAAAAAAAAATCATGGTTTCTTCAATTAAAAAAAAATAGTTGTCTTTGTTGAAGATAATAATACGAAATTCTTAAACTCTTTGTTTCATCCCTTTTCAAATTTAACTTGAGTACAAAATAGATAATCAAGAAAAAAAACAAAAAATTAAGCAAATTGAGGAAAAAATGATTGTAGGTTGGAATTGAGGTCGGATCTGTATCAAATAGAAGAGATGGCGATGAAGAGTTATGAAGGAACAGGTAGAGGTCGATAGATGGAGAGCAAAGAGAATTGAGAGAGAGCAAAATAAACATTTTAGTGCTAATCATGATAGGATAATTCTAACCCACCAAAAACTAAGGATAAGAATAACAAAGGGTGAGTAGGATAGGATAAGAAATGGGTTTAAGTTATCCTTTCCTATTGATGCACCAAACAACAAATTGAATCAGGATATGATAGTTTTATCATATCCTGTCTTCCTATCCTGTGCACCAAACGGACTCTTAATGTTCCTATTTATAAAGTTTAAGTTGTACACCAAGATTTGGAACGAGATTAGGTATAAATAAGAGAAGAGAAATGATTAATAAAGCAAAAATAAATTCATAAAATGACCACGAAAGCTTTTTTTTCCTCTATAAAATTGAAAGTTTGATCAAAATTCACACCCACTCCTGCCGTGTTTTCTAGCCAGGGTGAAATTGTATTGTATTGGTGAACAATGCTTCGTGATTCAATTCGCTATGAAAGTCTTCGGGATATACAACACATAAGAGAATGGACTCATAAAAATTCTAATTGAATGAAGCACTCACATTTATGTTTGATTGACATCATCGAATATGAATATATATTTTTATTTCAAGTAGTTTAGTGGTCGGAGCTCTCACATATTTAATGTGCAGAAGTAGGGTGTCAGAGGTTCGAACCTCTGCTCTGCATATATTATGCAATGTCCTTATCAACTGAGCTAAGCTCACCGGGACATCGAATATGAATATCTTCTCTAATAAAAGAAATTAATTTTTGACATATCTTCACATTGTATCGGAAATACTATGCTTTACGAACTCACAAAATGAATACTCCATCCGATCACTATTATAAGCAAAACTCCACTTTCTAGGTACATTAAATAATTAATGTATCTAATATATAATAAAGACTAAATACATTAATTATTCAATGTATCTAAAAAGTAAAATTTTGCTTATAATAGTGACCGGTAGATCTTTTGAACACATTTTTTTATACAAATAAAACCCATTTTTGCACAGGTTAGATTTCACATTCCATTTTAAAAATCAAAGGTGACCACTTATATAAATTTTAAAGGGTTAATACCTCTTTTCGTCCCTGTAATATAAGCGAATTCTGGTTCTGGTCCCTGTAAAAAAAAAGATTTTGTCCCTATAATTTCATATTCCTCCACTTTTAGTCCTTCGTTGAACCCTATCAGCAGAATATGCACATGTGGCACGTTGACTGTGTAATTTTTTACTTTTATCATTAAATTTATTTCCACATGGCTTTTATTTTGATTTTTATTTATTTAATTAATTGAAAAAAATTAGAATTGAAATAAAATAACTTAAATTAAAATAAAAAACTAAAATTAATTAAAATAAAAACTTCATCTTCATCTTTCCCATGTTCTTCATGTTCATCTTTCCCTTCCCTTCCTAATTCCCCTTCTCCAGCTTGACCCAGTGCCCCAAAATTCTCGACCTTATCATCACCTTCTTTTCTCCCATTAACTTTCTTCTTGAAGCTTCATCTTCTTTCTCCAAATCGAATCTGACCCAATATATTTCAAATTGAAACCCATGTTTTATTTTTCATTATTGGTCCTTTTTGAAGCCTTCAATTTGGGGATCTAGATCCATAATAGATTAGGGATGAAATTGAAATGTGAATTTGTGCTGAATCTTTCTGGATTTGTGTTAGTCAGATATGACATGGGTTGAAGCTTTCCGAATTTGTGAATTTCTTGTTAAAATTTTGTGAATATGTGAATTTGTGGATTTCTTGTTGAAGCTTGTGTTGTTGATGTTCCTGAAATTTTGTGGATTTGTGAAATTGTGAATCTGTTTTATTTTTTTATATATAAACATGAATGTTGCTGCATATTTTTGCTCTAGGTGCTTGGGTTTATGATGAGTAGGAAGAAGAAGAACATGAACCATGTGAAGAAGAAGATGAACGATGGAAGAAGAAGTTGGAAAACAAGGGCATTTGATCTTTATGGTTTTAAAATTGTAATTTTAATTTGTTTTTCTTGTTAAAAAAAAATTATTTGTTTTTATTTAATTATTAATAAAACAAATAACTTAATCTACATGGCATTTGATTCCTTTTAAAAAAAATAAAAACTAAAATAATTACACAGTCAGCATGCCACATGTGCAGATTCTGTTGACGGTGTTAAACGAAGGATTAAAAGTGGAGGAATATGAAATTACAGGGACATAATCTAATTTTTTTTTCATAAGAACCAAAACTGGAATTCGCTCATATTACATGAACGAAAAGGGGTATTAACCCAATTTTAAGAAGGGGTATCCAAAAAATACATATATAGAATTATCGCCGTAAGGCTTTAAAGACCTATTTCATTAGAAGGCTTAAAATCTATTTAAATATTCAATTATTTGACTGGTTTCTTGATTTTTATGTAAAATATAAATTATAGTTTTAATATAAATAAAAAATAAGTTTAAATAGTATGTATAAACAGACTCACCTACACTTCCAAAAAAAAAAAACTAAGTTATCAAATTTTGTATGTTTTTTTTATAGCCTAATGACAAACGATGATGTAAAAAAAAAAATTCCGTAAACATTCCATTAACATAGCTTAGTTGGTAGAACAATGCATTATTATATCTAGGGTTGGGGTTTGAACTCCAAACACCCCACTTATTCATTTTATAAAGTGAATTTTAGCCACTAAACTATCGAAAAAAAAAAAAAAAAATTCCGTAAACATTCCATGAACATAGCTTAGTTGGTAGAACAATGCATTATTATATCTAGGGGTCGGGGTTTGAACTCCAAACACCCCACTTATTTATTTTATAAAGTGAATTTTAACCACTAAACTATCGAAAAAAGAAAGAAAAAAAAATTCCGTAAACATTGACTACTTTCTAGAGCAGTCTCATTGGCACATGAAGACCATGACCATGATGATGAAGAGCGTGACACCATCCTATCATCATTAATCATTTTACTTTGCAACGGTGTCGTTTCACTCAAGATATTCAAAAAAAGTAATTAACCACTAACTAAGAATCATTATTATGCAAGCTAAGCTAATCAACCCAATGTCAAATTTACACACCAACACCATAATCATAATTCATAAACACGTATATATATATATATATATAGCATCATCCCTCACCATTTTTCTATCATAAACTTTGCTTTAAAAAATCGAATCACAAAGAAAGACCTTTGAAGACTTCATCAATGGCTGTCAAACTTTACATCGTGTATGTTTCTCTAAACTCTCTTTTTACTATTAATAATTCGTTTAATTAACTTTTAAGCTTTGTTTATCTTTGTTAATCTCTAATTTGTGTTGTTATTGCTGTTTTTTTCTTCTTTTTTTGGACTGTGGTTTTTCATTCATGCTGATCAAGATTGGATTTTGTTTACTGGGTTTTGTTTAATTCTCAAATGGGTTATTAAATTTCAAACCTTTTTGAAAATTCAACTAAGATCTTTGAGTTTTTGGATTTTTCTTTGATCTAATGTATTATTGTTTTAGACTGTGATTTTTTCTGTAGAAAGAAAATTGGTTTTCTTTGATCTTTTGGTAGAAATGTTTCTGTTTTTTCAAGAATGGTGCTGAATTGTTGATGAGGGATGACATAGCATCCCTTTTGGTGTGTTTGGCTTGTTCTGCATTTTGTTTGGTTGTTCTAATTGGAACATCCTCTGCCACAAAAAAACACACTTCCAAATTTGTTTCCCTTTATTTGATAAAAATAAGTCAATTGAAATTATGCCATTTAAAGACTCTGTGTGTATGTACTTTTGCAATTTTCGGTGTTGATCACCTTAAATAAGAAGAATATGTACTTACTGTGTTTACATTTAGATTTCTCACAAAGATCACATATTTGGGAATGTGCTGATTTTTAATTGTTAAAGTATTGATGATTTGCAATTTTACACTAAATCTACATTAGCGATTAGGACATTTTTCTAATATTGTAGTTTGGATAAAATGTTTGGTATAGTTTTCATTGTACACTCGATGAAGAATAGCAACGAGTTGGGGGCACCGATGATAATGCCCTCGTCCCGATTGCTTGGTTCATAAAAAGTTTAATAGATTAGCTTGTTTCAATGATAAATCATTTTTTCTTTTGCAATGCCCAAAAATTTTAACTGTCAAATATGTTTGTTGTCAACTAGGCAAGTTGTTATTCAATTTAGAAAGAACTCGAGGGAGAGGTAGTAGAAAAGGAAACTATGAAATCCTTCTTTTGGTTTGTTAATAAACTAATTCCAGTAATCCAGTGCTTTCAAATTTCAATTTTTTAATTTTTTGGGGCGCAACTAAGGAGATTAACCCCCTCAAGGTAACTGAGATCCATTTAAGGGGTTGACCTCTCCCAACAAATGTTTTTCCATACGCACCGATCAGGAATCGAACCTTAGACCAAAAGTTTCAAGTGAATTTATCGTTTTTCAAAATAAGTATGGAAATTTTTTACTAGTTAATGAGTAATACTAGGATATCTTTTTTTTTTTTTTGAGGGAAGTAATACTAGGTTATCAATATTGCATTAGACATTTTTTATGGTTTCAAAGCTGAATGAAGATCATGATCATTTCTCTGCTGGTTCTGGTCGTATGTATTTAGCTCCTGGACAACTTTGCACAATTCATCTTTAATTTCATAAATAAAGCGAACTCCTGACCATGTTCCTGCAAGCTTTAATTAAAAATGTTATTTTTATGGTGTTTTGACAGGTACTACTCCATGTACGGACATGTTGAGAAACTAGCAGAAGAAATAAAGAAAGGTGCTGCTTCAGTGGAAGGCGTTGAAGCCAAACTATGGCAGGCAAGTATTTGTGTTACCAAATTTACATTTCCTTCTGCATTCCATACTTTGTCATATAATTGAGCAACATAAGTTCCTGAGCTAAGGCTCATTTGTCCATAGAGTACATAAATATGATAAAAAAGTAAAGAATTGCTTGTAAAACGCCGATTACACTATTATTTAAGGTCCATAGTTGGTTTTGATGTCATTGTTCATGCCATTTAGCTGTTACACTGCTGGTTAAATGTTTTGTTGGCTAAGTTCCTTTGTTGTGACCATGAGCCTGTTTGGATAAAGAACTTAATAAGTTCTTATATCATAAACGTTTATCATGTAAGTGCTTATGTATAAACTTTTTCTATAACTAAAAATAAAATGAAGTCAAACTGTTTTCATATAAGCTGTTTCCATAAACTATTATGGAGAGCTTATGAGTATGTTGGTTGTTTCTATAAGCTCTACCAAACAATTTCACAAGTATTTATACTGTAGATAAACTCAAATAAACCAATCCAAACAGGTCCCATATCCTGTTATCTTTGAGCTTTAAGATAGTTCTATATAATTCCGAAATGAAGGATGATATCTTGTCTTTGATCTCCGAATAATTCTTGTGTTTTTATTTCTAATATACTCTCTAAAAAACCATAATCAATCTTGCTAAATTTGAGAAAGAATGCCGACTTATTTTATTTTGTAAGTAAAGGTTGTGAACATTTTCATCATTTAAAAATCAGTGCTTACGTGCTAACTGTACTTAACCTGTGAACAGGTACCTGAGACACTGCAGGAGGAGGTGCTTGGTAAGATGAGTGCACCACCCAAGAGTGATGTACCACTCATCACACCAAATGAACTGTCTGAGGGTGATGGTTTTGTCTTCGGCTTCCCAACAAGATTTGGAATGATGGCTGCTCAATTCAAAGCTTTTCTAGATGCTACTGGTGGTTTGTGGAAAGCACAATCGCTTGCAGGCAAGCCTGCCGGAATCTTCTACAGCACCGGTTCTCAAGGCGGCGGACAAGAGACTACAGCGTAAGCACATCTGTCTCAGTATTTGGTCTTATTTGGATAAACATCTTAAGTAAACACTTTTAGTATAAATACTTATCATATATGCGCTTATGTAAAGTTGTTTTTATAACAAAAGATAAAATAAAGTCAAATTATTTTCGTATAAGGTATAAACGATTTTCATAAGTTATCTTGGAGAGCTTAAGAAAATAAGCTGAAAACAGCTTATAGACATGTCATAAGCTTTTCCAAACAGTCTCACAAATGCTTGTGTCTAAAAATAAGCTCAAATAAGTCAATTCCAACGAGTCCTTTGTTTCTTACTCCATTCCCAAGATAACAAATATGAATATTTTAAAACATTTGGAATCCATTACAGGCTTACTGCTATTACTCAGCTGGTTCATCATGGGATGATATTTGTTCCAATCGGTTATACATTTGGAGCCGGCATGTTCGAGATGGAGCAAGTGAAAGGTGGGAGTCCATATGGTGCAGGAACATACGCCGGCGATGGTTCAAGACAGCCAAGTGAGCTTGAATTGCAGCAAGCATTCCATCAAGGGAAATATCTTGCCACCATCACAAAGAAGCTTAAGGAAGCTGCATAATGTTGATTTCATATATAGACATAATACTATATATTAAACTACACCGAAATATTGCTTTAAAACCCTTACCATTTACCATTTTTTAGACTTGGAATATATCTGTCATATTTTCCTGTTTCTACAAAAAAAATCCTTCCAATTTACAGAAAGAAAATGCTTTGTATGTGTGTTATATAGGATGCAGTGGTTGTTGCAAATTTGTTGAATGATGAAAGTTTGCTTGTATTGTTTGTTCTTGTTAGGCTGGGAAAATACTTATTCCTATATTTTGTATTACATCTATAATGAACTTTAATTCCAATAAGCAAACATTTATATATTGCATTGTATCAACCAGTTTGGTAGAGCACTGTCTTTATTATTCTTTCATGTCAGTATAGTAAAGATTGCATGGTTGAAGAAAAATTAGTTTGCCTGTATGTATTCAACAAATGCCTCAATTTTTATAAACATATGCTGAGGCACTGAAATAATTAGAGGGTTGCAAATGGATAAAATTGAAAATGAAAGGTGCAGGTGATTTTAACCTTTAAGATAAAACTTAGGTGATGAGATCATATATGTATTGTTTTTGTTGTCCATAAATCATAATTATAAAAGGTAGTTTACAATTCTTTAGCTAAATTTAAAATAATACTCTGTACCTAAATTTTGTCTAAATCTTTATCAGCTGTATGGAGGTCAATCATATATTTCCCTTAAAATAATGCCGAAAGTAAATTTGTTTACTTTGTCACTTGGAACAAACAGTGATTATTTTATATTTTTTAAAAGGACAATTGTTCACTAGTACTGTTACTAAACACTAAACATAGCCTTCAAATCCTTCATTATATATATCTTGTTGGTTGGACTATATATTAGAAAAAGATTAATTTATATGTAAAACTTTTATATTCGAACTTTTATACATGGTGTTACTTTCATAAGTTAGATTTATATAATCCGAACCATATTTTGGATTATATAATCCGAACATGTTACATGTATAACTTAAAAATCAGAAATTCTTATCACTTCAACAATTTCTATTTTGCCCCGAAACTTCTCTCACACCCCAAATTCTGAAAACCTAACATTGTGTGATTTTGGATGGTTTTTTTTCTCAAAAGCATCATGTTTCAAGCATTTTCGAACAGCAAACACAAAGCAAGATCTCATTCCGTCAATTTCTCAATGTTTGGGTCGCATTTTTTCCCCTTGTTACCGAACCTGTTCGAATTATATTTATCGAACTAAATTGTTCATGTTCGGTAAATATAATCTGAACTTCAATAGCATGTGTTGTTTTTTTGGATTTTTTTATTGTTGTTAATTGTATGCATTTGTGGTGTTGCATGTTTCAGAAATGGACCACTTGGACTGCTTTAGGAACAACAGACCTTCCATAACTACTTCTACCAGACGAGAGCAGATTGAGAGAAATGTAGAAGAAGGTAGAGCGCGTAGGGGCATGGGGAGGGGAAGGGGCCGTCGTGCTGAGTCTGACGTGTACGAGTTTGAGCCTGAGACTCAGCCCAAGCCGCACCATGTGGAGGAGGAGGAGATGGAGGTGTAGAACGCGATTGATGATGATGCACCCAGTGGGAGGTGGAGCCACAACAGTTAGAGGACTATCATTGTGGCCTACATGACGTGTTTGTGCTCATCCAGCACAATCTCCATGTTGCCTATCACATGTGTAAGGGGGTAGTGAGATTATACAACTTTAACTTTTTGTGTTGTTCTTTTATGTAAACTGAAGGCTATGTTCATTTTTATTTATGTAAAGTGAACTGAATAGTATGGATATACTATATTTTTTTACGTAACTTGAAGGCTATTAATTTTATTCATGTAAACTGAACTAAATCGTATGGATAGCCTATATTTTTTTAGGTAACCTGAAGGCCTATCACATGATATTAATTTTTTTTTTTTCAATGGCGTGCCAACTTAAAGTGTGTGAACAATGACAAAAAGCTACAGGCTATATAGGAACAAATTTGGATTGAATGCAAAAGCAATGATTCAAAGATGTCATACGAGCCAGTGGACTTTGGTGGCTACAACATGTCAGTTATCCTATCCTCGACCACGGCTTGCTGTGTACTTTCATTGAGAGATGATACGAAGAGACCTCTAGCTTCCACCTTTCGATTGAAGAGATGACAGTGACACTTGATGATGTATATTCTGTCTGTTGCATCTCCCCATTGAGGGTCGCCTGTGGGACGACAATATTTCTCTTACCAGGTCTGAGGAGGTTGATTTGATGGTGGAGTTATTGGGGTCTGATCTTGAAGAGGTTAAGTACCAAGCATGGGCGGAGCTGGACTCACAATATCAGTGAGACACATTTTTTTTGTCAAATAATTAAATAATACTAAATTTTATAAGAAGTTATATTAAAAATAGTTACAACAATCAAAATTACAAAGAAAATAATATATTTTCTATTTATTGCAAATAACTAAAATTACATCATTACTAATTGTTCTAAGAACATCACATTCTATACCCGTGCATACAGACGGGTGAGCGCGTTGCGCTTTTTTTTTGGAAGCAAGTCGCAATTGCGTAGAAATTTTTTTAAAAAATGATCTATGTATTGATATATGAATAAAAATATAAACAGATGTACAAATTATACAAAAAATTATTTTGGATACATAAGATGGTATTTTGCCATCTCACATCTATACATTGTAGAGGATGCTCATATCCTGAGGCCACTTGAGCAGGAGGCCATTGTTGAGGTTACCGTTGAGGAGCATGGAGACCAGCAATGACTAGACTTCAGGTCATGCTTAGCACGTGTAAGAGATCAAGCCCTTTCTATCATTGGCAGTGGTGAGGTGGTGGAGGGAAGTCCGACTTGGATTAGTTTGCATGCGATTATGCATAGGCTCATGGAGAGATTTTCTATCGCGGTAGATGTGATAGGGCTACCCAGTAGTTTTATTATTGTGTTGAAACCTATGGATAATTAATGTTATTTAATTTGTGTTTGAATGCTTTCGGTTTGATTGTAGCCTTTGAAAATTTGAGACGTCATTTTAATTTTAAGTTATATGTGTGTGCTGAAAAAATGTGTTCAGCAGTGAACACATAATTTGTCTCTTGTGCTAACAATTTGGCAAATATAATTCGAGCGGTATTTTTTTTTTTGAAGAAACGAGCTGTATGTTAAATGCTCGGTTTATATAATATAAGCTGTGTATTTTCATACACTTTTGTAAGGTTTCGTTAAATATAATTTGAACTATATATTCACAAGTTTTGGATCGACATGAGTCAATTAAGAACAGTTTGGATTATATAATTTAAAACATGGTTCAGATTATATAATCCAAACAAAGGGTATCTTGGAAGGAAAAAAATAGGGCATGTGAATAACACGTAGTGGAAAAAATAATAGCCTAAATAAAATCATGTATGATTTTCCTGTTATTTGGGCTATTCCAAAGGGAAGAAATGACATGAATTTTCAGGCCTGGAGATTGGTGTTAATTATCTTTTACTATACACCTATTATTAAGTTATTAGACCTCTTTCGTTAGTTGTATTTGGATAGTTTACGCTAGATCTTCTTTATGCTATGATTTTAAACTTTAATTTAGTGTTTCACTTTGTTTTATAAAATAAAATAATATTGTTATGTTCGATTGAATTATATAAACAAGTGGCAGCTGCAGATAGGACAGTCCATGCAACAAAAATAGGTAGTCATTGAAAGAAATCTTCTGATACACAATGGTTTCCATTCTTTGTTGTGAAAGAAATCCAGTATCATGTGATTCACAGAGTTCTTTTTTCGTAAATTTTCCACTTTGGTCCCATTTTCTTCTCATTATTTTGTGTCACTGAGTTTCTACTTCTGGCTTTGCAGAATCTTGCTCCATCATTTCATGACAAAAAGTGCATTTCTGTGCCCTCTTCTCTTTTATGAACTGCTACCTGCTAAAGTTAGCCACGCTCATGAATTTCAGCAGTTCAAATTTATTTGATTCCAATGACAAAGGTTCTTGTCAAACTTGATGATCAAGAAGCCTGACATTACACATGACACTCAGAAATACTTTGAATGGAATCTTCATTCAAAAAACTTAAAATCATATATAGTTTGATTACTGATTAGTTACAATCGAGTTATAAACATGGTTTTCTTCCTAACCAAGTTACAAACATGGTTACACCATTGCTAAAACCATAGAAGTATAAGAGAAAACGAAAAATCGAAAGATAATGGAACACGATACTTGTTCACGCAATTGAGTCAATGGGACCTACCTCCGTAACTATAGAGCACCTATAGTTCCGTTTATTTATGTGATGAATTAGGGTTTACAAGGTTACAACCTACACTACTTCAGTTCAATTTACAATAATGCCCCTCGACAACTTTAGAGCTGTTATAGTTCCGTTTATTTAGCTCCTTCTCCGTCCCTTGCCCCTCTTCCGTGTGTATATGAGTCATACCCAACAACCATGAAGCTTTACATTGTTGGAAGATATGGCCGATGCAGCCGCAATGTGATGACATGAAAATTCTTTATGATTAGGCTAGTTGTAGATTTGCAATTTGAAACCATGTTTTTTTTTTTTTTGAGAGGCTTTAAAACCATGGTTAGAAATAATAAATTGCCATCTTCAATGATACCACGGTCACAATACTATTGCAGTGACATTTATTCATAATTTTTGGTCATTTTTATGATATCATAATCTTTGTTTAGGATATGATATCATAATCTACTAACTACAATTTAAAACCAAGATAATAAGTTCGTGTTGTCCTTTACAAAAAAAACAAAAAAAAAAAACTTAGTGTTGTATGCATATGAAAATGCTCAAAATTATTCAAACTATAAGTGAAAGGCAAGCAAACATTAATGTGTATGTAGAAAATAATTGGGTGGCTACGGCATAAAGAGTTGAGAAAAGGGATAGAGAATAATTATAGATTCTTTCAGGCAATTGATGACATATACATAATTTGATGATTATTATTTTTTTATCCATATATATTTTGGTATCAATGACATTTCTTGATTAGCCTAAAAAAGATGTTGATTAATCAAGCAGTGAGAAAAATTACATTGTGATCATCAATGATTGTCAGACCAAATATGCTTGATTTTATTTTATTCTTTTAAAAAAAACATACAAGAATTAACCAGAAGCACCCCAGTTATATAGTCATACAGTAAATATATAAACAAGTTTAATAATCTAACTTCTAGACTCAATATCTGGTACTTTGATCCAGGTATTTTATTCATATTTTGTCATTTAATATATCATAACATTTTATCTTAAGTTAATAAACTCATCTTTCTAAGATAACACACAAAGAAAAAATTGAATCACATATGACAACATATAAAGACAAATTTTGTGGAAAGTAATATTAGGCTAATCAAATGACGTGGAGCCCAGTGACAGGCTAGCTTAGTTAACATAATAATGATGAGTAATGCTTTAGATGATGTTCCATCTTTGTATTAATCAATGTCTAAATCTTGGTAGGGAAGTTATAAAGTGAGATTTGGTAAAGTACTTCTAATCAGAAAAAATGGCGCCACCCACCTGGAATAGAACAAAATCGTTTCAAATAGTCTCTGGCCAATAGCTGCAAAGCCAAAACGAGGTAAAACTGTCTTCATATATATGTATGCATGTATAGGTTTAAAATTTTATTGTGAAAAAAAAGTAGGTGTAAAATTTTAAGACTATACAAATTATATGTATTTTTTTTGTGCTCACTCTTTGTGTGCTCTTGTCAATGCAATTGCTTTTATAACAATGATTGTGCTCAACTAGTTAATAAGTTTCGATTAAAATGAGTTGTTTAGAAGAATCTAAATTCAAAACTTGATTGAAATGATTTTTGTCAAGGCTTTATTTCCTTTCATCATGCCCCTTTTTCCTTGAGAATTGGGGGCTAAGGAAGAAAAATTTGCAGTCGTTATCATGCATTTGTTTTCTTACACAATACAAAAAAAAGGGTGATTTAGGGTTAATTTTGACATGAAATCATCTATCCGAATTTGTTTTTCTTTCTCTTTTAGTTAAATATTGATTTTCATATACTTTCAATTTTCTTTCGTTTGTTTTTGTGATTTCGTCGTCTCACACGACTTTGTTTATTTTAATTCCCCCGTCTTTGTGCGTTGTGATTTTGATGTCCCGACTTAGTGCGGTGTTTATTTGATTCAGATTGAAATATTAGATTTGATCAAGTGCAAATTCAATCAATGAATACAGTGTCGTCAACGTTGCAAATTTGAAAACATGAGTATTTCGGTGGGTTGAATATAGTCGTATTTGTAGACATATGTACTTTGTCGTTTTATGTTATTAATATGGATGTTGTGAGTTTGTTCGTAGATTCATCTTTTTTGTTTTTAGCGACTTTGAATTTGTATTGTATTGATGTACTCTATTAGTTTGAATGAATGAATATTATTTATTTTTGTAAAATAAAAAAGTTTTTTCCTAAAGTAATTATTAACTTTTAATGATAATCATATACTACAAGCTATAAGTAGAACATTTATTTTCTTTAAACCTAAGCATAGACATTTTTTCTATATAGGTTTATATGATTTTCTTCAAGGGTCTTCATTTGTTTTAGAAAGAAAAAAAATTGATAATGACGGGCATATACTTTATTCAAAATAGGACCATATATGTGTCGTCTTCGAGAGGATATTAGGATATAATATAAATATTGATGATTAATATTTTTCTTTATACACATACTTCCAATGGAAGCCCCTATGTGTGGCCATTCGGTATAAAGCATAAAGCATGTGAAAAAGCATCTAAAAAAATAAAAATATCTTTCTAATTGAATCCTTGTGCAAAATAATAAACATTTGCATTTGTAAAAATTATTAAAAACCTAAAAGGGTGAGTGTGGGCCCCCCTCTGACTTCCACTTACTTATTCCAAAGACATAAACAAATCAAAAGTGGGATTTTTCCAATCAAATGAAGTATCCCTTCACTTACTCCTTCTACAATATTTCAATGATTCCATCAAATTAATTTATTTTAAAAAAAAAATTCTTGAACTAAAAGGTAGTGCCAGCTCTATTCACAATATATAGCAACAAAAAATTAGTAAAGCAACTACTTTATTTTCTGGTAACAATACATGTTTATATAAAACAAATTTCACCTAACAATAACATTCTCTTTGTGTCGTCACTGTAGATTATATAAATACTTCTCAAAGCTTGGATCCAATGTAGTTGTTACACTATAGTGTATCGGCTGCAAAGTTCTTACATCAATATCTTCATAAAGATCGAGATATTGATCCAATGACTTTGTAACCTAACCTTCTCTGTATCGTCGAGATACTTCTTCAACTTAAATCTAATACAATTGATACACAAATGAAACGGCTACGAAGTTATTGAATCAAAAACATATTGATTCAATAACTTTGTAGCCGCTCAAAATATATCTAAATATGTCTCTTCTCATGTTAGGTTTAAAAATAACAACTTTTCCTATTTTAATCAACTTTGTCATTCCTCTAATCCCACGCTTGTAAGCATAATACTTCAATTATTACAGCTTCAAATGGTCCCAAATATTTCCCAAAACCCTGAATAATTCTGAATGTAGTTGGCCCATCAATGGCTTTCTTTTTGAATTGTCACTTCCTTTTCTTTCTCTTTCAACAAAAATTTCCCTTCTCCCCACTCTCTCTTTTTTTCCATTTCCCTCGTTAGAACTAACTAACTTTACATATTTAAGTGGGCTTCTTTGTCTACTTTCATGTTTCTCTTTCATTTTTTTTTCTTATCATTCCCAACTTGGCTAGGTTTGATAAGGTACATACATGCATGCCCTAGTTGTAGGATATTGGTTCCATGTCACTATTTTTCTTTTTCATCTATTAATATTATCTTGATGTCCCTCCAAATGTTGGTGTCCAAAAATCAACTGTTGTTTCATGAGTCACTGGAAATGTGCTAGAAACTGGTACCAAACATAGTCCTCGGCTTTTTAGGTCTTGCTTTGTGCCCTCACATTTTTTTAATTTAGCAGAATTCTGCATTAATAAAATTTTAAAAAGTGTTATAAGACATAAACTTGGAAGGAAAAAAATCAACCACTCATGAGGTCGCAATATTAAATGTGAAGTTTGTTTTACTAGTTAGTCGTTCTTCTCGTTGTTTTCATTTTGATCGAAGCACATATTCAAAAAATTGTTCTTTGTCTTTGCTAGTTTTTTAATATTTATTCCAGTCATAATGAAAACAACGAGAAGAACAAATAATTAGTATAACTAATTAGTAACAAACTTTACTTATCTTATATGCAATGTAAAGGAATTTGAAGCTATCACAACTGCAACTCTAATTGCATCAGTTAAATTTATTTGCATGGGAATCAAATGTTACTATCTCTACACTTAGAGTAGTATTGTTTCATATAAATGGGAATGTATGGTAATAAATATATACTATTCCTATATATGATATTTTATGATACCTGTTGAATCTCTGATGGAGCTCCACTTTTCATGTATGGGGTGCTCAAAACCTGTTGATAAAAATATACTCATAAAATAAAAATTTTGTTTGTGCCAAATATGTTTTTTATCTTATAAAATGCCATCGTATCAAGTTTAGCCATTACTTTAACATTTTCATCGATATACTAGGCTAAAATTTAGTGATTTCATGAATTAAGCATATAGATAAGATAATAAATTTCGGTAAAATCACTAAATTAGGGTTTAAACCTCGATAAAAAAATTTATTTATTTTTACAAATGTATAAACAAAATTTGATTGATGGCATTTTATAAAGACAACTAGAAACATAATTTAACCCTTAATTATTTTAGCTTTCAAATTAAGAATTTACTAGTGGGTAAAAGGACTTACAGTAACCTGTTCATGGAGAAATTTAATATATTCAATGGCTTCAGAAAGCACCGAGGCAGTATCAGTCTGACAAATATAACAAATTTTTAAGCTTTTATCAGTAAAAAACATCATAATAAAACTATCATATAATCTTTTTTTTCTTCATTATCATAGAAATTAAATTCACAAAGGAAATGATCAATGTGTATATCATTATATTTTGAATCCAAATACATACCTTTCCAAAAGGAGACACTAATTGTTGGAGTGCAGTGATTCTGTCTCCCATCTTTTCTTTTCTCACCTAAGAGGGAAAGAAAGTAGAAATAAAATTTTCATAAATTCATATCCATGTTTATAGACTCAAAGAAAAAAATTGAAAAAGAAAAAGAAATATAAAAAGGTTAAAGGTTTCCCTTATTGTTAAAAGGTCAGTTGCACTTATTGTACCTTAAAAGCTGGCAAAGTTGATGGGGTTTCGTTACGGGTCCTTTTGGGTGCTGGCTCACTCCCACTTTTCTTCACCACACTCACTTCAGATATATTCTGCACAAAAATTGTTACTTTATCAATTAAAAAAACTCTAAACACCAGGTGAAATAAATACTTCATTTCATTCATATATGATATATAGTATACTATATACATCATCAATATATTAGGTATAAATCCCCTAAAAGGATATATTAGGTATAATGTTCATATATTTGAATTCATTACCCTATATATATATATATATATATATATATATATATATATATATATATATATATATTGACCAAGGGGGTTTATCGAATCACAGCAAATTACAACATTTTTTACTACACACACCGTCAATCCAAACATACACATAATTCAATATACATAAAGAGAAGTACATTGTTAGTGTGTTGTAATTAAATTATATAATAATAATAATAATGATAATAATAATAATAAAAATAAAACAGCTTTGATAAATATAACACATTAATGCATTTTAATTAATTACATTAATGTATAAGTATGTTAAATTATGTTATGGGGTATACAATATAGTAGACCAACTAGGAAAAATGGCTATATTGTTAGGTCAGATGTTGTGACCAGGGTTTGAATCATGACTCCTCCACTTATGTATGTGAGTTTTTAACAACTTTTGTTATTTCGTCTATCGATCATAACAAAAAAAGGTAATTGGAAGCTGCGATTCAATTGGTAAGTTGAAGGACTCCAAAAGAATACTAACTAGAAGGTTCAGAATTCAAACATAATCAACTAATAAACAAACATTGTTAAAAAAAAGAGAAGTACAACAATTTGGTAAAAAAAAAAAAAAGTACAGTAATAGTGTAATACCTTTGAGTGTGAATCAAAATTTGAGGGGGAGAATTGAGGTTGCAGAGAGGGGAAGAAGGTAGACCTAACATCCTTGATGGAATTAGGCGCCTCGGAAGCATTCCAAAAAGGGGTGTTGTTGGTGAAATGCAACTGGTTATTGGTTGGTTGATTTGGAGGTGAAGTTCTCATAAAAAATTGAGGAACTTTATTATTAGACCAATTATTAGAAGCTGGCATAATGTTCAACTCATTATTAGAGTTTAATCCATAGTTATTTGTTGGATATGGAAAAGTACTAGTCATGGATCTGTTCTCAAATGAACCTTGTAAAATTGATGGAGTTCCATATAAAGCTGAAGAATCCATTTGAAAATTTGATGGTAAACATTGGCTTGTAATAACATTGCTATCTCCAGAACTATATTGAGGACTAAACTGATTTTGATCCAAAGAGAAATTATTTCTATTCACTTGTTGACACATCCCCAACACATTTTCTTGCTCAAAATTGTTCCTTGTTGAACTCAAATTCTCTTCCAATATTGACCTCAAACTGTTCTCTGCTCCCTTCTCACCTCTTCTATCACAATCAACAAACACCACAAAAAGACACAAATTTTAGCCCATGAAAATTTATTAATTTCTACTAAATTATCTAAAAATAAATTGGTAAATTGGTTTCTCTATAGCTTGTTTTTAGTTGTGGTATGCAATTGGAGTTGTAATATAATTTTATAAAGGGTTTTGAGGTCTCCGTAACGGCATCCTCAATTTATTTACCGCATGAACCGCATTTTCTTGTATTTTACTACAATATAAAAGTTTGTAGTTCAATCGCAACCGCAATTTAAAATCATTTGAGTATGGTGATACAACTATAGAATATGCTAGACTTTGAAAGATAAAAAATTTCTCTTGGAATTGAACGTTTCAATTTTGAGAGAAAATTTTCTCTCTAAATCGTACTTGATTTTGAGAGAAAATTTTTCATTCTAAATATAATTGTTCATACGGCTGCATCACCATACCGCAACAAAATAGAGAGAAAATGAAAATTAATTTTATTTTGTGAGTGATTTTTTTTTCCTACCAAATTATTATATTAAGACTAATTGCACTTACATCAAAGATGGTTGATTCCAATCCAAGGTATGAGAAGAAAGACCTAAACCCATCATATGCAAGTTAGGGTCAGATGAAGTAGAAGAATCTTGAGGTTGTTGAAGTTTCTGATTATCATGAAAAACAACAGAAGAATTTTCCATGGAAGATCTAGGTTTTATTTCTACCATATCTGAATTTTGCCAAGCAAAATCAACTATGTTGTTGGTTATGGAAGATGAAGTAGATTGTGATGTTCCTCCACTTTGATTAAATCTCATATTTCTTGATGCTGAGTCCCACCAGTTTCCACTTGAATGATGAAATTGATCATCATCAGCCATAGTTTGATGAATTAATCAAACAAATGCTAAATCTTCAATATATAGATATAATATACTCTATGTATAAAGATAAGCTGATTCTGATTCTGATGTTGTTGGGTTCAGCCTTCACTATCTTTCTATATATATAAATTATTATGAGAATATATATATATAGTATATAGTTTATGTGATATGATAAAATAAAATAGAAATAACTTTGGTTCTATATGTGAATGAGTGAGTTAAAGAGTGTTTGATAGAAATGAATGGAAAACGATTCTTAACTTCTCGTGTATTTATATTGGGAGGTAAAGAGAGAAAAGACAATAAGAAGAATGAATGAAGCAATTTGTAACCGACTAACAGGAATATGGTTGACACTTTGATAATTCAAAGGGTCATTGATAAGACTTAGAAATTAAAAAGACTTGGAAATTAAAAATCAATTTAGGTTCAATTTTATATTTAGACTTTTGTTTTGTTTTCTTGCCACTTTAGTTAATAAAGTTGTAGGTCTTCCAGCTGTTTGTTGTCTTTGATTTTTCAATATTTTTTTTTTCTTGTTGAAAATGACACATCCTTCAAAAGGTTAAATACAAAATAAAATATAATTAGTTTTTTAGAGAATAAAATATAATAATAATAGTCCCCTCAAAATAATATTAATAAGAAGAAGAAATAATAATAATAGATAAGGAACTTTGTACAAGATTTCCACTTATTGTAAAAATTAATCTTACTTTATTTTTCATTCATCTGAATCATTGAAGTTGAGGCCTAGAATATCAGTGCATTTTGCATACTTTTTTTGGTCGATTCCGTAGAAGTTGTATTAAAGATCTTGAAATGGAGAGTCGTCTTCTACAAATTAAAAGTTAACTCGTAAACTCGGCAGAGTTTATAATTTTAGGTGTCAAAATCATGTTAACTCGGAGATAAAATCGTTTTTCGTTGAAATCAAAATGTTTGTCGAGTTTGAGCGAGTTAACACATGGTGAAGTCGGTAAACTCGAGTAAAATTGTCTGAGTTTACGAGTTAACACTTAAAAAACAATTTTTTTTTTAGTTTTGGACCTTTTTTTGTGTGTATTTCATGTTCAAATTCAATTCCTTTTGTCAAGTTCAGTAGCCCAAAGTATTTGTCTTGCCTTTATGGTTAACACTTTTTTGTCCTACCCTATCTTTCTTTCTTTTGAAACATTCTTATACGAACAACACAACACACCATATTTATGATTTTGCGAGTTAAGTTTTTATTTTGATGCTAAGTTGAGCGTAACGCTTTATTATGGTGGTTGAGTATAGTTTACCTTTATAATTAAGTCATATTTTGCACTATTGATCTATTTACAATATTTATTTTAGCTTACATATGTCATGTGATGACACTAGGTCATATAGCACTTTTGTTATAGTTTTTATGTAATTTTGGTTGAGTTCAGGTGATTGTGCATGAGTTAGAAGCTGCAAAAAGACTGATTTTTTATGCTGAAACAAAGGAGAAATCGTGCTCCGATTTACAGAATCGGGCTACAATTTTACTGCAAGTTTGAGACATTTTGTCTCGTAAAAAATCGTGTTCCGATTTAAGAAAATCGGGCTACGATTTGGCAGACACTCCAGCTGGGTTTGAGTTTAATGAAGCCATCGTGCTCCGATTTACAACATCGGAGTACGATTTTCGCGTTTCTGGAAATTTTCCTATAAAAGGGAAGTTGTTTTCTGAAGGAAGGGGTCGAAATTTTGGAGAAAGAAACTGACTTTTGGAGCAGGAGATATGGAGAGAAGGTGGGAGACTATCAAAACTCATATCCGGTTACCAATTTCATGTAATGAATCCTTCTTTTACATTAGTTATTTGTGCTTTAGTCATGAGTAGCTAGATCCTTTGTGATTAGGTCAAGAGATGATTTTGTTCTAGCTCATGTTTATGTAACCTGTAACTCTTAATCTTTATGAATGCCACTCTAGTTTATTCAATATAAATTGTTCTTAATGCTTTTATGATTCTGACCCAATATAACTGATTTTAGAGTATATATGACTACTGACACTAGTGTGTAACTCTGACATTTTTATATTGTTCAATCTAACGGACAATCTAGGGATGGAGCGTTGTTATGTTGTGATAATTGAATTAACGGACTTAAAACATTTGATGATTATAGGTTCACCTAAGGGATTAGGGAATTATAATCAGAAAAGAGGGCTTATGATCAAGGGATTGACCTAAGCTATTTTGTTAATTTGTCGTAAACATTATAGCATTCGTAGACTTAAAAAACAGGCTGCTAATGAGCGATGAGCATATGAATCGAATGACCTAGTCATCTCTCCTTATTATTTCTTAAACCAATTTTTCCTTGACCATTTTATCTACTTTTGTAACTCAAACCAAATTGCCTCAATGCACCCCCCATTTTACATACATCTTTAATAATAATGACATTACCGAGTAGAAGTTGAAACAGTCCCTGTGGATACGAATCTTATAAATTTAATTACTTCGATATAAGTTAGTACACTTGCTAATTATGTATCATCATGTATATAATAAATAAATTTTATATAATTTTAATTTTAGGTAAACTCGTACGAGTTTACGAGTCAAGTTTACCTAGGTAAAACGCGTCGAGGTTAACTCTCGAGTTGTAAAACCTTGAAGAGGCCCTTTAGTTGGCTTGGGAACTTAGGTATCGATCTATTGTCATTGAATCTGACTCCCATTCAGTTTTGGATTTGATTGTTTATACTAAGGAGAATGATTTTCATCTTCATGCAAACTTGCTTTTCCTTATTAGGAAATTTTATTCTCTTCCTTGGATATAATCTCTTTTACTCATATATACATTGAGAGAATATATCGAATGTGTTGATTGGTTGGCTAAATTTGGTGTTATTAATGTCGATTTCTCTTCCCAAGCTATAATTTATTCTGCTTGCAGATACCTCTAGGGTGTTTAGGCAAAGGATTTCTTAGTTTGTTTTTCTTGTTCTTTTAATAAAAAAATTATGTTATACAAACTTTCAAGGTTTATATTTTAACTCTACTTCTGATGTTTTTTTAGGGAATTAAGAGTGTAACATGCGCTAAAATCTAACTCAATAAATCTACATAAAGTGTAGGTCAATTCAAAAGGACAATACAAACATTTAAAACAACATGCATGGAACCAACCATTAGTTAATCCTAAACAGCATCAGTAACAAGAGGTCTACAGACTTATGAATGGATTGAACGTCAATACGAAATTCTGCTTATAATGTTAATACAACTAATTTAGTATTAAAATCAATGTTTAAATATGTAACCGTATGAAAAATAGTTCAAGATGTCAATCTTGAATGCAAGGTTGAAACTTGAAATGTATTGGACTGACATTTTAAAAGAATTTTCTACATACAAATAATTACGAATTTCAACCGTCTATATATGCTAAATATCATAATGATTGATAAGATATTTCAAAAGATTTATTTTCGTGAGCTTAGTTCAGTCAGTATGGATATTATATATTATATGTAGAAGATGATGTTCGAACTCCGGACATCCCACCTCTCCACGTTTAAAATGTGTGAACTCTAGTCCTAGATTACTTGACAAAAAATATATATTTCAAAAAGGCTTTTTAATCTATTTTTCTTTAATTTGGATTTTAGTTAATGGATTTATATCATTAGATTATGAGATGACCATATTTCAAAAAAAGAAATCAAGAGGAAGTAAAGAAACACAATATCTTACACAATATTTCAGTATTTTCTCTTTTATGGGTTAAAATTTAATAGTTCCCATTAAATTTTTATAGTTCAATGTAAATTGAATTTTAATCAATAAAGGACAATGTGTTAATAAAAATTAAAGTTACAAGAGTTAATGAAAAAATATTAAAGAAAAGATGATTTTTGTTGATCTTAACCATAAGTACCTAGGAAAATGGGGCTCCGAGAAAGTGTGGACTCTGGAGCATGGTCGAGGCCTAAGTAAAGTTTGATGAGTGATCGTTCCTGTCAAAATTATAGCTTAAGTTTTCCTTAAATAACATATCAAGGAAACAATAAAACTTGGATTAAAAAAAAAAAAAAAGCAAAAGGCTTAACTGCTATATTTTCATAATTTTGCGGATTTGGTTCTCCTATTTTAAAATATGACAGCTTTGATCATCAAATAAAATATTAGATATAAAAAATAACGATATGACATGTCAAAATGAAGCTTTTAAGTGAATTTTCTTAAAATTTCATCGAATGCTAATCTTTTTCCATTATTAGATTATATACCTCGTCATTTAATTAAAACATATCATTTAGTTGAAACATATGGCTGAAGACTTCTATCAAATTCTAAAATAGGGGATCAAATATGAAAAATGTTGAAAACTGAATATTAAAAATATAGTTAAAGCTTAAATTCATTTTTTATCCTCTCAAATTTCCCAATTGGTCAATTTCGGTCCCCTAGGTTTCAACTGTTTGATTAAGTTTCACAACTGTTTAACTTTGGCCCCCAAATTTTCAACCGCTCGATTTTAGCCTCCAAAATTTACTCCTTTTTCATGTATTAGTCCCCAATTAATATTTTAACTGGAAAATATTGACGTGACATTTCATTTAAATTTGATTGATTATGATTGGCCAAGTTGAAAATGCGAAAATTGATTTAAAAAATATAAACATTAAATTGTATCATGTGATAAAAATGCATATGATAAAAAGAGTCGTATGAATTTAAACATATTATAATTTTTAATTTAATGTTTATATTTTAAACAGATGGCGTGTGAGATTAAAATTCTTGAAGGTTTTTGTTTGATTGTCAGGATAGAAAGACATGATATGCTATATTAATTATATCCTGCTTAAATTTCATTTTGATTCACTAGAGAGAGAGGATAAAATAATCCATTTTCATATCCTATCATGACTTGCCTTTGTAATTTTTATCTTGAGTATATGATGAGTTATAAATTATCCTGAAAGAATTAGAAATTCATTCCTTATTTATTATCATGATATTATGTCAATTTAAAAATATTTAATTAATTTCGAGAGTAATTTCTTCATTTAATTATAATAAAATAATAATATCATGTTTGTTATCATTTACGCATCAAACACAAGATAAAATTAATGTTTATATGTTCATATGATCATATCGTCTCTATCCTACTTCATATTCTATCATGTCACTATCTTACCATGATCATCAAATAGACTTAAAAATGCATATATGATAAAAAGAGTCGACGAGTATAAAGAAGACGAATAAATTATATATCTATTAATTTGTCATCTAAAAGAAATTATATATATTTCCTTAAACCTATGCTCAATTAAACTTCATAAATTTATAAGACTTCAATGAACTCCTTAGATTTTTAACAAACAATAGATGTTACAAGAGGGGGGTGAAAATAGATAATAAAAATGGAAATGCTAACGAATGCTTATTTATGAGTATTTTTTTAAGATATTTAAATAGTAATTTTTTATAAAAATCTATGTAATAAATCTATTGAAAATTGAAATATTTGACTTTTATGAAATAATTTACTCCCTCCGTTTTAAAATACATGTCCAATTTTGCAATGTGCACTATTCACTTGACTTACTTTTACCATACTTTTTAACTAATGTAGAAATACAAATATTAACATGTAAGATGTTGTTAGATTTGTCTCGACAAATATTTTCAAAATATTAAATTTTTATAATTTTTTTACTTTAGATAATTAAAGATATTAACTGTCAAAATTGTGCATTGGCATATGTGAAGTGGTTAACTTGGACATGTATTTTAAAACAGATGGAGTATTATTTTAGAATCTTTAAAGAGTGTCTTGGGAGACGCTCGTTAGCAAGACCTTAATAAAAAAAAATGTTAACATGTGCTCTAAGGGCACTTGATAAGAAATTTAAAGTAGAAATTTTATCTTGAATTTTGTGCATTCAACATATTGAAATATCAAAAAGCTACTTTTTATACATGAAAGTTATCAATTGTTGCCATTTTTAAATCCTTAACAAGTGCCCTAAGGGCACTTGTCAACGAGACCTTAAAAAAAATTGGGTAGTGTTAGAGCACTTATTAAGAAATCAAAATTAGTATGTTTACATTGGATTCAACAAAATTTTGACTATTAAAAAGAATACACAAATTATAATAAAAATTGGGTTTTGTTAACGAGTGTCCTAAGAGCACTCTTTAAGATTTCTTAATTAAGAAATTATTCTTTAAAAAAGATTTAACACTTTAATTTCCGATGCATTGAATGCACAATTTTCCATAAAATTTTGCTTTTTAAAGTCCTTAAAGAGTGCCCTTAAGGCACTCGTTAACAAGTTAAATTTAATTGATAAAGATATTACTCCCTCCATCCCATAATACTTGACA
The DNA here is from genome assembly GCA_958299785.1 of Medicago lupulina. Taxonomy (NCBI): domain Eukaryota; kingdom Viridiplantae; phylum Streptophyta; class Magnoliopsida; order Fabales; family Fabaceae; genus Medicago; species Medicago lupulina. Next base: position 80,165,978 of record OY283139.1, read on the forward strand.
CAGTTGATCTTATTACGCATGTTAATGCATAATTTTGAGCTTAAATATCTTGGATAATAAATTTAAAAAAATTATGAAAATTTGATATTTTGAAAATACTCATCGAGACGAATCTAACGACATCTTATCCTTATTTATTAATTTTGTTAAGTCTTAACATAATTTTTTCCCTCCACTAATTCCTTATTAGATTTGCAACAACTCACCCCTAAAATTTTGGTTCTAAATAATGTTAATCCTCAACCCTAAAATTTTGTCTCTAAATTTGCATCATTAAATTATAATCCCTTATTCCTTAAAAAAAGTTTCATTCCTATCATGTTGTGTCATCGTTTGTATAAATATGTTGTTTATGTCACTTATCCTTATTTATTAATTTTGTTAGGTCTGCAGCAACTAAACCTAATAATTTCCCTCTAAAATGCTACATTAACTTAGCAACAATTTAACCTAATAAATTCCATCTAAAATGTTGTTGAATGCATATTAAGTTAATTTTAATCATAATATTATATATTTATTAAGTTTGTTTGTGATTTTTAGTTGTCAAAAGTCTAGTATGATATTATTTATCTTTGTATATTAGTAGGAAAATATGACAAAGTAAATTACGTCAAAATTACACATTTTCAAATAAGTCATCTATTACGGAACTGAGAGAGTATATAATATATACGTATATCAAAATTCAAACACTATACATTTCAGTTATTCAATTTAAAAGAGATTGGATTGAACGTTGAAAAATTAAAAGATAAATTAGTCTTGACTTTAAAATAAAGGATCTTGTTAACGAATGCATTCGAGGCACTCTTTAAGCATACTAAATTAAGTAATTATTCTTTCAAGATTTAAAAGTTTTCGATTTCCAATATACTGATACACAAACTTTTATAAAATATTACTATTTAACCCCACTTAACATTTACCTTTCACTAAAATAAAATAATGATAATTTGGGAAACATGTGTCAACATGTAGGACCCAACCGGCGTGCAGGCGTGCGACGATTTTCAGACGTCTCACTCGTTGGTTGTAGGCTGTCAAGTGTCAACAGCATCTCTTCTCTTGAGAGTCAGAGCCCTGAAAATGACTCTTATGTTTATTTTTTTAATAAATAAATGTTTTTTTCTAATTTTTTTATTCAACTGTCTATTTCATTTGCCCAATGGCCACTTAACTATCTACCCTCCATTTTTCTGGAAATAGATTTTAGAATGAATATCTATCAATCCTTAAGAAATCATCCATTATATTTTCTTTTTCCTTAACAATCAAAATGTATTTTTATGTTAAGTAACTTAATGGTCAGATTTTTTTTCTTTAAGATAAATAAGTTGGATGTTTGAGTAGAAACATCGGTTTTTACGTATGTTATGTGATGCGTTTATCAATTGAATTAAGCTTATGGAGATCAAATTGTCTCTTTTTAATTATTATTAAGGACTTTTAATTGTCTCACTTCTGCGGTGATTTAAGTAAGAACTCAATTGTCCTAATTTTTTTTTCGGACAAATACTACGTTTGGTTCTTTTAGTTTGACAGAATTTCCAAGTTAGTCATTTAAGTTTCAAAAGTTTTAAATATGTCTTTTTAGTTGATAAATTATTTCACTGTTACCCTGTTGTTAGTTAATAATTAATTGATGCTGATGTATCTGTTAAGTTGTTAACTTGGATCAAAACGTTGCCTTTTAAAAGCTCTAGGGTATCAAAATGTTACGTTTAATGGTCACAAATATCATTTTAGCACTATAAATGTCGTTTAATAGTGCTGGAAAAACATTTGTTGTTGTAAATAGCTGTCTTTTTAGCATTATAAATGATCATTTGTGACCATTAAACGTAACGTTTTGACACCCTGGAGCGTTTAAAAGATCATTTTGATCCAAGTCAACAACTTAACAGCTACATCAACGACAGTTAAACGGATACTGACAGTAGGGGTAATGGTCAAATAGTTTATCAACTAAAAGGACCTATTTGAAACTTAAAGGACTAACTTAAAAATTTTATAAAAACTAAAATGACCTAATTGAAATTTTCGAAACATAATGAACTAACTTGAGAATTATATCAAACTAAAAGGACTAAAAGTGATATTTAGTTTTTTTTTCTCATGTCAAATTAGTTGGTCTCACAAGATTGTTATGGACTAATAAAATGAGTCTTCATTCTAGAGTTTAGGGATGTGTTTGGTAAAATTTAGTTATAACCTATTTGATAGTTGTAAACCTAACTGATGATTGATAGCTGAAATAATATAAAATGCGATAACTATAGACACAGTCAAAATCTAGATTATCCGTTCTAAATTGATAGTCGGATAATTTAAAATTATTTTATTAATTATGTGACTTGAACTGTCTAATTTTAAATTAATGGCACGACTAAATTTTACAAACATACAATAATCATATACTGCTGAAAATTCCAGACAGAACCACCACTTCTGCTACATCTAAAATTTGTGTTACACACTCACTCACTTGTTAATATGAACACAGCTACAAATCAAGCATGCGTGTGTTGCCAAATCATTAGCTGAATGAACTCCATCAAAAGTTGAAGACTCCTCTCCAATTTGGATTTTGTACACCACTGGTTGATTAATTGAATAATTCTGCAATGAGTGGGACTGGTTGTTGACAATCGAGAAGTCAAACCATGATGGCACATATATAAAAATTCTTCATATCTCCAAGAAATTTAAATAAGGGCAACAATTGACTGATGTTTGTTGACTAATCACATTAGAAGTACTATTGTTTTAGGAAATACTCTATTTGATCTTTAAATTATAAGACTCAGTCAACTTAATCTATTATTAATATTACAAAACGATCAGCGTTAGGTCTGGTATAAAGAGTTAGACTTTAAAAATATAGCGAATTAAAATTTGAATTTTGTCTAAAAGAAATATCCACATTTAATGTTTGATAGGTCTCAAATAAGATTATATTCGGTGTAAGAAATCTATATGAGAAAGGAAAAAATAACTAACAAAATGATTAGTGGAAGTAAAATTGTAAATCGAGATTGTCTCTTTGTCTAAATTTGATATCAACCGTACTCTAACATTATTTATATAGTTTTAAGCATTAAATGATGTTTATCCCTGCCATTTCATCGAGTTCGGTTTACCTCCGTAAATAAAAAAAAAATTTGGATTTCAACCTTGTAATTTAAAGATTTTTTATTTAGGATCTTCGTGGCTTTTAATTGTATAAAATATATGATATGACAGGAGGCAAATCAAAATTCACTCAAATTACAAGGGTGAAAATACTTTAAATTTTGAAATTTGATGTCAAAATGGTCCAAAATCAAAGAATCTTCAAATGACAAGGTACTAATCTCAAGTTTTTTTTTTACGGGAGATAAATTAAAACTTACTCAAATGAAAGGGGGTCAACATCGCTTAACCCTATTTTTAAATTCATATGTCATCAATAATATTAACTTAATGTCATTGTAATCATGCAATTAACCTCAAATGATTTTTTAATGATAAATGTTAATATATTAGTGTTATGTTAGTATTGAACCGAAATAGTTAATGAGTTTTATCAAATGCAGATTGTTGAAAAGAATCTAAATTCGATTTTTTGATAGAATAATTATTGATTATACTTTATTTACTTCTCAGCCGATTCTAAATTAATAAACTCATTTTTCCTAAACACCGAAGGACAAAAAATAGTTAAACAATTGTCATTATAATTTCATAATGTATGAGACCGTACGTTCATACATTTCAGCATTTCTATGACCAAATTGATTATTGACTCAATAATTTCCAAAATGCTGTATTTACTGATTTTAGTTGTACTGTGATTTGACTTTTTTATTAGAGACAACAGTAATTTGACTTTTATTATTGTCAAAATGAATCCATTGAGATCTTTATCTAAAATATTGTGAGACCCTGCTTGATATTGGGATCCAACACAGAGTATATGTAATAGCGTACGTGGAAGTCACCAAGATGTCAAAGGAAGAAAAGACAAAGTCTCGGACCAAACTTTTTTTTTTTAGACAAAATCTCGGACCAACCTATTAGCTAGAGTTACTTTTTTTAGGTTATTTTTTATGAGACTATTAGATACTAGTTATTATTTAATCTATTATATTCTCATATGACATTCACATTAGGCTCTTTAGAGGAGATGACTAACTCGATTTGTTTGGATTAATTGATAATGAAGTTGGATGTTTTGTGTTCAAACTCAAAAGAAAAAGTAAATATTAATTAAACAATAAATAATTAATTTTTGTCATTTAAAACAAAAATTAGGCTCTTTAGATATATTATTTGATGTGTTTTAGAAAATAGTTAAAAGTATCTATCAACAAAGTAATAACTAGTAAGAAAAATAATCAATTAAAAGTGAACATTGATGCGGCAATGATCAATATATGAATAAAAACATGAACTTAATTTTTAGGGTATAATTATCTATATGCTACTACAAGATTAATTCTTTTATATGAATAAATTAGAGATCAAGATATTGATCGTAACCTTATTTTCATATATTGGTCAATGTTCAAGAGATTCAAACAAATAACTATTATTTAATCACATAATTTTTTTTTTGGGAAATTCAACCACATAAATTTGGTAACGTGTAATTGATTTAGTCATATATGCTATAGTTTTAGATTTTGTTTTTGGTTACGGTATAGTTTTAGATTGAAATCTAAAAAATAATACTTTCAACGATATAAATAATAATGTGCAAACTTTAATCATTTAGACACACACAAAAATAAACATTATCTAATCACTTCAATAAATAATAATAATAATAATAACAATAATAATAATAATAATAATAATAATAATAATAATAATATTATTATTATTATTATTATTATTATTATTATTATTATTATTATTATTATTATTATTATTAAATTTTTTCTATCCTTTTTCATTTTATATGTGTGTCTAAATAATCAAAATTTATGATTGTGACTATACAAGTCTTGCTCCAATTTGAATAGTAGCTTAGGATATTTGTGAAGACAAAAATTAGTGAAGGGTGACCTTCCCCACACAAGGTAAGTCAAGGAATGCTATACGGGTGAAAATTAAGCCACTTGAGTGAGTAAAGTAATAATTAAGAACGGGAAAAGGATTATCAATTATGAAAGTGTACAAGCTGAACAATGTTGTGTATGTTTGGTTATATTGTGATAAAATTAATTTTAATAAAAATTAAGTTAAATATAAAATATAGAATCATTTATGTTTGAATCGATGCATATATGTAAAAATGGGTTGAATAATACATTTAAGAGTATAATTTGATTTTGGAGTTAAAAACTACAAAAACTACTAGTTTCAAATTAAAATCAATTACAAAATTAATTATACTAATGCATCAACTCTTTACTCTTAGACCCAATAACGCTCAGATGAGATGACACTGATCTCTTCTAATTTAACTAAGGTCCTGAGTTCGAATTCTGTCTTGGGCATGCAGCAGTGTCAAAACTTTCAAAGAGAGTTTACCGTCCATTTAAGTCCCACAATACTCGAGAGATTAGTTTTAGAAGTTGAGCACAGAGGATATCAGGTTTACAAGAAAACTCTTTCTTTACTTTTAGAATTAATTTTGACATCTGACATATCAAAAAATAATCAAGGGGAGTGATATTTGTACAACCAATTATAAACAACTTTTGGGACAACCATTTTTTCTCTCTTCTTATTAGTTAAAAAGAATAGAGAGAAAGAAGAAGAAAAAGAATAAAAACACACGTGAATATAAGAGAGAGACTTGTTTTAAAATTGTCAAAATATAATTGTACAAATATCATTTCTCAATAATCAAACATATAACAAGTGCGCTAAGAAGATTAAGCCACTATGATTGGTCCATGTGTTTTTATGAATCCAGCAACGTATTTGACTTTGTTAGCATATCCTGTATATACTAAAGTATATCTTTTAATTATGTAAGAAGTCAACCACAGTGTTAATTCAATAGACACAGTGATTTGAGTTGAAAACCTTTATGTGCCTTATACACCAAGTAGTCATATAGTCATGATTGCATGGTTTACTTCTCACCTTTACCAAACTTTGTTTAACGCTGTCTTCGTGAACATCATGCATATATCATCAACACTTTGTTTGGTTTGAGGGATAACAAAAAAGGGAAAGACTTGAGAAAAAAATAACATGCTTTGCAATTTGGTGGTTCCCATGAGTTTAAAAAAGATATTCAATTTGAATGGCTTGTATTTGAACTATATATTTAGAAAGAGTGTAATGCTCGTATTTTGCATAAGAATGAGTTAACGTTGAAGCATCTTCTCAATCATATTACAGGCTTGTTTGAATTGGCGTTTGACCATATATTTTTGCGTCCCTATGTTAGTAAAACGCGAGTTTAAAGAAGCCAAAAATTATAGGATTGAGCTAGAAGTGCGTTTGTGAAAAATCCACCGCTATTCTAAACTTGCTATAAGTTTCATTCTTGGTGGTGGTTGAAGAAGCATAGACCTATTGTTTTGATGACTTACATTCTTGATGGTTTAATCCATTGCTTTGTATGAATTATAATATGTTATAATGTTTAGCTATGTCTTTTTTTTGGCTAGTTTTCCTAGCATCGTTGTGATGTTTTTCTCTTTTTCTCCCTTTTAGGCACACCTCATACTTCAAAGGGTGCATGATTTTCATTTATTTTGTTTCTAGTCTCTTAAAAAAAGTCAAAAGCATTTTGTGCAAATTATAAGGTAAGGATTGCTTAAGCCTTATGAAAACAAATGCATATTTACGATAATAGATCTAACCATTGTGGGATGAACTTTAGTCTTCCAATTGAATTTGGATTTGATGCGATATGCAATTTTACCCATTTATGTGATCAACATGTTATTGGTCGTTGAATTGAGACTAACCGATCTAAATATTAATGTATATCTTGATTTTAAAATAATAATTTGAAGTACCAAAATTAAAACTTAAACCGTATTATCTCAATCAAATGATCAGTGAAGCGCTAGCTAAATTAATGTGTGAATAATCTTTGATATCATCTTAATATTTAGACCTAAGGTCAAACTCAGTTGGGCTATCAACGAGAGTATTATTGGGTTGAATCATTACATTGAGCTAAGAGCAACCACACATGTGAGATTGAACATCACATATTCACCCCAAAACTTGAGTTTATGGGTCTAACACTTATATGTTGTTCAATCTCAACTCTTTCGTCCAATGTGAGACTTTAATTCACACTTAACACATTGCAACATCTATCCCTCAATTGTGAGACTCTCCTCATTCGTGATCCAACACAAGGAATCTCTCGCGCTCCCCTTCAAAATTAAATTAAGGCTCTGATATCACTGTTAGGTTATGAGGGGAAGCCTCACTGGGTTTAATTATCACATTGTGTTAAAAACAATCACACTAGCATGTTAGACGTCACATCTTCACCGAAAAACTTAAGACATTAAATTTATAGATCCTCTCACTTAAAAGTTGGTCAACCTCAACTCTTTCACCTAATGTACGACTGTAACTCACATTTGACACATCACAACAGACTCATCTCCAAAAATCACGATGTAAGGTGAGGAGTGTACAAATCTACAAAATAATACCAGAAATGTGAGACTAAATCAAGATTGAATTCTTAGTAGTCGAGTTACTCACATTTGTTACATCAATGGTCGTCCGATCAAAATAAATTTTCAAACTTAAAATTTGCACTTTATTGGATCATTGGATGATTAACAAAATCCCAAATACATGATTTTGTAATCCTCCATGACTACATGGAATGCAATTTCGACTAAATCACTCTAACCATCTCCTCCCACCCCAGCACAAAAAAGTGTTGAACTACTCTAATGAAAGCACATGAAGTGATCCAATAACATATCACATGTTTCCCGCAATAAACACACTACTTTATTTTTTATTTTTTGGCAAAACGCAACAAACATCTTTTTTCGAAAGAGCAATAAACACTATATGAAAAGGTAGTATTAGCAACTAAAATTAGAGAGAAAAAAATTCATATATGATTCGCTCATCATTAGTACCATTTCTTCAAAAGAATATAGTACCAAATTCCATTTTGTTTTTGGTGACTCTACCAAATTTTTTATTTCCTCTTTTTTTGAAAGAAAGATTCTTTTTTTTTTCTTCTTAAATTTTTCTCCCTAATGTTTTTTTTATTCTTTCTAATAGAGTAAAATAGATTTGCCAACAAAAATACTTTTTTTTATTGCTTTCTTATCTTACAATAACGCCGTTATCAGCCCCATTTTTTCCACTATTATAAATTATTACAATACATTTCTTTCCGGTTACTGCAACAATTATGCCTCCATAAGCAATATATTATGACACAAGTATATATACTTCTTTTAACTATTTAATTTAGAGTTCGATCATCTTTAACTAAATCATAAATTAATGTTCACTTGTTGTTAATTAAACCTAGAGTATAATGGTGATGAGTTGACAATTCAAAATAAATTTACACACAACTAATCAAAACATTTAGAGTCGTCACATCAATTAATGTTTTTAATTTATGTGACAATTCAAAAAAATTTGATCGATTGTATATATAAAATTATTTTGGAGTATCAATCCATCATCATTAAACTCTTAAACCTATCTATATCCTCGGTATCTATCAATCCTATGATCACTCACAATACAACTACATATTGGAATATTAATTTTAGAATGATGACCTATTTTGCCTCTCACAGTTTTCAAACAGTCTAATTCAAATTAAATTATGATATTTCCCATACTATGAATAAATTAGTCTTTTATTTATTATAATAGAATGACAAATTTATTTTTAATATAAAAATATCAAAAACTGATTTGAGTTTTATTTTTTTTAAGGTCGAATTTGCCTGTCAGAAAATTACGAAGAACCAAAATAGGTTTATATTTTTCTGGTTGTTGTTCAATTTCGACAAAAGAAAATTGGATTTGTAGCATGTGTGCCTTATGTGATCATCTCTCTTGTCATTGACTTGTGTATAACTTTATGATTTAAAAATTTGTAATGCGTGGGATTTAGACCATTTATAAATTAAGAAGGACGACGCCTAAGGTAGCTGGCTAGCTAAAGGAAGATGAGTATGATTATTATGGTGATGACGATAAGAAAGAAAAAATATAAATAATTTGACTAAGGATACAATGTTAGTGGCTTATGTGTCTATTCACCTAAAATATGAATAATTATTATTGTTCATCCTATGGTGGGATGGGGTTGACATGAATCTTGACTCTCTTTGATGAAACATTCTTTGGAGTCATTATTTGGCCCCCACTCAAACACTCTAAGTCATTCCTTAAAATCTTACAATATTTGAGAACCGTCTTTGAATTGAAATATTAAAGTTCCTTTGTTTGTCTTGTTGTGACCTATTATTCTTCCTTCCTAATTTCTTTATTTTCTCTATCTCCTTTTAGAAACCATTCTTGTGCTCTTTTACTTTGTCTCCAACTTTTGATGTTTAAACAAAAATATCTTATACAGATTAATTAATTAATGAGTAACTTTAGGCAGAGCCATATGTAATGCGACAATTTTCTTAAACATATATAGTGATATCCCGTTCTTGCTTTCTTAGTGATTCAAATAAATTATAAATTTCCATTTAATAGTGAAAAAATATTTGAGAAGTGATTACCTAGAGTACATCCACCCTTTCATTTGTTGAAAGAATGAGCACATCAAATTATCAAATGTGTGGTTTGTTCGCATGATGTGTAGAGTTAAGAGGTGAAATGATAAGGAGGACAAAACACTAACTTATTTTTTTTAGTTATTAACTTATAAGTCGTCAACTAGTTTATCTTCTATTTTTCTGAAATGTTATTGTGTTGTGCAATGGTGGTGAAAAAGCTCTCCCAAATATACACCAAAAATCTTGTAGTGTTTAGGTAAAAGAAAAGCGATTAGCGCAAGTAAGGTCAATCATCACAATTAGGTTGACACCATTAACCCAAAAACGTTGTTGTTTATAGTGAAGTGTTTTATCATGAACTTATCTCGAATCAATCAAGAATGTTGGATGATGGATTGGATAATATAACTGGTCTGAGTAAACAATTAGAGATCTTAGATTCAAATGGAGATGATGAAGTAAATATTACTTTAGCAACTAATTACTAACATTTTTCATCCAAAAACATAAATTAGGAGCGCTTGATCTTCTATTGAGCGAAAAAACATGGGTGGGTATAAGTGAAGATGGAAAAGGTCCGCTAGTTGCCATTTACCTTCGTGGTTCATTTCGTGATCATATTTGTCGCTAAAAAAAGTATTTCTCTTAACCCAAACTGTGATAATATTTATAAAAAAAAATAAATCAAGGAATATAAATCAACTTGAAAGAAAAAAAACAGAAAAGAAAGCTGAAATTTAAAATGAAACATAACAAAGTTAAATTAAAGAGTGTCATTAGAACCACTCTAGAACGGATATTATAATCATATGTCTAATTTCTTAGTTGTTTCTTCTATAGTAGAATATATCTATTCCTACTTGACCAAAAAATAAAAAGAATAAATTTATTCCTTGTACACACAAAAAAAAGAGGATAAATCTATTTCATATTGCAAATCCAGCAACTTGATGGGTTGACTTCTTATATTTGGTGCTAGCTATATTTTTTAGTTCGAACTCATATCTTCTAGTAGAAATTAATCTCTCGAATCAGGGTTATAATAGATGACAAAACTTTTTTTCAAAAGATTTAATATTGTTTTGTTTTCATGAATGAATTTTAACCCAAGACCTAAATTTAAAATGAAAGAGATTTCTAACCCACTTGGGTTGGTTTGATGGTGTTGGTTTAAGACCTTGGACTGTATTCCTCTTAAGATATTAGGTTTGATTCTTTTTAGTGTCGATTACGGTAGGCTAGTTTGTCTTCTTAAAAAAAACTAGAGATTTCTTTATCATCTATCCAAGTGTCATTTTTATTTTTCTTCTTGACTTTTAAAAAAATCAAGCGACTAGCAACACAATCTTAGACACGCTTTTGAACACACTCTCTTTAATTTATAAAAATTCACATGAGTTCTACCCAATCATATAAGTCTCATGATTAATTTTAACAAATCAAAGATATTTAATACATAGTATATATATTGAAAAGTGTGTGTTGTTACCATTATTCATATGTACATTGTTTAGTTTCTTTACTAGTTGATATCAAACTAAATTTAGATGATAAAAAAAAACACATATTAGATGATATCAAACTAGTTGATAGCATGTAAATTTATAAAAGATAAGTTAGCCAATAATTGGTAGCAGATAATTAGGCTAACAAATTAAATTTAAATTATTTTAGTTGAAAAATTAAATATTAATTTAAATTATTTTTTATACCTATAAGTTAGTTTAACCACTAATTTATGAGGCACAATAAGAGTATAAAGAAGAGGAGAAAATATTATGTAAGTTATAAACTCAGACACATATTTTTATTATTTTTTTGAAATAAACACAAACGCTATATAAACAAAAGCTATAATTAAGCTCATGAGAGAAAAATGTCACGAATCACCTCTTTAATTATTCGAGTTTATATGTTATATAAGATGGTGTTTAAGGCTACGAAACCAAAGTGCACACTGCATAAGCATGACCTCATCTCAACATAATAATTCACATTAGAAAATAGAAAAATGATATATGAAAGGAAACAAATGAATGCTTAGTTTCTTTACCAATTCATTGTTTATGTAGATCGAATATCGTCGGAAGAAGAACAAGAAAAGATAATGAACCGTAGGACCCTTCATTTTTGAATCATGACGGAAGTATGAAGACGACATACAATGGACCTACGTCCTTACACTCCTTTCCTTTGATATATAATAATTAGATCCAATCTCATATACTCTTACATTATTTATACAAGCTGGTAAACTATTCTTGTACAAATTAATATGTAGTTTTTTATCTCCCTCCAAGGCCAGTATTGTCATACGGTGTTAGCAAATCACAGAAGTCCATCTCAATTTAGCTAGTAGCATAAATATAAGTAAATAATCATGTAGCATCAATATATTAAAATACGACACATCTAAATTATAAAATGTTTTTCCAAAAAATAAAATAAAATTTATTGAATGTTTGTTTTTACGGTGGGTGATCGTTCAAACGCAGAGCTACAATCTATAACTTCTCAATAATCACAACAACTTGCACCGGGAAGTTGTATAGTGATTCAAAATTGGAATTATGAAGTTGCCAAAATTGGTGATCGATTTTGGAGGAATCGGGGCCCGATTTTGGCTGTGTTTTGAGCCTTTTCATACGACAAAAATCGGCATCCAATTTGGACTAACAAACCAACATTAAACATTCACATAAACACTTTTTGATTGAGTTTGATGAAATTAGGATAATGGTGCAAATATTTTATGACTTAAAGGACCAATTTGTAACTAAAAAAACTTAAATGACTAACTTATTATAATAATGTAACTTAAAAGACCGCAAATGATATTTTGCCTAAATCTATCTGGATCCCTATAGAAATTAGTGACTTGTCATCTAAAATATTCCAAGCAACTTGTGCTTAATACTCAACATATTTTGGGATAAAACAAGACACATACCCTGAAATTCAAAAAATGCTAATTATTCAAAACATGGAATAAAATTAAAATTGTCGACAATTTTTCCAAAATAATATAACTTTTTTTTTAACCCCAAAATATGATTAGGAATTTTTTTTTATTCTTTTATATTTATCTTGCTCTCTAAGACATGGTTGTTAAACTTGAAAGAATTTTGCTAATAACTTTCAATCTGTTTTTTCTTCTTTTATTTCTTTTCAAATCACTACGTTAAAGAAATAACAATGTTCCTCATTTATGAATTGCTTAACTACTCCAAAAAAACGTTCAACGAGGCTCTGGGTGATTGAAAATTAAAATCCTAAGGAAAGCATTAGTAAAAGCAATAGAAGATAAACTGTAAGTAAGAATATGCTCTTGTTTGATTGAGTTGTGTCAAAAATGAGATTAGCAAGTGGGTGGCATTTAACTTGGGAAAGGAGAGTTCTTTTTCATTATAGGAAATATTTTCTTGACCATTAGATTTAATTAGGAACATAATTTTATTATAATCTCTCGTTTTTATCTCATATCTTCTCCAACCACTCTCTTTAACCCACTATCTTCATCTTTCATGTCTTTTACTTCTCGACACCTGACTCTTTCTCTTATTCCTTTCTTTTCCTTCTTTTATTCATCAACTAAATTAGGGAATTAATTTTGATATTATAGACAATGATATCAACTTCTAGGTTCTCCAATTAACTTGGTTAATTAAAAATAATAAAATATCTTTTTAAGACCGAACTGTCCGCAGTCTCTAAATTAAATAACCACTTTTTTTATATCCAGTAAAATGTTTTGCATAATATATATAGGGGTCGGGATTCAAACCTCAGACATCTCACTTATTATACTTAAAAAAAAAAAGAATTTCTAGTCACTATATTACTTGAAAAAAAAAAATATTTTAAAGGGTAAACAAAAACATGTACACGGACACATACTATGAATCACTCTCACTCAAGTTACCAAATGCGTGAGAGAAGGTACACCAACTGATTCATGTGATACTGATACCTCTCATGCCAACAGAGCCTTCCATCAACTTATATTAACACTACAAATATAGATATGTTAATTATCTCTCTTCAAAGAATTGAACACATTTTTTATATAAGTAAGTAGCATATTATTCAAACAAAAAGAGCTCATTTATTGAGAAAATTATAGATCATTATCAGAGAATGGAGAGTCCAAAAAAGAATAATGTTAGCTTCTTTCAAATGCCTCTTCATTATCCAAGATACACTGAGAAAGACTACCAAGACATGCCTGAATGGAAGCTTGATGGGTGCTTACAAAAGAGAGTTTGCTATGGGTGCTTTTCTTTGGCCTAAGTTCCCTCTTAACTCAAAGTCTTGAACCTAATTACACTTTACTATCTATCTATATAATGCAATTATAAGATGTTTGAATTTGATCAATACTTATTGGAAACAAGAATAATATTAGTGTATGTAGTTTTATATAAATGTAACTTACTTTAAACTATTGTATAATGTTACTTATCTCAGTGCTATTTATATATATAGTATAAGTTTGATAAATGCTTTAATTTCTTGCAACCTCGACTCAATCATACTTTTTCATTCAATTATAAAAGATGTTGCGAAATTTATTTATGTAAAAGAAAAATGAAGCATTGGTTGAAAATGGATTTTTCACTCAATTATACTCTTTGACATGAAGGTGTACATGAAAGAAAAATTCTTTATGATTTTCTAAAAATATATAAAAAAATCTTTGAGGAAATGGAAAAATTAGTTAGAAGTGAAAGAACTATGTTGTTTATCAAATGGCTCAATAAATGATCTCTACCATTACTCATCGCAGTTGATACAGATGGTTAAACCTTCTACTCACATCAGTTGTGACCATGTAAATTTATGTAAATTTTCAATGATCTTGCATGAGGTTGTATCTCCCCTAATCTAATTTTATTTTCTTATAAAAAAAAAGAAAAAAAAACACATCTCTACCATTACTCCTATCATAGGATTCCAATGCAAGGGTCCCCATCAAATCCAATAAACACATATCATTAGAATGAGGGAATGTTAGATTAAAGTCAAGGTCAAATACCTTTTTAGTTCTTTTAGTTTAAAAGGATTTTTAAGTTAGTCTTTTAAATTTTAAAAGTTTTAAATAGGTCATTTTAGTTGATAAACTATTTCACCGTTACTCGTTGCTGTCAGTCTCCGTTTAACTTACGTTGATGTGGCCGTTAAGTTGTTGACTTGGATCAAAACTATGAGTTTCATAGGCTCTAGGTATTCAAAACGTTGCGTTTAATGGTCACAAATGATCCGTTATAGGGCTAGAAAGGGAGTTATTGACAACAAAAACCGTCTTTCTAGCCCTATAAATGATCATTTGTGACCACCAAATGCAACGTGTTGACGCCCTGAAGCCTTTAAAACGCAACGTTTTGATCAAAGTCAGCAATTTAACAGTCACATCAACATTAGTTCAACGGAGACTGACATCATGAGTAAAAATAGTTTATCAACTAAAAAGACATATTTGAAAGTTTTAAAACTTAAATGGCTAATTTGAAAATTCTGTCAAACTAAAATGACTAAAAGTGATATTTGACAACAACAAAATAAATACAAACATGTGATGATTTTGATGAATTTTAGTTAAAGGGAATGCACAAAATTGGACATGGAAAGAAACACAAGATTCCAAAATCCGGAAAACAATTGTTGTTGGGAATGCACATAATTGGACATGTAAAGAAACGGGAGAGATGAATTCATGATTCTTCAAATTAACTTGAACCAAGATTCTTGTAATCACAGAGAAATAGAAACACAAGATTCCAAAATCCAAAAAACAATTGTTGGGGGTAAATGGGTGTGATTTTAGAAAGAGTTAAAATCGGTTTTTTTTTTTATTGTTTGTAGGGATAGAAGTATAATTGTTGGGGTGTTGGGTAAAATTTTCTTTAAGCAAATAGGCAAATATAAACTTACAAAAAATCTATGTTAAACCACGACACTTATACTCCCACACCCCCAATTTGAAAACTTTCCCTTTTAAATAAGCTTAAGTAATAAAAAATGAAAAACAATGTTCCAAATTTTTTATTATTTCAATCCATTGAAATGCCCAGATTTTAATCTAAATATTTTATTTTGATTTCTTTATTCCCTTTAAAATAACTAATTAATTTCTATTCCGAATTTGAATTAGGTGAAATGCCCCAAAAAAATACCATTCTAAATGGATTTTTTTTTTTCACTTTATAGATTAAATAAAAAAAATACATTAAAAGGGCATTTCATTATTTTTACTAGTTTTGCGGGGTAGGGATATATCCGTGGACGTGATAAGTAGATTCTTCTTAACTTAAATAGTTTTTTTTTAAAAGAAAAACTTAAATAATTGTACCCATTCCTTTTCAATAATAAAATATAAAAGACTAGCTTTATCATTTATTGAGAAAAATAACGTAGTCCATTTATTGTGGCAAGTTTGCAAAGTAGACAAGTCTGGGCTTTCCGAAAAAAAGAGAGAAGTCTGAGGCCCATATTATTGACACACTTAATGATATAAGATTTTCTTTTTCCACCTTATTGGATTCTCGCGCACCCTTCGTATATTTTCATTTTGCCCCGAACTATTCTTTAATATTTTGGATTATAGTATAATCCAAACAATCTAAAAATTTAAATTACATTTACGAATCACCCTAGTTCATGTAATTCTTTCAATAAACCGTTCGAAAAATATAAACCAAAAAATTATAATACCATATAAGATAATATAATTCGAAAAGTATCAAACCCTCCATCGAACTAGTTTCAAAGATCAACTGAGGTTAATAAGTTGACACCGTTTGAATTATAAAAATCAAACTTCTAAAATCATGTTTAAATTATATAATCTAAACTATGTCAGCACATATATTGAAACATGTATTCATAAGTTAGCACAATTTTTTTGGCAAATTGACATCGAATTATTTGCAACATGCATCAAAACTAATTATAATAAAAATAAAACATAATGAAATCAACTATTATACATCCAGTAACCAGTATCCAAATATTACTAAACAAATTACAAACATAATATCAAAATATAATATCTAAATCAAGCAACACATAAACACAACTATTGGGTAGCGTGTCCACCCCTAGCACCCCATCCTCCTCCAGTGATACACAAACCCTCCCTGAACCTCAACCAAGATCTCTCCAAATTCTTCCTTGTTGGACTTCCTGCTCCATTTGGCCACACGAGTCCCCAATCGGAAGATGTAAGCTCGAAATCTCCTCGTGTAACCTTTCAGACAACATGTCATGGTCAACTATACATGCTTTACTAGTTGACACGAGTAAGCACATCAAGATCATCGTCTTTATTGACATCTGTTAACCATGACTCATTCAACCTCCCCTCATTTTCTTATGTAAATCCTCCATCTTTTTCCCATTATTCAAGCACATTAAATTGGTACAAAACTCCAACAAACAAATAAATTTTTTTAGCTTTAAAAAAATAAAATAAAACATAGTACAAAAAATAATTACAATATATAAGTGGGAGTATCTTATATCTCCTTCCCATATGTGTCTAGCCATACGATGCGCATACTAAGTGAGGAAAGACACGTTTGATGGTACATTATGATATTGTACTTGTTCTAAGCACAAAAGTACTTATCCCGTCTCACATGGCGGCGAGAGGAGGAGAACCTTGTCGGCGGCGAGTGGTAAGAATTGGAACTTTGATTATAGCTCGACAGGGAGGATTCCTGGTCCTACGTATCCTTTCAAGGAATCAGAGCTAACATAATTCTTTTTAGACATTATAGAGTGGGGGAGAAGAACAGAAAACCAATAATTTAAGAGATTTATCTTTAGCATTTTCAAATACAAAGTTGATTAATTTGACTCAATTTTATTAAACACAATTTTACTTTGTGGAAATTAAGGAAACCACTCAATAATAAACTTGAAAACTATATCAATAATATTTGTTGTAGTGAACGATTTTCAAATTTAGATGAGATTAAGGACGGTGTAGAATGATTCGAAAAGAAATACTCTTGAAGACAAACGAAGACTTGGGACATTCTAGTTTCAAAATAACTACCATGCTTAAAGTGAAAAAGAAATTTCAACAAAAGTGGTTATACTTTGGAAGCTATCAATGTTTAGTATTCAAAAGAATAGAAGAAACTTGCTGAAGAGGTTTTCTAAAATAGTTAGAAGACACGTGTTCAGGGGCGGAACCAGAAATTTAAAGTTAGAGGGACCGAATATAAAGAACATAATTTGATTAAAATAATAATAGTTTAAATGTAAAATGTATATAAGAAACCCTAAACTAATATTTTCTCGTTTGTTAAAGAAATTTATAACTACAATACTTAGTATGAGAGACATTAATCGGTAAATATATTTAACATACAAAAAAAATAAAATAGTAGTGCATATGTTCTAGGGTTAAATATGTTTTTAGTCCCTACATAATGATTCATTTTTAACTTTAGTGCCTCAAAAAATCCGTTCAATTTTAGTCCTTATTTGCATTTATATGGGCTATTTTGAGGACTAAAAATAATTCGTTTGACTATTCTTATAAAGTGCAATATTATGTAGGATTAAACTTACACTTAAAAATTTAAGAGGGACTAAACTTAAAAGCTCATAATTTTGTAAAAACTAAACATATTTAACCACATATTTTGTATGTAACTTTGAAATTTATTTCAAAAAGATAATTTGCAAATGAAAAGTATATTTATATGGATACACAAAAACGACAATCGACTAACCAAACAAATGAGCTCTAGTGGTTAACGAGTTCCACCAAAGTATAAATTGTTCAGGAGAACCTGTGTTTGTTTCTTGAGTGGAACAAATCTTGTCTAGTTTTTACTTACATTCTGATCAGACACTAGATTACCATGACCCTTTTACCATGAGAACTAGAGGGTTAACACAAAAAATAAATGAGATATATCATTATGGTTAATTTTATTTAAAATTTGTTGTGGAAATAACCATATCGACATATTTTACGAAATATGAGATAATTTGAAATAATATGAAGTATAAAATTAATGATATTAGTTGCCAATTAATCTAGTAACATGGTAAAAAAAACAAATATTTTTCTGGCAAAAAAAAAAATAATTTTAATTAGATTAATTTGAGGGACCGTAGTTTTTTTTGAAGCTAAAATGAAGTTTATTCAAAACGCAAAGAATCCTAGCAAGCACAAGGAATGTTTGGCTAGGAGAGTTAAGTAGGAACATACAAAGGAAAAGTGTGTCGTATATATGCGGAACACCCAAATAAACACCTATGCATCAAATACAAACTTCTACAAACAAACCAAAAACACCCTCCACTGAGGGCCCCGAAACCAATAAAAACTAAACACCGTAACCAAAAAGTCATCTCCAAAAACCAAAGTCTACACGTCTGAGCAATAGCATAAACAAGTCTTGTACCCAACCGATGCAAAACCCATCCAAAATAACCATCAATCCTACCAAAAACCCGTGTAACCGCAATTTGCTTCTCTTCTGCAGTTGAGCGCAGTTAAGCACCTGTAAAATCACCACGTAAATATTTGAAAACCCCATTAACAACAAACTCATAGAACAAAATCCATAAAAAACATAACCACCACCACTAACCACAACAAAAAATCACCACAAGCACCACCACAAAAATCAGTAGCACCATCACCACACAAAACTACCATTAACCACCACAAAAACCACCATTAATCCTCACAAAAAATCAGCACCATCCACCACGAGCATCACCACGAAAACTAACACCAGCCACCACGAGCATCACCACCACAAAAGATTCAGTATCAACACCACCATGGAAACCACCACGAAGCACCACAAACGGAAAAACAAAACAAAAAATCCCCAAAAACAAAACCAACTCACAAGCTTCTAATCATCAACACCAAAATATCACCACCACGCAAAAAAAAGACACCATTTACGTTCCAACTCCCAACCCAACAGCAAAAACCTTATGTAACCAACACCAATAACCACCCACATCATCATTAACTCAAAAAACCAACAACCGTCACCTTATGTTACTAACACCAACCACCACTCGCATCACCGTTAACTCAAAATGAGTCGGACGAGACAAAACAAACAAAACATTCCATGCATACACAACAGAGAACACAATTACCTCCCAATTAAGTCACCTACCGAAAATTGAAAACACAACAAAATAAACTTTAAGCTCCCGACACCACCACAAGAACCACCAAAGAGAATAAATTCCCTCAAAAGTAAACTCCCAACTGCATCAAAAGACAACAAAATAAACTCCCAACACCAACCCATCACAATAACCTCCCAAAAAATGGAAAACGCAATAGGACCCAAATACCATCCATGCTCAACACCTTCAAAATACGTACAAACAGAGCACGACACCTTGATCCTAGACCATTAAGGCCTTCAAAATATAATTAGAGCAAAAGAGAGGCAAAAACCATAAATCACGAACTAGATTTGTAAACCGGACGAACCTAGAATCCGATCTCGATAACAGCAACCCAAGAGCAACAATGGTGGAGGGTTACTTGTGTTTTATTGTACAACCCAAAAAGAGAAAACGCAGGCGACGAAGTGACAGAAAAGATGGCGGCTACCGAAAGAAAGGATGTTAACGGTTACTTCGATGTGGCGGAACGGTGGTGCGGAGGGGACCTCATCGCACCACCACTAGCAGTAGCTACATCGCTGTAGAAGGGGATGGTGGCGGCACTCTTGTGACCGTAGCTTAATTATGCTTGATAAAACATTGCAATATATTTTAGTTGTAGTATATAAAAAAAAATTATTGAAAATGTGGGGGACCATGGCCCCTATAGGCCCCCAGCAGCTCCGCCACTGATGTCAAATAGTATAATTTTACCCTATACAAAGCAATTGATCTCCGCTCCAAAAACTTGCCTACATTCATCTTATTGTGTGTTGGTTTCAATGACGTATGTAAGTCATTTTTACTTATAATAATATCATCATCTCTCTTTTTATCTTTTGGCTTTACTTTTATGCCATTTGGTATTTTAAACGTTTGTTTCTTATTTGTGTTTTATAGCAATAATATTTTACTTACCATCACACGGTTCTTGCATTACAAACTAAGACTTAGGTTTTAAACCTTTGAGTTATAGATTTATCATCGTGTTCATTTATTTAAGAGATAAATTTTCAAGTCAACTCATCTATACATTTTCATATAAAAAGAAAAACTAACCAGTGCTCTTAAAACATTAGTTAATTAATTAAATATAGTAATTTTTTTATTGGAATGTGTGCATTGAATTTAATTTTTAAATTTGAAATAAATTGAATGTACAACACTTAAAAAAATATTTTTAATTTTGAATTTCTTAACATGTGCTCTAAGGGCACAAGTTATCGTGATCTAAATATTTATAAGTTTAATGTTTTATGGGCCTCTATTTTTTTTTTTGTTCTCAAAGGATTTTAGCAGTCGTGGTACATTCGCGAGAAGTTTCTCGCGATGCAAAATTTTTATAATAGTCTTCTTAACTAGTACCTTGGGGGCACTATTTAACATTATCCTTTAATTAAAATTGTCCATATTCATTTGTGTCTACTTACATACATAAGTTACATTTTATGGCTTTTGCAAAAACACTTTAGCTCACTATGATCTAGGCAAATCTAACACATGCTTTCAAGGAGGCACACTATTATGGCTAATTAGCTCATTCTCATGTTACCCATGATTCATGTTGAGTGAGCAGTTGCCTGTGTTTTGTGGGACATCCGCAGCACAAGGGAGCAGGTCTTGGGGCGTACTTGCATTGCGTTTATCGGATCTATCAAGTTACTTTTCACATTTGTCTTTTTTTGACAAATTTTCATATTTGTCTTATTTATCTAAAATATTGACAATAGAAAACTATACATCATTCATAGTTCGAAATCATGACTTATAAAAACTAGTTGTTTTAATCAGTGCTTATAAAATTATTAAATTTACGTAAAAATTCGTTAAATAAAGTAAAAAAGGTGTGTCAACGTTTGACATGCACATGTTCACTTTGTATTATATGTGAAATCAAGATCTCTTGATATGAGTACTAGTTTAATGACTCTGTATAACAAGTTTTAATATTCCGATTACTAAATTGAAAAATTTCAGTGATTGATAGTAAATCATAAAATATTTGTGAAAGTAAAATGAGTATTTATTTTGGTCAACGGTTTCTCTGTTTTCCTTACAAATACACAAGAGTATGATATTGGGATCTACACTTTGCACAAACCTAAAAACCGCGGATGGAAGGTTGGGGACTAAAAATTAGTTACTTTTCTGATCCCTTGATGTTGGGAATTTTTTTCTTGATGTTGAGAGTGAAAGTTAGTAACATCTTCTATATCATATGTTGATAAGGTTTGAAAAAAAAAGAATGTTATTAGTATATAAGGATTAGAGTAGTGTTAACAACACTTTTTTTTTCGACAATTTTTCAAACATCCACTTTCTTATTAATTTAAATGAAGATGGGTCTCATATTTTGGAAATAGGTTTCACTTAAAGTGGTGAGACATACATTAATTTAATCTAATAAAAGAGTGAATGTTAGAGAGAATGTTTAAAAGAGAGTGTCCCTATCTTTTCAACATTCTTTCAAACACTCACTTTCTTATTAGTTTAAATAAAGATGAGTCTCGCATTTTAGAAATAGGTTCCACTTAAAGTGGTGAGATATACATTAATTTCATCCAATAAAAGAGTAAATGTTAAATAGAGTTTTTAAAAGAGAGTGTCCCTATCTTTTCAACATTATTTCAAACACTCACTTTCTTATTAGTTTAAATAAAGATGAGTCTGACATTTTAGAAATAGGTTTCACTTAAAGTGGTGAGACATACATTAATTTCATCCAATAAAAGAGTAAATGTTAAAGAGAGTTTTTAAAAGAGAGTGTCCCTATCTTTTCAACATTATTTCAAACACTCACTTTCTTATTAGTTTAAATGAAGACGAGTTTCACATTTTCGAAATAGGTTCCACTTAAAGTGGTGAGACATACATTAATTTCATCCAATAAAAGAGTGAATGTTAGAGAGAGTGCTAACAACACTCTTTTCAACACTATTTTAAAATAAAAAAATAAAAACACTTTTTTCAACACTAGTTCTAACAACACTCTTTTCAACACTCATATTTTTATTATCTTAAATTAAAGTGGATCTTACAATTTGAAAATGAGTTCCACTTAAATTGGTGCGTCATACATTGATTTAATCAAATTAAAGAATGAGTGTTGAAGATAGTGTTAAAGATAGTGTTGAAAAGAAAGTGTCAATGACATTTCTAAAAAATACATTACATTAAGAATACTTTCTTGGTCTTATTTATAAGCAAAAGTTATTGAAGTACTTGACTATTTAATGAATAATTTAAATTTTTTAAATAGTGTTATAGTGTACTCGTTAACAAGACTCTAATTATAATAATATTTTTTTTTTTTGCCAAAACTAATGACAGTCGAATATCGTGATTTTTGCTTGAGTTTGAGCTCAAACAATTCTGATGACTTTTGCTATGGAAAAGGCCAAAGGGAGTAACTTTTGTGATAAATAATTTTCCTTTATTTAAATAGTTAGATGTATTTTCTATTTTGGAATTTAAGAGGGCCTAAACCTAGAAAAAGGGAGTTAACAAATATACTAATCGAAGAGTAGAAACTCTAAAAATATTAGCAAAATAGTAAATGGTTATTTTAGTCTCCGACTCAACACATTGTTGTTACAAAAGTCATTAACTTATGATTAAATAAAAAGTAATCTTTGAATGTGCATTTTTATTATCAGTTTAGCCTCTGGCGTTAAAAACGTATGTTAACTTATGAAGTGACAAATGTTTTGTGCTGGCAAGGTGTATGAGGTGTCACATGGACTAAAATAAAAGTAGAAAATGCTCACTTTGGTTCCTTAATCGAGGATCAATATCCCCAAATTGAATCTCAAATCCCTTAATCCTTAAATCTCGATTTTATTCCCTAAATCTTACCTAATTCCCTCTTTTGTTCAAAATCAAATTTTCCATTAAACACCATAATCGAATCACATGATAATAGATGTTGGTGCAAACTCGTCTCAACGAAGTGTTACTCATTCGTTAAGAACTGAGTCACCTAGCTAATTTATATGTGCATGTGATGCTACCACTTTGTGCTAGCTTGTAAGTGTTTACCGTCAGAGACCTTAATGATAGTAAGTGTTTATTGTCAGGGACCTAACTGATACTAAGTATGCACAGTTAGAGATCTAACAACAAGTCTCCCACAACCACATAACAACTTCATTGAGAAGATCACCCGTTATTGACTAATGAACAACACTTTATTGAGACGAGTTTGCACCAGCACCCATCATAATGTGATTCGATTTTGGTGTTTAATGAAAAATTTGATTTCATGTTTTCCATACAAAATTTCTACTTATAGGTTCCTTAACATTTGTCTTTAGGCTGCATGACTCTTTTAATATTTTAAAAGTGAATTGTTTATAAGATAAGTCTTCTAATAATATGCGATGGTCGAGAGCGAACATACTTGTAGAACATATGGTTCATGTTGAAGTTTATCAAACCCATGATACATACATTAAAAGTGTATGTTAAAATGTGCGTTGCTATCATTTCTCATATATTATACAATGTCTTTGCCAATTTAGCTATACTCATGAGATGAACCTATAACACTCTTTAATATGTGCGTTTTTATTTTATTTTATTCATTTTTCTTTCATTTGCTTTTTTATCTATTTCACGGGCTAAGTCTACGTCCCTTAAATTTTTATTTTATTTACTTTATTTTAATATGTTTTAATTTATGAAAATATTTATAAATTGATAAATAATTTAATACAAACAAATATTATAGACATGATACGTAATATGAGACGGTGAAAGTATTATTTATTTTTTTATATCAGTTATATCTTTTTTAAACGTACAACAAAGTGGGTAAATAGGTGATCAACTAATGAAAGGTAAAGTTTATAAAAAATAAAATTGAAAGGTGTGTGTGCATACAATTTTTCCATTAATAAAAAAGTATTTCTTAATTTGTACAAAAGCAACTTAAAAGAGATGTATATAATACTATAACGAGTAAACATAACTATGCCATTTTAAAAAAAAGTAAACATAACTATGGATCCACTTTTGTCTTTTGAATTTTTTATTTTAATTTAGAGGTATTTACAAGGAGAAAATGGATATAATCATGTAGATTTGTCTTACTCTATTATTTGGCAGGGTCCTTGAACTACAAGGTTTTTCAAAGTGACTCATCTGCATGCCATTTTGTTTGATGTTTAACAATTTCATCCTATCCTCTCTAAAAAAAATCGTCCTATCTATCCTATAAAAGCAGCAATTATAATTTAGGAAAATTATCGATGGTTACCAATACACCCATATGGACAATGTAAGATAAAAATAAATAGAAAAACATAGGGAAATAAAATAAAATGTAAAATGATTATTGGACGGTTAGCGATGTTCAATAGGATATTTGAAGTCCTATGAAGCCCAGATACGAGTACAGGTGCGGGTACGATACGATACGGGTACGTGGATACGTGAATTTTTTAAAATTTGGGATACGATATGGCTAAGATACATTAAAACTTATATATGTAAAAATACTAGAAGAAAATAAACATTGATTACCCTTATTATATGCATGTAAACTTTTCTTATAAAGCATATTATATTTTCATTTGTTTGGATATGAAGAGAAGCATTCAACACAAATTTGATCTAATGTTAATTAATTTAACACCTCTCTCGTTACCTTCATCGATAAGAAGTATAATTTTAAGTGGTTCATCGAGAAACAATTCTACCGATGCATATATAAAATTTAATCATATACATCTCTACTGATTTTCTACAATATTTTCTCACTTTTTTCCCTTTATCTTTTCTAAGATACGTATATGTGAAGTGTCCTATATGTATCCTTGTGTATCTATGAAATATCCAATAAGTATCCGATAAAATATTTTTTAAAAATTAAAATAATTAATTCTGATACTTCGTGGATACGTATCCGCGAGTATCCGTAGAGTATCGGTATCCGATACATATCCGATACGGGTACGGCTCCATTTTGAAGTATCCAAGTTTCATATTCTGAACTCATCAAATGTTATTTGCACATATTATATAAAAAATGTTATTTGCATGTAATTTTATATTTAATAATAATAAAATACATTTCTAAATCTGCTTTCCTTTTCACAAATTGACAAATACATCTAACAAAATTTATTTGACAAATCCACAAAAAATGAAAATTAAATTCATGTGCAAAAAATAATCAATTTATAGTTCTCCACATAATTTGCAACGTCATTTTCATTTAAAACAAAGTCTATGGTCTCATCTCTTCCTTCGTTTCTTCTCTTTCTTCCTATTTTCCTAGCTACCCAAATTCAACCCATCTTGCTAGTTCTTCAATTTTGGCCAATATTTTCATGTGATGACAAAAAATTAAAGTTGTATACTTTGGCACGATATATAACAATTCTGTTATTCTTACATCATAAGACAAATCAATCATGTATAAGATCCCCTCGTAAAAAGAAACATCAAAATACAATTACTATCTTCATCCGTAAGTAAAATACAATTAACAAACAAACTTTTTGTACCGAAGAAACTTTTTACTAAATAACGTGGCTGTGTATTATTGGTTACATTACATATAACTCATATCATGTTATATATATCTTGGTTCGAACTCCATCTCTACCATCATTCATAAATAATATTAAAAAAGTTTGAAAAATTATAAAAATTATTTATAAACAATATTATCATTTATTAAAAATCTTTATTTATTGCACTTGTTTTAAACAATAATTAATGATATGATGCCGAGGATAAATTAATTTGTTCTCTCAAAAATAAATAAATAAATTCTTTGTAGTAAATAAGTGTTTGAACAATAATATTTTTTGGCTTAAATATTACACTCGTCCCTGCAAATATGCCTCGTTTGAGTTTTGGTCCTTGTAAAAAAAAAATTCAGAAATCCGTCATCGCAAAATTTTATGTCTTTTAAAAAAGTCCCTGGGCCCACTGAAGCTGCAAGGTGGCACTCAGATGCTGATGTGGCACATGCTGACTGTGCATAATTGTTCACATGGCATATGACGTGGCATTTAAATTAATTTAAAAATGTAAAAACAATATAAAATTTCTGGAAATGAATTTTTGAAATAAGAATATAAAAAATCGAAATTAATAAAAAAAAATTATTTTTTTTAAAATAAAAAATATGGTTTTTAATTTTCCAAATTAAAAAGAAAAAAATTAGAAAATATTTTTCGAAAATTAAAATAAAGATTCTTTTATTTTTTCGTAAATTAAAAAAAAAAAACAAAAAGTTACATAACATTTTTTGAAATTTTTTAAAGAATTAGGCAATTTATTTTCAGATTTTCTTTCAAAATTAAAAAGAATTACTTAATTTTAAAAAAAAAACTAAAATACATTTTCAAAAATCTGGAAATTTTCTTTCAAAAAAATCAAAAAATAAAATATATTTTCCAAAAATTAGAAAAAAAAAACAAAATTTTCTTTGTATTTTTTAATAAAAAATATTTTCTTAAAAAATATGAAAATTAATTTTCGTAATTTACAAATAATTAACATTTAAGAAAAAATTATTTCAAAATGTATTTTTTGATTTTTTTTAATATTTTGAAAAATTAATTTCGATATTTTTTATATAATTAAAATAACGTTTTTTATTTTTAAAAACAGAAAATACATATTTCAAAATTAAAAATTAATTTTTAAATATTAAATACCAACTCACCTGCCACGTAGGCACTTATGCCTAGTCACCATGCAACACATCAGCTCCACAGTGACAAATGACAACCTAAATGGGCCTAGGGACTTTTTTAAAAGACAGAAAATTTTGCGAGGACGGGTTTCTGAATATTTTTTTTACAAGGACCAAAACTCAAACGAGACATATTTGCAGGAACGAGTGTAATATTTAAGCCATATTTTTTTATCAGCAATTTTGAATACTAGCACTAATATTCTAATTCATGTGATTTAGTCAATAGGATGTTGTATTTATTTTGTATGATTGAGGTATTTTTACGTATAATTACAAAGATTAATCCATGGAATCAGATAGGATTAGAGTGAGTGACAAAACTTTCCATCAATGAGCAAGTTATCCTTACCTTTGAAAGGATGCTGTATTTAGTTACAAAGTAGCTGTCTAAAGTAAAAAATAATATAGAAAATTGATAAAAGTTTTTGAAGTAGAAAGGGAAGTAATATTGTGAATGTGGATTCAATAATTTATGGATCATGAATGGATAAATATCCGATTAATCTACCTTCTTTTCATGGTCCCTACCCTTACACATGTGCTTGCTTCTATATATACCACTTTTCTCATTCATTTGATCACACAATCTTCTTTCTAAACATTCTCATATACCATAAGTCTTATAAGTCCTAAGCTCTTTCTTTCTTGAGTATTTTTTTTCTCCCTTGTTAACCATGCCTACTTCTCTTGATTATGATCTCTCCCAAAAAAACAAGAAAACTCTTGATTTCATAGAGGATATTACAACACATGCAGATGAAATCCAAAAAAAGGTCCTAGCTGAAATCCTCAACCGTAATGCAAATGTTGAATATTTGCAAAGACATGGTCTCAATGGCCATACAGATAGTGAAACTTTCAAGAAACTTCTCCCTATCATAACCTATGAAGATATTCAAAATGATATTAACCGTATTGCCAATGGTGATACTTCTCCAATCCTCACCTCAAACCCCATATCAAACTTTCTCACTAGGTACCTATAATTATTCTTGAATTTCTTTATTTTTTTTATTTGGTTTTGGTCTAGTTGGAAACTTATGATTATCTTTCATGACTAAAAAATATTCAAATTAGTGAGGAAAGTTTAAAGAAAAAAAAAAAAAGACAATGAGTTGTGATTTTTTTCAATCAATAATTATTGTCACTAATTTTAATTTTTTTCTAGTTATGATTTTTTTTATAGTGTTTGTCATTTAATTTTATTGTTTTACTCTTATATGTGTCTTAGTTTGGATCCTCTACCACCGACGTAGTCGAATCTCATTCTCAACATGCTATGAGATTTGGTTGAGAACCACTACTAAAACAAATGAAATTAAGAATAAAAATATGAAATTTATTTTTGATTTTCTAGCTAAACTTAATTAGTGACTAAGAATTCAATTTTTACCCTATTTAAATTTCATCACTATTTCTCTCAAAAAAAGAAAATTCATCACTATTATTTTTTTAAAAGATATTAATGGGTCCATATCTATAATTATGCATATATGGTTCGGTATACAAACTATATATTAATTGCTTTGTTTTGGTTATTTTTGGTATTATAGCTCAGGAACATCTGGTGGTGAGAGAAAGTTGATGCCAGCAACAGAAGAAGAATTTGGAAGAAGATATTTACTCTATAGTTATTTAATGCCAATATTGAGTCAATTTATTCCTGACCTAGAAAAAGGCAAAGGAATGTACCTAATGTTCGTAAAAAATGAATCTAAAACACCAGGAGGCATTAAAGCTAGTCCAGTTCTAACAAACTATTACAAAAGTTCTCATTTTCTAAACAGACCTTATGATCCATACACAAATTTCACAAGTCCAAATGAAACTGTTCTTTGTCTAGACTCATACCAAAGTATGTATTCACAACTTCTATGTGGTCTTATTCAAAACAATGAGGTCCTTCGTGTCGGCGCTGTTTTTGCGTCCGGTCTCATTCGTGCCATTCGATTCCTCGAAAAAAATTGGCGACTTCTTTGTAACGATATACGAACAGGAACTCTCGACGTTCTTATCACTGATACTTCAGTAAGAGAGTCTATTATGAAAATTCTTAAACCTAACAAAAATCTTGCTGATTTTATTGAAGGTGAATGTAGCAAAGGTTCTTGGCAAGGTATTATAACTAGGTTGTGGCCTAATACTAAGTATGTTGATGTTATTGTGACAGGAACAATGGCACAGTACATTCCTACTTTGGATTATTATAGTAATGGGTTACCACTAGTTTGTACTATGTATGCTTCTAGTGAATGTTACTTTGGTGTTAACCTTAACCCTCTTTCTAAGCCTTGTCACGTGTCTTACACTCTTATCCCCACCATGTGCTACTATGAGTTTTTACCTGTTAATAGAAGTAATTGTGAGGTCAATGGATCAATTCCACCATCAACAACAAAATCTCTTGATGAGAAAAAATATCAAGAGGTGGTGGATCTTGTTGATGTTAAGCTTGGTCAAGAATATGAGCTTGTTGTTACAACTTATGCTGGTGAGTAATTTACTTTACTATTGAACTTTTTTGTCTTAATTAATCCTCTAATTTTGGAAGGATGGTCGTTAAATAATTTACTATTGAATAATGTAATGTAACATAATGTCTTGAGGTGTGATTGGTCCCTTCTGATTAGTCGGTACTTGGATCAGATACCGAGTTTAAAAAAAAAAAAACATAATGTCTTGATTATATAGTTTAAATATATTCTTCATCTCTACAAAAAGAGTTTGTACAAAAAATAAATTTTCTTATTAACCCACAACTAAAAAATTAAGCTAGAATTTGAAATTCTTCATAAATGAAATTCTTGAATAGCTAAATTGTCATTAAATTAAGTGACGAGGGAATTAGATATAGATTTAATTTAATTTTTTTCCGTCGCTAAATGCCGTCGGTAATTTTATTTTATTTTTTAGTTTCTGGTCCTTAATATTTGTAGAATGACTTTTATATTCGTTGACCCTGAAAATATGCTTAGACCATATTTTTCTATATGATTTAACTTAATAAAAAAAATACACAATTAAAAAATGGGTTTACTAATGAACATGAGTGTGACAATTACAGGACTTTATAGGTACAAAGTAGGTGATGTATTGAAAGTGACAGGATTCAAGAACAAGGCACCACAATTCAGCTTTGTATGCAGAAAAAACGTTGTCCTAAGCATAGAATCAGACAAAACAGATGAAGTTGAGCTACAAAACGCAATGAAAAATGCAGTGACACATTTAGCACCTTTTGAAGCTGATGTAGCTGAGTACACTAGTTATGCAGACACAACAACAATTCCAGGACACTATGTCTTGTATTGGGAATTGAACCTTAAAGGTTCAACAACAATTCCTCAT
Source organism: Medicago lupulina (assembly GCA_958299785.1). Taxonomy (NCBI): domain Eukaryota; kingdom Viridiplantae; phylum Streptophyta; class Magnoliopsida; order Fabales; family Fabaceae; genus Medicago; species Medicago lupulina. The sequence goes on from OY283139.1 coordinate 80,196,893, forward strand.
AGTGTTTATGAAGATTGTTGTTTAACAATTGAGGAATCATTAAACAGTGTTTATCGACAAGGTCGTGTTTCAGATAAATCAATTGGTCCACTTGAGATTAAGATTGTTGAGCAAGGTACATTTGATAAGCTTATGGATTATGCTATTAATTTGGGGGCATCAATTAATCAATACAAGACTCCTAGGTGTGTGAAATTTGCACCTATGGTGGAGCTTTTGGAGTCAAGGGTTATGGCAAATTATTTTAGTCCTAAATGTCCAAAATGGGTTCCTGGCCATAAGAAGTGGAATAATGAGAACTGAAGAGTGATGTAAATTTGGATGGATATTATATGTGGTTTGACAACTTTCTTGGTTGTTTATGTGTGACTATGTTTGGACGGACATCTTAGGGAAAAGTTAGTTGCTCTAATTAGAATAATTAAGTTATTGTTATAAGTTTCTTTAGATTTCTTGTGTTTGTTTGTACAACTTTGTGTTGGTTCTTGAACTTGTATTGTATGCATGGTAACCCATCTTATCCCTTGTAAAAAACTACACCCTTTTAATAAAAATTTGACTTTCTTAATATCCATGGTTGAATAAATTTAACACTATTGCTATTATTATTTCCTTTTATTTTGATAATGTTATTATTTCTCTATTTCTTTTTAATTATTAGCATTATCATTACTAGTAGAGAGACACACATTTAATCAACTATAAGTTTTTTTTATTGTGTTTCTTTTTACTTATAAAATTTATGTTTATTTTGATTCATTTTTTTTAGCATATTTATAATATCTATGTGATCAAAATTATCTAAATTTCTGTTTCAAGATTATCTAAATTTCTGTTTAGATTATCTAAATTTCTAGCTAGTTTTTTCAAAATTATCTAAATTTTCGTTTAATTTGATTCATTTTTTTACCAAATTTGCTTAGTTTTAAATTTAGGATTGAAAAATAATTATATTGTTTAAGAGCAAATTTGTCGGTACTAATTGATAGGAAGTTTTTGAATTCTTTTTGAATATGATGTAAATTTAAATTTATACAAGGGTTGTTCAGGATAAATTTGTCCCAAGAAATGTCTATCTAAAATAGGTGGTCATCGGTAATTAACTTTGAAATTCTCATTATATAATAGTATATATAAATTTTATTATTATTATTATTATTATTATTATTATTATTATTATTATTATTATTATTATTATTATTATTATTATTATTATTATTATTATTATTATTTTCTTTATGATCTATTTTTAGCTAACTAGGAATATGTTTAGTTGAGTGAAAAAAGGAATATATTTAGTTGGAAATAGCTTTTGCTTTGCAATATAGGTGTAGTGAGCAAATAATCATGGTGCATGCATGGTTGCCATGTAAAGTTCCATTGAGGTTTATTTCCTATAAAGGAAACATGAAAGTTCTCACTTCTGAATTTTCTTTTCTATAATTTTCAGGGAAAGATTTTAAGCTCTCCAATTTTTCCCCATATACCACTTATATCAAGTTCTAGCTAACCAGTCAATTATAACAGTACTCAAATAATAAATTATTGAAAACAATATGCAACGTTAACCTGATTTTCACTTTGCTTTGCCGGATGAATAGAATATTTTTGCAAACAAATTTTTTCAATTTGATTGAGACAATTGTCTAGTGGAATTTTGTGCATATTTCCATTAAGTGGAAATAGGAGAGAGCAAAAGGGATATATCTAAATCAAAGAGCAAAAACAGTGTGTTTGAGATTGTGACATGTATATGAAAGAGGTTCACATTATTCCTTCTCTTTTGAGATATCACTTTAACAAACAGTTGTTGTGTGAGATTTTGTCACTAAATCAAGGAGCAAAAACAGTGTGTATATTCTAATAATTGCTTAAGCTTAAATGCATTTTTTTTCTATTTATTTAAAAAAAATAAATGTTTAATCTCTCCATTAAAAGCTAGTTTTTTGTCTCTCAATTTTACGTATTTATGGGGTATATATTTGCAAGCTCTTGCGAAGGGTTTCCTTTTAAAGGCTCGATAACCCTTTGCACGGGCTTGTTAGCCCTAGGGCGTGTCCTAAAGGCCTAGAAACTCGTCACTGCTTTTATAATCCTCTAGAAGCATTTAGAGCGCGCCTCATAAACCCAAAAACGTGACTTAGGATCTAAGTTGCTTAGAGAGGGCATGCGTTGCGGCTACATCACTCACAAATTTGTGTTTGTCTAAGCCCTCCCAAATTTCATTAACAAATTTTGTGGTAAAAAAACCCTCACGAAGTTTGTGAGAGTTTTTTTTGGCTAGTAATAACAACACATTTGAATTTTTCAATAGGACCAAGAATTAAACACAAAAATTTGTGAATGTTGAAAACATTCCGTCAATATTTTTAGGGACTATAATCAAATTTTGTTATATTTTTTGGGACAAAACTTATTTAAACTAATTTTTTTTATATCAATTTAGTCCTTGAACATTTAAGAGTTTCATTTAGGCCTTTATATTTCATCATTGTTCTGTGATCCTTATTTTGTAAGAGTTACACCCAAGTGGTCCATTTATTTTTTTCTAAAATTGTCTCTTATTTTACAAAAGTTATATCATTGCGGTTATTTTTTTTGTTTTTGTCGTTGACAGAATGTGGTTGATTTCTAACACAATTTAAACATATATTATCATATGTTGAAATAATTGAAAAATGAAGATTACACCAAAGTGGTCCTTATTTTACAAAAGTTATATCAATGTGGTTAATTTATTTTTTTAAGATAATGTGGTTGATTTCTATACAATTTAAACATATATTATCGTATTCCTTAAAAAAAAAAACATATATCATTGTATTGAAATAAAAAATAAAGATTACACCAAAGTGGTCCTCTGTTCTAAAATGGTCCTTATTTTGCAAAAGTTGTATCAACGTGGTTAATTTTTTCGTTTGATAGAATGTGGTAGATTTCTAACACAAACGTATATTATTTTACTAAAGGGAAATCAAAACATGACAAATGTGTAGAAATATTTGATAAAAGACAAATTTATTTTTAACCTATAACTTAATTTGCAAATAGTTTTTTTCGGCAATAACTTTATATCAATGATTTCCTCAAAAAAAAACTTTAAATCAATGATTATAGTTTACAATGATTGTAGTTGTCCTACCCATGAACTAAACCGATTCATTCAGTTAGTATACATGACAAAATAAAATATATTACCAACATATATAGAAGCATTCTACCGAACATAAAAAGTATATAGAAGCATTCAGTTACAATACGACAGATGAGTCGTGAAATGAACAAATAAAAATTACATTACAATACCTAAACACATTAATGACTTCAGCCTGATAGTCAAAAGCAAAAGTAACATTTTTGCATTAAACCACTCAAACAAGAGGAGATTAATTTTATCCAAGAGTTGATGTACCGTTTCATCCTTGTGATTGACATGTAATTTTTATTTGTTCATTTCGCGTAATAGTGACCGAAGAGATCGTGAGGTTGCCCCTATACAAATGGAAACAACAATCGTATGAGAGCACATCCTTGTATGTACAAATGATATGTGGGAATTTAGGTGTGGATAGTTATTATTAGTGTTGGAATTAATAAATGAAAATATTATTAAAGATGGGACAGATATACATAATCTTTTATTAAGATACCTAATGCCTTGTTAACATTATGTTAGGGTTATGCAATGCATATGTTCTATTTTGGTCATAATTTTATATGCTTCTACCTCTCCCAACAGCATGTGATCCAAGTGCCCCACACTGTACCAAACAAGGTCCAGCCTTATTCTGAATCCTGATCATAAAACTCAATGTGAAATTAATTGTTATGATAACAATAACAGTGTACAAAGCAGAAGATTTTGGATTGTAGTGGCCAAAGAGAAGATAAGGTAAGAAACAAAGTGCAGTTTCCTGTTTGCTATATTCTGTGAAAACAAACAAGCTGTTTTTGTCTTTCAAGAGTTTCTAAGACATAATCATGTATCTTTCCCGACAATTTCAGAAAGGAAGGGACAATAATTTTCAAACATAACTTTTATTCTGCTTAGACAAATAAAGCATAATACTATCATGTTTTCTTTTTTTGATTATATCATCTAACGTGGAGTACTGTTTTATTTGTTGATTATATTACCATTTTCAACTAAAAGAATAAATAAAGTAAAATTTAAATAGATGACAAAAGTAATACAAATATTGAATGACTTGCCAACAAAAATGCGTTTAGAAGTGTTAAACAAATTCTAGAGGTGATAAGGTTCGTACATATACGTCCATATGTTCTTTTTTTTTTTTTTTTCTTCAGATCAATACCAATTTGCTTACGTTTCTCCATCATTTTGCGAGAATTCTCAAAAGTACATTCACATATTGTACCATGAATAATTTTAAATTAAGAACACTTACCAAACTCCCCTAAGAAAAAACACACTAACCAAATTAAAACGGTTTTTTTTAGGTTACCCTCTCTTGATTAGAGAGTAATTTATCTCTCATGATATCCACAAATCAAAATGTAATATATATATATATATATATATATATAAGAAACATTAAATGTCAAATAAATGAGATAATTTAAAAATAAAAAAAATGAGTCAATTTTAATCCTAAAACAACTTTTAATACTTTTAATTTTTATTTAATTATTCCCTCAAAAATAAATTATTTAATTATATTTAGTTTATCCTCTACAATTTTATTTTATATTTATTAATTAAAATGAAGAAATTTATAAACTATTCTTTAAAAGAAAACTTTATAAACTAGTAGATGAATTGTTAATTTGTCCAGCTCAATATAAACAAGGAACAGGTAACATAAATAAAAAAAATTAACCCCTTTGTCTAGCTAAGCAATTTCAGCAAAATAATAATAAGAATAAGTCTGGCGTTCCTTTGTTCTAATTTTTCAAATACGTTAGTCTAGTCGTTTGTCCATTTCAATAACTTTATAAATATACAGTTTAATTCTAGTTGTTTTAGTTTGTTTGTATTTGTTTTCTCTTTTCATAATTAAGTTAAATGAGAATTTTTTCTTGATTTGTTTGTTTATGTTTTCTCTTTTCAAAATTAAGTTAAATGAGATTTTTTTCTCGCCATGGAGAAACAATAACAACATTGTTTTGACCACCAAATAGAATCAAATTACGTCGACAATTATAGAAGAGATTAAAGGAGAACATCGAAATGAGAATTTTTTTGGTGGATGGACATTGTGGTTGATCAATGAAAAGGAAATAATTTTCGATATATCCGTTTTGTTATATTAGAGTTTAAAAATTAAACCACCTTGACTGAGGAACAATAAGTTGAGCAAAATCACCAAGTGAAAAATAGAAAGAAAGAATGGTAAAAAATTAAATAAGTTCATACTCGTATGAAAAAGTTAAGTGCTCAAAATAAATGAAATTAACAAAGTTTAAACTGTGTTATATTTAAGAGAAGTACTTGTCAATTTAATAAAAAAAGCAAGGGAGGTTAGTGTTTTGTTAAAAAATAGAGCGGGTGTTTGTGTTATTTAAGAAGACCTTAAGGGAGGTTAGTGTAATTTGTCTATGATAAAATCATTGAAATAATTGTTATTAAATATTATGAAGTGGTAAACTAAAAATATATAGAAATATTTAAAATAGTAAAGATTTCATTATTTATAAAGATGTCATTATGAGTCTCGTATATGAATTATACAACAATATTATTTAATGACTCATTTATCACGTTTTCATCATTTTTTATAGCCATCTTTCTAAAAGATATAATAATTAATAATTTACAATAGTAAAAAATAATATTTTATAATATGACATGGTGGCGTGACTTCTTTGATTCTCTATTGTTTTCAAATATGTTGACATATGTAGGTTTCAAAGTGTCTTGTTTGTCTACACTTGGGTTCTTCAAGCTCGAAAGAACTTTTATGCTTGTTGATTTGTTTAGGGAGTTGTTAGGACTGAGATTTTGATATCGTGCTGACGGTGGATCAAATAATTGTTTCTTTGCAGAGGTTCAGTTTTCACTTTTTTTTTGTAACCTGGTTTCGCGCGCCGTGTACGGCTTCGCTTGTTGATTAGTAAATTTTTGTTACGATAGATTTGGTCGATCCACTTGGTCTGATTTATTATGTGGTATCCCCGTTTTTTGTTGTACCTGAGTCAGGTCTAATGTCCTCAGTCTCTATTTCTATTTCTTTTTATTTATTATAATTTAGCTTTTGACTAAAAAATATATAAAAAAAAAAACAAAGGCAAATTATTTTTAGAAAAGAAGCAATCTTGAAAATGTGTAATTTTTTGAAAAGAAGTTATATGCCTTGTAATAAATATTTTGTATTTTTTTTTAACTCTTTAGATATTTAAAAGTTGAATTATAGAAAAATTTGTTTTGATTGAGATTAAGATCAAGTTTGTTTGTTCTATACAAAAAGATTAAGTTAATGTGTTTTATCAAGTGAGTTTGTTTTAATTTGTTTTTAAGAGGAAAAAATATGGAAAAGTTGAAGCAAAAGACACAATGATATAATTTTGATGACGTATCAAAAATTAAGAGGGGTAAGGTTGTATTTTTGGTAGACATTAATTTCATTGTTAGAGAATTAGAGAATAGAAGATTATAATTTTTTGTAACTGTTTTGATATTTAGAAGTTGAATTATAGAAAAATTTGTTTTGATTGAAATTAAGATTAAATTTGTTTGTTCTTAAAAAAGATTAAGTTGTGTTTTATCGAATAAGTTTGTTTTTAGGAAAGAAAAATAAGGGGAAGTTGATGCAAAAGACCCAAAATGATATAATTTTGATGACGTGTCAAAAAATTAAGAAGGGGTAAGATTGTATTTTTGATAGAGATTAAGTTTCATAATTAGATAATAGATAATAGATAGTTATGAGTGTTTGATCAAAAACTAACACTCCCCTTAGACATAAGAGTAGATTTTATGGTATAATTTAATGAGTGAATCATCAATTTCGTCCCTGAATTTGCAAGCATCAGCCAAAATCGTCTCCATATTTTGCCAAATATCAACTCCGTCCTTGAATTTCTCTCACGTCCATCAAAATGGTCCCTCCGTCCAAAAGGTCTGTTAGTGATGCTGAGCTGACTCCTTGCATGTTGTGTTGTCCTGTACACGTGTCAAAAAGGAAGCCACGTGTACAAGAACTAAATTGATGGAAACGCAAAAAATTCAGTTTTCACTTTTCAAATGCAATTTTTTTTGCTTTTCCATTTTTACCCTGTTTTATCCTTACTTTCCACCCTCAGATTTCAGTCATACCTATCAAAACAGTCCCCGACCTTTCTCCTTCTCGCTAAAACCTTCATCCCCTTCTTTTCTCCAAAATCATCATCATCGTCGACGATCAACAGTGGATTTTCGAAGAAGGAAACGATCTTTGGTTAAGGTAAGTCTCACGTCCATCTCACCTTCTCCCTCTGTTCGTTTTCACCATTTTTTTGGCCCTTTTTTAATTTTCCTTTTTAGTTTTGATGGTTTCGTTTTTAGTTTTAATGATTTCGTTTTCATTTTTAATGATTTTGTTTTCAAGTTTTCAGTTTTTTTTAGTTGTTTAGATTAGTCACATAAGGGTTTTCAGTTTAAAAAATAGAAAGATTTGTTAAAGCTTCTTTCGAAAGAAAAAAAGTTTGGTTTCGAAAGAAAAAAAGTTTGGTTTAATCTATGTACTAATTTTTGTGTCAACTTTACTGTTTCTAGGAGAAAAGTAGTATCTATGATTAATCTGTTGTTCAATCACTTAAAAACAAAGTAAAAGCCTAGCAAAAAAATTGTTTGAACTAATGATGAAATTTTGATATTGTCCAAACTATTAAACATTAATTGATCATAGAAAATCTTCTTTATTTAGATCGAAAAAATCATGTGATGTTCAAATCCATAGTTAATCATATTTTTTATAACAACAGTTGATAATTGAGTCTTGGTGAGTTTAATCAATTAGTATAGACAATGCATAATATAGGCAAAGATTAGAGTTCTAATATCGGACATCTTATATATTCTCTTTAAAAGAATAATTTCTAGCCACCAGACTACATGACGAAAAAAAATTGACAATTAAATAAAAATCTAATTTTGTCTTTATTTTCATATAGATAAGAGTGTGACAAGAAGACCCAAATTCAAGTTGTTTATAAAGAGTGGTGTTGAGTTTCTCGACTTTGACTAGAAATTTATTAACCAATTAAGTTCAACTAGATAATTAAATATTTTTAAATGGATAAAAATATTAGTATATTAATTACTCTCCGTCTAGTTTTTGGTCTTTTAAAATTGGACTTTGCTATCTTGTGGTAAGGACTTGAGTCTCTTAATCATGTGGTCCAGGAAATATTTTTTCAAAAGATTTAAAATTATTATTTATATTATGTTGTTAAAATATTATTTGTCAAAAAAAATATTGTTTTTTTAAATATAATTACAAGAAATACTCACATCTAATGTCAACATGCCTAATATTATGCATGTTCACATTTTTTCAACATGATTTATTAAATGTAAAAATAAGTTCAAAACTCATTATCAACTTTTTTTTCTATGTTTTGAACATTTTAAAAATTTATGAGTAAAAGCAACGACATTATGGAGAGAATTGACAAGTCATGGTGATGTTTGTGGGATCAAGTTGCTTAATAGCCACTGTTCCCTACTTTCCCTAGGAGAGTAGAATTCGGAAATCAAAGAAAGAGGCGTAACTTAGGTTAGGGTTTCCATGCTCTGATTAGAGGGAACTACCTACAGATTCTTGCCACGTAGAAAAAGAAAGCGTTGACTCTACTATGTATAGGAAACTGTTAAACATTGACTATATCATTATCTCTTTATTATTTTCCTCGTTACACAATTGGGATACATAATCTCACGTGGGATTGTCGTCCATTTTCAAGCTGCTTCTTCATTCGTGTGGTCCTCATTTATATTTTCCAACAGTAAGGGATGACATAAAGTTTGTCAATTTGAGGGCAAGATCAAACATCCATTTCCAACACCTAGCAGTCTACTTTGTCTAGAATTGATGAGAAATCAATGGTAAGAGAAAGGACAGTCATGATCATTGTAGAAGACGGTATGACATCATGGGAGATCATTGAAATATTGGAGGAGTTTAGGATCCTTTCATTTGGAAAAATAAATGAAAAATACAATTTGAAAAGAGATACTTCGTTCGTCTTTTTTTATAAGCAAAAAACACTAATTCACACTTATTAAGAAAACTAATACTTAGTGATTTGAGGTATAATTTTTTGTGTTTTCCTTGGAATAAGTTTTATGGGAAGATGTAAAAATAATTCTCATTGGTTAAAAATTATAGAGAAAATAAAAAGCAAAACAAATTGAATGCAACACGCATTTAATTTTACATTGGAAAAAATGATTTGTTTGAAAAAACACAATAATAGCATAAAAGTTGGTCTTTTTTGCTTATATTTTGAGACAAGGAAAATGAGGACCGAGGGAGTAGACACATAGAATAGATAGTGAGTCTTACTCTCACTATCATTAATTATTTTTGACCTTTTTCAAAAAAAATTGTGTCTTTGTCTCTCCAAATTAAAGAAATGGAGAAGATCATAAATGAAAAAAATCTTAACTCATATTAGAGAACTACTGGATAAATGCAAATTGGTGTATTAAAAAAAATAAGTATCGATGTTTATTGTATCCACGTAAACTCGTGTTATATCAATGGAGAAATTCTTTTATAGTCACAAACACACATGTATAGTATTTGGGCGCACATATATTACAGGATTTTTTTTAATAATAGAAAAGAAATTGTTAATAAAATAATTTAGTATTTCAAGAAATGACACTTTTATGTGTGTGACTAAACACTATTCATTTGTGTATCTGACTACGAAAGAATCACTATGTATTGATGTTGTTTCACAATTATTATAGTTGTAAGTATAGAAAGAGGTTGATTTTAGAAGGAGTCATCTAAAACACTAAATGAGAAACAAGATTAGAGAAATAATATGGTTAGGATTAGATTTTGTAAGCTATTCCGCTAACATGTCATCATGATCAATTATATACTTTGAATGGTTCAACTATGCTTCATATATTGTTCACCATACATCTTGATGTTTTGCATATAACATAATATCTATTTCATTTTTTAGCTTTTGATTTCTCACTCAGTTAACCATTAAAATAACATTATGTTTCAATAGGGGTTGTGGTGCTCAACAATTACATGAAATTAATGCATTTTGAGGATACTTTCCTTGCAAAGTTTTTAGGAAAGTGTCATCAAAAACACATATTCTTGTAATGTCAGATTATGATAAATAATGAGGACACTTTCCCTAGAAATCAACCTTGAAATCAATATGCGCTCTTCAAGGTCAGATGATACATCATTACAAGTACATTTCCTTGAAAAAAATTTAGGACACTTGGTTTCGCGAAAAATTTGAACGGAAATTCAAGTTTTCTTGTAATGTGTGTAGATTTTTCATGACATGTATCACTTGCATGTGTTTGTGCACGCAACAAGCTTTGTGGGGTTCCTCTTGGTTGATTGTGAGTTTTTAGGACATCGATGACTTTGTCTCTATATCTTTTAACCAATCATTCTCAAAATAATTTGTTCGACTAGGATTGATTGATCATGATAGGAGGCCAGATGATTTTCTGATGTTGTTTTAGTTTTCACTCACTACTAAAAAAAACAAAAATTAGTGAGGGAAATTTAGAGAGGAAAAACGTAAAATCCCTCTCTAATTCCGTCACTAAATTTTGCGACCAAAAAAATTCATGAGGGATTTTATTTTTTAGTCACTAATTTCCTTCTCTAATTTTGTTTTTCCTAACAGTGACTCTTGTTTTATTGTGGGAGAACCTTTGACTTTAATATTGTTTGGCTTGAGTACAGTTCTTCTATTCATTATTTGTATTTGTTTGTACTTTTGTGGAATATATATATATATATATATATATATATATATATATATATTTGTTATTCAAAAAATAATGTATCGTTCTTTCTCATCAAAATACATTAAAGTCATCAAAACTCATAGTCACTCAAATATTTTTCGACAAGATGGTTTGTGTTACGAAAGAAGTTAGAAGTTCAAAAGCTTAAGGGTCTGTTTGGTAAGGCCATCAAATGAGCTTATAGCTTATAGCGGATAGCTTATAAGCTCGTTTGACCAAAAAAGCTCTGTTTGGTAATGATCTTTCACCACGAGCTTATAGCTTATTTCACGAGCTTATAAGCTATTTTTCATACGCTATTTCATGTAGCGTTTGAGCTTATAGCTTATAGCGTCTAACTTTTGATTCCAGTTTTACCCTTATTATTTTAATTAAAATCCACTTTTACCCTTTATAATAATTTATTACTTATATAATTTAAAACAAAATGAGGCTATTACGTTAACGTACATACTCACTGAGTACACTTTGGTTTTCAGCCTCTGCCAACAACGTCAAGTGGGCACTTCAAATTACACCTCAAATTAATATACGATTTTTTTTAATAGCAATTTCTTTTTCTAAAAAAAATGTTATCGTTGTATGTATATACAGCTTGTCCCTTCAATACATATGCACTTTTGTTTTTCTCCTTTAACACTTTTTTTTTTTTTTTTATCTTATGGGTATATTATTTTGTATTTTGATTTAAAATAAAATTTTACACTTTAATATTTTATAAAGTATAAAAACTGAAATGAAAAAAAATTCAAAATAAAATTTAACAAAAAAAAACTAATTTAATAATATATAAATACTTAAATTACCAATTTTTTTAAAAAACAAGAATTTTTCAAATATCTGAAATACTATTAGTTAATATGGATTTTATTATGAATCAAGAATGTCCTTTTATGTCATTTCATATTTATCAGCTAGTTGAACCGCTAATTTTACCAAACACTCTAATTAGCTTATCAGCTATAAGTCATCAGCTATCAGTTGTCCGCTATAAGCTATCAGTCATCATCTAGTTTATAAGTTATCCACTATTTTTACCTAACAGGGCCTAAGTGTGGGCTTTTCAAACACTAAAACATTGCAACATTTGAGCATTGGAAAAGTCTTAACTTCACACTACATCGAGATGTATTTTTTAAGGAAAATGTTAACGAATGTCTTAAGGACATTCCTTAAAAGCCTTTAGATAACAAGTTTTTATAGAAATTAATGCATTTAATGTATTGGAAATTAAATTATTTAACTTTATCTATAAACTTAAGACACTTGTTAGCAAGACCCGTATTATAAATCGGTTAGATAAGCTTCTTATAACGGTTATAATTGTTAACAATACAAATATAAAATAAAGAAAGAAAGAATTTGAACAACAAAGACATCTAGAATTTCTTAGAATGACAATAATATAACTTTACAAATGGTTATAAAACAATACATAATAAAACATAATAAACTCTAACGTATTAATATAAAAGTTCAATAGCTTAAACCCAATACTTTTTTTTTAAGGAAAAATCCAATACTTTATTATTTAACAATAGTTACTATCATTATTCGTTGAATCAATATGAAATGTATACAATTTTTAGTCAGATAATAAATTGGTGTAAAAATGGATTCGGATATTGCCTGTTGTAACTTTTTCCCGCAGTTTCACCTAATCGCAAGTTGAAGAATAGTGATCTAACGATTCCAATTTACGCATGCATGAAGTGGTGGGAAGCATTTGCTTCAAACTGTGCACTACTTGATTTGTTTGGTGGCTCAAATTTAAAATTTTATGACTTGTGATATAAATGTCATCTTGATTGCATCAAATTTTATAATTTATATGTCTTGAAACTGTTTTCTAATTTTTGTATATACAGTATATGCATGTGTTAGAGTACCACCATTACACTCCCTTTAATATTAATATCCTTACTTTACTTATAAAAGAACTATACGATGAAAGGATTAAGAAGGCTCGATAGAGGACCGTTCCTACGAATTCAAAGACTCAGTTCTGTAAGTGAAAAACGATCCGTAATAAAATAAAAATGTATTTTTTTAAAGAACAATGTTTTATTTAAATTTTTTAAAAGATAAATATAAGGTGTCGTATATATGCAGTACACCCAAAAATGAAAATCATTACCGTATATACATGAGGAACTTCAAACCACCCTCCCAAAAAAAATCACCTAACACCAATAGCAAGATGACTCAATTCTAATAGACCTAAAACAAGACAACATAAAAGGAAAGTGGATACATGGGGGGAGTACTTAGTAATACTACTGGACTATAATTTTTTTTGTTGAGGTCCATACCTTGAGGAGGCTCATTCCATTGAGCGTTTTGCACACCTCAAGGTACGGCCCTGGCCAGTGGCGGAGCCAGACAAAAAAGTTTGGGGTGGCCGCCATCAAAATAAACTAAAATATAATATATATATATATATATATATATATATATATATATATATATATATATATATATTATATTGCATACAACACATTTAATTCGTAATAAACCAAAAACTGTTAAACATACCCTTAATCTTACCAAAATAAACCAAATCACAAATCAAATTCATTAACAAACAAAAAAATTGATTCAGAAATACACTTACAGTTTTAGGGTTTATAGAGAGATTGAGATGAAGAATTGACTATATATGGAGATTGATGCAAAGAGAGGAGATGTCGGTGCGGTGACTGAGTTCGCCGGTTGCGGGATTGTCGGCGGTGGGTGAGGACTGATGGTGGTGAGTTTGCGCAGCGAGGGAGAAGAGAGAATACGTGTGTGCTTGGTTCTTTTCACGTTCTGAGAAAAATTAGTTGTGAGATTGGGAGAGTTAGTGAATGACATGATAGTAATATTAAAATTACCTCAGGAGTATTTTAGTCTTTTCACGAAATAGATAGGTAGGCCATGGCATACCCCAGTCCTTGTGTGACTCCGCCGCTGGCCCTAGCTTGACATAATGAAGGTCAGACATGAGAAACTATAATTTTGATCAGACGGTCTAGATTTTAAGCTCAATATCTTGGAAAAAAAAAAACTTGTATTAAAATGTTGTCTGTTTAAGCTTGATTCAACGCTATCTCCTCGATGCGTAGACTGTGTGAGTGCAGATATTATCGACCGTAAACAATTATAATTAAAAAGTAATAGTATGTAGATTAAACTAAACCGTGTCTGGCTGAATGAAATTAAGCAAAATAATATATGATTGACATAATTGAAACTTGATTGTAACCGTTGTTTAGTTATATAAATAACGTGGGACATCAAAACAACGATATATGTTCTTCATAAGATTTAGAAGGGGTCTTATTTATATGAAAATAAAAACATTTTGTATGATGTATCCAATTTTGTCTCTACCTCTAGGATGCTACACAAAAAATGAGACGGGGTATCCATAATCTTCAAATCATGTTCCCTAGATGTTACAAAGTTGATCAATATAAGTTTTTTTTTAGAGGTGATCAATATAAATTAGCATAACAATTTCCTGCTATATAAATAAGCACACTAATTTCCTTCGTGTTATCCTTTCAAAAATTTTTTTTTCCTTCGTGTTATTGTTAAAATAGAACAAATTTATTCTTTGTTACAATAGGCCCCTATTCTGAGAATCCGGATGACTAAGACAATAAAATAGGTTTATCATCATTCACATAGACAATTTTTTGTGCAAACCCTACAATTTATTTTTTTCAAAATTTCAAAACTATTTGATATTTTATTAATATATGCAACAGAATTTTATCTATAAGATTATACAGCTCAAATGTCTAATTTATTCTTAAATTTGGTCTGCATGAATGAATTTTAAAATAATATAGTGATATTTAACTTTTGTATGAATTAAAAATTAAAGATTATACAAATAATAAATTTTTTAATTATCAAAAATTCAAATACCTGCTTTTAGATGAATTACCTATATCTTAAATTTATTTATTCTCAGATCTAATAAATGCCACTGCATACCATTAGAAATGGAATAGTCCCTATAAAGAGCACATATCGGTCTTAACTAGCTGTATGTTTGGACCATGTGTCCAGGGGAAAATGGGTTCATTCTTCTCTCCTTCTCTTAGGTGCCCCTTTGAGACATACAAGCCCCCACGGTCTCATATTAGAGTGCCCACTTATAGGCTTGTCTTGCATTTTAATAATCCCACAATACGGTTCCATAGGATTATATCAATAATAATAAGCGTTTTGTTGTTCTTCGAGATACTTTTGAAGGATTTAAAAATAAGAAATTTTTCATAAAAAATAAAAGCATTTTAATTTTCAATCCACTCATTACATAAATTTTTATAAAAAAAATTATCATATAAAGGTCTTATGGAGTGTCATAAGGATGCTATTTAGCATTTCTCTAACCCTAATAATAATAAGAACAACTAAGCTTCCTTCAAAAAATAATAATATGAACAACTAAGCTAACAAAAGAAACCAACAACTTATTCAAAAAAAGAAAAAAAAGAAACCAACAACAATTTGGTACTCATAATAAGCTGTGCTTTAAAAATAACAGAGAAATTCAAATATGCCATCATTGGTTCAAACTTCACGTGGAATTGCAAAGGAATTAGGGCTACATTTGTTAGGTGGCTATGAAGCCTCATTTTCATGTGTTACCTCCATTGTCTGGGTTTCAGGTATTTTCATTGTCAAATGACCCTCTTTTGAGCCCACCCACACACGAGCGTATTTTGATTTGAGAATTTCTTTTTCCGCTTTCTATAATTCTCGCGCACCTTTTAAAATTGTTTGAATCATATAATTGAACACTCTTTTGCAAGATTTCAAATTATATAATATGAATTATGTTACAAGCCAAAATTTAATTTATAATTGATATGAAAGTCTTTGTTGATCATTGTATTATCTCTGGAAAAAAATGCATAACAATTATGAGGATGGTATCTTGTCGAAAAAATTATGAGGATGGTATGAATAGTCAGTAGTGACCATGATATCATAATCCATTATAAAGAATGATTGAAAATATTGAAGAATGCTTATTTGGTCAGTTTGACTGTAGCTACAAGCAATGTTTTTTTTTTTTGGTACAAGAGAGGAAGCAATGTTTATTGTGTGTATATTGGCACAAAACATTCTTAGACTGTAACTACAGACAAACTAACCAAATGTTCATTAAACACACAATAAACATTGTTAGTAACGTCACAATTCACATTTTGGAAATGTTTTAGATTATATAAGTTGAATACATTATCATAATATTTCGAATTATATAATTTGACCATTCACATACTATGTTAAAACTTGAGGCTTTGAGAGTTTGAGAGGGTTCAGATTTAATTGATTATATAATCTGAATCGTGTCGAGAACACATGATTTTTTTTTAAAAAAAAACTGCCATTAAATCAAATTATACAATAACAAGATACATTATACATAATAATTTCAACAACACATAAAATAACATAATAGAACACACATAAGAGCATGAATCAACCAAACTAAAATCTTCATGTGGTATATCCATGCAAGCCTTGATTTTCTCAAAGGTCTTGAACCTGAATAAACTTTTATGAATATCTTGGAAATATCTGACCAAGAAATGATCTAACTCGATCGGTCCCTTCAAACTATGATGACCAAATATAAAGAACATGGTTCTCACATTGCGGCGTCGTCTGGAGCTTCATCTTGGTGAACCAAATGCGGCCATTTTAGTTAACCGACGTTGGCGATACTCAACACTATCTATCCTTCCAGTATCTCCGTTGTTGAGATGACATTTAATTTGGTCTAGCTGGTCCTTCAATTCAAACAGTGTGACATTAACAAAGATTCTAAATAGATTAGGTTTTTCCCCTTTAGTACATTACAACTAGCTTAATGTTTATATCTACTAGATAAGTGTTTATGGTTTTGTGGTGTGGTTTGGAAATGAACCAAATACATCAATTTATAAAAGTTTATATACGTCGTGGATCACAAAAAATTTATGTAAATGACTAATTTGAATTATATAATTTTAAACGTTCCAAATCCTCTACTACACAAGTTTTTACACATTCTGAAAAAGATTCTGATTATATAATCCAAAATAATATGAGAATGATTTTGGAATATGTATAATATGAATCATACCAATATCTAGACATTGGTTTGGTTAAAAAATATGGTTGATTCCATACATGTTACACATTTTTTTGAATTGTCAGCAATGTTGACAACATGTTTCAGACTCACCTTGACTTCGATACGGTCTATGTTTGCATAGTGCCTATAAATACTCACTCATCCTTCACAATTTGACATTCCAACTCATATTCTCTCTTTTTCGTTCATAGATTTCTTCTAAGTGACGACCCCCTTCTGCAAATTTTCACCACATATCATTTTCGATCTACGATTCGTTTGAATTTGGGGTTTCTTATTAGAGTCTCCTTCTCCCACTAAATAATCTTGTATTCTCGTCTCCTCCCTTCTAAGGATGTGTGAGAGAGATCACAAGCGTTTTCCTATTTCTCTCCCAATCTTCTTGCACTAGAGACTTAGCATTGGGTGTGTAATATTTTGTTTTAATTACTGTTATAGTTATACTAATGTAAATGTTTATGGATTCTTGATCAAATAATAAAATATTTCAATTCTAGCCAATTTGTATTATACTTCTTTAAATTTTTGCATTTTCATTTATGTCATTTTGATAATTTATGTCATTGTTTTAAGAAAGACAGGTTAAACATGAATCGAACCACACCGGCTAACTTTACCTAGTCTCACCTACTCAACTAATTACCACATATATAACCACTAAAACTATCTCTTTTAAATGATTTGGGCACAAGAGAGATCTCAACAAAACTTGAATCCTCATCAATTTATGAGAGGTGAAAGTCTACTTATAAGTCACTATTTTGTATGAGTTATGTTTTCGATATTAAATTGATCTAATGTTAAAAGGTAGTGGTGTTCAAATCCAAACCGATTCAAATTAAAATCATAAATCGATTCGAAAAACCAAAAACAGCTCAAAACGCCACATTGTATATGATATTATGTAAAATACACTCTCGGGTCTAGCTTGTTTCCATCTGTAGTGAGAGAAAATAATTATTACAATAGTTACACCATACCTAAGTTATATATTTTAAGAGAAATGATATTTTTTGTCAAAAAAAAAAATGGAGAAATGATATTTGTAAAATCATTTTGGGATAACCTTCTTCCTTTTTCTTTCATGATAAAAATAACGGAGAGAGTGGATGGAAGAGAGAGTTGAAACACAATAAAAATATAAGTGAGAATAATATTCCAATAATTGTCTCAAATAACTGTATTGTTTATATTGTCTAGCTAGGATATCAAATTGGGTGCCCACATAGCATTCCTATTGAAAAAGGAAAGGGTTTTTGCCTAATATTTTGTCAACAGGTAGTGACGGTTTCCTCTATATTGAAAGCTACATAAATCTAACTGCAAATTATAAACTGAATTAGCTGTTAATTTTCTTGACCAACTAGTCAGATGTTGATTGAATGTCTAGATGAAATAAAAAAATAAATATATGAATAAATAAATAAAAGAATAAGCAAACTAATGTTAGGATGATAACAAGACACTACCACTACCATATCACCCTCGTGAGAATAATTTTATTCCTTTTGTCTCGAATGTTTAATAACCTAGGCAATCAGTGGGTACCACAGAGATTTAATTATGTTCCTACCTCATGAGGATTTCATTCAAATCGTTGTACACTTTTAGACGTTAATGGTCCTTAATTTCAATTGTTTGGTATTAGTTATATCATTGCAGAAAATGGATCAATCAATTTAGCTTAATTCTTTCATTAGTTTAGAAGAATTTGAGTTTGTTTATTTAGATGCAATAATTTTTTGGAGTGCTGGCGGAAATTCCATAATACATACGTGTCTAACATCTAAAGAGAGTAGCATCTAGTTTTGTTTTTCATGAAATACATCGGGGAGTTATGGGTTGAATTACCAATAGCATACATTCGTGATGTATTCGGGATGTTGCTTCTCGCAATAATAAGAATTCGGGATAGTGAGAGCTCTTATTTTTTAACCTAGAAAAATTCGATTATCTTGATGGTCCTCTTAGAGACATATTTCGTAGACATGAACAGTATTATATAATTAGATTAAAAAAGGACAATCTGATGCACTAAAGTATTATATAATTATTTTGCCAAATTACATTTGAAATTTGATTTACAAAATTTGGAAGTTTATTAATTCTGCCTTTTTAAATCAACTCAGATCTTGTCAAACAAACAGTTGCATCTTTGAAAGGACAAGACAAGTGAATGACTTGGGGTGAAGTTGTTTGGATAAAATTGATAAATCTAAAAAAATCAAATCGAGAATTACTCTTTTTTTTTTGGTTTGGGTCAAAAATCAAACATAATATAAGGAAACCAAACTGAATCGGTTCGGTTCTCTCGATTTTCAATAAACGGATGAATAAAAAACACTTAATTTGCACAAAAAAAAATCTATAAGTTTACTAAACCCACTTTGATTTATCCTAGAATAGATCCAACATTTTACTAACATCATCCCTTAAAAGATAGAAATGTATAGAAAAGAAAGAAAAAAACTTTTATTCGTTTACCTGAATATATTCAGATGACTTAAATATAAATATTTAAGTAGTTAGTAAGTGTCACATATAACTTAAGTTAATTATGTTATTTCAACTTAAAATTTTATAAAAGAACTACTAACACATGAGCTAATTATTTTCTTTTGTCTGTGCTCAATTAGTTATTCATAGGTAAAAAAATTTATTGTCTGTGCTCAATTAACTATTCATATAATGTTTACGGAAACTTCATAAATTCTACTTTTAGTATTTAAATAAGGTGAGATCTAGGCTACCTTTGAAAATTCATGGGTAATTTACCCTTAACCAATAGAAAATAGTCATGTGTCTTTTACTATTTTTTTTTTTTTTGTGGAATGTGTCTTCCACTATAACAAACATATTTATTATTTTATTTTCCAAAAATTTAGTATGTATTTTATTATTTGCATATTCATCCATTTTAAATCAATGACATTTTACAAGTTAAACCATCAAATTAAAATGTTCCCTCTAATCCAATCATCACTCTCCAAACTATTTTTTTTTCTCCAATCCAATTGTCACTCTCCAAACTATTTTTTTTCTTCTTTAAAACCAAAGTTTACGAATGGCTTTGCAAAAATTATTAAAAATTTCACCCATGGGAATCGAAATTATTAAAAATTTCACCCATGGGAATTGAACCAAGGTGCTCACACTAACTAGGATCTTACTCCCCAACCACTTGACAAATACATCTTTTATGAAATAATTTGGAATGCAAATATATATATATATATATATATATATATATATATATATATATAAATATTTTTGGTTACAATGCAAATATATGTTATTAGTGAGCAATTGTATAATTTTCTTTATGCAAGTGTCTTATAAACCTAGCTTTAGTAAAAAATAAGTAAAAATTATATGTGTGTATATATTCCTAAAAAAAAAAAAAATATGTGTGTATATATGAAATAATAAATCTTTCCATCCTTAAAAATAAAAAACTTTCTTAATAAAAAAGTATGAATTCATTCATTTGATTTTTTATATTTTAAATATAATTTTTTTATATAAATTCATATTTTATTTAGATTCGATGAACTACAACAATGTTTCATTTGTAATCAATCGAATTGTGAGAATAAATGTAATGTTTCGATTAAATATTTTTGCATTGTATATGTAAAAAAATATGTTAAATATTTGTTTTGTACTCCTTGAAGATTTTATTTGCTTAAATCAGTTAATACAAGTTTTTATGTATCAAGATGAGAAAGTTAATATGACAGTTTTGAAAACTAATAACTATTTTTAAAATATTAACATCAATGTAGTGTTTCAATTATATATATATATATATATATATATATATATATATATATAATTTTATTTGCAAAACATCGTTAAATAATTGCACCACACACGTCACGAAATTTAAATGTTTATATTTGCGGAAGCAAATTTTTATGTACCGATATAAGAAAGTCGATATGATAAAATTTTCAAAACTCGATATTATTTTCTCGATGAGTTACAAGCGTATTTGAAAACAAATAAACTTGAATTCAACAAAATCATATCTTCTACAAAGAGATTCACTACGGAAGCCCTTTTAAAGGAAGTTATTTAAGAACAAATGGAACTTTTTTTACTTCTGGAACAAGTGCAAAAATTTATCATTAGTTTCATATCTTTATTAAACATCAACCCTTGACGGGCACTGAACCTCGCCAAACAACAACCCCTAAGTGGGCTCTGAATAAAGACATGACGCCAACCCAAAGAAGGGCTCTGAGCACGATAATTCGTCATAGATTAAAACACAGGGGGTCCTCTAGAGAGGCTCATCAAGCTAGCTTGAATCCCTTCCTGGGACTTCCCGCCATAGCAATTGTTCTGGACCGGTCAAAGACATGGGCTTAACTGCTTAGGCCCAATAACAAATCAAGCCCAAATGCTGCATTTGGTGAAATTACTCGCAACACACCCCTTTCCCACGGGGGGCGGGGGTGCTCAGAGCAAAGGAGACTAGTTCAAACGTTTTGCAACGTTCGACAACGTCTCTTTACCCACGTTTCCGCGAATATCTTA
Source organism: Medicago lupulina (assembly GCA_958299785.1). Taxonomy (NCBI): domain Eukaryota; kingdom Viridiplantae; phylum Streptophyta; class Magnoliopsida; order Fabales; family Fabaceae; genus Medicago; species Medicago lupulina. The sequence continues at coordinate 80,218,540 of OY283139.1, forward strand.
CCGGCGGTTACACTTCTCCTGATTTCGTAACCGCCGGACACATGTGTGCCATTACAACAGCTCTGCACTCACCAACCTCTATAAATAAGAGGCTCCTTGCAGCCTCCAAGGTAGAAGCTCTTTCACACTCTCACCCTCATTCTGAAACTGTATCTGACTTGAGCGACAGAGTGTCTGCAGGTACACACCTCCCATTCGGTCCAACGCTCACCGGAATATTTCCACCACCGTGAACCACCACATTCAATCAAGCACCGACAGCCACCTTTTGATCATATACGATCAACAATCATTTAAGAAAAGTAGCAACAAGCAACATAGCATCCAAACAGACAAATTCTCCACTTTGCCTTGTCCCAAGTCTCATGTTTGGGGGGATGTGGACCGTCATTATATTCTCAAGGGCTTGGAAGCCCTCCATAAAGGCTTGGAAGCCCTCCATAAAGGCTTTGACGCCCTCCATAAGAGCCCATGAGGCTTAGACGCGCCCTCCTAGGGGCACCACCTCACCTAACTTCAAGAAGTCTATAGAGCTTGGTAAAAAGACCTAACTTCAAGTACGAAATTATTATTTTTTTTAAAAAAAAATTATTATTCAAATTATACAAATAAACAAATTTTTCAATAATAATGTTGATGTAATTTGAAAAGATAATTACGTTATTACAGTTTGAAATCTCAAACGTCAATGCCAAGAACTTACACAAATAATCCAATCTTCAAGGTCTCTTGAAATCGAGCAAACCACCTTTTAATACATAAATGTGTAATTTTAATCCACTAAAATTAAAATCCTAAGATTCGATGATTTTATTAATTAAAATGAGTGAGGGACTAAATCTCACATTTTTTCTAATATGTTCTCGATCAATCTATTAATCTTGCTACTATGCATATAAAATAGAACAAATATTTCTCTTGTACCAAAATAAAATAAAATTAGAACAAATATTTAATGAAATACTAGATTAATGTTGATATTTTAAAAATAATCATGAGTTTTTTAAAATTTTATCATATCAATGCAAAACGGGTATTTCATTAAGGTTATTTTTATCATAACAATCATATGATAAAAAATTTATCATATCAATATATGACCTTTATTCATATAAATACCTTTGTTACTTGTTTGGTTTAAGGTTATAGTCATTTTTTGTTGTTAATAAACCATACGAACAATCTTTTGAACTATCTTCTGATCAACCTTATGAATTCTGACCGGGTTCATAATCTTTAATGTTCTTTAATCACTTGATTTTTGATTTAATTTACACTTTGTTCATGTCTTAGTTAATCACTCAAAAATACATATTAAATACGAAGAAACTATCAAAGGCCATTAATCCTTTAATCATCATGTTTTGTTTATCTTTAAAACATTTTAGGGATTTTGCCTCAATATAGTTTTCAAAATTTTACACATCGACTTTCTCATACCGGTACATAAAAATCTATTTTCGCAGATATAAGCACATAAATTCAACAACGAGTGTGCTGCAATTATTTAAGAATGTTTTGCAAATAAAAAAAAAAGATATTTAATAGAAACACTACGTTAATGTAAATATTTTCAAAATAGTTATTAGTTTTCAAAATTGTCAAATTAACTTTCTCATCTTGATACATAAAAATTTGTATCAACATAATATAAACAAATAAAATCTTCAACGACCACAATGCAAATATTTAACATATTTCTTACATATAAAAGGCAAAAATATTTAATAGAAACATTACATTTATCCAGACAATTTTTGTTTAATACCTTTAAACAGCTCATCTGATCCAAATGAAAGGTCGGACCTAAAATAAATCACAATTTGGTTGATCACAAATAAGACATTACTAAAGTTCATCGAATCTAGATAAACGTATGAATTTATATAAAATAATAATATTTAAAATATAAAAACTCAAATGGATGAATTCATATTATTTTTAAAGAAAGATTTACTATTTCATATATACACACATATAAAATGTTTTTTTTTTACTAAAGCTGGATTATAAGTTACTGCAAAAAACAACAAGTTATTCAAAAAAAAAAATTACTGCAAAAAAAATTGCTCACTAATAATATATATTTTGCATTCCAAATTATTTAATAAAAGGTGTATTGGTTAAGTGGTTTGGGAGTAAGAATTTAGTTAGAGAGAGCACTGTGGTTCGATTCCCATGAGTGATATTTTTAATTTTTAATTATTTTTGCAAAGTCATTCTTAAACTTTGGTTTTAAGGAAAAAAAAGGTTTGGAGAGTGATGATTGGATTGAAGGGAAAATTTAATTAATTTGATGGTTTAATTTGTAAAATGTCATTAATTTAAAATGGAGCGAATATGCAAATAATAAAATACATGCTAAAATTTTGCAAAAAAAAATAATAAATATGATTGTTATAGTGGAGGACACATGACTATTTTTGATTGATTTGGGTAAATTGCCCATGAGTTTTCAAAGGCAATTTAGAAAAAACCTTTAAATAATTAAAAGTATTCAATTTTTTTTTCACTTGTATTTTCAGACGATCCAATCAACAGACAAATTTACATATTATTGGTATAGTTTGGTTCGGTTCACTTGTAAACACTGACAACCAAATTAAACCAAACTTATTTAGATTTAGTCAGTTTGAATTATTATTATTTTAAACATAACCAAACTGAATTGTTACAATCTATGAATAAAGCAAATACATTAGACAAATATGGAGGCCTTATATTATTGAAGTGCACCGTCAAGTGTAGTAATAATTGAGTGAATCACCAATTCGCTTGTTGAAATTGTAGAAATCAATCTATTTTACCCCCTGAAATTTACGAATATGCAAAAAAAAAAATTCCTGATTTTGAACGTCGTCGAGCAAATTGGTCCTTATATTAACCTGTTTCATTAGTGAGTGTGACCTAGGCGTTAATTGGTTATGCAACAAGACCATATGTAATTCAACTCATTGTCACATAATAGAGTTGACAAATTAACCGAATAAGATGTCGGTCTTCTTCTCCCTTGGATGAAAATATGAAACCTAATTTTCTCAATTTTCTCAATTCGAGTAGTTGGAGCTTTAGACAATGAATTCTTCACATGACCTTTGCCAAATACAACCCCTTTAATTTTGTAATTTCCCATTTTTGTCCTTTATTTTTGTTTCTCCTTCATTTTCCCTCCCCCTCTTTTCTTTATTTCTTTTGCTCTGTCCTTGTATTCCCCCTCCTCAATTGCTCTATATTTTCACCTTCATAATAGAGTTGGTCCTCTCAAAGGTGGTGGGGATTTCACTGGTGGTGGAGTTGATGATGTTCTTCCCATGAGTGGTGAAACTAGTGTAGGTCTTCTAAAAGATGGCGACCTTATACCAAAACCGTTAAGATAAATTCTTTTTTTTTGAAGACATCGTTAAGATAAATTCTTAAGTACCTTGAAGTTTGATTGGGTACCGGTATTTTCTAAGCAAAATTTGTTTGACTTTTGAATTTATTTTAAAATAAATTAATACATCATCAGATCATTATTATAAGGAAAAATCAATATTTTAAATTCATTCAATTGATGATATATATGATTTTCATTGAGCTTTTAAGTAAACTTATACTGCTTTCGTGCGTTGATAGAAATCCACTTGCATTATCTATGACTTAGTTTTGAAAAATAAGAAATGATTTCTCTCAAAGATCACAAGGTTTAGAAGCATATTTAAGTTGAGTGCAAAATAAAAAATAATGAATATCTGATAGTTATCTATCGGATGTGCAAAATGGAAATTTTTTAAATGAACATTTAGTAGTTATCTACCAGAGGTACAAAATAAGTTTTTTTTTTTTTAAAAATAACATATTATAGTTAAGTACCAGATTTATTATTATTAAGGACAATTTCATAATTTTAAGGAACCTAAAGAGATATGAGCGGGGGCGTAAAAAGAAATCTTCGTCATCTAATGTTAATTGTTGCAAAAAGTTTGTGTTCTTAGAAAGCCCATATCACCTTTGGACCGTTTCCTAATGTAATAACAATTGGGCTTTATTCTATGGCTATTACTTTTCCCACTATATGGATTACTCGTGCGCCCTATTTTTTTTTTCAAAAATACCCCTGTACGGATTATGTATTTCAAATTAGATTGTTAGTATTTTCCGGATTTTAAAATCCGGAATGCTCTTTTTCCAAAAAAAATTTACTTTAGGCTTTCAAATTCGTAAAATAAAATGCAAATAAACATAAAAAACAGAAATAAAAAGAAACCAAAGATAAAAAAGAACTCATTTTTATTAATATATGAATAATAATTACAATAATGTTGAAGCTTTTTAAGCTTATTACATAAGAACCTAAAACTATTTCTAATCTCCTAAGAGCCTAAGAAGAGGGAGGGGGTAAGCTATACCAGTGGCTCCAACCACTAGTGGAGGGGAAACAGGGGGGAGGAAAAAGGAGGGAGGGGAAGAAGAAAAAAAATGTTGGTGAGGGGAGGGGGCTCTCTAGGGAACAAGAGACCATGATGGTCAACCTTGCACCTAGATAGACCAACCTCAGACCCATACTAACCAACATGACACCTAGACAAACCGCACTTCTTTGCAGCGAGGTGCCATCCCCATTGACCGTTCATACAATCCTTGAAAATTTTCAAATATGCCTCTTTCTATGAAAGACCAACGATGAAAACACATGATTGTAGAAGGAAGAGGAGGAGAGGGTGGGAGATGTTGGTGTGAGAAATGGTGCAGGTATTTATAGGAAGGGAGTGTCAACATAGGTAACATCCTACCATTATTGAAGAGGTTTTTATGAAATCGATCATGTCGGCATGTCAATCGTAACATGTTAGTTGGCAGGCCAACATGATCGAGTTCAAAAACTCCTTTTCGAACACCTTCCCAAAAGATTCATCATTTATGTTTTTATGGTTTTTTTTTAACTCTTTATTTGTCTTATGTTGTTTTTATTTATGTTATGTACCTTTGTTTTATTTTTTCCAAGCCATTCGGATTTTATAATTCGGACAAACTACATGTATTCCGGAATATAAAATCTGAAACCCATCTGTTTATTTTGGACGGTGGCGTTTCACCAAAGGTTAGGACAGTTAATGGGGTGTTTAATGGTTTTTTGGACAGTTGGATTGTGGAAAACATTTTTTTTATGTTACTTATGACCTATGACTAATTTAAGACTATAAAAAGGCTTGAATCTTCAACAATTTCCTATATGTTCAGTATTCATAGATATAAATTGTTTTTTCCTAGATAAAATAAAACCAAATTGTTTTCAATTGAGGATTGGAATATTTCATCTTTTTATGAAAATCCAGCTTTTGTAAATTTAATGTCTGGAAGATAGTAGTACAAACTATATGATGCAGTCACCAACATTTAATTGTTTTGTTGCAAAACCTTACACATCCCTAGTTGAACACTTAAGCTGAATCAACCTCTAACGAGGTAGAGTACTAAATTAAAGTATCCGTCGATGCATAAAGGTCAACATTTGATTTTCTTTGCTTCTGAAAAATGTATTTAGAGCAGTAGATATATGTCGCATTGAGGTCAAACTAAATCTTTCCAAAGACGAGAAAGACAACTACTACTCTCATTAGCTATCCATAAGCTATCTAGGATAGCTAATGAAAACAATCTATAACTTAAATGAAAACAGGTTGATTTTATTTTATCTGTTGTTGTATAAATAGCTTATGCATAAGCACTTATTTCTGCATATGATGTCTACACCTTTGGTGTTGTTCTGTATGAACTTATAAATGCTAAACCAGCTGTAATCAATGATGGACCTCAAGTAAAAGGCCTTGTAGCTGTGGTGATTATCATTTATTTGTGCTAACAGCCGAGTGTTCTTTCGGTTCTGCTGTTTTCTGTTGTCCTTGTTATTATTTGCTGTCATGGCCTATTGTTGGTGTATTGTTCCCTTGCCCTTTTAGGTAATGCTTGTGTCGGGGCCTGTTGTTGGTGTGTTGTTTAGGCTGGCGCGGTCTGAAGGCCCTTTGCAGTTGCTACTGTTTTCCTGGCTTTGGCTAATTTATAAGTGTTAGTTGATTGTTTAGGGATTGTTTAGATGCTTTTGGATTGGCTGGTACTGCTGTTTAGCTATCCATTGTTGATTTTTCTGACATTTTGTTGGGCGCCTACTGTTGTTTGTTGTTAGCAGCTAAGGTTTGTTGGTGTTTTTTCCTGTATGTTCTTAGGTGAGTTGAAGCTGTTGTCGCCTATATACGGTATTTGTAGTCCGTTTCTTTTGGGATCCTTGTATGGCATGTGCAGGAACTCCCCGTTAATATATTATGTTGTTAAAAAAAACTATGACTGTGTGAAGGTTTGAATGCGTAAACTCTCACCTCAATTTTGTTCCTTTATTATTTTGAATTTGTCACTAAAACTTGTGAGTGTTTGAGATGTTTGAATTGTTCAATTAATGTTAATTTCTTGTTTCAATTTTTTGTTTTCCAGAAACTTTGATAACACCTTAATTGACATTTAAGGGTCAAGCAACATTTAAGAATTTCCCTGATATCTCGGTATGGTGGTGATCACTTTTTGCTTGACATGCTAAAGACCATGTATCCTTCATGCGTATCTTAAGCTTGGCAGTTATCTCTAAGCTGAGGCAGATTGTACAAAAGCAATAAGTCTTGACAAAAAGAGTGTGAAGGCATACTTCCGTAGAGGTACAACTAGAGAGATGCTGGGCTACTACAAAGAAGCAACTGATGATTTTAAATATGCCCTTGTACTTGAGCCAACCAACAAAAGGCATGCTTCAGCTGTTGAAAGATTGAGGAATCTAATAATACTCAAGAAGAGTTGAAGGATTTGCAAGGATTTTGAGTTAGGAGGGAGATCAAGATTGAATTTTCCTATATTATGATAATTAGTTTATTATGTTAGTTTTTAGATTGTACAAATATTATTGATATATTTATGGTTTTGTACGAAAATAATTTATGGATTGTATGAATATTATGATGATATATATCGTTTAATTAATTTATGTCTTATTAAATTAAAACTTTATTTCATTAATTTATTTGTGTTTAATAAATTTTATTTCTTTAATTAATATTAAAAAGTGGAAAGGAATCACACAAAAAAGTGGGAAGTACATTACTGGCAGAAATTTCCATCAGTAATACAGATCTGTATAAACATTACTAGCGGAATTTTTCTTCAGTAATGGAGATGTAGTTTTGACAAAGCATTACTGGGGGATTATTCCGCCACTGGCGGAATAATCCCCCAGTAATGCTTTGTCAAAACTACATCTCCATTACTGAGGGAAAATTCCGCCAATAACATTACTGACGCTCATATTACTAAGGGACTCAAATTTGCCACTAATACATATTACTGAGGGTTTTTTGGCATTACTGAGGGATTATTTCTGCCAGTAAAAACCAAAATTCTTGTAGTAAAGGAGACGATTAAGAACATATACAATATCTTGATAAAGAAATACTTATTTTTATGTCTACTTTGGGATTTGCCTCCTCTTCTTTCTCTACTACTCAATATAGTTAAAATCACTTAAGACCACGCAAAAATATATTAAATAAATTTTTTATGAGGTACTAATAAACTTGTTATTTTCTTTGATAATGAAGAATGCTACAACATGTCATGTTTGATTAGTTTTTTTCTTCGTCTGAACTTGAACTCAAGATCTCCAACTCCTTATCCCTTAATTCAAGCTAGTTGAGATACTCAACCTACTCTCATAAACAAATTCAGAATTTATGCTGATACCGTTTAGTTGAATTATATTTAAACACAAAAATATATTTTGTTAAATTAAAACTTTATAGGGGACCCTTGTAAACAAATAACTCGTGTTTCAGCAGTACCTTTTTTGAGTAACAAAAAGAAAGACAAAAAACACTACCACCGGTGCATTTGATAAACTCCTCGGATCATTGTTTTCAACTGTACAAACATCCATCCAATCAAAACCAAATGTCAAAAAGAATTATGATACCCGAGACAACAATACTATAAAACCCATATATAATACTGAAAAAAAAAAAAAAAAAACCATGTGTAAGGGAAGCCAATCTAATGTTTGCAATGAACACTTACCAACATTTTTCTTTAATATTCAACTCACTATAGTTGCCATCATTCTTCATTAATTCATCCCAACATTTCCTTCATCAAAGAATGTATGTATACATAATAACTGTAAAACAAACAAACAACTACTTCATCCGTTATGAATTATAAGCAAATTTGATTTTTTAGATTCATTCATTTAATAATGTATGTGGTTCATATTTGTTTATAATTCATAACGGAGGGAGTATTTAACAATAGCATCATGCTAGTCCAGCCTCCAATCCATTGAATGTATCATAAAGAGGCATATTTAGTGTCTCCGGCAGATAAAACGCAAACATCCCACCTAAAATCCCGCATACTGCAAATACTCCAAAAGGCAGCCAACTGCCTAAAACGACCACAAAAGGCGCCAAAATTGCTCCCATTTGTGCGGCTTGTGTCGCACTTCCTAGTGCTGCATTCCTCACCACTGTGGGAAACAACTCCGATGTGTAAATAAACAACAAATTATAAGTTCCCGCCATTCCGAATATCCCTAAAACACCACATACCAATTTAATTACTTTCCACACCCCTATATTACCCATAAAACTCCCCAGCAAACAAAAGAATCCACTAAACCACATTGTCCCTATTGTTAATGGTTTCCTTCCAAATCTATCCAACAACACTGCAGTTATCGTGAATGCTGGCATCTCTGCGACCGCATTTAGAAGCACATTCATGTAGAGGTTGGTTTCAAGGTTTGTAACGTTTAAGCTAAGACCATAATACACCACCGATGCTAAGAAGTTAAGAGCTATTGCTAGAAATAACCTAATACGTGTAACTGGGTAGCGAATCACATCAATGATGGATCCAACTTGTGCATCCTTGTTTTCCACGTAGCTAATTAGGTTGTATTCAAGATCACTTGTTGATTTTTTTGAATTTGATACCTCTTCATCAAGTGCAAGGACAACTCCGTCTGGAAGGTGTTTCCCATTGTAAGAAGCAATGGTGGACATGAGTGTAGTCGCTTCGTTTATTCTTCCTCGAACAAGATACCATCTTGGGGACTCAGAGATGAAGGGAAGGACAAGGATTATATATAGGATTGAAGGTATGGAGGAAACAATGTAGAGTGTGCGCCATGTTTGGAAGGTGTAGGCGATGCCAGAGAGAATTGCTATGCCGCTCGAGAAGAAGTAGAATGTGGACATTCCTGCCATGCCACGTTTTGATGGGCCAATGGGCTCGGTGGCAAGGACGAAGGCGCAAAGGCCAACACCGCCAGTGCTGAAACCGGTGAGGAGGCGGAGGAGGACATAGATCCAATAATTAGGGGAGAATGCCGTTAAGCAGCCAAATATGGTGTTTAGGGCACAAACAACTATGAGAGAACCCTTTCTTCCTAGAGATGAATCTGAAAGGTGTCCAAATACTCCAGCTCCTGAGATGAAAACATAAAAGTCATAAGTTGTTTTTATGTCATGATTATTCAACAATTAGAAAAGGTTGTAATAGTAGTATATGTATTGGTATTAAGTTTTTTTTAATAAGTATATACAATTTATGGATGAAAATAATAAAAAGTAAAAATAAACGAGACTTTCATGGAACAAGACAAATGTATTTGTGACGTAAATTGATTGATATTGGTTCTCATACATAATTAGCAAATTGCTCAGTATATATTACTCCGGTCCTATTTATAAAAGAAATTTAGGTCTACAAAAGTTAATGTATCTGGTTAAAAAATTGGCCCAAATACATTAACTTTTGTTGACCCAAATGTCTCTTGTAAATAAGATCGAAAAAGTATATATTTTTTGCTAACGTTTCAATGAGTGGTTGTTGTTATTCTCCTAATTTGTTGGTGAGTGAGTGTTATCTACACTCTCTTTAGAACGCTCTCTCTAACATTTGTTATTATATTGGATGAAACTCATATAAATTTTACACTTTAAAAGTTGATCTCACATAAAATAATAATAAGATCCATATAAATTTCATCTAATAAAAAAAACAAATGTTACATAGTAGAAAGAGGAATGCTAGCAACACACCTTATAACACACACTTTTTGATTGGTTAAAATTCACATGGGTCCCACCAAATTACGTGGGTCCCATATAAATTTGGTGGGTCCTATGTGAGTTTTAACCAATCAAAGAGAATGTGTTAAAAAGTGTGTGTTAGAAGGTGGGTTGCTAGCATTTCTATAGTAAAAAATAAAGGTATTCTTGATATTTCTCTTTGTTGGACCGATAAATAAAGTGAAAGTGAAACATACATTGGCACGATTCCATTCCATAAGAAAGATTCTTTCTCTCACATAATATCCCCGCAAGATACCACTAAAACCCATATTTTCTACAATATTGGTTAAACTATATTTAAAAATCTCAACAACTAATTTGGTGTGCTGAAGGACACTAAAGAACTAACTAGAAGGAAGTCCAAAGTTCAACCCTAGAAACTAATATAACCCACTAACATTTTTCTATCCAAAATATAAAACTTGTAACAAATTATAACACAAAGTCTAGTACACAATATTTTATAACTATACATGCATGTAAACAGATTTAATAATATCTATAAGTTAATTTAAATATAGTATCAATTTCTAACGTCAATATAAAACTGTTAGTAAAGAAGCAAGTTTATATTTTGAATTTTACATGCATATCCCAATCTAAAACCAAAACATTAATCACTATATAGTATATGGTGCATATTTTTAGTTTAACTTATGATCATCAGAATATATATAGTAAGATAAGACAAACCCCTAGTAACATTTTATCCCCGTTATGTTTGAATAATAGTTAGTCGACACACAAGTTTCATGGATATATACAAACAGAAATATAGAAATACACAATGGATAGCCTACGCAACTGTTTTATTAGTATTATTATCATTATCATTATCATTATTGTCTAATTATATTATTTTGCCTCAAAAGTTGTTGTCCACTAGTTCTTTGAAATTTTGCAACCAAATTAGAACCCCGTGGAACTCGTAAACTAATTAAATTACTAAAAATTAATCGAACTAGCATGACGACAAAGAAAAAGTGAAAGGTATGCTGTGGTCCTTTTCTCTTTCGGGTTTCTTAGACTTTAGTACTTCCCTCAAGTTGCACGTTCCTTATCAAAAAAAAATTGATGTCTTGTAAAATATAATAAATAATAATATAGAAAAGATTTTCTCAAAATGGACTGTGTGGAGGGAATGAAAGATTTTCTCAGGGTCACTCATTATAATTTTGCAAAAGATACAAAATGTAGTTCATAAAAGTGAACATAACACAACTTAATAAAATGAAAAGTTAGCATTTTTTTTAATAAGGAAAATTTATTTAAGAAATTAACTACTGTTTAGCAAAGCTGTACATGTCAGTCACGCCTCATCTTTTTTCTTTTCTTTATTTTTTATCTATCCCTATGTTCTCACCTTAAAGAAAATTATGAATACATTATTTATTCTCATGATAGTCTATAAACTATTCACAGTTAGCTATTACTTAATATTCCCTCATAAAAAACAAAGCTAGCTATTGATAATTTTAAAAATAAATTTATAGCCTGTATAAGGACAAAATTTCGAGTTAAGATTGTGAGATTTCTTTAATTAATAAAATAAAAAGTTCAACAATTTTTCCGTTTTTCAACAAACGACAGTTGTTTTTTTTGAAAACTTTAATTATTCAAAAACTTTAATCATCAATTGGTTGAGTTAAATGCAGCCTCACCAACGATATATTATGAGAATTGAAATATGCAGTGTAACCATTTTTACACTTCCCCTAGTCAACATTGACCACAAATGAAAATTTTGCATACAACGAATTTACGTTGTTTGTGGACCATCACTAAATTATGAAATTATTAGTGTCTCCGTGCAAAACTAATTTTTAAAAGATATTTAGGTGACATTGAATTTGGTACCTTTAACTTGGTGACATTTATTCTATTTAGTATTTTTTTCTCAAGTATTTAGTATATTGAGTTTTTCTTTAAAGTATTTAGTACTCCCTCCGTCTCTTAATATAACCCCCCTTTTGTTTTTTTTTTTCCCTAAATATAACCCCCTTTTCAAATTACAACACACATTAATTATTTTTTTCCATAGATACCCTTATTTAATACTACTACTAATTCTAAAAGTACAATAAATTGACTTTTCACTTTATCTCTTTAATGAGGTTAATTTTGTAAAATTGTACTATAAAACAGACACATTAACTACACCAACAACATTTCTTAAGAAATGTGAAAAAAACAATAGGGGGTTATATTAAGGGACGGAGGGAGTATATTATTTTTTTTTGAATAAAAGTATTTAGTATATTGATAAATGAATGATTAAAAAAATATTTTGATTGAAGAGTATGATTAATTAAAAAAAAGATAAAGACAAAATCATCGAAATCAAAGTCATTCAAGTTGGAACAGAGAAAATTAGTTAAAGTAGGATTTTTCTTTTGAGTGTAGTGAATAGAACAATTGGATAAGTTTCCCTAAGAAAAATCGGATAAGTAGAAATTCATAAATAGGACCATTTTAGGAAAAGAAAAAAAAATATTTTATTAATATTCTGATAAATAAGATTAACAAATATTTTCCTCTAACAAAAAAAGATTGTAACCCAAAAAAACAAAAAAAGATAAACAAATATTTTATGTGACATTATTAATATAGGACAAATGAAGTAATTAACATAAAAATATTAGCATATCTTATACATTAAATTCAATTAATGAATCTTGACCAGGAATTTTTTTTTGAATTAACGAATAAGCGTAGTTAGAATGATCACATCCGCTCTAGATGATTAGTCTCATAACATGTCTAAGTTCATAATGATCATAACCGTTCTCGATGATTAGTCTTATAGCAGGTCTAAGTTCATATCTAACTTTAAGGATATATTGGTTAGATTTAAATAGCCTCATAGCATTTTCTCTTGGTTGCATTCATTTTATCTTTTAATTTCAATAAAAGATAAACCAATTATCCCAAGAAAAAAAACAATAATAACCAAATAAAAAAAACAAAATGTAGAAGATAGGAGAAAAGTGAGTGAACTAACCAATCATACAACCAGCAAAGAAAAGAGCTTGAACAAGTCCGACCTTAAACTTATCACCACAAATCAAATTCCATTCAGACACCGTAGAAGCATCTTTTCCGACGATCCACTGCCACGATGACGACGCCATATCGCAGACACTTCCACCGGCGGAACACCCCATACCTTCAACACACTTCCAATCAGGTTCCCTATCAGCAAAAATCATAACCATAGTATGAAAAGCTTCCAAAGCCCAAGCAAGACTTGTGAGAATGAAGTGTTTCAGCTGCCATTTTCCAAACTCACCACAGTATTTCTCAAGCATCTCATCGATGCAGATTTTTTCAGTTTCATTGGAAGTTTTTGATGATGGTGGTAAGATCGGTGAGTTGAGATCATCGGGAAGGGAAGAGAATGTAGCCGACATCGGTAGTGTTGGGTGTGTTTTGCTTTGGAACGTGGGTTGGCAGAGAGTGTCAGTTCAATAATATTATATAAGACTGGTCCAAGAAATTTGTGAACAAAATGGATTTGGTCGAAAATTTAAGAATATTCTCAACTCAAATAAAGAGACTATATTTATTAATTTCAACAATAATAAATACTCCCTCCGTCCCTTAATATAACCACCTATTGCTTTTTTTCACATTTCTTAAGAAATGTTGTTGTTGGTGTAGTTAATATGTCTGTTTTATAGTACAATTTTACAAAATTAACCTCATTAAAGAGATAAAGTGAAAAGTCAATTTATTGTACTTTTAGAATTAGTAGTAGTATTAAATAAGAGTATCTATGGAAAAAAATAATTAATGTGTGTTGTAATTTGAAAAGGGGTTATATTTAGGGAAAAAAAAAAAACAAAAGGGGGGTTATATTAAGGGACGGAGAGAGTATATATAAACTTTGACAAAAAAAAAAAAAAATATAAACTTTTATCTTTTTCAAAGACATTCCTTAAAAAAAATAAAAAAATTCAAGGACATCAAATTGTTATATCATTATAGGGTTAATGTTATTTATAAAGATAAAGAATTTATTATCATATTTTGTATATTGTTGGTCTCCTTAAAAAAGATAAATATAGTTTGTTACAATATATAAGTGTAAAATATTTATACTTGTAATTTTGATCAAAATCAAAATAACTTTAATCAAAATCAAAATTTTATAAATAATATTGTTCACAATTTATGATTATTGGCGGAAATAAAAATTGTGGATAGAAAGATACCGGGTGGTCGGCTAAACGCTAGTTATTATAAAAAAAAAATATTTAAAAGGATAATTAGAATATTAAAAAGACTATCTCAAAATTCCTTATCCACTTTATATATATATATATATATATATATATATATATATATATATATATATATATAGATAGATAGATAGATAGAATAGATGAGAAGCGTTTTTCATGATGTTTCGAGTTTGATTAAAAGTATACGTATGAATATGTGTCAATCAAATTATAACAAACTCAACAAATCATGTTTATCTATTTCAATGACAAAAAAATATTGCAAATATATCTCTAATAAACTATAGCAAGTATAATAAAAATCCTTATATTTTTTAATGACACTAACATTATTACATTATTGTAAGAAAATTTATTTACATAGATGTTTGTGTCTTTAAAATTATAAAATACCCAACAAATCATATTTGTTTTTTTAAAATGACACCAACAATATCTAAAAGAATCAAGATAGAAAATATAATATAAATCTTTATCTTTTTATATGATACTAACATTATAACATTATTATGAACTATTTTATTTAAGGGCATAATTGGAATAATGAAAAAACAACCCACAATTATCTATCCCATTTATATAATAGAAGAATGTATATAAATATATTAGTAATTTAATTGAATTTAATTATTTTGAAAAATAATAAATGCAAAAGTTATTAAATCATTTTTAGTAAAACATTAGTTATTAAATTATCCAAATAAAGTTTTTTTTTTATCTATTCTATATATAAAGAAAACTACCCCTTTCAGCACATTTTTGGGTTGGAATTTTCTTTCCAAAAATACCCTTAATTTTAAATACAAATAGCCAATTATAAAATAACACGTGGATTAATAATGAATGTCACTAATTGTCACTGTTAACCCTCTTTTACCACCGTTAACCACATATCAAACTTAGAAAAAGTTTGAAAATTATATTTACATTCTTTATGTCTCTTCTCATGAATTCAAATTGATCCAGAATTCATCATAGTATCCTCTGATCACATCTCATCACCTCTAAAAAATTAGAAAGTTCCAAGACTCAAGAACTTGATTAATACTTCTGAAGCACCATTGAATGGAATATCTTTAAGATCCACTTCATGAATTGAATATCTTTCTGTTTTATCCTTCGAGCAATTTACTTTCCGCCAACATTACAATTCAAGCTTTGTTTTTACTTTTTCTGTTAGAAGAATGAATGAATCGGAATTTGAGAAAATCAAAGGTGAACAATAATCACTTATGCAAAAAATAAATCCAAAGTTTATGTTTTTTCCTGCTTTATTTTTCACGAGTCTATGAGTTTTTTTTGATTTTTTTAAACAAAAATAATAGCCGATGAGGATTGGACTATAAATCCTCTAAAAAAAAGATTAGTAACAAACGTGAGAAAAAATAGTGTTAAAGATTGAACTTTAAATCCTTTAAAAAAAGGTTATTAACAAACATGAGCAAAAATTAATGCTAAAAATTGGACTTTAAATCCTCTAAAAAAATATTAGTAACAAACGTGAGCAAAAAATAATGTTAAAGATTGAACTTTAAATCCTCTAAAAAAATATTAGTAACAAACGTGAGCAAAAAATAATGTTAAAGATTGGACTTTAAATCCTCCAAAAAAAAATTAGTAACAAACGTGAGCAAAAAATAAGGTTAAAGATTGGACTTAAAATCCTTTAAAAAAAAGATTAGTAACAAACGTGAGCGAAAAATAAGTTAAATATTGGACTTTAAATCCTAAAAAAAATGATCAGTAACAAACTTGAGCAAAAAATAAGTTTAAAGATTGGACTTTAAATCCTTTAAAAAAAATTAGTAACTACCGTGAGAAAAAAAATAATGTTAAAGATTGGACTTTAAATCTTAAAAAAAAAAATTAGTAACAAACGTGGGCAAAAAATAATGTTAAAAATTGAACTTTAAATCCTCGAAAAAAAAAGATTAGTAACAAACGTGCGCAAAAAATATTGTTAAAGATTGAACTTTAAATCCTCTAAAAAAAAGTAGTAACAAACATGAGCAAAAAATATTAATAAGTAGGGTCCTCACACTCCATAGTTCGTTCACACATATTTAGTTTTTCTCAACCTCTCTCAGTTCTCTGCATCAGAATTCATAATTAACCTGTAAGTATTTTTTTCCCTTTTCTTTCATGTTACAACTAATCAAAGTCTCTCTCAAAAAAAAAACTAATCAAACTCGATTAATTTTATAGATTATTTGACTTTGATGGTTTTTAATTGATTATGATTCAAGTTGTTTACGATTAATTTTAAGGATTATTTGATTTTCAGCCATGGTCAATTATATGTAGCTTTATCAAAAGGAGTTTCTCAAAATTCAACAAAAGTTCTCATTAAAGAAGGGAAAATAAAAGGTGAAGATGGAGACTTTACGAAAAATGTAGTTTTAAATATATTCTTTTATCACAATTATAGCAATGTTTCTTTTACATAACATGTCATTTATACATTTATGTTATGATGTTACTAATTACTATTAGAATAAACAATAAATGATCATTATTTTATAATATGCAGGCAAACTAAAATATGTTGAGTTTATAAATAATTTTGTTATATGCCTTGACAATATTTTGTTTATAAATCAAAATATCAATAATTTCCATTAAAATTTAAAAAATTTAATCAAAATTATATAAACAAACGTAATAAAATAATCACATGCATTAGCGCAGATGATAGAGCGGACAGACGGACAAGATAGTGCCCGTCTTTCCGCTAGTGTATTAATAAGGTTTAGAATTAAATTTTGTCAAAAAAGAGGTTTAGAATTAGTAATTTTTATTTGTTTCATATATTTTTTAGTGCATTTTCTATATAATTGAAACTATTAACAAAAATACATATTTGCAAACGATATTTTCAAATATTTTCGAACAAGTTTTAATGTTATCTATTAAAAAATAAATATATACTATACATACTTAAATTTCTTATATAAACTAGCAAAAAGACAGGCATTCACGCTGTCATCTTTCCGCTCTTTTTATTGTGCTAATGTGTGTGTGTGTGTCTATATATATATATATATATATATATATATATATATATATATATATATATTTGTGACTTTCAAATATAACAAACTCAACAAACGATATTTATCATTTTTAATGAATAATATAACAAATATAATAAAAATTCTATCTTTTTTAATAACACCAACAATATCATTATTATAAGAAAATTTGTTTAAGGATATAATTGAAATAACAAAAAAGCCAACCCAAAATCCTTCCAAAAGGGGCTATTTTCTTTATATATACTAGCGAAAAGACGGACACTCCGTGCCCATCTTTCCGCTTTTTTTTATTGCGCTAATGTTTTAAAATTATGAACTGTATTTTTCTTTTATGAAATTTTGGTTTTGATTAAAAGTAAATATATATATATATATATATTTGTTAATTATCAAAGTTTGTTAATTCTCAACAATGTGGTAGTGACAATTATCAAGGTCGATTAATTTTCATAATCCTTAAAATGTTTGTTTGGCATAGTTTTTTTTTCCTAATGTGGGAACGAACTATGAATTGTGAGGACCCTACTTATTAATATTTTTTGCTCACATTTGTTACTAATCATTTTTTAGAGGATTTAAAGTCCAATCTTTAACAATATTTTTTGCTCACGTTTGTTACTAATATTTTTTTGGAGGATTTAAAGTCCAATCTTTAACATTAATCTTTACTCACGTTTGTTACTAATATTTTTTTTAAAGGATTTAAAGTCTAATCTTTAACCTTTTTTTTTTTGCTCACGTTTATTACAATTGATCAAAGGCGAAGGAAGAGTAACTTATATTAAGAAAATAATAAAATAATGAAATAATATGGAAATACTGTTTTTTGTGGAAGGGATATGAAAATACTTGTCAATCTTTGTCGGTTGTATTGTGGGGAACAACACAGATGTACAACTTCTTCAAAAAAAAAAAAAACAGATGTACAACATAAAAGCGGCTGATAAAAAACTAACATGAGTTTTTGTTTCGTGCTAGATTTTTGTTAGTTTGATCAGTGGTTATCTGAGATAAAGAGGGTTAACGGGGAAGATTAGTGACATGAATTAGCAATCCACGTGTTATTTTATAAGGAACTGTGTGTAATTTTTTCCTTAAATTAAATTAAATTAAATTTATTCTTATCTATTTGTTACATGTGTTACTTGTATTTAAAATTAAGAGTATTTATGGAAAGAAAAGTCCAACCCAAAAGTGTACTAAAAGGGGTAGTTTCCTTTATATATAATATATATAGTATATATTTAACAAAAATGTATCCTTCTAAATAGTATCTTTGAAAACCAAATTTTAATGTAATATATGGTATGATATGATCTCCAACTTTCACCTCTAAGGTATAACTACTTCACCTTCGGCAACAATTATATTCCATGCACTCTATCTTGCTTCTTCTCATTTGGAAGCCATACACTTCTAAGACTTATCTTCATGTCTCCAACCTCCTATTTAATTCCTCAATCGACTCTTCAAGTAAGCCTACATCACCTGCAAAAAACATATATCTTTGTGATAACTCTAAGATGTGTTCCTAAAGTACATCCAAAACTAAAACTAAAGTAAAAATTTAAGGTCTTAAGGTTGACCCCTTGGTGCAATCCTAAGGTTGACCCTCGGTGACCCCATTTTACTTTCTCACTCTAGCACAAGCTCATTCATACATATCATTGATAGCTCTAATAAAAGAGATCCTTATCCTTATCTCTAATATAAGAAATCTTAACCATTTTCTTCTTTAGGGATTTTTGTAAAATATATTTAGGCACTCTATCAAACGCCTTCTCCAAATAAAAGAGATCCTCATCCTTATCTCTAATATAAGAAATCTTAACCCTTTTCTTCTTCAGGGATTTTTGTAAAATATCTTTAGGCACTCCATCAAACGCCTTCTCCAAATCAATGAAAACTAAGTGTAAGGGTTTTTTTTTTTATGTGTATGATATGGGTCTATCACATTCGAAATAAGTAGATTTCTTCTAGTGTTGACCTCCCATGTATAAAACCAAATTGAATATCAGTAACTCGAGTATATTTTCTTGGTTTCCATTAAATCACATTTTTCCATACTTTGCACAATTATGTTTATCACCATTTGTATTATAGATTAGAATTTTTTTTCTTCTTCTATTCATCTAACATTTTCTTTGTCCTCATGATTTCATTAAAAAATTCAGTGAGACACTCACAATTTCTCTATCTCCAAGAATTTTCAACATTTCAATAGGTACAATGTGAGGACAATCTGTCGTGTCGTTTGTCTTCCTTTTCAACTCTTGTTTTATGTTGTTTTCTTGAATCCAACGTAGTAGTTATAGTTTCGATCCTTCTTTATAATGTCTAGTCTTTTAGAGTCTGGAGATATCTCATATCCTTCATTAAATAAGTTTTGGAAATACTTATTCCACCTATCATTTATATCTCATTCCCAAACAAAAACTTTCTCCTTTTCATATTTCACACACTTCACTTGATCTAAGTCTCTTATTTTTCTTTCTCGTCCTTATCAAGATTATATATAGATTTTTCTCCCTACTTGGTGCGTAAAGACGGGTATAGTCCGTCAAAAAATTGATTTCATGCTTTGTTAAACGCCTTCTTGGTCTCTTTCTTAGTCATCTTATTTTTTTTTTCCATGTTTCAGTATTTTTACACCTAGACCAATAATTAAAACATTCTTTTAATTTGAACTTTACTTTGAACATTGTCTTTCCACCACAAAGATTTTTTACCCTTAGGTTCAAAATATCTTTATTATCCCAATATCTCTATTGCTACTTTTTAAATCTCATTTACCATCTTGTCCCATATATCATTTGCGCTTCTTGTTGTTGCCTAAAACCTCCCTGTACGACCTTATGTTAGAAAATCCTATGTTTTTCACCTTTTAAATGCCACCACTTGATCCTTAAGACCCCACTATGGCTTCTTTTCTTTTCTCTCATTTTAACCCTTACATCCATAACAAATACTCTATGTTGACTCGTCAAACTCTATCTTGATATGCTTTTACAGTCCAAATAATTCTTCCTATATGATTTTCTAGCTAATAAGAGAGAGATTCATTTGAGAACATGTCACCCCACTACTGTATGTGATAAGATGCTTCTCTTTTTTCCTAAAACAAGTATTATCTACAGTAAGATCAAAAGCCGACGAAAAACCTAGGTTACATTTACCCTCCACATTTATCTCCCAGATACCGTAGTCGTCATGCAAGCCCTCAAACCTATCGGTGCACTTCCTACATACCTACTGATAGTCGGATTAGGAAAGTGTACAAAATTGTTTACTAAGCAATAAAGTGTAAGTAGAGTATCGTATCCACATAGATTGTCGTTTCAATTTAATATGTTTGCAACAGAGCAAAGTTTACATGTTTTGATGATAGAATGTTAGTGGCGGTTAAGATTCTTTGAATCCCCTCTATTTATTTGTCGGAATTAAATAATAGTCAAGTCAGTATTTCTAGTAGACTATTTAAGTGATGATTTTGTTGGGACATTAAACCTAATGAGCTGTCAAGTTGCATCTGTTGGTCACAAGGTGATCCTTACGTGTGGGGTCTTACTCTCTCACAGATGTCGGCCGGTCCCTCTATTTATTTGTGTGTAGTATGGGAAGCAACATTCATCCGTCTAGCCAGTCAAGGAAAATTTCCATAGGAGTTATGGCAGAATCAAAAGCCAGCTCAAGAAGTGGACCTAAGAAAGGGTACGGACCTGTCGTATCAAATACAGAAAGGGTAACCTCTAAGATGGGAAATATCAACACTGGAGAAAGCCAGGGTGTTTCCTGATTTAAAATGCAAGTACTATTAGCCAATTCAATTTACAAAAATGTCTCATAGGTTGGACCTCTAATTATCTCTATTCACTTTTTTTCAGGAAGACAAAAAATTGTTGAGTCTTTGAAGAAAACAAAGAGAAACATAATCGTTGAATAGAGAATCTGCATTGATACTATGGCAGAAGAAGACATATACACACAAGATGGAACCATTAACATTTACAGAAAACCTGCCAACAAGGAAAAGACTGGAAACTGGAAAGCTTGATGGTTCATTCTTGGTATACGATTAATCTTTATAGAAACAATGTTGTGTAAACTTTGCATAATGTATCTGAATGTTTGTATATATGTTTACTATATAGCTTATTCTAAAACTGAGTTTTTGTTCTAAAGCTATATCTAAGGTTTGTTGTTTTCATTATAACTTTGTTTTTGCCAATATCATTGTGATAAAAGGAAAAAAACTCAGTTTATCTTTTGGAGGTTTATTTGTATTTTCAAGGTTCTGTTTGTACGTTTCTAGAACTCACTAAGTAGCAAAACTCCAATTCCACAGTTTCTCTTATTGTGATAGTGTTATATTATGTCTATTGGATGTTACATATAACATAAGGTCATCTAGAGACACAATTTTGTGAGTGAGTTTTCACATAATTTTTTGGCTAAAGTGCACTTTTCACCCCTTAAGCTTCAAAAAGTTGCGATTTTGGCCCCTTATTTAAAAAAATTACAATTTTGGCCCATTTCGTTCCAAAATTGCTGGGAAGACGCCACGTGTCCCAAAAAAGGGTCATAATCGCAACTTTTTGAGAAGATAAGGGGTCAAAAGATCATATTTCCCTTATGTTAGGGGGTCAAAAGAGCATATTTCCCTAAACATAGGGGTCACTTTTGTCATTTTTTTTCATAGAGGCCAAAATCGCAACTTTTTAAAACTTAAGGGGGTGAAAAGTGCATTTTAGCCTAATTTTTTTTGTAGCAGGCCAGTTTTGTGTTTCGCAATATGGGGTTTAATTGGATAGTGTAGCTTCTGCTTTTTGAGCAGATTTTGGAATTAATTAGCTGAGACTCTCTCAAGGTTCTGTGAATTTCCATTTGTAATCTCTTGTAATTATCTGTAGTTGTTAACTTAGTTTGGATGAGTTTAGTGTTATATGATGGCTGCTCTTTCTATTTGACAGTAGCAGCCCCTATCTTTGTGAGTTATTTCATTGTAGTGGTTAGATTGGTGGGAGTTTTGGTGATGTATTTTAGGTCCTGTTTAGGGTTTTGTTTTTTATGCATGGTGTCCCATTTTCATATAAGCATATAACTTGATAATCAGTAAAAATCATTGCTTGACTAACTGAGAAATGAGTAAAACAACAGGGAGAGATTACACTCCTTTTAATAGCTTAAAGGCACACACAAACACACAAAATATAAAAAACACACAACATCATTGAACATGATTGTACCTTGGTTTTCTTTTCATAATCTTATTTGTGACATTGACTAGGAAGGCACTTATCCCTTGGAGAACAATACCAACATTGACTTTATTTAAGATATTGTATTTAAGTTTTATATGATGTTTATATCTGTGGCTACTTCAACAACACCAGTGCTCTTCCAGCAAACAACTTCCCTTATATCGCGTTTTGCAGAAATTATGCCTAATACGACGATATTATACTCATCTAAGTCAAATGACAAAAATATATTGAATTAAGAATTTATGGCCGAATTACATTGCCATCAACAATGGGTGATTCACAAGAAAAAAATCGTCTTTAGATAGATAGATAGATAAGACGGGCAAGAAATCATATATTCTACCATTATAAAGCAAATTTCAATTTTTCAACAATCCTTGACTGTATCTAGAAATTTCACTACAAGCAAGACAGATATACTAAGTAACCGTTTGTCTATCGGTCAAAAAGCTAGCTCATATTAACAACTGCTGTATCAAACAATTAATTAGTTAGTTGGTTAGTTTGTTATGTGATCAATTTTTTTTAGTTTGGTGCACACAGTTCTGACATCTTGCTAAACCTTGAGAGATGAGAATTAAATTTGAGATCCTTTATGATAGAGGTGAAATTATTGTTGGTCATTCCTTTTTTATAAAAAGATTTTTTTTTTTGGAAGAATAAACTTGCATGTGTTTCAATTTTTGTTATGTAACTTTTTGCCATTCCATGGCTAATATGGTGAGTTGCATTTTGTACATGAACCTTACATAATAAGATGTGTTGATAAACTAAAAAAAATCCAAAGCAATCAATGAATTATATTGGAGCCTGACCGTTAATTATGGTGTAGTGTAGAGGAGCTTAAGTGAGTTGTTCTAAAGTAGATATTTGCTGTTGAACTATTTGAACTTCTGTTATTTTGGACTGTAATCTTAAACTACCTTGTCTTTGGGATGCCATCTGTATCTATTTGTTCATTTTGTTAATGTGAATATAGGAAAAAAAATCTCTTTTTAGTTAGTTTATGACAATGACAATCTCTTTGGTACTTTGAGCACCTCCAATGGTGAACTTTAGCGATGGTTATTTTGTGGGCCCTATTATGCCAGATAATCTTGTAGCTACTCATTCATTTTTCACTCCAATGGTAAACATTAAAATACTTATATTGGGTCCCACAAGTTTACCACTCATATTAATATTTTATTTTCTTTTAGTTCCACTCTTTCAACTTTTCAACATTTTAGCCTTGAGAACCGTGACAGTTACTCCAATGAAAACTTTGGTAAAATACTCTCCATTTGCAAACTACATGCCGTCGTGTTGGAACAAAATGTGTTTAACACTACCTCTTGAGAGTTTTGATGATAACAATGTATAAAAAATTGTCAATTGGATATGCTAATATTTGTTCAAGTGTACAGGACCATAGACAAAAATTTGAGATCATTATTAAGTTCTGGAAGAACAAAAGAGAGCAAAGGAATCAACAAAAAGGAAGCTTAAAAGTGTCTGAAGAGAACTACTCCTGAAGTCAAAGTGCTCCTGAAGACAAAGTGCTCCTGAAGTGATGACGTCATCAGAAGCAAGTTCATCAGAAGCATCTCATCAGAAGCTGAAGATCACCATAAGTTGTAGTTCATCAGAAGATGCAAGACTTAAAGCTTCAAAGGCTGTTCAATGGATTTAATCTCGTCTAAGCATTGCAGAAGACTAGAAGAGTGAAGCAACAGCTAAATCAAATGAATCTAAAGGCATTGGATGTTTGTTCTTTGAAGAGCGTTGACAAAGTACAATTGTACGAAGTGTACAACCAATACCTCCACTACTCAGAATGTGTCTCTACTACAAGACAAGAAAAATAGCTACGCCTACAACAATGTTCCTACAGACTTGGAATGGAATTGAAATTGATCCTTCATAGGACAATAACCATATCAGGCAAAAGATCATTGGTGATTGATCAAAGCTTCAAACGACTCTTTTTGATGTGCTGGCAATTCACAACATCTCTCTCACACCTCTATATAAAGGAGTGAAGACTTTGAGAATTGTAAGAGAGACTCAACAACATTTTGAAAGCGCCAAAACTCTGTCAAAATTTGTCTATATCAAAAGTTCACTTAGAATTTCTTATCAAAGTTCATATCTTAGAAATTCTAGAGTCTTAAGAGTCTGAATCTGATTTGTATTGTGAACACCACTGATTGTATATCAAGTGTTCAACTTCAAACATTTTTCTTTGTAATTCTGTTTGATTAGAAGTCTCTTGCAGTTGTGCTTGAGCATAAAAGTCTCTTGATTGTGTTCAGGAGCATAGGAAGTCTCTTGCAGTTGTGCTTGAGCATTTGAAGTCTCTTGCTATTTTTAGCAGTGAGCATTTGTAATCGGATATTACATTTTAGTGAACTCTCCTTGGAAGTGCAAGGGGGACAGGACTACTTCCGGTTTGTGGAAGGAACCTGTATAATTGTTTTGTGTCTTTCTTCAATCTCTCTCTCTCTCTCTCATTGTTTTTATCCGCTGCATTTAGAATCTGAACATCACTTCAGAAGCTGTAATCTAACTGCTTCTGACCAATGACTTCAGTAGGAGAAAAAGAAGAAAAAACCAACACAATTCAACCCCCCCTTCTTGTGTTTTTCTCACCTTCATTTGGTATTAGAGCCTTGGTTCTGTTGAGAACACTTAACAGTGTGACAGTCCAAGATCTGAGAAAAGCATGTCTGGTGAATCATCTGTTTTTGGTTTTGGTGGTAATCATAATGATGTACCTTATGATTACAGTGATAAGAAAGCTGACTCAGGTAAAGTTCCAAAGTTCAATGGAGATCCTGAAGAGTTCTCTTGGTGGAAAACCAATTTCTACAGTTACATCATGGGCTTAGATGAAGAACTATGGGATATTCTGGAAGATGGAGTTGGTGACTTGGACCTTGATGAAGAAGGAGTTTCTGTTGATAGAAAGAAACATACTCCTGCTCAAAAGAAAATGTATAAGAAACATCACAAGATCAGAGGTTCACTTGTTCTTGCTATACCTCGTGCAGAGTATATGAAGATGAATGATAAATCTACTGCAAAGGCTACGTTTGCTTCTCTCTGTGCAAACTATGAAGGTAGAAAGAAAGTTAGAGAAGCTAAAGCATTTATGCTTGTTCATCAGTATGAGTTGTTCAAGATGAAGGATGATGAAAATACTGAGGAAATGTACTCAAGATTTCATACCCTAGTCTCTGGACTACAAATACTTTAGAAAAGCTATGTTGCTTCTGATCATATGAGCAAGATACTAAGAAGCTGCTTGCAAGATGGAGACCAAAGCTGGTTACTGCCATTGAGGAAGCTAAAGATCTAAACACTCTGAGTGTTGAAGATCTTGGGCCAATAATAGCACTTTTTGAAAAAGTGCTATTAAATATATGACAAAATTACATAAATAGTCCCTTAACTTATTTTCAGGTAACGTTTTCGTCCCTTATCTTTTATTTTTCCTGTTTTCGTCCTTTATCTTTCTAAAATTTATCATAGTTACCCTTCCGTTACTTATCTGTTACAAAAAACCACTCTCAGCTTCTGTGAAGGTGTTATTAGAAAGGATTGTATCTCGTGAGTTCATGGACAACTTCATGACCATGAAGCTTGATGTTTCACTCTTAAAAAAATTGAATACAACATTGCTTAGTCTTCAAGCTATACTTAATGAATCCGAGGAGCAACAGTTCACCAACATAGATGTCAAGGACACAATTTAGATTATCCTTTTATCTCATTATTTTTCTTTTGTCTAATTACCCTTTAACCCTTTCTTATTACCCTTTACTAGTTATTCTTTAACCCAGAAACGTGGAACGAAGACGAAAAGAAGGAGGAAGTTGCATATGCTTCGATTCAATTTGCAATACTGATTTACGATTCTGAAACAGAAGCGGGAAACCCAGAAACGCAATGCTACAATACACCGCGATTTGATTCTGTTCTGATTTGATTATATACTGTTTTGCTACAATAATTGATTTGATTTTCGATTCAGTTTTAAAGAGGACGATTAAATATTGTAACTGTTCGCACATCATGTTGCATCCTACAGAAATATTCTTGTGGCAGGCGAAGTCCACCGAAAATGAAGAAACCATAAAATAACCGTGTGTGAGGATGCCATGGATTCCAAGGATTGATTTTTATGGTTTATGTTGATTCCTATGTAACAAAACGTTGGAGAAGATGAAGTTAACGTGATATTTTTTTTTAACAGAATGGGTAACGGATTCTAGTTAAAGGGTAACAGTGAAACATTTTAAAAACATAAAGGACGAAAACAGGAAAAAAATAAGATAAAGGACAAAAACGTTACCTGAAAATAAGTTGTGGGACTATTTGTGTAATTTTGCCTAAATATATTTATAGAGAAAATTAATAATTTGTGATGCAAAGGACAATACACAAAATAAGCCTAACCATCCAAATAAATTGGAATGGATTAAACTCCTTGATATATTTTTTTTTCTTCAATCGTAACAATATTTGACCAAATATAAACAAAACGTGAAAGGGAATGCATAATTGATACCAGCCGAGACAACAAAACTACAACATGCATGTATGTATTCAATCCAATCATTTGCAATTTAATATTCAGCTAGCAAATAGCATCATGCAAGTCCAGCCATCAATCCTGTAAATGTATCACAAAGGGCATATTTAGTGTCTCCGGCAGATAAAACGCAAACATCCCACCTATTAACCTGCACACCGCGAATACCGCGAACGACAACCAACCACCCAAAACGACCACAAAAGGCGTTGATATCGCCCCCATTCTCGCCGCCTGCATCGTACTCCCTAGCGCCGCATTCCTCACCACCGTAGGAAATAACTCCGCCGTGTAAATATACAACAAATTAGAAGTCCCAGCCATTCCAAATATCCCCAAAACTCCACAAACCATTTTAATTACTTTCCAAACCCCTACATTACTCATCAAACTCCCCATCAAGCAAAAGAATCCATTAAACCACATTGTCCATGTTGTCAATGGCTTCCTCCCAAACCTATCCAACAACACCGCCGTTATCACGAACGCTGGCATCTCTGCGACCGCATTGTGAAGCACACTCATGTAGAGGTTGGTTTCGAGGTTTGTAACGTTTAAGGTAATGCCAAAGTACACCACTTCGGTTAAGAAGCTAATAGTTATCGCTAGAAATAACCCAATACGTGTAACTGAGTAACAAATCACATCTACAATGGATCCTACTTGTGCATCCTTATTTTCCACGTAGCTAATTAGGTTGTAACTGCGTAACGTTTAAGTTTTCTTTTTCTTTCCGGTTTCCCTCTTCTTCCTCTCTTTCTTTTTCCTTTTTTTATTTTATTTTATGAATAACCTAACATTTGAAGATAAACTAGAGCTAATGAAAGTGTTATACCTTTGGATGCGTTTGATTCTAGATCCGGATTTGGATCTGTTTGAGGTGGTTTGTTTGGATGGTTGTGTTTGGTTCAGTTTGTGTGGTGCGGATTTGGTTGCGGTTATGATATTTGGGGCCGGTTTGTAAATGATGTTTTGTGGGTTTTGTTTTGGGAAATGGTTGGTTTGATCTTTTGTGTAAGGATCGGTTTATTATTAAAATTTGATATTCAAAAGCTTTATGAATATGCCAAAATGACGCACTCAGAATTGCTGCGATCCCGAGTAAAGCATCGTTGCTCAATAGATTGTGCCTAAGTAAAGCATCTAGTATTGTCAACTCTTAACACCGCATATAAAACATTACAAAAGATTTCCCAAACCATGAGTAAATCACTCTCATATCTCTAGGAAGTGTTCAAATGACATGATAAAGACTCCAAAACATATATAAAATTATCATATGGTGAGGCGTCAACACAACCACAAACTTAAACTGTTGTTTGTCCTCAAGTAATGAAATAGCTAAAAGTTAGAATTTTTGAAAATTTAAATTTAAAAATGACATACCTTTTAGAGAGAGCTCTCGGATCATTATTTTGTTCCAATTCCGACATTGACTAACTTACTACTTTTGCTCAAATGGCACAGGATTAGAGAAAATATTCCATGCTTTCAACTACACTATATTCTATATTCTCTTCCTCACCAAATCTCATAGCAAGTAGTGATGGTCTTGGAAGGCGCCCGCTCAATCATAGTCTTGTATAGCTTGTGATGCAAGTTATTCTTTCATCACAAGTGGTCACACAACTAAAAAAATGTGGTCACACAAACCATATATTTGATTAACTTAAATTTTTTAGAGTGGTACAAAAGGATATACACATTAAGGGTATCAACCTAATTGTTGTAATCTTACCCTGTCCTCGATCGTCCGGTCGAATTGCCATTAATCCTAGAGCCGCTGCCTCTCTAATTCTCTCTTCTTTTTTCTACCGTTTATGGATAAAAATATTGGTATAGTCTATGGATAAAATCAAAGATGACATCTACAATCAAAGACTCACCACAAAGATTTTATTAAATAACAACAATCACAAATTGTGGCATATTACAGATTGAGTTACCAATACAATAATAAAACCATTCACAGTAATAGTACAAAGGTAATTTATATTTCAAATTGTGGCATTATAGTTTGAATTATCAATACAACAATAAAAACGATTCACGATCAAGGAAAAACAGATGGATTAAAATGTAAAATAGCCACTTATTATAACTGATCTTGCTTCTTCTACTCACTTTGCTCGATGCTTATAGGGTCTACAAGTAGTGCAACAATGTAATCTTTAAGCAGTTCTGGTTTTGTGTATTTATCCTCAAAGTTTTTGTATGCAAACTCGGTCACTCGCGCCACATTCATAATAATTTCAAGCACTGGTCTTGGGATGTTGTCTAACTTGAGGCACTCTTCATTCATGGCCATCCAATAATTCTCGATATCCTTGAGAATGAAGTTATAAGCCTCTTCTCCTGACATGTCATATTGCTTCATGCAACATTCCACCGCAGAAGCAACATGCACTCTTTCTTGCTCAAACTATAAATAAAGCAAATACAGAAATATGTATACTTCAGTTTTGTTTGACACTTTGGATGTACCTTAATTTCATAATTTAAAATATATTAAACCATGCATATGCTATAATAAGTTATATCAAACTACGGGACAAAAAATCAATAAATGAAAGTCTTAGAATTTGGGCTGCCGCAGTTATATTAACACAAGTTAGGCCATATATCCATGTCATATCTCATCAATATGATGAGAGATATGCCCTAATAGCATTTAAGAAATTGGATTGGATTTAACTCAATCATACAAAATGGACTTCTAATAACGGAGATACTCATGCCATATATATATGTGTGTGTGGTGTGAGATATACTAGTATCATTTAAGAATTTGGATTGCATTTAACTCAATAATACAAAATAGGTTTTTATAACACACCGCTACTTTATGTTAACAATACAAATGCAGAAGAAAGAGAGAATATGAATAACAACGGAGACTAAAAAAACGGTTAGGGTTTCATAAAATACCAATAGTATCAACAATATAAAAAATTGCTAACTAGAGTATATATATATAAAACCTAATAAACTCTAAAGTATTATGCTCAACAACATAGTCCATTTCTTTATTATCTAACATTTTAATAGTTTAAATTAATAAAATATAAAATACACAATACCTTATGTGAGGACATGTCATCAGCCAGTCTGCCATGAGCTGATATAGCATCGATGATTGTTGGATAGTTGAAAATCCATTCGAGAATATCGTCGTTTGAAAATTCTCCAAGCCCAATAAAAGATATTATTTGAAGTGGGTATGAAGAAGATATAGATCCATTAGCCTTGTATTCATCATATGTTGGAATATATCCTTCACTGCACCATTTTGATTCAACAAAGTAGGATCGTGCCAATTTGTAAAACTGTAAATTAATAAAAATATTGATCAACTATTTCACTGAAAGAGCAAAATTAAGCACAATTGGTAATTTTGAAATATATGAATTTGTAAGCCTACACTTTGTTTGACATATTGTATAAACACCAAACTTGATGTTCCATTCTTCACAATTGTTGTCTCAATTTCATCACACAGATCAACAATTGAATTAAACACCACTTTCATACTCTCTGGAAGGGATTGAATGACTTTAATGTCCCACCTGAAATTCAGAAAACAAGAGAATTATAAATGGGCCACCTTCAAAAAAAATGGGCCAAATGCATAGAAAATAAAAACAAGATTCTAATAAAGTTCAAAAGTGGTACTCCCTCCGACTTATCTCAGATTATAAGTCGTTTCGATAATTTTATAGAAATTAATTAAGAAATAAAATCAATGTTGTATTAGAAAAGGAAATTAAACCATCTACAATAGGGAGTACTTCCTCTGTTAAGCACCATTGTAAATAGGCACTTTTTCTGTGACATCAATGAATATGGTGCTTATAAAGGTGGGTGCTTTTATAGGCACCTTCTCTCTCCTATTACTCATGGGTCTCACATGTACAATTAATTCTATTTTTATATATATTTAATTATTGTATTATTTTGATATTAAAATATAATTATATAATATTTGTAAATAATAGTCGAATTTGATACCCAAAAAAAATAGTTGAATTTGAATTTGCAAGTTTTAACTTTTTCTTGAATTATTAATAAAAATAACATAAAAAAGTTTGTTTTTTAATAATTTATAACTAAATTACTTCAATATTTTAAAATTATATAATTATAAATGAGTATATAAATTATTGTTAAAATGTAATGATATAGAGTTAATGCTGAGACCCAATTAATAATTTTTTTGAGGTGCTAAGTTGGAGAGATTGGGTGCTTATTAAGTATTAATTATAAAACGAATGACGTGTACAGTCGGGACCCATTTAAGCACCCAAATGGAGTGCTGCATTGTGAATGGTCTTATAAGTAGCTTTACAAAATTATACTTCATTAATGGTATAGGAAAGAGAAATTCAGTGAATTGAAATAAGAAGAAAAAGTATGGTCATAATTTGGAACTAACCTATTACTCCCCCGTCTCAAATTAGAGTTTAAATAAGAAAAAATATTAGTTTTACAAAATAGTTTAAATAAAATCCCATCTCATGACCTATTTGTTTATATTAAGTTTAGGTACAAAATCTAACTCATTATTAAGAAAAATCCAAATTCCACATCAGATAGATGAGACTCTTGATGAGAGTTTATAAAGAGGAGGCACTCCTTACTTCGTAAGCTGGTATTGTGAGGATGAATTAGGCCCGAAATTTCAACATGATATCAGAGCTTGTCGAATTCATTCAAGGGTCACCTACCTATTCACGCACCAAGCCTAAAGAGTGCTTGGGTGAGGGGGTGTATATAATATATCAAATTCAGGTTTTAACATTTTCAAAGTTCATCATCTTAAGTCATTGATTCTCATATTGTAAGAAAAAAAATGTTAACATGTGCCCCAAAGGCACATGCTAAGGAATTTAAAATAGAAATAATGTATTAAAAGTTGTGCGTTCAACTTTATTTTTTAAAGTTAAAATTTTGTTCATTTATATGAAAAACTTATAATTTTAGATTCTTTATCTTGTAGCCCAAAGGTAAGTACTAAGATAACAAGACAAAAATAAATAAAAAATAGTCAATATATTTTGGACTCGAATCAACCTTTGCATTGCCTCTGTGAAAAGTTCAAGCTCTTCAATTGTGCCGTATGCATCATAAGTATCATCTAAAAGACAAACACATGCTACCAATTTTCCCACTATCTTTCTAGCTGTGCTATATTTAGGCTCATAAGACATAGCCAATGGCCAAAAGTAAGACTCAGCCACTCTATCCCTTGCGTATGGGACGTTTGTTGCAAATTCTGAGTTTTTCCACCACCTACAATATAAATACAACTAATTAATATCATATATATTAGAAAAAAAATACGTTTATAGTCTATTAACTTAATTTCATATAATAATTTGGTCTTTTATCTTTTTTTCATTGTAATTTTTCCCTTTTGTGACATTTCTATATGGATTTTCAAATTTCAAATCAAATATCTGTATGCAAACATAGATAAAAGACTATAGATTTAAAGATTGAGTGGTCATAAGAAAAGAAACTCATAGACTAGAAGCTTGAAAATTCATTACAAATAAACTAAAAGGGCAAAACTAAAATTGGAAAAAGATAAAAGACCAAATCGCTATCTAAAACTATTTAAGAGACCATAAGTATTATTTTGCCTATGTATTATAAGTTGATCTTCCGTTAATTCAATAATAATTCAATATATTAGAGGGATTTAGCTTGTTTAGAGTAAAGAAATAAAGCCGAGAAATGTTTAATTTATAAAGTGAAATTTTTTATGAATGTGTTTGGATGATGAAATGATTTTTTTTCTTCAGAATTTTAGACAATTCAAATGGTTCAATTAAATTCTCTTCATATCTAAGTATCTTTGTTTGGATAGGGTAGTATAAACTTTTAGTGCTAACATTATGGGGCTACTTTTATAAATTTTACAAGTTTTGGGTTAAAATTGAAATTACAGACTAATTTGCAAAGTTTGAAGATTTAGGGGGTCAGTTTACAATTATTTAAAATTTAAGTGGTTAAACTGTAATTTTTAAAAATGTATAGTTCCCATAAATATATGGGGACCAATTTGTGAAATTTGAAAAAATATATGAACAAATCTAATATTTACATTGTCTAGAGTAAGAAATGAATTTCAAGTTCTTAATTTTTAAGTGTCATTTGAAATTCTCTAAATTTAATTAGGACATAATATTTTATAAATTTTTAGCATTTTAAAAATTCTCTAAATTAATCATCCAAATAATGAAATTAACATAGAGAAATTTGAATTGACTTAAAAAATGATATTACCTCAAAACTTTTTTTTTTATCCAAATACATTTTAAGGATTTAATTTATATACACCGTTAATCAATTATAACCGATCAAATCATTGAAAGTATTTGACTAATTATAACTAGACAAAATCAATCCATAAGTCATTTATCTTATTTATTTGTAACATTTAGGTCCTTTATCTTTTTATTTTTCCACTTAGATCCTTTATGTTTTAAAATGTGCACAAGTTTATCCTTTTTCCATTTTCTTGTTTAAAAACGCTTATGTGTTGATGAGATTGCAGTAATGTCATCAATATTTTAATTATTTTTTTCAGGTAATTAATTAAAAAGATAAGAAATTCTGAATATTTAAAAATAAAAAATAAAATTAAATCTAACAACTTCATCTTCTTTCCTCTTCATATTCAACCCAAAAAAAAACTAATACCCAATACCCTAAAAATCTAAATTCATTTATTCATCTTAATCTTTTCTTTAAAAATCTCAAAATCATTCACTCATTCATCTTCATCTTCATCGTCTTTCTCAAAATCTACATTCATAAAAGCCCAAAATCAAATTCATCAACATTATCATCCAAAAGAGGATAGATTACAATATATTGAAGGTAATTGAATAATGAAAGGAAATTTTAGGGTTAGATTTAAGGGTTAGGATTAGGACTTTCTTTTTGTGTTATTCCTTTTGTTATTTAACCGCCAAAGTTTTTTATTCAATAACAACACCAAGGCGAGCATGAGGGAGAACAGAAATTACAATCACCAAGCCAAAGCACAGAGAACACACCCAAAATGAAGGAGGGGATGCAATTATGGGTTTGAAACCCATAGATTCAAAGGGAAGGAAGAACACCAGTTTTATTAATTTAATGTTTTTGTTATTTTAATCAAAAAAATATTCTATAAATAAATTATTTTTTAAAATCCTACTTGGCAATGCCATCTCAGCAGCTTTGGAACACCTCAACATTTCTTAACAAAAAATTTAAAAAAAATAGCAACTTTGTGGACATTTTAAAACATAAAGGACTTAAGTGGAAAAAAATAAGATAAAGGACATAAGTGTTACAAATAAATAAGATAAAGAACTTGTTGAGTAATTTTGCCTTATAACTATTTCTATGTTGACACTTTGTATCAAAATTCAAATGTATATATAGACTATTCTCAAATCTTTTTGATACTTACTTGGTGATGCTGCCGATTTCTTTTTGATGCAATTTCTGCACCGTGTTGAAATCTAATTTTGCAAAGTTTAGAAGAACTTCACTATGTGAAGGTTCTTCACCATAGGAAGAAATATAACACCTTGTCTCTAACCTAGGAACTCCCTTGTGAAGAGGTGTCCTTAAGCATTGGCATAGTTGTTTAGCAAGAAAAGGACTCAATTCATTGGTGATAAGGGAATTAAGGTGAGAGTATGTGAAATCAAGTGCTTCATCTAGTATATCTTCATGATGAATCCTTAATTGTGCAGCTTCGTACAAACTCCACATTCCTTGTAGATCTTTGGAAATATTTTCATTCAAGCTTCCTTTATTGTTTTTGAATTTTTCAAACATCTCTGTCAACAGTCAACACTCACCACATTATTAACACTAGCGAAAAACGGGCACTTCATGCCCATTTATTTGCTCTTTTTATTACGTCAACGTTTAAAAATTATAAACGATATTTTTTTATGAAATTTTGGTTTTGCTTAAAAGTAAAAATATAAATGTTTGTTGCTTTTTTTAATGACACGAACAACAATCTTTATTATAGAAAAAATTGTTTAAGGGTATAATTGAGATAACGAAAAAATAAGTATAAATATACTCATCTAATTTGTTATATTTTTTAAATGATAAAGGAAAAAAACAGATATACATATATTAATATCGTGTTTGTTACATTTGTTATAATATTTAAAAAAATTCTTATCTATTTGTTGCATGTGTTACTTGTATTTAAAATTAACGGTATTTTTGAAAAGAAAAGTTCAACCCAAAAATGTGCTAAAAAGGGTGGTTTCCTTTATATATTGTATAGATTAACCTTGTGAGATTTTATTGTAATATTATTATCAATGGCTATGAAGTTAAATATGCGTACAAATTTACCAACACACATTGGCTCAGTTGGTAAGGAACGGGCCACTTCCTTGCAGAAGGTTGTGTGTTCGATTCCCTCTGCCGATGTGAGGGCAGTGTTGGTGGGTGATCTGTAAGTACCTCTATAAGTGCCCTTTGGGCCCGGAGGCGTGCCCTGACCCTGGTGGTGACCGGAGCCGAACCCATCTAAACTTTTTGTAACCAAAAAAAAAAAAAAATATGCGTACAAATTTCTACTTACCATCCGATGGAATGTGATACCCTTTTTGCCTAAGCAAACGAAATGCTAATGCGAAAAAGTGAAGGGAACCTTCTTTTGTGGTTATTTCCTTTTTGTTGGTAAAAGTATTGTGGATTTGTTCCAATGCTTCATCAATTTCACGTTCAAAATGATAAGATATTCCCAAACGTTGCAATGAGTCAATGAAGTTTAACTTTTGTAAGACATTATTGCTTGAAGATTGAAAAGTCTTCCTCACTTCCTCTTTTTGCATTTGCACTTGTTTCTTCATATTGTCGTCGATTTCCTGCAAGCAATACTCTAGCTAGTCACAAGGAATGGAATATTTATATAGTAGCATTTAATTTTCTGAATACTCTCTCCTTTCCTAATTATAAGTCCTATTTGAAAAAAAATATTGTCCTTAAACATAAACTTTTGTACGAATTAATTCTCAAATGCTTTTATTATTTTTTCCTTAACATACTCTTAATTAATTCTACTATCTTATATTGAAATATGAAAACTCAAATTACTACATATATAAACAAAGGACAATTTAATGCATTTTGGGTTAGTAACCAAAAAAAAAAATTAATTAAAAAAAAATTGGAAGAATTATTAAAATTATTTTTAATCCGTAACTTTAATAAATAATTAATTTTTATAAAATTGTGATGACCGTTCACGGTAGCTACCGATGGTGGTGTGCGATGAAGCTGCAGAGGTTCAACAGTTGTGAATTGTGATTAGTGAACTAAACCTATACTCACATTAATGGTTTTGCGTATAAAAAACCCTCCAGTTTTTGTAACATCAAAGGTCAAAACAAATATATTATATATATCTCGTTAAAATGCTATAAGATAGTAATTAGTAACAATATCTATACTAACGAATATATATGTACGTAAAACATTGCATGTGAAAGTAATAGTACCATCGGTTGAGAGTCATATTGAAGGAATACGTCCCCCCAAATGCTAGGACTAAAATTTACGATTGGTCGCTTGAAGTCAGGATGTTGGGTTGAATCAACTGGTGCGGGAGCTGCAAGAGATTCCATTCTATGATAATTAAGCTGATGATGGTAAGAGGCAAAGAGAGTGTTTTCTAATTAAGTTGATGAGAAAAGTAGTTTTAGGTCAGGAATATAAATAGCATCTACGGAGCTGCAGGAAACATGATCTAGGATTCCACTTGCTTGTATATTTTATTTTTTTTTAGACAATGTTTGTTATTTTTACTAGTGAAAAGACGGACACTCACGTGATCCGTCTTTCTGCTCTTTTTATTGTACTAACATTTGAAAATTATGAACGATGTTTTTTTTTATATAAAATTTTGATTTTGATTAGAATTAAAAATATAAATGTTTATTGTTTTTTTAATGACACCAATAACAATCTTTATTATAAAAATGGTTGTTTAAGAGTATAATTGGGATGATGAAAAAACAGTCATATATATTCATATCATGTTTGTTGCATTTTTTTAATATTTAAATTTATTCTTATCTATTTGTTACATGTGTTATTTGAATTGAAAGTTGAAGACATTTTTGAAAAGAAAAAAGGTCAACCCAAAAGAGTTGAAAGAGGTTATTTTCTTTATATATAGTATAGATAATAAATTATTTAAAGTTTTAGATTTTTCTCCATTAAAAATCAAGTCTTTTCCTTGAGTCTACAAGAAAGTATTGAATAATTCTATTAATTATTTATTACTCTCACTTATTTTAATTTTTTAATTTATTTTTCACATATCATTTTTTAAAATCAATTTTATAAAACAACTCATAATATATATATAAGTTTGCTAGGATACACCCACTAATTTTTATTAAGGTGTGTTTTAGCAAAAATATAACTAAAAAGTTGTTAAATACACCTTAAGGTGAATGTTGCTGAAACACACCTTCTAAAAAATAAGTGGGTGTATGTTAGCAACTCCTACATGTATTTGCTAGGATACACTCACTTATTTTTTAGAAGGTTTGTTTTAGCAAGTTATAACTAAAAAGTAGTTAAATATACCTTAAGGTGTAGCTTGCAGCTTGCTAAAACACTCACACATAAAAACTAGTTGTTCTAGCAAATCATATATATATATATATATATATATATATATATATATATATATATATCACATTAAATTAGACAAGACTCGGGAGTAATTGATTTGTTAAGATGAAAGATGTTTGATCTGGCCACGCCACACAAATGGTTGTCTGGGCACATGTGCATTCACAAAACTTTGAATTTTTTCTTCAAATAAACAATTACATAACTATATTGTTTTTTGGTTGAAAGAGATGAGATTTCAATGAAAACGGTATAACAAAGAAAAATCGGTTAAAACCATAAGTTAAGAACAACTGAATTTTTGGGGAATTAACCTAAATATTACACTATCATTAGACATAAACACTAACGCGTAAGAGAGACCATAAGAACTATTAAGGATATACCATTTCCCCTACTTAAAAGAAGCAACTAAAGGAAAGCTAAAACAACCCAAACATAACGTAAAAGTTTGAAAATTGTTGTTGACACTTCACCGTTGGTTAAAAAACATTGAAAAATTATCTAAATATCTTCATCGGCATTTAATTGTCAATCCACAACCATTTTAACATATACATGAAGAAAAAAAGAGACAAAAGAAACCTTGATTGACACTTAAATGTCGTGGTGCTATTTCTTCAAATTGTACCCGCAACCAAACAGGATAAGTGGAGAAATGCAATTTGTTCGCAACTTCATTTTTTCCTTCAAAAAAATGAGTAACACGACTGCCAATCACAGCCACAAATTTTTCCTTTAAATTCTGGAAGCTGTGTATCACATGTTTTAAATTTTACTCCCTCCGTCCCAAATTGTATGTCGTTTTAGGAATAAAAATTTATCTTAAATTATATGTCGCTTTACAATATCAATGTAACATTAATGTTACTTTTTCTATTATAACCTTAACTATTTATTACTTTCTTTTCTTTCAATTATTTCATTTATCTTTCCCATGTTATTTATTAAGGACAATTTTGTAAAACAACTCATAATATCTCTTTTCCACACAATATTAATTGCATTTCTTAATATGTGTGAAATGTCTAAAACGTCATATAATCTGAAACGGAGGAAGTATGATACAAGCCAAATCACAAGCCAGGTCATATATTTAGACAGCCTCAAAAAATATAAATTTGTAATAATTGAGTTTTTTTTTATAACGTGAGGTTTTTTTTTAAAAAAAAAATCAAAATGAAATATTATAAACCAACGGACTATCCCTCCAATACAAGATGTACAGAAAAGAATAGCCAATGATTACAAAAGAGTGTCAACAGATAAAAAAGTGGCTAACGAATCCCCAACATAAAGAAAAAGGGTTATGGCACCAATCATGAAAGCGATAATGAAAAGCAATAGAATGTGTTTTAAACCACCAAAAAGAAAGGAGTTTGATTTTTTCCAAAAACTGATAAGTTGTGCTTTCTTTTGCACAGAAAATTCTAACATTCCTTTCCTTCCAAATCACCCACAACTTGTAAACCAAATTTAATGCATAAAGGAGCATTTGCAATTAGCAAGACATGAGGAAGTACCAAACTGATGAAAATGATCCACTACTGTTGCGGGATCTACTGAAGAAACACCAAACCAATGTCGAACAAGCTGCCAAACCTGACCAAAAACGTTGAAGTGCAAGAAAAGATGAACATATGATTCAACCAAGCCACACCCTGTAACACACATCTGAGCATCATGCTGAAAAATTCCCCTACGAAATAAATTCTCCTTGGTAGGCAATCTATTATGGAAAATGCGCCAAGCAAAAACTGATACTTTAAGCGGAATATCTTTCCTCCAAAGTAGGGGCGCTGGCACCATAGGAGTGATAGACGTGGAAACCGTCTCGCTTGTAAGCGTGTTATAAGCGTCGGGGACTGTAAAACCTGCTACAAAGTTAGGTAGCTAAGACCACGCGTCGTCAATACTATCCTACAACACAACAGACAGTAATAACAACCTACACTTCACTAACAACTCCACCTCCCAAGCCCATAATCCCCTTCTCCACTTTCACACATCCCCCCTTGTCCCACCCCAACTGAAATATTTGAGCCACTTTTAATAATTTATTTTCTGATAACTCAAACAGTCTACGGAAGCGAACCTGAAGAGGGACTTCACCTACCCACCTGAGTAAATATAGTTATTGGTTATTTCTAGTTTTAGTTTAAATAAATAAAGTCGAATTAAAACAAGATCAGCTACACAAGTTTGAAGAGACCGTTGATGCAACCCTCCACGGCACTTAAGTGTCGATGGAGGTTTGTTTTTCATCATATATATGTTAAAATGGTTGTGGATCGACAGTTAACTACCTCCGATTAACTCTGCGGCAGTTAACTATTGATGCAGGTATTTGGATAATTTTCAGGTAGTTTTTTAACCAACATTGATGTGTCAACAATAACTTTCCAAAAACTTGTTAACGTGTGTCCTTATGACACAAGTTAAGGAACTATACAAAGAAATAAGCAATAAATTTTGTATTGAAAGTATAAATGTTTAAAGTTTTATAATGTTGAATACACAATTTTCAAAAAAAGAAATCTATCTTTAGATTCTTAACTTATGCTTTAAGGGCACAAGTTATGATTTCCCAATAAATAAAGGGTTATGTTAAAAAAAGAAAGTTTTAAATTAAAAAAAAATACATTTTAAACTTTTAATGAGTTGATTGCAGAAATTATGATGTGATGTTACTATATTTGTTTCTTTAACAAGTGCCTTGGGCACCGGTTAACATTAACGATAAATAAATATCATGGTGGCTAAGGCAAAAAAAACTAAGAAGCACTAGCAGCCTTCACGTAACATAGAGCTAAAAACAAAGCTGAGGGGACCATTGAAGGAATCAATACAAGCTAGTGGAAAGAA
Organism: Medicago lupulina; assembly: GCA_958299785.1. Classification (NCBI taxonomy): domain Eukaryota; kingdom Viridiplantae; phylum Streptophyta; class Magnoliopsida; order Fabales; family Fabaceae; genus Medicago; species Medicago lupulina. Next base: position 80,259,346 of record OY283139.1, read on the forward strand.
AAAAATATAGAGTAATGATATTTGAACAATTATTTTTGTACAACTTTTGGGACAACTTTGTTGTTCTCTCTTCTCATTGGTTAAAAACAATGGAGAAAGAAAAAGAAAGAGAGAGAATAAAAAGATAATGTTAGTATGAGAGAGAAAATTATACAAAAGTTGTGCAAAAATGGTTGTACAAATATCATTTCTCAAAAATATAACACACCACTCCAAAAGTCACGACCGGGGGCCCACCAAGGCAATAGGAGACAAAGGAAACGACAAAAACAGGCAAAAATTGCTCTTTTCCATCAAGATTTGCTCACTCCCATACAAACTAACAAAAATACATTCAACGTGACTTAAGTTACGTAGGTGTTAAACCCAACGTAACTTAAGTCACGTTGAATTTAACATGAGTTATGTCACGCCGATTACGCGTCAACGTGACCTAACTCACACAAGTTATAATTCAGCGTGAGTTAAGTCACGTTGGGTGTGTGTCCATTACCAACAGTTGTTTTGGCATTTTTACCTAATTTCCTTCTTTCATTCATTCATACTTTCATACATCCATTCCTTCATTTTTCATCCCTGTACTCATCTATTAATGCAATAATTCATACATACATACATTCATTCAAAATTGAAATACACAAAAAAAAAACCTGTAAATTAACCAAAATGTCATAAAATAACGCAAATGATTCCTTAAAAAAAAACACAAATGATGGAAACGCACAAATGTAAATATATTACATCTATATCTGCTAAAGTGTCATAAAAACATCTAGATATATACAAATGTGAGGAAAACACTAAAAAAAAAAACAAACTCTTGTGGACTATGATATCTAGTCCTCCTCCGCAAAGTCGGCACCTCCTGCAGCATGTTATACTCTGAACAGATCCCCTCCATAATGTCGGCAAAGACAGGATTTGTAAACACACTAGGATGCGAAATAACATTATCTACTCTAGCTCTAATGTTGTCAATGATCTGAGTGGGTCGGGAACCTGTTCGACCCATTACTGTTTAACAATAACCTCCTCGTAAGGAGGTACAAGAGTTGTGTACTTAGCAACGGGTGTAGGCTCGCTCATAAGTGGATGGGATACACGGTAGAACCATTTGATGTACCCCCTCAAATACATCCACAGTTCCTCCTCCGAGACCACCCAACCCCTCTCTTGCTGGCTAAGGACATGGACAGCAAAATCCTAGAAGGCGACAACAACATCCTCTGGATCAAGATCCCCAATCGTCGTAGGAGGTCTGGGAATAGTCTGGATATAGTCGTATTGCCTCAGAACCTGCTCCGACAAGTGATGACACATCTTTTCTTTGTTGGACATGATCTATCCAGAGTACAAGCATATGTCCTAAAAAGGTGTGACGTCTCGCTGATCCTTGTACGGTCTCTAGATGACATTAGCATTCTCCATCAAATTAATGAGGCCTCTGTAGTGTCCAACAACAGAATAGTCCCTAGGGGGTTTCCATTTACCCAAAAACGGATCAGCATGATCATACTTTGGCTCAAGCCTCCTCGGAACGATCTTCCGGAAGTGCGCGAAAACCCATCCTTACAAACAAAGAGACAAATTTATATCAGTACAAGTATCGTACAAACAAATATACATTTATAATCCACTAAAAAAAATAAGAAAAAAATATATTACCTCTAGTAAGATCATGTAACCACCAATGGCTTTAACATTTGAGTCGGAGGTAAAAGAAAGTTGAGAGTACATGTAAGCAAGTGTCATCCTACCCCATGACCAGTCGCCCAACCTATCCAAGTCCTAAAGCACAAGCAGCCATATCAGACTCTAACGCTTTTGATGTTTTTGTTGGCAAAAATGGTGTAGCCAACCAAAAGCAACAAAAATGTCTTAACACAAGCGGTCCTAAAAGCACTATGCTCTTCCTCCTCCTCATCAGCAGACTCCTCCAAATAATTACACTTATTCAACAGTCTTTTATCACACCTCTTCATGTGAGTGTAACTGGCATACGCACCCCACTGAGTTTTCACCTCCTTCATCGCATCCTCCTCCGCAAAACTCAACTCATCCTTTAGCAGTTGTATGCCCTTCTCATAAGATTCTTCATCCTCTTCAATGAGCCTCCTAGTGATGGGGATGTGTAGAAAACACGCCACATCATCTTGTGTGATAGTCATCTCCCTAACGAGCAGATGGAAGTTGATGGTCTCCTTACGACATCTCTCTGAAAAGGCACAAATGAACCCATGACTGATGTTCTCGTAGGTTTCTTTCCGTGCAAAACACCGTTCACCGATACCTTATTCCACGTGCAATATAAGGGTTTCTATTTTTAATCTCTACAAAAATATGAATGGGAAAAAGGGTTTTTAGTCACTTATCAAGGTAAGCTATCTTTCATTCATTCAAACATGTGTTAAGTGATAGTTATTGCCATTCTTTTTGTTTTTCCTCATCTTGGAGGTAATGACCGATTTTAAATATGCATTAAGAGCTTTGGTAAAGTTTTATGTATATCAACGTGTAAAAGGAATTGTAAATTGGTTTGTATAGTGTGGGAGAATTGCAGCTAATTGATTATAAAGTTGTTGGCGTGAATGATCTTTAATTAATTGTTTCTTCATAAGGGCTTTGTATTTTTTAAAATGATAAATTTATATATATATGTTAGGTTAGTATTTTCTCTCTTCCCAAGATTTTAATCTAGGATTTTACCCTTTAATTCTTTTAGCCAAGTGAGCTATCCATTTGCGAAGAAATATGTACAAAGTAGACATCATCTAAATATTTCTCATTTTTCACACCCTTTAGTGAACCTATTATATTCATTTTGCCTTTTAAAAAAACTCTCAAGTGATAGTATTTGTTTTTAACGTATAAATGTGTCAAAGTTGTCATTTTAATATATCAATTTTTATGGAGAAAAACTAAGTTAACATCATTAGTCTAATGTGAAATAATAATAAGGTGCCGAATTGATGTATTGTTATTGCATATTGTTGGATAGTGATGCTACCCTAAATATTTTGAACTGACATGACATTGTGTCTTTCAAATTGTTTCCGATAAATAGATTTTAGATGTAGCATGAAATTTAAAAATCCTCTAATTTTATTGTCATTTTTTTTGTTTTTATGGTATACTCCTAAAATCTGATGTCAAATTTAAAATAATTTGAAATATGAATAAAAAATATTCTATTTTTCATTTAATTCAGAAACAGTTTTCCTTATGATGCACGGATATAGACAGTAGTAGTAGCATACTCGGCAAGACTGGGGCTCCTTGTACTTAAGATGCTCTTACAATCATGCATTCAGGACATCAACTATTGCTTGAACCAATGATTGAAAGGTCCAAATTAAATTCAGTATTTTCAATTTTAAAATAGAAATAAAAGAACTTAATTTTAGGGTGGCATCTAGGGTGAACCATATCAATCCACCCATCGCCTTAACTATCTGATATACACCTAGACCAATCTCTCACTATGAACAAAAAATCCACTCTTCATTTTTGATTCCATATCTAAGCATTTCATGAAATATAAATTTTGCACAATAAATTTCCTTACTTTCAATTTAAAATGGTACGGTTGCTCTTACATCTCAAAAGAGAAAATAGATTTTTTAAAACTAACATATTAAATGTTGTTGCTCGTTATCATTCACTTCTTAATAAAAGAAACTAATTTTCGGTTTGAAGAAATCATGAAGTTCCTATAGTCTTGTTTGAAATAACTCCCATATCCGTAAAATACATCTCAAATGGTCGTAGTGAAAGTTGATCGGAGATTCGGAGATGTTGAGACAAGGATAACTTGTTGAAGGTATTTTGTGACGGTGGTTATGGTGTCTTGGGAGTAAAAAGGGTAGGAGGAAAAAGAAGACAGATGTAATCTGGTATGTACGGTGCATAATAAAATCTTTGAGTTTGATTGATCTAATGGTTCATGTTTATTGTTCAAAGTGGTTCATCGGTGAGGGACTTGATAGAACCCTCACTCTAGAATCCACCTAATTTTAGACCGTACAATAATGATCAAAGTGTGCCTGAAGTCTTTTAAACGTGGGATCCTCCTTAGTGGGGGGAGTCGAAATTCATATTATGACCGGAACTATGAGGCGACCAATTTAAGAAATACGGAGTTTATTACTTTTATAGACAAACTAAAATTCATCAAAAAAAGAAAAGCAAAAACTGAAAGTGTAATGTTTAGGGACAAATCACATGTCATGTTTTGTAATATTCTTTGTGATTAAAAAAAAATAGTTTAAATATATATTTGATCTCTATAAATAAATATAATGAATTTCACTTCTTTTTTTAGCAATGAATTTCACTGTTAGTCTTTGAAATTTGATTTTCCCATCACTCAAAACAAAGGGTTAGCTCAATTTGAAAAATGAAAAACACAATCGATACGTTTTGAAAAACAAAATTCTGATGCCTACTTCCTCTTTAATATATTGCAACCAGTGGCGGATCTTGATTTAATTTTTTGGGGTGTCAAACTTCTATGTAATATATATTAAATGGTTTCAAGAAATAGCAGTAATTAATAGCTAGCCTAGTGGTATGAGTAGTTTGAATGTAACTAAAGAATATGGGTTCGTTTCCCATTAAAACCCTTTTTTTATATTACAATTTGTAAAAGTATAAGTTATATATGTCAAAAAGATAAAAAAAAAAAAAAAAAAAAAAAAAAAAGCGACGAGGGTATCAAACCAACGACCTTTGGTATATTATGGCACCCCCGTTCCATTGCAACAGTCACAATTTGAATGATAACATACATCTAATATAGTATTTAAGGTAAATCTGGGGGATGATGTGGCCCCCACGAGTGTCGCTGAAGAGATCCGTGATAGCGATTTTCGCAAGTGTACGAAATCGTGCAAGTAGTAAAATTAATACGGTAAGACCGAGTGTCGAACTCGAGGATCGCGTTATACTGTCGAATAGTATCTATAACTTAATTGAACAAAAAGATACTGAATTTGTTTGATTGCAATAATGAAAATTAAACAAAGTAAAATTGGTTCGAACTTAATAAGAGAAAAGCGTTGGGGATGAGTGTCACCGGATTAATACCTAGACCTATCAAATTGATTATCACAATTGAATCGACTTATTTAATTATTACCGAATTCTCTACAATATTTGTGCCCTAATTCCTTAGTGACAGAACCTTCAATCCTAAAATAAAAACCTAATTCCTTAGTGAATTTGAAGATTAGAATTGAGCATGAACAAACAAGAATTCTCAAATGGTTCCAAGGGTTTGCATCTATTCCTAGATTACAAAGGCAAGGATCTCTTCTCTCAAGCGTTATAAATTCCACTTCCGTTTCACAATATAAACCGTAAATCAATTTAAAGGTGATCAATCAATAAAAGCATTAAGCATGGAGATAAGAAAATCAATTCAATAAGTTTCATCAAAGATCATAATCAAATTACATGGCAAAGGTATTCATCTAGGTTTACTCATCCCCAACAATGGAGGGTTTAGTTACACATAGCCATTAAACAAGAAAACGAGGTAAAAGAGATATTACAAGAACAATTCATGAAAGTTCTTTGTTGAATCTCCTCCAATCCTGCTCCTTGATCACTTCCGCTCTGTTTCTATGTCCTTAGATCTCCCAAAAAACCTCTACCCCCGATTCAGAAAACACCTCTTTATATTTATAAGAAGGTCAAAATCGGCTACCGTGCTCTGAAATCGGTGGTCGATTTCAGCAAACGCATGCCCAGAAGTGCGAAATCGGTGGCCGATTTTCCTCAATCGGTGGCCGATTTTATCAGAAGTTTTTAGGCTCAAACTGCAGCAAAAATCGGTGGCCGATTTGTCCAAATCGGTGGCCGATTTCCAGTCTTGAAAACTTCAATTTCTTCTTCTTTTGTAGCTTGCAACTCCATGAATTACAATGAATATGACCAAAATGATATAAAAATGCCTAAGAAAAACTAAGATGACAGAGTGTCATCAGATCCGCCACTAATTGCAACACCAAATTCGATTTTCCACTAATATCATCTCAATTTCATCCCATAGTTCTACAATTTATTGAATACAACTTTCATGCACTTTGGAAGGGATTGAATAAGACTAAAATCCCATCTGAAATTCAGACAAAGGCAATTATAAATAATACTGAAAGGGGGTCGAACATGAATTTTTTTTTAGTGTTAAGGTTAGAAGAAGAAAAAATCCACCAACTTCTATCCAAAAGAAAACCATACCAGCTTCATTCTTTATTTTCACATACATCCAAAATGAGAAGGTAACGTATATTACAAGATATGATAATATCGAGTTTTGATAAGATATAAATGTAAAATTAAAATGAGTAACATATAAGTTAGGGGAAATTGCACTCACCTCCCCTAAGTTTATCTTAAACAACACTAACACCCCCTCTAGTTTTCAACTAAACACAATCCTCCCTTAAAAAATTTTAAAATTGACAAATACCTCCCTTAGAGTTAACACTGTTAGAACACCGTTAGTTTCTCTCTTACTTAACACCTTTCTCTTTCATTTACCTTCACACAACCATTGTCTCTCTCCAACAAGCTCTTTCAATCTCTTCCATAGTTTGCAATTGTGAAATATTTAATTTCGTTCTCTTTCATTCGCTTGTCCCTTATCAAATTCTTGGGTATATTGTTCATCAACAATTTCAAAGTTTGAACCTTTATTATATCCTAAATTCTTGGTGAAGTATCATATAACTAACGGTGATCTAACAGTGTTATGTGTAAGGGAGGAATTTGTCACTTTTAATAAAATTTAAGGGAGGTTTGTGTTTAGTTGAAAACTAGAGGGGGTGTTAGTGTTGTTTAAGATAAATTCAGGGGAGGTGAGTGTAATTTCCCCAATAAGTTAAAACTGAGGTGTAAGATAGCGTAACAAATATTATTGCTTATTTTCCTTCTGTTACTAGTGTTGTTCCATGCTTATTGGATCTATGAGAAGTGCAACAACATAGTCTTTCAACAGTTCCCCATTTGTGTATTTATCCTCATAGTTTTCATAGGTAAACTCGGTTATTCTTGCCACATTAAGAATACATTCAAGCACAGGCTTGGGGATGTAATCTAACTTGAGGCACTCTTCATTTATATCCATCCAAAAATCTTCAATATCCTTGTTAATGTGCTTATAGGCCTCTTCTTGTGACATGTTGTATTGCTTCATGCAACATTCAACTGCTGAAGCAACATGCACCCTTTGCTGCTCAAACTGTATGTTTGTAACAAATAAAGCATATACAAAAGCTCTATTAGATTAGATAGCTCATATATATAATTTTCAATGTTAATGAAATTAAACCAAATAGGTCATGCAAATTAACAGAAAAATTGAGTAGTACTTTATGTGAGGATACATCATCCGCGAGTCTGCCAATAGCCGATACAGCATTAACGATTGTTGGTTCACCGGAAAGCCAACCAAGCAACTCTTCGTTTGAAAATTCTCCAAGCCCAACAAAAGATATTATTGAAAGTGGGATTGTAGAAGATATAAGTCCATTGGCTTTATATTCATCATATGTTGGTATAATTCCTTCATTGCCCCATTTAGTTTCCACCAGATAGGATTGTGCCAATTTATAGAACTGTAAATTAATCAAAATATTGATGATAATTAAGTACTAAATGATAAAAAGCAGCATTGATCAGTTTTGAAATATATATATAGGAATTGGAAGCCCTACAGCTTGTTTAATATATTGTAGCACCAAAGTTGATTTTCCAGTCTCTACTAATATCATCTCAATTTCATCCCACAATTCTACTATTGTATTAAATACCACTCTCATGCACTCTGGAAGAGGTTGAATGAGACTAAAATCCCACCTAAAACTCAAACAAAAGGAGAATTAGGGCAAGAAATTGTAGAAAGAAAAAAAATCATAAGATTAGGTAAATAACAAGAATAGATAATTCTATCATTGTGGAAAGATGATATAAAGTAAGTTTGTCAATTTTTTTGGATTCAAATCAACCTCTGGATTGCTTGTGTGAATAGTTCAAGTTCTTCAACTGTGCCATAGGCATCATAAGTATCATCTAGAAGAGAAATACACACTGCCAATTTCCCCCCTATCTTTCTTGAAGTGGTATATTTAGGCTCATAAGACATAGCCAATGGCCAAAAGTAAGCTTCAACTACTCTATCCCTTGCATAAGGGACCTTTCTTGCAAAGTCTGACTTTTTCCACCACCTGTGATATAAATACAACTGATATCATATCGATTAAAAGTTGATCAACCGTTGTTTAATAAGATTGGCTTAATAGCAGTTTTAGCCCCTCTAACTTTCCCAAAGTTGCGATTTTGGCCCCTAAGAAAAAAAACTATAAAACCGCCCCCTACGTTTTGCACCTGTGGCAGTTTTGGCCCCCAATGCCAATTTTGACTCGGTCTACTGCTACATTTGCAAAAACTAGGGGGCGGTTTTGTAGTTTTTTTTCTTAGAGGGCCAAAATCACAACTTTGGAAAGTGTGGGGGTTAAAACTGTTATTAAGCCATAAGAATTTAACGTGTCATAGATCAAGATTTTAATTTGCAGTCACAGTTACATCATAATTAACTATGTACAATAATATGAATAGAGTGATAGGAGAAACAAAAATCAAATATAATTTTCTAGGAATAGTATTTGTAACAAAACGGTTGATTGTGATTTACCTTATATTCAAAAAATGAGTACATTTTGCAATACTTACTTGGTGATACTGGCAAGTTCTTTTTGATGCATTTTCTGCAGCATGTTGAAATCTAATTTTGCAAAGTTTAGAAGAATTTTACTATGGGAAGGATCTTCTTCATAGGAAGATATGTAACACCTTGTTTCCAACCGAGGAACTCCCTTGTGTAGAGGGTTCTTTAAGCATTGTCTTACTTGTGCGTCAAGAAAAGTACTCAATTGATTGGAAGTTTTGGAATTAAGGTGAGCATGTGTGAAATCAAGTGCTTCATCTAATATATCTTCTCCATGAATCTTTAAATGTGCTGCTTCATACAAGCTCCACATTCCTTGAACATCTTCGGCAACCATTTCATCGAAGCTCCCTATATTGCTCTTGAAGTTTTTAAATATATCTGTAAAAATTATGAGATTTTTTGTGAATGCTAAGATTCTATGTTTATAACATGAGCAATGGCTAGTAAATTTTGTTCGAAAAGTAAATATAGCAAGTAATATTCTACATACCTGATGAAATGCGATGTCCTTTGTGCCGAAGCAAACGAAATGCTAATGCAAGGAAGTGAAGGCCATGTTCTTTTGTGGTTATTTCCTTATTGTTGTTAAAAGAATTCTTGATTTGTTCTAATTCTTCATCAATTTCATGTTCAAAATGATAAGATATTCCTAAACGTTGCAATGAATCAATGAAGTTTAGTTGCTGTGAGATATTATTGATTGAAGATTGAAAAATCTTCCTAACATCCTCTTTTTGCATTTGTACTTGTTTCTTCATATTGTCCTCGATTTCCTGCAATTAATCACAACAAATGAAATGTTTAACGAGTTTCTTCATATTGTCATAGAGCATTTAGATTTCTATATAACTGTCAAGATAAAAGCTTGTTTCTGTTGATGATTGATCAGCTATATATATCAGATGTGTTAACTTTTTGAGGTTTGTAATCTGAATATTTATAAAATTGGAGAGGATTGTAACATTGAAATTGTTGTCAATTCGGACTCAAAACTCCACCAATAAACTTAGATGTGTGGAGCAAAAGGGAAGTAGTAACCAATATCAAAGTAACCTCAAACAATAACAATAAGAAATCTTGATCTAAACTAAGAATCAAGTGAAAATCACAAAACCACAAGCAAAAATAATGAGAGAAGAGAAACAAACACTCAAGAAATATTTATTCAACTCGGCCCAACAATGACCTACTCTAGGAGAGAGATTGATCTCTCAAATCCCTTGTCAAAGAGTTCTTTATAAAGAGATAAAAAAAATTACAAGAAATTAGCTTCAACAAACTCTCTATGAACAAAACCTAATTCCGAGTTCAAACCAAGGCGTGTGTGTTTATTTGAGTATTGTGGTAACTAGGTTAATAGCAAAAAAACTACTGATGATCAATTATTCAACTAAACTCTTAATTAAGTCAAACATCAAAGTTCTTACACTAATCAAAAATTATAATTGAAATTATTTTTATAATTTGTTATACATATTTTCTTTAATCGCATTTCTTATTAAGAACGTAAAGACTATACAAACAGTTGCTGACTCTTTAATCTTGAATGGTAGATCAATTATATAAATGAAACGGTCACTGCAAAGGTACTTGAACCCATTACAAAGAGGAAAACAAATGAGAAAAAAAAAATTAGAAAAGAGAATCAGGCACGGAACCAAGTTAAGCAAATTGGGGACAGCTGACCCCATTAACATTCTAATTTCTTCATGAGTTTTTGAATAAATTTAATTTTTTCTTAGATAAAATTAAGTGTTGCCCCCACAAAAAATTGTTGAAAAATGTAATTTGTGAAGAATTAAATATACAATAATATGAGAGATACATTATTGAATATTTTTTTGTCATGCTAATAAGTGTCCTTAACACATTGTTTAAGGAACTCATAAAAATAAATTTTATCTTGTAATTATAAGTCAAAGTAGTCTCAAAATAATAATTATACCACTTTTATATAAAAGTTACTTACTATAATTGCTTAAACAATGTCGTAATGGCACTTGTGCAATTTATTTTTCATATTATTTTTGGTCAAATTAAAAAGAGAAATATTTTAACAGGGTTGAAAATGAAAAAAATTCTAAACATTAATAAAATTAAAGACACACGGAAACAATTATATTTCGTAGATATAGAGATACGTTCAATATGTTAGGTATACAATGGTATAATTTTATACTTTTTAGTTCTTTTCATAATGAAAATGATGTCATCAATTTATTGTTTATATGTTGATACAAATTTTACAAAAAATATTTGTGATATACAATTTTGTCCCCATTAACTGAAAATCCTGGATCTGTCACTAAAGAGAATGCAACCAAAAATCAGAGGAACCCCCAACAGAAACCAAAACAGCCTAACTTCTGGTGAATAATTGACACAATTATCTGAATTAGTTGCTATGAACCATTTATAGAAATTTTATCATAAAAAACAAAAAAATTGCACCGTGTATCAAAACTACATATGATCACTTGTTCAAAATTTAAAAATTAAAATCTTAATTTCATTAACCTTTCAAAGTTCTTACATTTACCTAATCATAACGATAAATCTATCAATAACATTATTTCTTTGATTGAATTTGTTATCATTTCTTTTTAAAGTAATATAATATTTCATAAAAATACTACCCAAAAAAAATATGAAGGTGAAATATTGCATATGTAAATATAGTACCAGTGATTCTGAATCATATTGAAGAAAAACATCCCCCCAGATGCTAGGACGAAAATTCACAATGGGTCGTGTGATTTCAGGTACTGCATGTGTGGGAGCTAAAGCAGACATGGTTTGAGATTCCTTTTGATCAAATTGAGGAATACTTTATTAGTTAGACGAGATATCTAGCTATAAAACTAAAGGAAAAGAATTCTTAAGGGCTTTGTTATATGTAGGGAAAGTCTTATTAGTTGATGGTAGGGAGGATCAATATTTGGTAGATTTGGACTATAAATAATATGCATGCATGGGCCATAGGGTGTTAAGCACGTGCCAGGATTAGTGATGAAAATGGCACGTGTGAAGAATTTTAAGAATGTTGTTTTTTTAAAAGCAAAATTTATTAATAACCAAATCCTTGCACAATATAAACATAGTCCAACAAGACCAAAATTACATAACAAAGAGAGCATCGTATATAAACGAAATACCTAAAAAACAATACACATATATCATAAACATCAATAAAAACACAACTCAACTTAGGCTACCATCAATATCAATAAAAAGCAAATCCGATAAGTGGAGGTAGGTAGCAATTCAAAAGAATTTTAAACGTGGAATTGTCGGAGTTTGTATTTTATTAGGTAATGAAAAGTTGTGCATGGCATGATCTGATAAGTGGTTTTTGTTGTGTTATGTGGTGTGTGTGAGTGCGATATAGAATTTTCAGCGGAAGACTAAGGTAAGAAGCAATGGAGAAAGGGAATGTTGGATATTTAGATTATTTTTTTCATCCAACCTCTTGACCATGTAAGGTAACGTGTCTAGATATATATTCTAGTTGATGTGGTCAAAATATTTCCTAAGCATGATATTGAGATGAAAAGGATTATACAAGGAATATTGTTTTGAAGTGAAGGATAAATAGAAATGTTTCAATTGAACAAGTGAATGCTCTAAATATGGTTTAATTGATTAAATCGATTCAATCTATAGTTAAAATGGATGATGACATATAGATAAGTAAAAATTATTACAAATATCTATAAAAATGTAAAGTCCGTTAATCAACAACAATTAAATTAGTTTAACTAAGGTGTAATTTGATTCAATCGGATTGTGCTATACCAAAATCAAACCAATCAATGAACCGGTTGATTAAACTGGCCGGTTTGATTTGGTTTTTAAAATATTTGTATATAGTACCTATAGATAAAGTCAATGATAACATCTACAATCAAAGACTCACCCCCCCAGAATTTTATTATTTTAGACATTCTGTTATCAACAAGTTTCAAGTAGCTATAATTATATAATTGTGTTTCTCCCTTAAAAAAAATATAAATGTGTTCTCTAAGTTGCATTTGAAAAATTATAGTTAATTTATCCATCAACCAATCAAAAGTAGTCAAACGAGCAAATTTGCAAGTAAAGTGGAAATTACTTTGCGGGTATCCATAATTTTAATTGGTTGATGAGTAGATTACCTATAATTCTTCAAAGGTAGCTTAGGTTTCACCTATAATAATATATTTTTCGCTTGCACTAATTAATACTTGCATTGCTTTTTTAAAAAATCATCCATCACTAAGTTGTGTTTAATATTTGCTAAAAAGAAAAGTGGTGTTTAATATGTAAACTTTGCTCTAATTAATTCATGCAATGCTTTTTGACGAATCATCCATCACTAAGTGGTGTTTAATATGTAAACTTTGCACTAATTAATTCATGCATTGCTTTTTAGCGCTGCAGGTGAAGTTAAGCTAACCAAATAGGATTTCTTGCAGTCAAAAATGATGTGCAGCTAGCTCAACCGTGATCGTTGTATCAAGATCAATTAGTTCTTTCTTATTTTAGTGTAGAATTTTTTTTTAACAAATATTGAAGTTAAAATCTGGTCCATCAATCTTGATCCAACAACCATGATGAACCGACATGCATGATTGCATCAATTAAATTAATGATTGTCGTCCATCTCCATCTAAAGTTAGCACACTCAAGACTAATAATAGAACTTATCCAAAATATTAATCACTTTATTCTCAACAACTTTTTCTGTCACTAATTCAATGTTAAGCTCCACAATGACTTTTTTTTTAGGAAAGCTCCACAATAATCTAATTATAATTAATAATTAGATAATCATAGTTTTAGATTAATTATAATTAATCAGTTATAATTAATCTAAATTAGTTTTAGATTAATTATAACTGATTTTGCTTCTCCTACTAGCATTGTTTGATACTTATAGGATCTACAAGCAGTGCAACAATGTAATCTTTCATCAATTCTGCTTTTGTGTATTTATCCTCAAAGTTTTCGTATGTGAACTCTGTTACTCGTGCCACATTAAGAATGATTTCAAGCACCGGCCTTGGAATGTTTTCTATCTTGAGGCACACTTCATTCATAATTATCCAATAATCTTCAATCTCAATTTGAATGAGTTTATAGCTTCTTCTCTTGAGATACTAGCATGATGGTTTGAGAGTAATATTCAAAAAAAGTCATTATATCCTATTTTGTAGACGAGTTATGCTATATATCCCGTAGGATTTTTGGGTCACTAAAGATCCAATCAAACAACTCTTTGTTTGAAAATTCTCCAAACCCTAGAAAACTTATTATTTGAAGTGGGAGTGTAGAAGATATAATTCCATTAGCCTTGTATTCATCATATGTTGGAATAAATCCTTCATTGCACCATTTTGTTTCAACCAAGTAGGATTGTGCCAATTTATAAAACTGTAAATTAATCAAAATATTCATCAATTATTAGATTGAAAAATGAAAAGCACAATCAATAAGTTTTGGAAAACAAGAATTTTGATGCCTACTTCCTCTTTAATATGTTGTAGCACCAAATTCGATCTTTCAGTCTCTACTAATATCATCTCAATTTCATCCCACAGTTCTACAATTGTATTGAATACAACTTTCATGCAATTTGGAAGGGATTGAATAAGACTAAATTCCCATCTGAAATTCAAACAAAGGCAATTATAGATAATTGACGTGGCAACACACCATTAAATAAATATTAAAAATAATCGTACATCGGCATAATATATAACTAAATTCATAATAAATAGTATTAAATTTGTTAATAAGCTTTGAGATTCAAATCAACCTCTGGATTGCTTGAGTGAAGATTTCAAGTTCTTCAACCGTGCCATAGGCATCATAAGTATCATCTAAAAGAGAAATACATGCTACCAATTTTCCCACTATCTTTCTTGAAGTGGTGTATTTAGGTAAATAGGACATAGCCAATGGCCAAAAGTAAGCTTCGACCACTCTATCCCTTGCATAAGGGACTTCTGTCGCAAAGTCTGATTTTTTCCACCATCTGTAATTTTTTTTTAATGGAAAATTAAATATATTAAAATTGAGAATGAGTACTCAAACCCACCGGAGAGAAGAAAATAACAAGCATAATATAGGAAAATGCTAACATATGTCCATATCAAAAGTACAAATTATATATTGAAAATTGTGTCTTTATTTTTCAAAAAGTCGAAACTAATGTTTCTCAATAAATATTTCCTATTTGTGAAAACTATAAATAAGGACACATGCTAGCATATCCTTATATCCGATTAAAATCATATCGAATAGAATATGTATGTGTGTGGGGGATTTAACTTGTCAACGGAGTAAATAAATTATTAAAAAGCCTAGAAATGTCCTTGATTAAAATGAAATTATCTAAAGCCAAAATAAAGGTTTAAACTATTCTTGAACCTTTGTGATACTTACTTGGTGATACTGCCGAGTTCTTTTTGATGCATTATCTGCAACATGTTGAAATCTAATTTTGCAAAGTTTAGTAGAATTTTGCTATGTGAAGGTTCTTCACTATAGGAAGAAATGTAGCACCTTGTCTCCAAGGGACCCCTTGTGAAGAGGTGTCTTTAAGCAATGACGTATTTGTTTCTCAAGAAAAGGACTCAATTGATGATTGGTGATCAAGGAACTTAGGTGAGAGAATGTGAAATCAAGTGCTTCATCTAGTATATCTTCACCATTTACCTTTAATTGTGTGGCTTCATACAAGCTCCACATTCCTTGTACATCTTCAAAATGCTTTTCATTGAAGTTTCCTTTATTGTTTTTGAATTTTTCAAATAGCTCTGTCAAAATTTGATCATAATCTTAATATTAGTCTAAGATTACATATATGTTTTTGTTAATTATAAAAAAAAAAATATTGTTCAATGATTTAGAGATTAATTTTTTTTTTAAAAATGAATTTATTTTGTGTTTATTTACCATATTAAAAATAACTTTAAAAAAACAACTATAAAAAATGATTTTTTTAGATAGGTTACTCGAAACAACTTTTTATTTGAAGTAATTTTAAATTGGGGGATACCTCATCCATCCAATTCACACATTTATCTCTCTCCCTCCCTGATTTATATCTTGGAGGGTGAAAACATGGAACCTACCCAAGGTGTAAATGGGGGTGGATAAATATGATCATTCTACGGAAATTCTATCAAAAGAAAACTAAAGAAGAAAAAAATTGTCACAAATATAAATAGTCTTATAATTAAGGACGGATGGAGTACAACATACCTGCCGAAAGTTGATGTCGATTGTCTAAGCAAACGAAATGCTAATACGAAAAAGTGAAGGGAACCTTCTTTTGTGGTTATTATTTCCTTATTGTTGGTAAAAGTATTGTGGATTTGTTCTAATGCTTCATCAATTTCACGTTCAAAATGATAAGATATTCCCAAACGTTGCAATGAGTCAACGAAGTTAAGTTTTTGTTCAATATCATTCTTTGAAAATAGAAACATCTTCTTCACTTCCTCTTTTTCCATTTGTACGTGTTGCTTCATATTGCCATTGATTTCCTGCAGTCAATATTAATATATTACTAGTCTCAAACAACAGACCAGGGAGGATTCATAAATTTTTAATAACTAGGGTCAATATATCATGCGATAAAATTGTGAGAAATTTATAAGCGAAAATTAGTGTTTATAATATTCTTCTCTATAATATCTACTATGTGCCACTACTAGAGAAAGTTGAAATAGCAGTGGAAATTCAGAGGCGAAAGAGTGTGAAATTCGTCTCTAATTTTGTCGTTAAGTGTTACGAACAACAAATTTGCTGACCAATCTTATTTTTTCTGTCTCCAATTTCCGTCGTTATATCAACTTTTTCACATAATGAATATTGCATGTAAAATGAATTAAATATAGTACCATTGATTCAGAATCATATTGAAGGAAAACATTCCCCCAAATGCTTGGACTAAAGTTTACAATTGGTCGCTTGAAGTCAGGGATTGCATGTTCGGTTGAATCAACTGATGTGGGAGGTGCAAGAGACATATGGCCTGAGACTCCATTCTATGATAAGCTGAAGAGCCAAAATGAGTAATATTGTTTTGTGGAGTGAAATAATTTTTGGTTAGGTATAGGTATATAAATAGCACTATGATGCATGTATCAAAATAACTATATGCAACAAGTTGCAATTCAAAATAATAATATGCGACTTGAATTTACATATATCATTTATTCTATTTAACACATGCTGAACATATACAAAGTTTACGGGAGCTCTGTCTCCGACTATCATGGGGTCACCGGAGATTTATCGCCAACCATGTTGTGTCATCAGAGATCCGTCGCCGACTACTTTAGGGTCATTGGAGCTCCACCGCCAGTAATGCCTATAAATTTATGCCAGCATCCACGTGTGGTGTAAACCTTTTTTTCTGCATGGCTCCAATCAAATCATATCATAATTAACATCATTTTTAGATGGGTTAATACATACAAAGTTTTGTTTTAACTTTAAATGTGTCTCTCGTAATTGGAAGGTGCACTGAACCCCTCAAATTAAGTTAGTCTTTGGTTCAAATATTAAATTTAAAAAAAAAATCACTAAGTTCAAAAAAACACAAATATCTACATTGTGTTGTTTGATTGAATGCATGTCTAAAAGAAAAATTATGTTGCTGCTATATACAAATTAAATTCTTAAAAATTTCTCATTTAAATTGTGCATTGGTAAAATCGCTTTCTCTTAGAATAACACATTAAAAAAGTTCAAAGTTTGACCATATTCAAACTTGAATTTACATATATCATTTATTCTATTTAACACATTGATGAACATATATACAAATTAAAAATAACATTTTGTCACTTAGATATTATTATATTAATTTTAGGCTTTTTACTATCGTATCATATTAACTTGAATGTGATGAACTCAGGGCCGTTCCTAGCATTTTCGGGGCCTTAGGCATAGTTTGAAAAGAAGGCCCCTTAGATAATACTCCCTCCGGTCTCATTTATAAGCAAATTTTCATTTTTTAAGTTCATTAAATAAATGATGTATGTGGTCCATATTATAGACTACATACAACATTTATTTAATGAATCTAAAAAATTAAAATTTGCTTATAAATGAGACCGGAGGGAGTACATCATAAACTTTTTTAGTTTCTTGTTATGATTTTATTAGCGTTTCATTTCGTTTTTTTTCTTTGCTTTTCACTACAGGATAAAAAAAAAATTCGGCAACATCTTCAAATAAATTAAATACTCCATAGAAACTAAAACTAAACAAAATACCATAGAATTGGAGAACAATTGCTCTTGCGAAGTAGACTGAAATTTCTCTAGTAGGACCATTTTTCAACTAAAATATAATTTGTTTAGTTGTGAAGATTTTTAATTTTCTAGATAATAAATATCAAAAATATTTTTAATATTAGTGAGACACATTAGGAACAAAGGGCCCCAAAAAATATCACAAGTTTCTTGGCACATTATTATGAACAAAAGTTTTATTTGGGAGGGTGTAAATAGAGAACTTTGTTTTATATAGGGTATATATAACAAATTGCACCAAAAGGGCCAAAACAATACAGCCCAGTCTTCCATGTCAATTCTTCGGGCTTGGCTGTTGATGTATTTTACTACAGACACCCCCCAAAATCCAGATCTTGCTATACACACCCCCTCTAGTAAAAAAAAATTTAGGGCCCCCTACAGGCATGGGCCCTAGGCCGTCGCCCTCCCGGCCTATGCCTAGGGCCGGCCCTGGATGAAATCCATTAGACGTTGGCGTAGTGCAGGGCCGGCCCTAGGCATAGGCCGGGAGTGCGACGGCCTAGGGCCCATGCCTGTAGGGGGCCCTAAAAAATTTTTTACTAGAGGGGGTGTGTATAGCAAGATCTGGATTTTGGGGGGTGTCTGTAGTAAAATACACCAACAGCCAAGCCCGAAGAATTGACATGGAAGACTGGGCTGTATTGTTTTGGCCCTTTTGGTGCAATTTGTTATATATACCCTATATAAAACAAAGTTCTCTATTTACACCCTCCCAAATAAAACTTTTGTTCATAATAATGTACCAAGAAACTTGTGATATTTTTTGGGGCCCTTTGTTCCTAATGTGTCTCACTAATATTAAAAATATTTTTGATATTTATTATCTAGAAAATTAAAAATCTTCACAACTAAACAAATTATATTTTAGTTGAAAAATGGTCCTACTAGAGAAATTTCAGTCTACTTCGCAAGAGCAATTGTTCTCCAATTCTATGGTATTTTGTTTAGTTTTGGTTTCTATGGAGTATTTAATTTATTTGAAGATGTTGCCAAATTTTTTTTTTTATCCTGTAGTGAAAAGCAAAGAAAAAAAACGAAATGAAACGCTAATAAAATCATAACAAGAAACTAAAAAAGTTTATGATGTATTATCTAAGGGGCCTTCTTTTCAAACTATGCCTAAGGCCCCGAAAATGCTAGGAACGGCCCTGGCGTAGTGGTTGGGGTCGGATATTGGAGTGTGTTTCTCTCAAGCTTTCAGATTCGATTCCTCTTGGGTTAAGTGCGCATATATAGTTATGTTCTAGTTTTAAACGAACCCCTGCAATATGTTAGTATCAGTCGGTTCTTGAATCGGATACTAAATTTAAAAAATAAAAATAAAAAACTTGAATGTAGTGAGTTTATTTGTAGATTTATGTTTTTAGTTTGTAGCATTCGTGAATTTGTTGTTAAGTTTGATGTACTCAATCAGTTTAAATGAATATTATTGGTTTTTAAAAAAATAAAAAATACATTTTTGGTGTTTTAAATGTTTTAACCAATGCATAATGTTACGTCCATGTTTAAGTGTTAGCCCTGGTTGATTTTACTCAATGCATAATTCTTTGACACGTTTAAATTTTAAAAACAATATAGACATTCAATCACTTTTTTCTAATTATTGAACCATCTACTTACTCATATTTTAAATAATTGCTACTGTAATGTTTATTGTCTGCCACTTAGAGAAACCAGGTAGTTTACTCATTTTCTTTCATGTGTTCAAAATATTCAACAGTGTATATAAAAGAAAAAACAAAATCATACTAACTTGTGATTCAAGGACACAACTTTAAAAAAAAAAAAAACCTAACGCCACAGGTTAAGGAGTTAAAGAAAAATTAAAAAGTAGAATGATAAATATTTAACTTTGAAAAAATTGAATAAACAATTTTTAAGAAAAGATTTACTCCTATATCTTTAAATTTTCTTAACTTGTACTCTAAGGGCACAAGTCAGCATTTCAAAAGAAATAATTGAAAAGACGAAAAAATTTGGATGAAACATTTTATAGACTTAATTTATGAAAAATGATAACAGGTGTTTTTATAGTATTGTTTAAGTAATCAAAAGTACTAACTTTTGCATAGAAAAATTGTGTATGTATTATTTTTACATTTATTTGAGTTTTTTGTATTAATACTTCGGTTTCTATAGAGTATTAATACAAAAAATCACTTAGTAATTGAGAGTATGGTCGAACGAATTCGGTCATGAATCTTATTAACCACTTCGCACAATCACTAGGTTGTTTAACTTATATTTCTTAAATAAAATTTTATTTATAGATTTTCTAAACAATATTGTTGGACACTTGCTCGTATAACCCTAAATTTATACATTGTCAATGTAAAGCACTTTTACAGTGTCAGTCAATGAGTGAATAGCTAAATACCCTCTAAAATTATAACTTCATGCGAATGCTCCCTCAAATTTGATAATTGGGAAAAATTCTCCGTGATTGGTTAAGCATATGGCAAGTTAGTGCTAGATTTTTAGATACCTTGAAGTTTGGTTGGGTACCAGTACCTTCTAGTCAGACAAAATGTGTTTAACATTTGTATTTATTTTGAAATAAACTAATATGAAAATATGACATGGCATTTAATGATTAGGTGAAGGATACATACCCAAATAAACTAGATGGGTCCTGCTATCTTCACCAAAGTTAGTCCCTCCATTAATTTTTTTTGTTTGTGAGCATGACATGACCGTTTGTTAGACCAAAATTGGTTAAAAGAACAAAACCCTTAAAGTGTTGATGATAACAAAGCATATACAAAACATATATTAGAACAGTTAAGATACTCTAACGTGTGTTAAAGTGTGCAGGAAATTCTAAGTATAAGAGAAGTTATGCCACCAGACCAAGTCAAAGTTATGGACTTCGATCAATGCTCTGGACTACTGGTCAACATTATGGACTTTGATGAAGCTCTGTGTCATAGATACAGACAAGACTCTGTATCAAGATTAAGGTCAACTCTATGGAAGTCAACATTGTGGTTTAAGCCTCTAAATTGAGATCTTTTGGGATATCATTGACTCCGTATATTTTTTTGGGTTTCGCACCGGTTTCCGACCCACCAATAGTGGACGACTAATTCGGCTTGTACGTAGAGGCATGGGCACTGACCAGACGTTGTTCCCATCAAACCCAGTATTCCCCAGATACGTCCTTGGAAGGAGCTCCTTGCCACTGGAGCCCAAACAACTTGGTTTCATTAACTCAAGATTTTGTTAATGATGCATGCAGCAGATCTTTGCTAAGAAAGGAAACTTTTTTCTTACTTATGCAAAGGAGTAAAATTCATTAATAGCATTATTGATGGAAAATGAATGGTTGATATGCTGACTACAAACATTTAGGATATATCAACATTTAATCATGAATTTCAAAGACGGGATTTCTCTTTAGCAATGATCATCAAGCTTCTTTTCTATGTAAAGGACCAAGACTGTTTGAAGAAGGTTATTAATGTAAACTACACCTGAACATAATCACGCATATATATCTATATCTATATATATATATATATATATATATATATATATATATCTATATATATATATATATATATATATATATAAGTATAACATGCTCATATACTACTGTAATTATATAAATAGTTGTTTATAGTATATACCTTGTCCAAGACACTATATAGAAATTCATTAGAAATAAACTTAAAGTGTACTATGCTTAAAAAAAATTACTAGTCCTAAAGTTTGTCTAAACATAATTTTTTGTAATCAACTTGTTGTAAATATCTAGATTGCGATTAGGAAGTCCTCTCAGTTAAGATAAAGAAATTTAAGGATAGGGGGTCTTAGTGTTGTTGTAATCAGGATTTAATTATAGTGGATAAACACTTTGGAAGTGCAAGGGAATTGGACGTAATTTCGAATTGTGGGGGTGAACCACATAAATATATGTGTTATCTCTTCTCGCTTATCTCTTTACTTTCAGTTTTTAATTCACCTTAAAAAAATATACCAAACCACAAAAAGAGACTGACACAATTCAAACCCTTCATTTTTATGTTTTTCTCTCCTTCACGGTTCACTACCCACCTAGAAGTGCCATGTGCTCTAAATGTTAGTGTCATGTCATAGGGGATATTTGAATCATGTCTCGTCATAGGGGGCTGTTTGCATATATTTTGAAGAAAAAAAAATTAAACTCTCTCCCTCCCTCCCTCTACATTCAACTATTTAATGCATGCATAATATTCATACTAAGTTTTTTACATAATTATATGTAAATTCATAAAGTTTAGACATAATATTTTTGAAAATATATAACCATCATACCACAAGGTTGCATCAGATACATTACCTCATTGGTGTACATCTTTTTTATTCCTTTTCTGAGATACAACTCATCTTGATATTAGTCATAATGAATCTTGTGATACTGGTCATAATGAATCTTTTGATATTAATCACAATACTCTTACATGTTTCTACCATCTAAAAAGTTCACTCGTTAAATAACAAATGCATGTCTTTTATAACATACATAAGCATGATATAAAATAAAAGTATGTATAAGACTATCTCTTTTATAACATACGTAAGAGTTGTAATTGTTGATTTCAGCTAAATAATGTTTACCTATACACACAATATGTATAAGACTATCTCGTTATTTAATACATAAAATAAAATTGAAAAATGATATTTGAAAAATCATTTTTTGACAATTTTATCTCTTATACTTAAATTGTGTCTTTACTTTCTCTCTCTATTACTTTAGTTTTTGTGTGAATACTTATATTTCATTGTATATTTTAGTTGTCGCACAAATTGTCATAAAAAATTATTATTCAAATAATATTCTCAATAAAATTATCAATCAAAATATACCTGGAATATGTTTTTTTGACCAAATACCTGAAATATGTTACTTATTGTCAAATTAGTTTGTGTATTAATAAAATTCTAGTCAAAATAGTCCCAAAAATAAGTCATTTATTGCCAAATTAGCCCCCTGTATTAATTAAATTCTTATCAAAACAGTCCCTTATACATATCTATGAACAACATATAACTAATAAAACCATTACAAATTGAACTAATGAGTTTTTCTATCATGTTCAAATTTACACATGTTAAAAAGTTTTAAATAGTAACTTTGTATTGAAACTTACATATTTTGTATTAAATGCATAATTTTTTAATAAATAATTATTTTTTTTAATAAAAATTTGATATGCACATGTTTAGACATGGCAACCCAACCCGCACCCGCCGGGTCCCACCCGCCCCGCCCCGTTTTTAACGGGGAAAAGCCGAACTTACTGGGTCTGGGTCCGGGGAAAACCCGTAGCTTTTTAACAGGGACGGGGACGGGGTCGGGGTCGGGGGATACTCACACCCGCCCCGCACCCGTACACGTGAATTTACCTTATTACCCTTAATTTACTTACATCAGCAGAAGTATATAAAGAGAAGGAAACTGAAAACCCTAATTTCCTTTTCTCTTCAGCCACACAACTCATATTTTTTTCTCTTCAATCGTATTCCAATTTCCATCCTTCGTTTTCAACTTTTCTTGTCGGCGCTTCCATGTCAATAGAAAGAAATCCCATCTCCTTGCAGGTAAGTCAATCGATTCTCCTTCCTTCTCCAATTTTGATATGCTTATTTTGTATAGTAATAATTTCTAATACCAAAATTGTTTGTTGTTGTGCTTCAAATTTCAAAATTGGCTTGTTGCAATTAATACTAGTAATTGGATTGCAAAATTCTGTCACTTTGATTTGGATTCGGTTGCTTCTCAATTCAATAACTGAACTTCTAATGACTTGTAAAAAATAGTTTTGCTTTGAGTTTTTGTCAAAAATAGTATTAATTTTGTTAGTCTTTTTACTAACTATTATGCATCATACTTGTGATCTTAAGACGGCAAAATTTGATCTTTTCTATTTTTGATGGCTATTTTGTTAACCCTTTTATTTAGTTCATACTTAGGTTATTTTGTTAACATTTTTCTACTGTTTAAGAGTTTTTATGTAATGGAAATATGGCAAAAATAGTATAGGTTTTCTATCTTGCCTTTGTGATTGGGTTTTGTCTTCAGCCAACCTTTAGTGATTTGTAAGTTAGGTTCAACAAAGGTGTTATTTGAATTGTTGGGTTCTTGAATTTTCATGTTCTTTTCATGTATATATCTCTCATGTATGTAATTAGGTAGATATAAGCTAGATTTAATGTATATCTCTGATGCTATTAGATAGCTATAGGCTAAATTTAATCCCTTTATAAATGCAAGATGTTTAGAGCTAATAATTCAAGCTCTTCAGCAAGGAAACTTTATTCTCTAGTCTACTTATTGATGTTCTCCCCATGTTTGGAAATCGTTCATGTCAATTACTCTTGTTGGTATACTATAAAATAATAGGCTTTCTTATTTGGTTTGAAACACAATAAATTTTAGTAGCTTTTATAGTGTAGTTATATGGAGTACAAGTTTGGTTTCATTATGCAATGAGTCTAATAGATTTTATGAATTATTGGTTTTAGATGGCAAATGAAGGTACCTCTCAACCACAATGTCCAATCATTTCCCAAGGCAATACACATCAACCATCTCCAAATGGACAAGAAAGTTCACATCAACCAACTCCAAATGTGATCTTTTTGATGCATTGATAAAAAAAAATGGCTGAGAACATGTTGGTAAAGTTTGATAAGTATTGGAGTGTGATTCATGAAATAATGGGTGTCGTTGTTGTTTTGGATCCTAGGTACAAAATTGATTTGCTTGAATATTATTACAGAATCTTCTATGGAAATGATGTTGATCATCAAGTTAAGTCAATCTGACAAATGTGTTATGACTTGCTTTATGATTATCAATCAAGAATGAGCAATGATTCAAGTGGTGATTCTCAAATGGTGGATTCTAATGTTGGTACTGTTGGAAGTGATACAATGAAAAGATTTGATTTGTTTGTGATTAAGAAAAAAAGAGCTAGAACTTCATATGTTAGAACGGAGTTGGATGTTTATTTAGATGAGGAAGTTTTACCGAGAAGTCCAAATTTTGACATTTTATTGTGGTGGAAGTTGAATGGTGTCAAGTATCCAACACTTCAAGCAATTGCAAGGGATGTGTTGGCAATTCCAGTTTCTACTGTAGCTTCTGAATCCGCGTTCAGTACTAGTGGTTATATTGTAAGTCCTCATCGAAGCCGGCTTAATCCGACCACTTTAGAGGCTTTGATGTGTGCTAGAAGTTGGTTATGGAGTGTTGAGAATACGGGTATATTTTTAATTTATTCATCTGAATATGAATGCATTTGAATTAGTTACTAATTTTGTTAATTTCAAAGATTGCCATTATTTAATTGTTTTATTTTATTGATAGGTAATTTTAATTCTAATGTGGGAAATGAAAATGCTATTTTACTCACTGAAATGGAGTCTGATGATGATGAAGGTATTCTTTTTAAAGTTTGTATTTTTTTTTGGTACATCTTTAAAGTTTGTATTAAGTTTGTGAAGTTAAATGTTTATATTCTAACTTTTATTTTTCAACATAGGTGAACCGCCGATAAGTGATGTTAGTTCGGTTGCAATCTCCCGCCTTGAAGATGATGATGATTTTTAGTATTGGAACTTTTTTTGTTTTGACTTTTGATGATTTGGAATCTTTTAATGTTTTGAATATGTATTGGTTCTGAGTTGTAAGATGTTATGAACTCTGTTGGTTTTGAATATGGATTGATTATGAATTGTAATGATATTTTGAATATGGATTGATTATGATTATGAATTGTAATGATATATTGCCACTGAAACATGTTTAAACAGGTTTGCCATTGAAAAATATGGTTCTTGTGAATTTTTTTTATTGGTTTTGAATATTGATTGATTATGAATTGTAAGGATTCTGCCACTGAAACAGGTTTGGCATTTAAAAACATGGATCCTGTGATTTTTTTTCTTCACTTTTTGTCGATGGGGGTGGGGGCGAGTCCGGGGAAACCCGTCCCCGTTGGGGGCAGGTATGGGGGTGAAGTGTATCTCCCCGCCAGGTTTGGGGGCGGGGCTGGGTACCATGAAATGGGGTGGGGGCAGGTGTGTTAAAACTCGGCCCCGCCCCGTTGCCATCCCTACACATGTTAGACAAAGCATGAACTAATAACCTTTAGATATATAAATCAAGTTTTCCCTTCCCTCTTTCACCAGCACTTAGTTGTGTTTGTATACTTTGACATCAAATTTTTCTTTTTTGCAACTTGTACAAACAAAATACTTAAGATCATATATAGACATACAAACAAAAGATAGTCACTAATGAGTAAGCATTAGCAAACAATTCTTCCATTGTACATGACACAAAAGTTATTGAGAGAATTCCTGATTACCAAAGGTACTGGCACTGAACAGAAAGGATAAATTGGGTGAAACAAGGCATGGTAGATGTTATCGCGATTTTCGGGTGTCAAGTCATTAATTAGGCTTGAACCTTTCAATCATTGATATCTCTATTTTTTTTGGGGAAGGGTAAAATCGAGAAAACCCTTAGAAATTCTAAGTTCGGGGGCAATTTTCGCTACGGGAAGGTGTTAGGCACCCATAACGACTATAGTACTCTATAGGAGCCGTTTTTCTAGATTTACGTCTACGCTTCACTTTTAATGCTATTTATTGAAAAAAAAGATTGTTTTTAAGAATGGAGGGAGAAGTGTTTGGATTTTATTTTTTATTGGACTTGGAGAGGTTTTGACCTCTTGCCTACATACCCTTTTAAGGGATCAAACTCCATGTAGTTCTCTCTCAAAAGATTTTGTGAGTTTAGATTGATTTTAATTTTGGAAAATGGTTTTGAAGAAAAGAGAGAGAGGCCGTAAAGACTTGAGAAAGAAAAATGGTGAGGTTGGTCCAATTATTAAAGAAAATAGCCTAAGTAGGAATTATTTTGCATTTGAATTTGATTAAGAAAAAAAAGGAAAAATACAATGGAGTTTTGACTCCAAGGTTTATTGGAAAAATTGTTTTCAAGTGATGAGATGGCTAATCTTTAAAAAATGGATTTTTCCTAAGTTCCGTGTTTCCTAAACATACATCTAACGGTAAATCATACAACGTGTGTGCGTGTCGGTGCTTGTGTCGGTGTACATCATTATAGTGTCCATTGTCCTTTACATTTGGCCCTAGTTTACATTCTATGGTCTTGCAAAAAAGATTAAAATAAAGGGAGAGAAAATTGAATAAAAACCTAAGCTAAGGGATGGAGATGAAGTGGAATGCTCAATGTGTATGGAACATAGAATAAAATGGTTAGTAACAAGATATAAAATGATGGTAAAAATGTTAAACTAGTTGACAAAGAAAAACAATAGCAAAGTGTAGAAATGGAAAGGAAAATGCATGAAAACTACGGACTGCGATTCACTGCAGTCAGTGAGAACACACAGTCACGCAGTCGATGAAATCCCAACCATTCAATTTAATACATGGTTCAGATTTGATAATTCTCTAGTTTCACACCATAATGAAAAACCATAGGATTATAAAATGTTAAAACCCAATTTACATAAGATATCTTGTCCCAATTTGTAAGGTTATGTTTCTTCATCTTTTCCTGAAATTTGGAACGCTAGAAGGAGGTCTACTTCATCCCTGTTTCTCAATTCTCATGTTTAGCTTTTCATAAACTAATGGCCATGGAGATATCTATACACATGTATTTTAGTTTAATTAGCTCAGTCAAATTCTAATTCTTTCCAAACCAGTCAAGAATGGCAATTTACTCAATTTCATACTGGCTAGTTGTAGCAATCCATGTTAGTGCTTTCAATTGAACACACCACGCCACCGCAGAACAATCAACCATCGGACTCAAAGGGTTGTTTGTGGTGGGTCGATTGATTTCATCCTGAATAAACTGTGGAGTTGAGTAAATTGAAAACCCCATCTCAATTAAGATTAATAGGCCATGCCTGCTGTAGAAGATGAAGATAATTAAATTGCCTGAATCGTGCCATATAGAAAGAGAGAAGATTACCTCAAAGAGAGAGAGAGAGAGAAGATTGAGAAACAGGGATGAAAAGATTGGCTTGGCTGCTTTATGAATGTAGGATGTATCCAACGGTTGTTATACGACTGACTGCGGTGACTGCGTACTTTCACCAACTGCAGTGAATCGCAATCCGAAAACTACAAGGGTTTAAGCAAGCATATGACCTATAATTCTCATCCAAAGCAACTTTCAAAAGGTTTATTTAAAACACAATATGAAAATTATAAGGCATGCCCAAACTTTCACACTTTGTTTTCAAATGAACAAAATCCACATTACTTGCAAAGCAAGAAACTAACAATTAAGCTTGCTAAAAAAAGAAACTAACAATTAATATGGTAAAAATTGGAAGCTAACAAATAAACTTGCAAAACAAGAAACTAATCAATACTAACAAAATTGTAAGCTAACAATTATCATTACAAAGTTGTAAACCAAAAATTAAACTAACAAAATTAGAAATTAACAATTAACATTGCAAAATAGCAAACTAAAAAATCAAACTAACAAGATTGGAGATTGACAATTAACATTGCAAAATTGTGAACTAAAAATTTAAACTAACAAAATTGGAAGAATTAGCATGAAATCAGAAGTGAACATATCACAAAATCAAGTGCCAAATATCAATACCACATGGCAAGAATTTAGATCAAAGATCATGCAAGAAACTTCACACAAAAATACACAAAGCACACAAACCTATAGAAAAAATGCGCGCACATTTTTATCAATTTTTAACATGTAACAACATCACAAAATAATCAAAAATGCCTCAAGAAACACATAGTAATTTTTTTGGAATTTTTTGTAAGAAAATTAAAATGCACAGGGGTTCAGGTAGCAAGAACAGAGGTAAACATAGCAAAAAATTCAAGAAAACCAAAAGAAACCCAAAGCCCACGGTTACACAGCCCTAACCCACGCAGCTTGATGGATCCGGATCTCCAGAACGTCTCAGAGGCATTGGATTGATCCGGATCCATCCAGACCTAGATCTAACGGCCCAGGACGTAGGGAGCTGGATCGGGTCTGAACCGACCCGGTCCAGCGCGCCTATATAAAAAGATTTTGACCCGGTTTGCCTCATTTTTCAAATCGTTTCTCTCTCTTCTCCTCTTCTTCTCCGTTCTTCTCTGTTCCTCTATGATGAACCATAACCCTAATTCATACAATCCTACCCAGAATTTCATCAAACATGGCTTAAACGCTTCGTTTTGTTGTTCTAAACATGAATCCATCATTAAAATCCACATGCATCCGGTGAATCGATGTAGATCGTGAAGTTTCTTCATGGTTTTCAAACGGTTCTGGTTCTTTTGTTCAAATCTTTGTTCGAATGAAATTTTTTATGAATTCGAAGGTTTACAACGGTTAATACTCGTTGTAAACCATGAAATCTTTACGGTTTTCAAAGTTTTTTTAGGGTTTCATGATTTTGAACAAAAACTCTTCGAATCTTCTACGGATCTACATCGATTTGGATTTGTTACCGTTCTTGAGCAAGAAAGAGGTAAGTTTTCAGTATTCACCTCTGTTTTATTCGGAGGTTCGAACTGGAATCTTCAGAAATCTTTGGATTTAATTCTGTTTTGTTGATTTTTGGCTTGAATTCCGAAAATAAATCGGTGATTCTCTTCTTCTTCTTCACCGGTTCAAATCCTTTGAGTTTCTTTCCCTCTTCTTCTCAATTCCCCTTCTCTGCGATCGCGCTGGAGTTCGCTGCTTTTGGCGGTGAATTCGCGCTTGAATTGTAGAGAGGAACGGCTCAGTGATGAAGATTCAGCATTGAATCTCTGAGAGCTACCATGAATTCCATGGAATTTGCTTGAATTCAATTCTGGAAAAATTAGGGTTTGTTCTTCGTGTTCTTGAACTTTTTCTGAGTTTTGTGGATTTGATTCTAACTGAATAGAGAGAGAATATTCTGAGGTGTTTGTGATGTGGCGTGAATTGTGTGGCCTTTTTTCTCTGACTTGTACAATAGCTGGCCTTTTATAGGCTGCCATGTGTGACTTTGGACCAATGGGGACTCTGACATCTGGCCTTGATTGCTTGCGTGGCTTCTTGGACTGAATTCTGACTTAGGGATCTTTCTGCAAAAAACAAAACTAAAGGACTAATCTGAAAAAAGTAAAAAAATTGACCAAACTGCCAAAAAGAGTAAAAATGGACTGATCTGCAAATAGAAATAAAATTTGGACTGATTTGCAAATAAAAAATAAAAATAAAATTGGCACAAAAGTGTAACTTGGAAAAAACGTAAAGTGAAACAGTTAAAAACGACAAAATGGACTAAAACGAACAAATTACCAAAATGAGGTATTTTAAAATACCTCTCTGTCAAAAATTTTGATGTGAAAAGACCAAAATGCCCCTAGGGACTAAAACGACTCAGACTGACTCAGATGCAATGCTG
This sequence comes from Medicago lupulina, assembly GCA_958299785.1. Classification (NCBI taxonomy): domain Eukaryota; kingdom Viridiplantae; phylum Streptophyta; class Magnoliopsida; order Fabales; family Fabaceae; genus Medicago; species Medicago lupulina. The sequence continues at coordinate 80,289,828 of OY283139.1, forward strand.
AAATGATTTTTTTGGTAGGTTTTGATCAATGGTTTATACAGACAAGTTGAAAAGACTCAGAGACAAACGTAGGGACTAAAATGGGTTCTACTGCAGGAAATGACCAAAATACCCTTTTGTATGATTTTTATGCAAAAACTTGGAATAAAATGCAGGAAAATATGCAATTGGTTTAGAAATTTTCAAATGACTTGTAATGCAAGAAAAACACTTTGGATGGCTTTATATGCAAGAAAATTAAAGACAGCAGTAGTAAAAATATGCAGTTGAAGCACGGTAGAAAATTGCAGAGTAAAACATAGTGAATTGAAAAAAGTATCAGATGTAGAAGAGAATTTTGAAGGAGTATTTTTAGGTCCAAAATGAGGGTATGACAGTAGAAATCAACTCAATATAAATTTTACCATTTTCAATTCAAATTTTGAAATAATGAACTTCTCGAAATCTTACACATGTTTTTATTTGAGGAAATTGTTAGCTTCACCTCATTCATGCTCTCTTAGTGAGAGAAATAGATAGATTATTAAACTTGATAGTGCACAAAGATGAACTAAATCCATTAGAGTATACTCTCTCTGTCCCAGTTTAACTGAGTCAGTTGACCATTTAACACATATTAAGAAAAATGTATAAATGAAAGAGAGATAAAAATGGTTTTGAGTGTTTTTGTCAAGTAATGATGCATTCTTCTTTATCATAAATGTAAAGTAAAATATATTAAATTGAGAGTGATGAAAGTAGTACTCCCTCCGTCCCATAATATAAGCAAAAAAAACTCATTTTCTTTGTCCCAAAATATAAGCAAAAAAGACAATCTTTTATCTTATTTAGTCTTGTTTTTTTAAAAAATCTCTTTTTCAAGAAAAACTTTTGTTTATTCTCATAAAATTAAATGCAAATTGCATTTAATTTTCTCTCTCTTTCAATTTTTCCATAACCAATAGCCAATGAAAATTGTTTTTACATCTTCCTATGAAACTTTTTCTAAAGAAAATACAAAAAACTATATTCCAAATTCTTTTAGTTTTCTTAATAAGTGTGATTTTTTTTTTTTTTGCTTATAATTTAGGACGGAGGGAGTACTAATTAGAGTTATAATTGGAAGAAAAATAATAATTGATGTTGTATTGAAAAGTAAAATGGATCAATATTCGTAGGACAATATTTTTTTTACTAATGTATTTAGACTTTTGAAAAGGCTTTGCTTGCCAGTCTAGAGTCCAAAACCAGGTCCAAGCAACGTTATTCGTACCCTTACCTTACAGTGGAGACGTGCTCGCAATGGATAAAGACGTCAGATTCAAAGAGAATCACAACATCTTTATCACAATCTTCTATATGCAATGCTTGACAGTTACGGACACTTCATCTGTAATCGTCGGCCAACAACTCTTTACCATGATTGAAAGGATTTTCATCATTCAAAAACAAAATCCAACACATGCTCATCAATTACTTAGTCAAAATCCTTTCATATTGAAGATTACAGAATAATCATGTATACTAATTTACTTTGATATATTGATCATTCTCAATCTATAAATGATTAATTAAATAATTAATCCAACATAACTACGGAACATTAAAAACTCAAATTATCAAAGTAAATTAGAATATCACAGATAAGTCTCGCCTCCAATCGATCACTTGAAGTTTAACATAGATGCTCACCTTTCAAATGACGTGTGTTGGAGTTTAGGTATCATCTTGAGGAATCGGGTAGGTATGTTTGTGGCTGCTAAGACAACTTTGATGAAGGGCTCGAAAATCCAAAATACAACATAGCTCAAATGTGTAACAACATAATCTGAAATGATCCTAGCAAACTTTGTATCAATTGTGTGAATAGGAAAGGATGGTTGCTCAATAGACCCTTCAAATTGCTCAACCGAGGGTTGTAATTTCCGATGGGTATTTTTTGTGTGTAAACCCCTATTGGATCATAATTTTCAATTGGTTTTGAAGATTGCTCTTTAGGCACTAGCAATTGCTTACGTATACCTACCAAACGGTAGTTAGTTGTTGTTTTCTATTGAACGATAGATAACTATTGTTCGGAAAAAAAAGGAATTAAACTCATAAGATCCCAATCACTTCGAACTCGCCGGGTGGTGTGTTATTTTTTACTAACTAAAATAGTTCTAATAAACTGTAGTAGGGTCGTGAAATAAATAAAATTTGATAAAAATTATTTCACCAAAATCAAACTCGAGTTCTATAAAGTTACTCGTTCAGAACTCATTAATCACTTGAATTTAATCGTTTAATTTACTGGGTGTGTATTTTTAGGTGTGTTACCAATGCCAGACGAGCGGAAACAAAACCCACAAATATACAAATAGAGTCAGAAAAATCAACAACAAAATCTTATGATCAAACAGACACGGTAACCGTATATAACAATTCGTTGGTAAAAAAATCTAGGGGAATACATTATCATCTTTTTAAGTAATCAAATTTTTTTACTAGATTATGGAAGGAATTTTATAAGACAATATATGCTAGTAAGCTCAAAAATTTATGCATCACGTAATTTACACTGAAATGGAACAAAGTAGCATTTTTCATACATCTAAAAACAAAAGTGAACATTACTTAACTAAAACATATTATAAAAGAATCAATATACTACATAACTACTACAACATACTCTTTATGGACAAATTTAAAGAACATAGACCTACAAAACAAAGATGATGAAAACATAGCATTGAAACCTTGTGGCTTTCATCATCATGTTATTTCTACAATTACTATATACTATTTCTTATCTATATATGTTTCATCAATGCCAAGCTGAAGCAGATATCAAATTTCTGTTCTTCCATCCCAAGAGCATTGCCCCGTCTTTCTCAACTAGTGTATAGTGCTCTGAATAGCATCTCAGAAGGCTTCTTATAACAGAATTCACATAAGAACTCAAAGGACATTGACGAAATCCGGCCATTGTCAACCTAGATTTCCACTTACCGAAGAGTTCATGTCGCTCGACCCTTTCCTTACCTTCGCATGCAATGACATTGACGATATCCCGAGCCAAACAATGTTGCTCCACATTAATCCTCTCCTTGCTATTTCTTGAGAGGGTGACATCGATGGACTCAAAGATTGCCAGGTAGTAATCTAAAGTTTCTATGAACCTGTTGAAGAAAGGTGTTGTGTTTGTGTTTGATTCTTGCTCCACAAGGGTGACCACTTTAGGAGAGAGAGACTTCACCAATCTCAAAAGTCCATCCCTTGGATTATTCACATCAACACTCTCATCGGCTGTGTGATGGAGCTGCAGTGGAAAATTCACCGCCAAAGCTTCTCCGTGTCTGATATCAAGCATGTCTCTTGTCACGTCTGGACCGAAAACAGGAATCCCATGAAACTCAACCGGTATGCCGAATTTCTTAGACATCAAGGCCAATCTCTCTCCAACTACTTCTAGTCCCTTGCCACGGGCATATTTAGAGACTGGATCATCGATTCCTGTGATCCGCACGTGGGGTGCCCCACCAGGTCTTGCGGCAAGAGCTTGAAGAAGTGTCATCCATTGAGTTCCTTGAGCAATCTGAAAGTCTATGATGTGTATGTGATCCTCATTCCTGCAAGCTTCGGCAATGGCTCCATTGGCAGCCATGTAACCAAATTTTAAGTAGGGACAGATTTCGAAAAGCAGTTGCATGTAAGTGAGTAATTCTTCCCCTTCAGGCTCTCTGCACTTAAGGGCATGATAGATGCTATTCCCTGATGCTTCCGTCCTTGCAACAAGACCTTCTACCATATAAGCACCGAGCCTCTGGATTGGCTCCCCATTGATAGAAACGGCATTTCTAGCGGTTTCTATCAATCGGTCAAAAACTTCTGAGTTGTTTTCAGCCATGGCTTGGGCACATGCAATCAGTAATTGCTTCAAATCACCCGATGGAAACCCTTGTAGAGATGAATCCTCTTCCAACTTCCGTCGTTTCTCTACATGCACTGTTTCATTTGATTGCCTACTGCTGCTGGTAACATGCGACGGTTGACTTTGAATATATTGTGACCCTTGATGCTCATTGCTCCATGATCTATATCTTGGGCCGGATGCTGTTTCCTTGATGCTCTCACCCAATGAAGAATTAGATGTGGTAACTTCGTTATCATCGGGAGCCATCAGAGCAGTTTCTAGCTCCAACAAGGCGTGTCTGATTTTCTGGTTGCTTGGTAGAAAAGAATTTCTAGCAGAATATAGTTGCAAACTGTCTTTGAGACTGTTGATCGAAGAGAATGATCTTTGCGTATAATGGTTGGTTTCAAGTGATGAGTTATAAGAGGGGCTTATACCAGAGAGAATTTCTCCAGAGTTATGTTGCTCGTGGCTGTCACTAAATGCAGAAAGAGTATCAGAATCAAAATGAGAGGAAAACGGTGAATCAGGTGAGTTTCCGAAGCCAACTTTCAATGATCCAAGCAAACCATTTGGGAGTGATGGAAAAGATGACATGTAAGGTAATCCTGCATTACTCATACTGTAACTATAAAGCTGCTGCGAGTCCATACTACGATGATAAATAAGATGTCTTATGCCAGAAGAGATTGTAATAATCGACCTGGCGAATCAGAAATCAAGCATCAGACTCAGGAAAATTTATCCCAATAGTTTCAACAAAAGCATATAAACCTGAAATGAAAATAAAGACATACATGAATATGAATATATATATATTTTCATAAGAGCAGAATGAAAAATCCGCATCGGAAATCTTCTAGCCCAAGTGCAACTAGTGTATTGTGTGTATGCATAAATATGAAGTAAGATATGCACATACAATACAACACAGGAAATGAAGAAACTAGGTAAACATTACACAAAAAAATTTAAGCTGATAAAGTTTTCAAAATTAAATTCAACTCTGTTCTTAAGCCTAAAAAGAGAATATAAGGTAGACTTGGACTCTTTTTTAATAAACAGGTTAATTAGGTATGTATAACATAAGCACTTATCAATAAGGTAGATATATAAAAATAGTTGTTTTCACATAAATCATAAGTACTTAGTTGCATGAGATCTTCGGGATAGCTGAAAACAACTTATGATTTATGTGAATGTTTTCAGCTATCCCGAAGATCTCATGCAACTAAGTTGAAAACAACTTATGGACATATCAAAAGATGTTCACAAAAACCTTTTCCAAAACAATCTCACCGCTATTTATCCCGGTAGATAAACTCAAATAAGTCGATCCAAATAGGTTCCAACAGTTTGTTCTCAATGAAAAACAAGTAAAAATCATCTCAAATTAGTAGTAGCAGCTTTTGCAAACAATACAAAAAACATTATAGCATTAAAATACTAATAAACCTTAAATCATAGTTCTAAATCAAATCCATAACATAAAACATTAACTCAAAAAACTCAAAGGTTTGAACACTTCAATCACACAAGTTGACAACTAACATTCTCTGTCGGTTCTTTTGACCAACAAGTTGGTAGGTGAATTTCAATGTTTCATATTGAAACGTATCTACGAAAGCTAAAAATTTGTTCCAAACCCAGAAATCTTATATATATATATATATATATATATATATATATATAAGAAAAAAACCCAAAAACCATTTCATTCCAAACCTACCAATCAATCAACATACACACCAAATCAACAAAAATAAAAAATAAAAAACATACAATTTATTGAAAAAAAAACATGATATTAAAAAAAAGTAATTTATTAAGCTAATTTAAATGAAGAAAAAAAACAATATGAGAAAACATAAACATAGACATAGATGTTAAGAAAATGTTAAGAAAAGGAAAAGATGTTACCTTAGAAAAATGAAAAAACAAAATTCAGCGCCGAATAAATTGAGTAAGTTTGTTGAAACTAAGGTTATAATAATGTTTATTTTTGTTTCTGTTTTGGGAAGAAAGTTAGGTTCGGTTTTGGTGTTTTTATAACATTGAATTTCAATGATGTTATGTTGTGAGGAGGGTATATATATAGACCGACTAAGATAACGGTAACGGAAAACGTGACGTGGGTAAGATATTTTGTTGAAATGAGTTAACGGAGCCGACCACACGTTTGGATTGTGAACCGTGAACATTCGTGGCTTTTTCTCAACGCGGGCTGTGAAATCACTCGCTCTTTTCTGAGTGTGGACTAAATTATTCCCATCGTCAACCACGGGAGACTTGCAAGAGTAATTCTTAAGGTAATGATCTATTAATTTGGTTGATCAATCTTATCGTTTAGTGTCTCCTTCCCTACATACAAGACCTTTTGTTTAAATTACGAGAATGAAGAAAGTTGAGATTGATATTAAATTTGTTTATAATTACTATTATTTTTACAATTTTATCTCTAAGAGAGAGTTAGTTTTAAACAAAAATATATTGTTTATACAATTATTTTTGAACAATTTTTTCTCATTCCTTTTCTCAAAAAAAACAATTTTTTCTCATTCTTATATTGATATTTTGTATTCTTATTCTTTCTCTTTGTTACTCTAAAAGAAGGAAAAATGTTGTCCCAAATATTACCTAATGAGTTTTTTTTTTTATCTAATGAATATTTGGCCAAACATTATTTCTCATTGGTCAGATATGTGTCAATTGAGTATCTAAATTCTAAAGTGTGAAATAATAATATCAAATTGGGATGGCCGTCAAAAGATGTGATCATGTTTGGAGTAATAATTATAAAAGGTGAAAATATGGTGTTCTGGATTTGGATAAGTTAGGTACAAAACACAAATGAACATAAGTGACCAATTCTAGCCTAGGCTTTAGGATTAATTATTATGGGATGGAATAACAACGACCATTATGCTTATTTTTTTATAAACAAAAATTGCTTAGGACTATAAAACTTCAATTTTTGTGGTTGAAATAATCTAAAACAAACAGCTAGCCATCATAAGGGGTCTAAATTTTTTTAAGTTTTTAAAACAAGCTACTAATAAATTATTATTATGTACAAGTATATAAAATGTTACACCTTACCGGACCAAAAAGTAAAATAAAAAATGTTACACGTTACACACTACTAATATAAAAAAATCGTCAAGGGTTTTTTTTTGAGGAAAAAAAATCGTCAAGGGTATAAAATATAACGTTAAAAATGTAATTGGTCCCCAATTTTTTGACCAGAAATTAACCTGATCGATAAAATATATATGCATTGTCAGCACCACCTTTATATCCATTCGTTAGAGGCTAAACAGAAAAAATTGGCCTCGCCCCAAATCAGAATATGGGTATGTTTTTCTTAACATAAAATAAAAAATAACTAGACTTTTGACCAATAAATAATATGTAACCGTAAGATTATGGGTCGATCAATAAATGCAAATCAGATTATTAGAGATATAATATTACAATCAAATAATAATAAAGTTAATTATCAAGATAAAAATTATATTGTTCCACGAGTCAATTTTATTTATTACTTTTATAGTTAAACATAAAAAATCAATGCAGTTCATGGTTTCTAACAAATTATTTAGGGTAGTCGAGTTTGCATGGAAATTAGGATATTCTGTTTGTAAACGTATTAAATAAGTGTACAACAACTTGTAAAAAAAATAAAAAATCTACGGAAACAATAGGTTAAGTTGTTGCAGAACTAATAAAATTAATAAATAATAAGGATAAGGATTAAGATATTTATTAAATTTTTGCTTTGAAAAATATTCACGCTTATTAGAAAGAGAAATGAAAAACATTAGAGCCAAAATTTTAGGATAGAGTTGTTGCAAATCTTATAAGGAATTAGTGAAGGGAAAAAATTAGGTTAAGACTTAACAAAATTAATAAATAAAATTGGCCTCGCCCCAAATCAAAATATGGGTATGTTTTTCTTAATATAAAATAAAAAATAACTAAACTTTTGACCAATAAGTAATATGTAACCGTAAGATCATAGGTCGATCAATAAACGCAAATCAGATTATTAGAGATACAATATTACAATCAAATAATAATAAAGTTAATTATCAAGATAAAAATTATATTGTTCCACGAGTCAATTTTATTTATTACTTTTATAGTTAAACATAAAAAATTAATGTAGTTCATGGTTTCTAACAAATTATTTAGGGTAGTAGAGTTTGCATGGAAATTAGGGTATTCTATTTGTAAACGTATTAAATAAGTGTACAACAACTTGTAAAAAAAATAAAAAATCTACAGAAACAATAGGTTAAGTTGTTGCAGAACTAATAAAATTAATAAATAATAAGGATAAGGATTAAGATATTTATTAAATTTTTGCTTTGAAAAATATTCACGCTTATTAGAAAGAGAAATGAAAAACATTAGAGCCAAAATTTTAGGATAGAGTTGTTGCAAATCTTATAAGGAATCAGTGAAGGAAAAAAATTAGGTTAAGACTTAACAAAATTAATAAATAAAATTGGCCTCGCCCCAAATCAGAATATGGGTATGTTTTTCTTAACATAAAATAAAAAATAACTAGACTTTTGACCAATAAATAATATGTAACCGTAAGATCATGGGTTGATCAATAAACGCAAATCAGATTATTAGAGATACAATATCACAATTAAATAATAATAAAAAAATTATAAAGAAAAAAGATAAAAAGAATACAAAATTATATTGTTGCACGAGTCAATTTTATTTATTACTTTTATAGTTAAACATAAAGAATTAATGCAGTTTATGGTTCCTAACAAATTATTTATGGTAGCCGAGTTTGCATGGAAATTAAGGTATTTTGTTTGTAAACGTATTAAATAAGTGTACAACAACTTGTCAAAAAAAAATCTACATAAACAATTGGTTAAGTTGTTGCATAACTAATAAAATTAATAAATATTAAGGATAAAGATTATGATATCTATTAAATTTTTGCTTTGAAAAATGAAAAACATATATGATGAAAATTTAGAGCCAAAATTGTAGGATAGAGTTGTTGCAAACCTAATAAGGGATTAGTGGAGGGAAAAAATTAGGTTAAGACTTAACAAAATTAATAAATAAGTATAAGGAGAAGGATTAAGATATCTATTAAATATTTGCTTTGAAAAATATATTCACGGTTATTAGAAGAAAAAAAACATATATGATGCAAATTTATAGCCAAACTTTTATGATAGAGTTGTTGCAAACCTAATAATGGATGAGTGGAGAGAAAAAATTATGTTAAGACTTAACAAAAATTAATAAATAAAAATAATAACGGTATTTTTGGATAAACAATTTATTTGTAGTTTATAGTATAAATGATTATCATGATAAGCATTTATGGATAAGCTTGCATAAGTTATTTTTATAGTTAAAGATAAAGTTAAATTAAATTTCTCTTGTATATTTGATAGTTTTTTTTTTATAAATTATATTAAGAAACTAATGAAAATAAGCTGAATCAAATTTGACAACACCCCTAGTTTTGTATCTGCCAAGCTCAATCAAATTTGACAGTTTATAGGTCAACTTAAGACAGAGTTATTTACGTACGTTGACTCTTTTTTGTCTTGATATAGATAAGCAAAATATTGTTTTACTATCATCACTACAAAAAAAAAAAATAATAAGATTTTGTCCTATGCAGTCGGTAAGTTATATCATATTTTGATCTTTAAATTTTTTAACAGTTTATTTTCTAGTTTTTATATGTCTTTATATTCTACGATGATTTAACTACTTTTTATCTGATCTACTCTCTTTATTACAAAGTTTACATGTTTTTTCTCTACATGCTCAAACAACCTAAGCATATTTTTCACCATCTTTTTTACTATAAGTGATGCCTCAATTCTCTCTAATGTTGTCATTTTTAATCATATATCTCATCTAGTTTTACCACACATCCAAACAACACTTTCATCTTTGCTACACTTATTTTTTTTCTCATATTGGTTCTCGACCACCCAACACTCTATTCCATACAACATCTTTGGTCATACAGTTGTCTTATAAAAATTTTCCTTTAACTTGAGTGGTACTTTAGTATCACGTAAATCACGTGGAGATTTTCTTCATTTCAATCAAACAGCTTGAATCTGATGATTTACATCTGCTTCTATTTCTCCATCATTTTATACTATGCATCAAATCCAACCGTGTAACTTTTGGTATGATATGATCCTCATCTTTCACCGGCAAGCTAGAAACGTTTTTACTTTTGCTAAAATTCCATTTCATATACAGGGTCTTGCTTGTAATCAAGTGAAAGACATACGCTTCAAACAAGACTATATCATCTTCAAAAAGCATACATCTTGGTGTTAACTATTGCATTTGTTTCGTAGGTACATCCAAAAAATTTAGGGTTAATCCTTGTGCAATCTTATTAATATTGTTATGAGAAAATTGTCGATGTCCACATCATATGTCCTCACACTAGTTGAAGCCTCCTCGTCCTCGTATATATTATTGACAACTCTAATATAAGTAATCCTAACATCTTTTGTCTTTATGGATTTCCACAAAATTTCTATATAAACTCTATAGTATATGAATCTAGTTAAACTTTTTCTATCCTTCATTAACCAAAATTTATTTACGTGTATCATAAGTTCATAGTAACACAGAATAAAGCTGTTTCAGAATGAGTAAAGACTGGGTCTAAGTCTAACAATTGACTCGTGAAGAGAGAGGAAAGTGATGCAACCTGAAAATTATGACTAAAGAGTTCACACTTCACACCCACAGCTGGGATTGAACTTTAGGAAGCATGACTCATCCCTGACGTTTTAATACGTGAATGATCAATCTTATTTCAACATCACAAATTCAACCCTCAATAAAAATACACATGATTAAATCTTATCTCAACGTCACAAATTCAATACTCAATAAAAATACACCTAACACAATATTTTTTAGGCTTAATTGCACTTTTCCCCCCTATTTTTTGCTAATTGTGCAATTTTGCACCCCTTCTTTTTTTATGAGCGATTTTGCACCCCATCGTTTTGCCCCCTTTTTGATTTTGCACCCCATCTTTGTGTTCAATTGCACTTTTGCCCCCTATCTTTTTGCTAATTGTGCGATTTTGCACCCCTCTTCTTTTTTTTTAGCGATTTTGCACCCTATCTTTTGCCCCTTTCCCCCTCTTTTAATGATGATTTTGAACAAAACACAATTGACAAAAGATGGGGTGCAAAATCGCTCATAAAAAAAGAGGGGGTGCAAAATCGCACAATTAGCAAAAGATAGGGGGAAAAGTGCAATTAAGCCTATTTTTTATTTTGAAAAACATATCTAAGTCTAACACGATATTTTATTTTTGAGAGGATATCTAACATAAGTGTTGACAATGACATGACTAAAAGATAGTATTGATAAATAAATACAAAATATAAAACAAAATTGACAAAATTAAGTTATTATTCGGCATTGGGTTGCACTGTAGTAAACTTTAAAATGAATTTCCTTAACTTTTTCATGTTTTTGTTATTTTTCTTTTCCTAATAGATTTTCTCTATGAGATGAGAGGCAATATTGTTTGAGACATGTGGAATATTGAATACCTATGACTCTCTCAATCATAATTTATAGCTCATTATGATGTGAAAGACTATTCATTTTTGCTAGATTCAACTCCAATAAACAAATTTAAGTGTTTTGTATTATTTTTAAGGGTTTGTCTAACATGTGCAATATTGCACATGTTAAGGTAACTAGAAGCAGTAATTTTTCATTGAAAATCAATAATTATTGATTAAAAGTTACATATTTAATATAAAAAAGACAAATTCCAAGTCAAAGTTACTACTTTAAACTTCTTAACATATGTAAATTTACACACGATAGAAAAACCCTATTTTTAATTAGAGCAACTTTGAAATCTATTCCCTGCCTCCCCAACCTTCCTCTATCTTCTCTTCCTTTTTCATGTCCATAAGAGAATGGTGGTTTTAGGCCAATGTTTGGCTTATATGACCCGTTTAGATTAAGTTTATTTTGAACTTATATAAAATAGGTTATGCAAATAAATAAATTTTTATGTTTTATTTATATTGGTTTACCCAATCATCCTTGTTATGTAACACAGTGAATTAATCCACCGAATAGTTGTTGTCTTCCACTAAGTTGATGTGAATTTATAGAGTTTATACAATAATTCTTTGAGATATTAAATTCTACTAGATATAAGGCCTTGAATCCTTTTCAAAACTTCAAAGATACCCAAACTTCAAGCTCTTCTTGAAATTGGATCACCAAGGTCTTCAAGCATTTCATGAGCATTCATCACCAAGAACCTTTCAATGTCTTGAATCTTCCTTCAATTTCCTTCAAACTTGAGATTTTCAGAAAATCCCTTGCAATTCGCCTTGGAAGAGAAAAGATCAACTACCTTTACTTTGAAAGAGTGTGATAATAATTGTTTCAACTGACGCCACCATTGGAAACTTTGACGTGCATGTCGTAATTAATTTATCGAGGGCATGGTGAAATATATATTTGACAATATATATATATATATATATATATATATATATATATATATATATATATATATATATATATATATATATATGGGACTGCTAATTTACACTCACCTAAAAACACGAAGGTGTAAATTAGCAAGTTACACCCACTTATATTTTACTAAAACACTCTTTTATTTTTATTGTAATTAAATTTAAATAGAAGACAATTTTGTAACTATCATAAGGAAGATCCTTAAAAAATAAACAAAAAAGACAATGACATGCTTAAGGTCCAAAACATGAAATAGAGACAAATTTTTAAGAAAACAATATTTGAAATGATGAAAATAAGTGTAAATTAGTGAAGTGGGCGTAAACAATTTGATGAAATTTATAAAAATGAGCACTAATTTAGAGGGCGTTGTTTGACTTTGATACTTCCAATGGAAAATGTTTAATGCAGTGTATTTATAGGTGCAAAGGTTTAGAACAAATCAAACCATAAAAAAAGGAAAAAAAAAACTCAAGAATCCGATTATGATTTAAATCGTTTTATTAATGATTTGAATCAGAAGTCAAAAATAAAATATGGCTTGTTTGAAGAATGATTTGATACATATAGAAAATGATTCTAATCTTCATTGAGAGGTATGATCCTGATGAATAATGATTTGAATCGTCCAAGTTAGGAATTAATTCGAGAAAACCATGAAGAAATGTTCATAACAATGATTCGAGTCATTTGTATATGATAGTATGAGTTCAAGAGTTTGTTGAAAATATAGTGTTATTGATACTTCTGATATTTTTTTTTATAAAAGCAAAACAATATTCATTCAAATTGATAAAATACATTATATACAATAACGTATTTGCAAAAGTACAATAATAGAATCTAGGGTTTAGACTGTTTATTTGATGCCTTGAAAATGTTCTCAAGAGGAGTATTTATAGTCTTTCGTGAACTTGTATTTCGGTGACTTAAGCCTCAAGTAGCTTGAGCCCTATAAGTCACTCTAGAGCATTCTAGATATTTTTATAAGCTTGTCAAGACGGCGCCCTTAGGGGGATGTGCCTAGGGCTCAGGAGCCTTCGGGAGGGCGCCTGAGCCTTTATGGAGGGCATATGTGCCCTTAAGAATAGATTGACGGTCCAAATAATATGGTCATCATCGCTAAAAATATAAAGGTGAATATGTGAACAAACTCGCAACACCCAAGCTAATAACATACATCGGCAAAATGCTTACAAATAATATGATAAAATCTAAATCACTAAAATACTCATGTTTCCGGATCTGCAACTTTAACGGTCAAATCATTGATTGAATTTGTGATTGACAGATGTTGATCATTCAATAGGAACTAAACGATCACCGCAACAAGACATGAAATCAAATAACGTCGCACAAGACGACGATCAACACACTGTCACATTCAAACGACGAAATCATGTAGAAAGAAAAAAAAAAAGCAAAAACTTGATATATATATCATTTATTTAGATTAAAAGAAAATAGAAAAAAAGATACAGATGAATAATTTTAGATCAAAAAATGACATAAAATTACTCTCTTTAATAAGTGAAAGAAAAAAACTTTAAAAGAAGATAAAAAATTTCTCACTAAAAATTAGTGCAGGTTGTTCGGACTATGAACAATATTAATATTAATATTAGTTGTTTCAAAACAAAAACAAATTGATATTCCTGATAATTAATGACACTAAAAACAAGTAGTTTTTTCATCGATGATTAATACTCCCTCCGTCCTTTAATATAACCCCTCTTTTGTTTTTTTTTTTGTCCCTAAATATAACCCCTTTTTAAATTACAACACACATTAATTATTATTTTTTCATATATATCCTTATTTAATACTACTACTAATTCTAAAATTACAATAAATTGACTTTTCACATTATCTCTTTAATGAGGGTAATTTTGTAAAATTGTACTATAAAACAGACACATTAACTACACCAACAACATTTCTTAAGAAATGTGAAAAAAGTAATAGGTGACTATATTAAGGGACGGAGGGAGTATTATTTACTTGATTTATTAAAATGAGTTTTTCACTTACTCTCGAAACAAGCGCGTGAGAAGAAATGCAACGACGACAGCTATGACACTAAGCTTTCCTTCTAGTAACACACGTGTATGTCCAAGAAACACCTATTTGACTCATTTGACCTTACGTGGCAACCAATTACACGCTGTCTCCAACGGTTTTCTATGGTCTTAGACAGACCACATTAATCTCAAAACTTTATATTCTTTTTATTTAAAATAAACATACAATCTCGTTTGATTTATTAATTCATACTACTACATGCATGTCATTGTCTCAAGTCCAATATACGGTCAAAGGAAATTATCCTGGTCGTACTAACACATGCTTAATATGATTTTATGATAACGAGAGCTCATTAAATTAGAGGCAAGCATGAACCATGTTTATGGAGTGTTCACATGAGATATTTTATATTCAAGAATAATGGATGCTTACACGCAGGTAGATAATTAACTTTTTTATATAAGCAAAAGATCAAAGATTAACTACTTATTCTAATACCATCTTACTTAACCGAATACATCGATTTTGTTAGAGTAAATATGTTCAGTCGGAATCGAATCAAATTCAAACTAAAGAAATTGTAGTTATGTGTACATTTTTATATATTCATTTAATACTTTATTTTTTTTTATATCTTTTCCTTTTTATTGCATCACCAACATATCACATTTATCATATCGCATAAAATATTTTCTTAAATTTATTAAATCTTAATATCCTTTCAAAATTAAAAGATAATCTAATGTTGACCCATACATTACACATATCTATTACTAGTTGATCTAACATCAATTTTAAGGCACACTATATGCATGAGAAATGACTTTTGCACAACCATTTTTGTGACATTTTGGATAATTTTAATTTCTCTATGATGTTCTTATTTTTTTCCCTACTGTTGTTAACCAATTAAGAGAGAGAATAAAAGGTTATTGTAAAAGTTTTAACCAAACGGTATACAACTATCATTATTCTATATACATGCATTGCATACATGTCAAGCTGACTCTAAACTTCTATACAATACATCCCTCATACAATACATCCCTCCTATCAATGGAACATATTTCTGAGACACAACATTCATTCTCTTCTTTCTTATAAAAGTGAGTTTATGCTTTCTAATTGTATCTTATGCGTTTATCTAATTCAAGTTGTTATGGCGCCTCTGATATGACTCATATCAGAGAATGACACATTGTACTATTGGAGGAGACAAATAAATCCATAAATAAGAGCACAAGCATATTATTCACACTTCACCTAAATCATCGCCAATCATGGGAAAATATCCAATAATAACCGTATATCTAAATTAGGGTTGAGCCTAACGACAAGATGTGCATAAACCGTATAATTTTATTGTTTATCCATGAGAAAAGACATGATAAACAAAGATATATTTGATACGGAATTCTTAAAATACTATATCATCTCTCAATTAGAAGTTAGGAGAATCATTATCTCTTCGCTACAACAATAACCTCAACTTGCGTTCTCAAAAAGAAACAACCAACAAATTGACGTGAGATTAGCCAAAAATGTGATCTCTAACTCTATGATAGCCTTTACTAACAAAAGTAGATGGAAAAGCCATAGTCATTTTAAATAATGTTCTAAAGTTCCAATGATATTCTTTCTAATTTGCAAAGATAAGTCATTTTTTAGTAAGTGTACAAACAAAATAGTCAATCCTTTCATCATTTTCCAATCGAATCCATCCAATTGAAAGCTGAAACGAGACCATGACAAGAATATTTTATTTGATAGTGATTTTCCAGGAAGGTAAAAATAAAAACTAGATTAGCTCGAAACCATTTTTGTGGTATAGATTGAAACTAGCTAGATTTAAAAGAGGCACTCATTTATGTCCTTATCCAGTTAAACAGTGAAAAGATCATAACTTTATTTAGAAGTTATCATTAGAGGATCTAATGTACGGCAGCATTTAGTCCATAAAAAAGTTTGAGAATATCTTATACAGTATTTAATTTTATAATTTTAAAATAACCTAATGATGAGCTAGGAGAAATTAAAGATTGAAGCTGAGCTGGAGGTGCAGTGCAAAACTTTTTCAAAGTCTTTTTATCAATGATCGAAAATGGCCCATAAAGGTATTCTCTTCGTACAATATCGATCTACCAAAAAGGTTAATTTATCTTGAAAGTTGAAACATGAAAATCGGTTTATTGAAAATAAAGATTTGAAATATAGAGAATGAGAATGTGTGAGATAAAAAAAAAAAATGAAAGGATAGTTTTTCGTTAATAATGTGAATCCCTACCTTAATCCACGTGCTTAGTGATAGTATAGCTGGTTTTGTTATGGCACAAGCCACGTTTGGTTTCCCGCAGCTAGAGCTGTCAAAACGGGCGGTCCGGCCCTAAACGGCCCGGCCCTAAATGGGCCGGCCCTAACGGGCTTCGGGCTTTATCAGGCTGGGCCAAAAAGTCCGGTTGAAAAACGGGTTTGAAATATACTACCCGAGCCCGGCCCTACACGGGTCGCCGGCTAACGGGCCGGCCCGTATTAAAAATTACATTTTTTATATATAATACATGTATTATAAAATACTCCTATAATTTTTTTTATAAATAATATTTTTAATATGTTTAAATAATGTCTAGCACAAAAATAAATTGTAAATATTTTCGTACACTAGTCGTAAACTAAAACGGTGAGGAAAACAATTTTAAATAAATTATATACGTTATGGTTATAGATATTTATATATTCGATCTTTAAAATTATAAATAACTAAACGAGTAAATATAATTTTATATTACATTTATATGTGTTAATTCATTGAATTTTCACTTTTATTTTTTACTTTGATAATCAACTAAGTAAAGAATTATTTGAAAAATTATATATAATTTATAGGATTTTTTTTTTTGTTATGCGGGCTAACGGGCTACCCGCGGCCCGTTCGGGCTAGCCTTAACGGGTACCGGGCTTTTTAGGGCCGGGCTAAAAAGCCCTCTTAAAATTCAGACTCAATTTTTAAGGCCCAAGTCCTCAAATTAATCGGGCTAAACGGGCCGGCCCGTACGGCCTGGCCCGTTTTGACAGCTCTACCCGCAGCCTTTCAATTTATCTCACTCAAGATTTACTGTTGAGTCGGTATGGTACGGTACATATGCATGTTTTTTATCTTATTTCTTTAAGGTCATTTTAACTAATTAACAATTGCTCTTGGGAGAACATTTCTTAATAAAAATAAACCACACGTATTAATTTAAATTGATAAAACCCACAACATCCATGTTATTAACATAAAATAATGAGATATGTAAACTTAAAAATAAGACTATATTCAAGTGTCTTTGTATTTGTAACATTTATAACATCAAAATCATTGATTGGATATATACCGTATTGAGATTGATTTGATAATCTGAGTCGAGTAAATGCCGTAAAAAAAAAGGTAAAACAAAAGAAGGTTGCACAATGACGACAAAGAAAACAATGTTGCAAGACGAAAACATCATTAATGAAAAACTAATATATATGAAAATCATTTATTCAAATAAAAAGAAAAGAGAAAAAAGATTTAAATGGGTGATTTTAGGCCAAAAAGTTGAAGAAACTAGGGTTTAGGAAATTGAGTGATGGCTGAAGATATATGAGTTTTTATAAAATATTACTGTTTCATAAATCAAATCCAATAGTACTCCGTTAAAATTTGTGTAGTCGATTTTTAAAAAAGTCTAAACAATGTCATTTTTAATCTAAAATTTCATTTTGTTTTTTTTGTCTTCCTTGACAAATGCCTGTAGAGCTCTTTTAGCAATTTTCTTTTCTTAATTTAAGGCTTTAGTCCAGGAAAATCACTAGGAAAAGGAGAAAATCACCAAGAAAAATGGTGAGAAAAAACAAAACAAAACAAAACATCTCAAAACCATAAGAGGGGATTAAGCCATCACATATGATAGTTAAAAACAATATTGATGTGATTTGCCTTCATCTGCCTCTGTAAGATAAAATTTTAATATCATCAAGAAGCTGGTGAATAAAGTCTTCCTTTTGATAAAATATTCGAGTGTTTTGTTCTCTCTAGATAATCCAAACAGTAAAAAACCAAATCAAATGAAAAATTTCGCAAGTTTTTTTTAATAACCTCCAAAAGCAACAAATTGAATAAGAAGATTTGAAATGTGATACGGGTTGACCATGATGATGGCTAACCAATTATAAAAAACATTTCAAATTTGACAGTAAAAATCGCAATGAAGAAAGAGATGATCTGAATTCTCTAGGTTGCCACACCCACCCACACAAGGTTGGTTGTTTGCTAAAATCAACCCCTTTATAAATAGATTGTCATTCGTTGAAATACAATTACGGAAAAACCATAAAAAAATATATAAAAAAAAAACTTACTTTTAAAGGAGCCTCTTTATGTCATATTAAATGAGAATTCTCAAACTAAAAAAAATAAATGTCTACTCTTATATTAAAACGAGTGTAAACAAAATTAAATAGTCAATCAGTTGATAAATTTCTTAATCAAATCTATCAAAGTGAAAGTTTGATGCGAGATCACCATAAAAAATCTAAAGAATTACAACATTTGCTTGATTTTTTTTTTAAGGTGGTTTTATTGAAAGATAAAAAGCTAGATTAAAAGTGTGTCATAAATATACTCAGATGATAAAAAGATGAGAATATATTGCATATATCATTATGTTGGGTGCAGATTCTTTCCCATCCTTAAATTCTTTCGTTAAAAAAAAAAACTTGATTGAAAACATTCTTGTGACTTGGCATCCATTTATATACTCATCCATAAAAACAGTGAAGAAAAACCAAAATTAAATTTGCCATATACTGACGAAGAAAACATAACTTTATTTAAGAGTTATCATTAGAAGATCCAATGTACAGCAGCTATTTTTAGACCACAGAAATGTTAGAGAACAGACATGTTGTCATTTTTTTTTTAGTTTCTGGGATCAATGTTCTCAAAATTATCGGTTCAATTTTATAGTTTTGAAATAAATATATTTTTTCTCACTTTCATTCTATAAAAAAAGTTAAATGATTATACACCTACAAAAATAATTAAATAAATACACGCAATTAATTTTATGGCTTGTCGATTGATCTCCAGGATGCACATAATGAAATGCATAACCATCAAAATCATATGATCGACCGTCAAAAAATAAAAATCATATGATCAGAAATATTATTGTACTTTGTGAATCCATTCGTCGATAATGTGAATCTTTAATACATGTGCGCTAAGTATAGCTTTCCATGGTTTTGTTTTGTGTATGGCCCCCAAAGATTATACAAATCACCATGTGTGGTTTTCCGCAGCCTTTCAATTTATAATATCTCATACTTTTTCCTGTTGAGTCGGTCTGTTATAAGCCGATTTCGTATTGAAAATGACTCTTCTTGTTTTCAAAATTTCTTATGAAAAAGGCTACTAACACATATTTTAATATACACTTTTTAATATATATTAAAATTTATATTAGATTCACCAAATTTATATAGAATTTACATAATTTAGCGGGACACATTGAAAAAATGTGTGTTTAAAATATGTGTTGTTAGCATTTTTTTTTTAATATTTGTAATGTAACTGATTGAGCGGAGTTAATTATCGTTTTTTTTTTGTACAAAGAGCTAATTATCGTTTTTTCTCCAACCGTTAAGTATCGTTATATATTTTTTAAATCGGATGAATCATTTTTTTAAATTTATTCAATAAATTTAGAAAGCATCTCAAATGAATTTGTTCAATAAATTTAGAAAGTATCTCAAATGACAGTTAATTGTCGTTAAGTATAAATAAGTAATTTTAGAGTGGATTGCAGTAATTTTAAAAGTCTGAAGAATAACTTTCTATTTGTTTTGAAAAGTAATCTTTGTAACATGGAGATTATAATTTTTTTCCTTTGACAAATAAAAGAATGATTATAATAGCGTGCGTGCTTGTAGAACGGCTGGGAAGGGGAACGACAGCCAGGAAGAGAGAAACAGTTTGTTGAAGCTTTGCGTTGCTATACAGACCCCTGCATTTGTATGGGCCCTTGCGATGAAAAAGAACCAAACGGTTTAAGGGCTACTGGGTTGAAGCTTTGACATTGTTGACATTTAGGCCGTTTTAGTGCATTTGTTAAACATACCCCCATTTTATAACATGTATTTCTATATACATCTGCTATGAAAAAAAATTAGGCCCCTTACAGGCATGGGCCCTAGGTCATTGCACCCCGGACATGGGCCTAGGGTCGAGCCTTCAACTCAGCATGAAGACATCAAACAAAACAACATCGTAGTTCGACAATGAAGTACCAAAAATGCGAAAAAAGCATATTTACGTCAAAATCATTTATTTAAATAAAAAGAAGAAAAGAATGATGCATAATGGAAACTTTTTGCTAACAACGATCTTTTTTCAACGTTTTCTCTAACAATCACTTTCTTATTAGCTAAATCAAGGTGTATCCCACATTTTGGAAATTGATTCCTCTTATAGTGGTGCAATATACATTAATTTCATCTAATGAAAGAGTAAATGTTAGAATGAAGGTTGAAAAGAGAGTGTCCCAAATATTTTTCATATAAACCCGATAAAAAACAACATAAAAAATATGGATAAAATGACACTCTGTCTGTCTTTTCGGTAGTGGTAATAATAAAGGAAGTAAGAATAAGCAGCTTAAAAAAAAATTATAGGGGAATAAGCAGCTTCAATTGATATGTTCTTCTTTTATTAAAATAAAATAAAATAGACATGTTGTTCATCAAAGAGAGTAATTAAAAGTCGTTTTCATAAAGTTCAGACGTGTGCTTCATATTGCTTTCAACCCAAATTTGCAATCTTGCTTGGACTCATCAATTTCCTTTATTCATGTCATATTAGGTCATTTAGGTGTGTTAGGTCTTCTGTTCTCGCTTTCCCCATACCTATTATCCTCCAAAATCAACCAACTTCTCTCTATGCATCGTTTTCTTTATTTTGGGATATATTTTGAAAATGAACACTCAAATGGTTAACTCTAATTTACATAACTAGATAATTTTCATCAGTTCGCTTCGCCTAAACAAGAAATGTTATAGAGTTGCATTTTAATCAAGTTTAAGGGGTACCCCATATAATTATACATCATATCCTATTTAATTAAATGGGTTTTCACCTAACATACCCTAATTGCTTCAATCTTTTTTGTGGTGACCAGAGTTTGAACTTCGGACCTTTCATATATTATGTATTATTCCTACCAACTGAGCTAAGCTCACGAAGACCCTAATTGCTTTGATCTGTTCATAGATAATGTAACCGTGGAATAAATATTAATGGAGTTGTTAAAGAGTATATCGGTAAAATACACACACACTATGTGTGGAGAAGAAATGCATCGTGGATTCAGATTTACACTCCAACACATCAAACATCTATACATCCTTTTACCATCGAAGTTTTACTAATGGGAGACATTGATTTTTCAAGAGTGTAAATTAGCAAGTTATAACAACAGTTTGAGAAATTTACCCACCTTTAACATATTTGTAATTATAAACTAGCAATTAGTTTTTTTTAGATAGATAGTGCCAATAATCATTGAAAAACTCACATACAAAAGTCTACTATCTCTGTGGCGGAGCCAAAAAAAAAAACTTGGGTGAGCCACTAAATTACAAAACTTTTTTTATAGTACAAATGTTAATTGGAACAATTTTCAGTTGACAGACAATGTCAAGGAGGTTTGGAATCCCCACAAATTAAAAGCTATGTAAACTGCCAATGACCAGTCAAGCATAGACATAACAAAAATCACGTGTGCCACTCGTGGAAGCGTCAAAATCTAAAACCTTTTGAAAATTGTTTAAAATCTTACAAAATGAACCTATGATCTTTAATTTTTTTTATTTTTTCGGTGGGCCATTACACCACTTTACGCGAATTTGGATGTGCCGAAAATAAAAAAAATGTCACAAAATTGTTTAAAATATCTCAAAATGGACTTATAATTGTTAATTTTTTAATTTTTTCGTGTGGGTTGTGGCCTACCCCAGTCCATGAAGGGCTCCGTCCCCGGAGGATCTCATATTCGAACTCAAATCATGGCGTTCAATTTAGCGGTTTCGACACATTCAATAACATTTTATTGGATAAATCTTATTCAAAATCAACCGATGAATATGATAGTAACTTCCAATCCAACGATTCATTTTGAAAAATATTTATTTAGTAGAATGTTATCAAATGAGTATAACTGGTTTTTCAAGTGTAATTTGATTCCTTATATATTTATTTTTTGGCATAATTTCTTATAGGGTGATGTTAACTTATGCCCTAAGGGCACATGTTAAGGTTTAAAAAAAAAGTATTTAATAAAAAAAATTAAATTTCAATATTTTGATAAATAAATTGGTGCAATTTCCAATACAAATTTTTTATCTTTGGTATTTTAACATATGTCCTAAAGACATATGTTAGCATTTTCCTATCTTATACTCATACTATATCTATCCTTAACCAAGTGGTTATCGAGCTCCACCGAAACAAAATAAACAAAAGAAGACAAAATGAAAAGTAAAATGAGTAAGAAACCAAGCAAAACAAAGTAGGCGTTGGTAACCTACCCCATATAACAGTTATTATGTAGCTTAACTCCCTTTCGCGTAGATTTTCCTATGTAAAAGGCTTTTCTTGCCGCTCTCTCTTTCTTGTCAATGCAAACCCTATGTTTGGGAACATTATTTTCCTTCCAAGCATACTTCCTCAAAATCTCCAAGTCACGAGCAATGTTGAGATTTAGTGTCTCATCAGAGATAATGACATTAGGAAAAATCATACCACTCCAAGATGAAGGATCTTGAATATAATCTAAATCAGTTACTGCATCATTTCAAGGACCAATCATACACATATTAGAAAGTTTATTGCTATGTTAATCCCTCATTTATTTCTCTACTAGAACAAAAGCAACAATCTGTACTAGGAAGTACCTCCTTCTCCTCCTCTCAATATCAATCACATCCAAAAAGTTTTATTATTATGGCTGGAGGAGTGATGTATTTGTAGATGAATATTTATTTAATCCAAATAAATACGAGGGACTACAATCAAAACTTTAGGCCATGTGCTTGTTATGTTTGTACATGTCGAGTTGCCTTCACACACACTTCAACACAATGGAAAAGAAAGCAAAGGAAACATCAATTTATTACTTTTATTTAATAAGTATGTTTGGCAGGTGAACTGTAGACAATGGAAAAGAAAGCAGGGGAATTAACAATAGATTTAAAATCTTTTTTTATTAAGAAAACAATAAATTTAAAATAGGTCAAGTAATAATAAAAAAAATAATTAATATTTTATTAATACTGTAAAATGATAATTAAATGTGAAAATTATCGTTCCGAAATAACATTTAAAATTGGACGGAGGAAGTAGATAAGTGAAAACTGATTGAAAGTTATAAATAATTAAAAAGAGAAAGATAAACATAGATTTTCACTTAAATGATTTTACTCTTGTTTTGTTTTCAAACTTAAATCATCAAAATTTCATTCTTTCATATAGCAACATGAAAACTATTATTAGAAAGAAAAAAAAAACTAATAATATACTAGCACATTTGAAGGGAGCAAAGTGTAAATATAATAATTATAAGTGTTTTTTGAGTCTATGGTTTTCTTTATCTTAAATTGAGGCACTATCCCTTCATCATAATTTTTATTTTGTAAAAGAAATCTACATTTATATTCGATTTTTTTACTCAATATTTATGTTCGGTTTGAAGTTACATTATTTATTATTTCTTTCTTCTCAACAATAACCAAGGACTATATATCAAAATCAAATAAAAATGTTAAATATTTTGACAAAGAATTTTACCATATATCGCGATTTATCTGATTTGATGGATTAATCTTAGACACTAATGATATACTCCCTCCGTCCCAAAATATAAGCAAAAATTGGTCAACAAAAGTTAATGTATTTGGTATAAATTACCTTTGTTGACCAATTTTTGCTTATATTTTGGGACGGAGTGGTACGGTTCAACATAAAGAAATCAAATAAACAAACAAAAGTAACAAAGGCCTCCTTTATAGTTTTTGGTCAAGAATCAAGATCAAGTGCACATTTAAAAATCATAAAGTATGACTGTAATGCCATCAGGGGACCACGTTTTTCAAGCTTAATTAATTTCATCCCTCCCACCACACTTCAAAATTCATTCTCAAACAAACATCTATTAAACGACAATAATTGCCACGCAAAGAAACGCTGATTATAAATATCTATAGCACTTTTTTTTTTATTTTTCTAATGAAATTCAACACATTTTAATAACGATTTTCATGTTTTCTCAAAAAAATAAAAAAAAAATAACGATTTTCATGTGAGTTGTATTATTTAGAAGATCAATTTCATCAAATAAAAGCATAGACCATTTTCTACAAAAAAGAAAGAAAAAAACGTACACAATTTTTCTTGTATGGCTAAAATAAGTTTTTATTTATTTGTTTAGTTTTACTGTATGGTAAGTTGCAAAGAGTTCTTTTTTCGGTGGTATAGCTGTAAGAGTGTGGTCCTGTCTTTTTTGTTTTGTTGAAGAAGCTAAGTCCTGTCTTTATTTTAATTTATGTTTCTAACATGGTTGTTTATTTTTACCTGTCTTACTTATTACTAGTTATTATTTGATCAAAAAACTTATTACTAGTTATTAGAATTTTGGTTTGAGATTTAGTTCAAACTTTACTCAATAAATTTGTAAGATGAGAAATGTCCCATTTATAGAGTTAATTTAAACATTATCTCATCTAATATTAGATTTTTACTACATCACGCTAAAGATAGAGTATCTAAAACGTGATATGAGTGGGCCGATAGTTGTAATTTGATAGTATGTGACTCAATGAGTTTTGGATGGATTTTAATCATGTTGTTTTAGAATTTGGTTTTGAATCTAATTCAATCTTTATAAATTGGCTAGTAAGGTGATGATTACCTCCATATTAACATACATATTTTGTTGTGCTCATGACTTTTAGATTTGATGCGTGAATATAAATGATGGACGACCCTTAAGAGATAGTTGTAATACCATATTAGATTTTTTATATTTAGTCTAGCACATCCTTATAAATCTGATTAGTATGGCGATGACTAGCACTACCCCATCTACAAAGTTATCTATATGCTTTATTTCATTAAATGTGAAACTCTTAGCATTAGTAAAAGTTCAGATTCACCAAACTTTGGATCTTGCTGAAATTGTTATACTCTTACAACATAATGAACCAAAATATGATATATCAGCTTGGAGAAATGTTCATATTCAGTGTCTAACAATGTCTAAAATGTGATTGCCTTTAATAGAAGAACCTAATAACTCACCTCTCTTATATATCTAATATTTTTTCCTTATACGTTTGGATCGTCTTAAACACTGAATATCTTGCTCTAATCTTAAAAATTGATATATGCAAGAATTTGGACGCTAAAAAATTTGGATACCGAAATTAGTTTAAACAGGAATTTGGGCCTTTAAATTATATTTGATTTAGGGTTTTTAAATTTTTGGTACATGCAGAAATTTGAGTCCTTAAAGACTTTGTAGACCCTCAAAATTGAGGATTTATTAATGTAATCAAGTTTAGAATTTCGAATTTATAAAAATTCGGGCTCTTAAAATATTTTGATTTAATATGTTTGGGGGAGTTTGAGCTCTAAAAATTTGAGACCATTTGTTGTGGCACAACTTGCACACGAGGATAGACAACCCTGATATAAGTCACATTTCTTATTAATACCACCACAAACTTCCATTCTCTCATAGAACTTAACCAAACTCTAATACCATTTATAAAGAAGTTTGAAGAAAGCATTGAGAATAACGAGTCAATACGACTCCATAAAAGAGAGACACAACATCTTCATTGAAAACCTTAAAACGCTATATATACAAGTCTTATATTTTAAATATTTAATATTTTATTTATTCATAGTCGATATTAGAATGAGATTAACCCGCGAATCAAATCATAAGAATTATACAAAGGGCAAATAGTCATTTTGATATCTAAATGTTTAACGAATAACAACAATAATCCCTCAATAAATCAAAATTTCAAAATAGTAGATGATTGTGAATTTTGTTAGTCAAAATAGTCTCTAACGTTTAAATACGACCTCATTGTTGACATTAACTCTTTTCATACATGCACAAATACGAGAGTAAGTACTTGTAGGAATTGATATGACAATAAGTAAGTAGATTGAGAGATTGATATTATAATATTAACATAACATTTTAACGTAAGATATTATTTTAACTAACATAGTTCATAAGCAAAAACTATTTTAAAATTTTGATATAGAGATAATAGTCATTTTCATCCCTGAATGTATAATGCGTAACCACAATAGTTCATGAATGTATCAAAATTCCAAATTAGTCATTGATTGTGCACTTTGTTAGTCAAAATAGTCTATTATGTTAAAAAAGGAAATTGGATTGTTGGATTCTCTTCTAATGAGGGGCAGAGGGATGCGCTTTTTGCGAGCTATTTGAGGTTTACCATGGTTTGATGTTGATAATCAACATCTCTATCAACGAGTTATTAGTGAAACAGATTCTTTTGAAGTCCTCTGTCTTCTTCAAGATCCGGATCACTCTCATATGCATGTAAACGCTTCTTTGTTGGTGAATTTTTTTGGGTTAAATGAGCATATTCCTAACATTTCTTTCCAACATGTGTTTCGAGAGGGCAACCATTGCGCAAATTTCTTGGCCAAGCTCGGGCGCTCTTCAAGACTAGGTGTGAATTTTTTTGCAGACTCCCCCATCGAAGTTGAAGTAAGTGTTGAGACTTGATGCTCCAGACTTAACTCTTTTTTTAGGGTTTTTTCTTTTCTTCTTTCTCTATTGTCATTCTACCAAAAAAAAAGTCTATTGCGATAAAATATTCTGGCAATACTTTCGTATCAGTCTCTCGATAATTGAGATACTTACTTACTTTCATATCAATCCTTATAAATGTTTACTTATTGTCATAATAGTCCATATACGAAAAAAATTATTGTCAACGTTGGAGGACTATTTTGAAATATTTTGAAATTTCTATGCAAATATGAAATGTTGTTTTTTAGCAGCCACTTTGCCATGTTTTTTTATATTCTCTTGTCTGTAGTACAGTAAAACATGATGCACTTTTGTTTTTTTGTTGTTATGTAACTGCAACTAACTCTCTCTCTCATCTTTGTTCTTACTTGGAATCCAATCCCAAATACTTTCCTCTTTTAATTCCACTACACCACTACTTCACTTCTCCAAGTTCCATTCCATCTTTTTAGCAACGTTTTCACAAAACACGTAACTGTTTTCACTTCACTTTTTTGGTTCATAATTGTTTGTTGTGTAAGTTTTCTGTTCTCAATTACCTCGTGCACGCACGTTACATAATTTTCTCACAACGTGTTTCCTTTTTAGTCAACCATATTGATCTGTCTTCCTATGTTCCTTCAAACTCTTTTTTTGTGTCTGTATCTGCTTCATAACTGCTTTTTTTTTATTAATTCATTTTTTTTTTTACAAAAATATATAAATTCTCTTATACCCTTTTTGGTTGCTGAGAATAAAAGCTGAGTAGAATTAAAGAAAAGTGAAAAAAAATATTTTTTTTTATTCTTAGTTGAGATTTCATTAATGGGTTGAATTTACTTTTTTTTGCATCATTTTGATCTTGAATAGAAAAACAAATCAAGTTTCAAGCTTTATACATTTCATCTTTGGATTTGGATTTGTTATTTTGTTGAATTTGACTTTTGGTTTGGTGATGATGGTAAATTATTCTAATCCAACATGTTTTGTTTATTTCAATTTTTATCATAGTGATGTCACTGTAATTTGTAACAAGTTTGATTTTTTCAACCTCAAGTGTTGTAAACTCTTTGACAATTCTTTTGAAATTGACTTGTTCCATTTTTTTGTCTTTTACTTTGTCTTTTAATTTGTTGTTGCATATTTGGCAGGTGTGTAAATGGATTATATAATCAATAAGGAATAGAAGAAGAGAAAAAGAAAAAGAGATGAAAGAAGAATCTACAGGATTAATCATTGGAATTTCTATAGGTGTTGTAATTGGAGTTGTTTTAGCAATTTCTGCATTGATCTGTTTTAGATATCATAGAAAGAGATCACAGATAGGGAATAGTAGTTCTCGGAGGGCGGCTGCAATACCGATTCGTACAAATGGTGCCGATTCTTGTACTATTTTATCCGATTCAACCTTAGGTCCTGAATCACCTGTTAGGTCTGGTAGAAATGGCATGAACTTCTGGATTGATGGTTTCAAGAAAAGTAACATGATTTCTGCATCTGGAATACTCGAATATTCATACAAGTATGTTTTTCGTTTTCTTTTTTTTGTATTGAGTTTGCTTTAATGTGTCGTTCGTCTTGTTTTTTCAATGAAACTGCTCTAAATTCTTGTACATTTACATGTCTTGAGACTGAATTATGATTAGCTATCTATTTTTAGAGTTTACTTTTGATACACTCTCTTTTACATTGTCAACAAATCATAACTGATCGTATGTTTGACTGTAGAAGTAGTGATAGTTGAATTCAATTTTTTTAATGATTTGACAATTATGATTGATTGAAAGTGTAAAATATCAATTTTTTCCGAAGGTTTGAACTCATGACCTCCAGGTCACATATGGAGGCACTTGCCGTCATAAAGCGCCTCCATGTGACCTGGAGGAGGTCATGAGTTCAAACCTTCGAAACAGCCTCCCCTTTACTGGGGTAAGACTGCTGCATCAATCCTCTCGATAGGAACTTCATTTATTAGGCCACCCTTTATGAAATGGTCCACCATAACACCATTATACTTGTTGAAATAAGCATTAGATTGTCTCTTAACTTTTGACTCATGTATAATGTTGTCCTTTTATATTACACCAAATACTATATACTTATGATAATTTGCAAATTATGGTGCCAACTATCTGTCTTCAAAAGTGGAGTGAAGATTACAATTGTTTGAACTCAATCTAATAATGACTGTTTTTTTTCCATGTCCTTTATCTATTTCTTCTCGTTCGTTTTTAATTCTCATGTTTAAACTTCAGGGACTTGCAAAAGGCAACATATAATTTTACAACACTAATAGGACAAGGTGCATTTGGTCCTGTATATAAAGCTCAAATGTCTACTGGTGAGACTGTTGCAGTTAAAGTTCTTGCAACCAATTCTAAACAAGGGGAGAAAGAATTTCACACAGAGGTGAAGATGTTTACCAATAATCATTTAGCAGAATACTTTTCTTAAAATATATAGATTGTGTCATTAATTTAGAAAACCATGAAAGTGTTAATAATTTTTCCAATAGTTTTGGTGACTCCAGTAATGTCTTGATGCTCAAACATTAAATTTCCTAAAAATAAGGGTATTTAATGTCTTATTAAGTTCTTATGCAAAACCATATATGGAAATTATTTTTAAATGGAGGTAGTAGTTAATATTTCTTTATGATGATTTTTCTAGACCAGAGTGGTTTATCAATTTTAACCTTTTGTGTTATTTTAATTTTTGTTAGGTTATGTTGTTGGGAAGGTTACACCATAGAAACTTGGTCAATTTGGTTGGATATTGTGCAGAAAAGGGTCAACATATGCTTGTTTATGTTTACATGAGTAAAGGCAACTTGGCTTCCCACTTGTACAGTAAGTTAGCTATCTATCTTTTTTGGTTCAAAAACTACAAGCTATAAATTCTTCCCTTAGAATGATCCATGAACCCTTCCCTTCAATTTTTTTATTTTGATGGAAAAATTGAGAGAAAAGTGCACAGTTGGTTTGTTCATGCATTGACTGTTGTATGCAAATATTGTGGATGAATACACTTTCATGTAGATATCGGTTTTTGTAACCTAACCTAAGTCGACATAACTGGCTTGTAAGATGAACATTGCCTAAGCGTATAAGTTCTATTTAGGTCATATCTCTAGCTAATGTGGGATTTGGATTTTTTTCCAATTGACCTAATCACGCTCGAGTCTGGTGCATGGATGATACAGGCGGCCCAATACCTGATATAGAACCTTAGAAAAATACGTGCTTGAGTGAATTAGCGTCTAGAAAAATGTTTAATTTATGCACATAAAAGATTATTCAAAACTGCACGAACGGTCCTTTAACTTAATTTAAAGTTTCAAACAGACCCTTTATCTTTTTTTAGATCAAAAAGGTCATTGATCTTGCTACAAGACAACAATCTCAGACCTTTAGTGAGTTTCCATCGAAACTGTTGAAAAAATGGCCTTACTTGGTTTTCTTTTGAAATGTAATTTGTCATTATGTCGTTACTTTGGAATTCTGGTGCCATTTTGGTCTTATGTTGGAACTTGAATGCCATTTGGTCTTATGTTTAGCGAGAAAATGTTTAATTTATGTACATAAAGATTACAAGGATAAATAACGAATATGAAATGCAATATACAAGTTGATTGATCAAGTAATCTCTATGTGCATTGAACATGTTCTATTTGCTGTAATAAAATCTAAACTACTAGAGAAGTGGAACATCACTATGGCTCAATTTCAAACATATTATTGTATGTTATACAAACTATGCTAGACCTGTAAAACAAGTCATGCAAGCAAGATATGAAATATACTTTGATATTATGTGCCTTTCAATACGGTGCTATGTCTTTTCTGTTTCATTTTTGGTGTTCTCTTTCAAATTCAACTTGCGTATGCAATTATAAATGAAGCATATAAACTTGTCTCTATATTTAGGCGAAGAGAATGGGAATCTGGGCTGGGATTTGAGGGTTCATATAGCTTTAGATGTAGCAAGAGGCTTGGAGTATCTTCATGATGGGGTAAGTTACCATATCATCTACACTGAGATAATCTTGATTTATATAATTAGTAACAATTGTATGTGTTGTTGTCACTCCAGGCAGTTCCTCCTGTCATCCATCGTGACATCAAATCTAACAATATTCTCTTGGATCAGTCCATGCGAGCCCGGGTATGTTCTTGTTAATCATCACCTTTATCAATCTATGCATGATCTTATATATGGTTATCAGCATTTTACAACACATGTTATTCATATCTCGATTCGACACAAATTTCTAGTGTGTATCTATTTGGACATGAATTTCATCTTGAATCCTGATTCACTATGATGAATCTAAATTCATTGTGACGAATCACTACCTAAACTTAGTTTAAACTGCCACCTTTTTTTTTGTCAACATTGTATAGCCAGCCACTTTTCTTTTGTCATTTGATTTATGACTTGAATTTTTAATTATTTTAATTTTTGTATATGATATATTAGCTTGTAGTTCTGTTATGTCACATGTTTTTACTAAAAATGTTAGATTTTTTTATTATTAATGTAACTTAGGATTCATAATAAGATCCGACTCACGATTCAGAATATTGGTATAAAATTCACAATTGGGAATTCGTTTTGATAACCATGATCTTGTATTCAATCTGTATGATCTAAGATATATATTTCATTTAATCATTTATTGTTGGTTAGGATGCTTCTTATGCTCTTGTTGATTCTGAATCAAATAGGTTGCTGATTTCGGACTTTCAAGAGAAGAGATGGTTGATAAACATGCAGCAATTCGCGGTACCTTTGGCTATCTTGATCCTGAGTATATATCGTCAGGGACATTCACCAAAAAAAGTGATGTATACAGTTTTGGAGTATTGCTCTTTGAACTTATAGCTGGCCGAAATCCTCAGCAGGGTCTTATGGAACATGTTGAACTTGTAAGACCTCCCTCCCCTCTTTCAAGTCCTGTTGAAGATAAAGTATATCTGGTTGTTTTTTCCCCTTTGCTTGATACACGATACATATAAAAACAAGTGCTAATTGTTGTTGTGTGCAAGTGTGAGTTATATGTCCCACATCGGACAAAACAGTAAAGGTTGAACACCTTATAATTAAGAGGACCCATAAACCCATTGCCTTAAGGTTTTGGGTAAGAGTGTGGCGTCCCTCTTGCTTGTGCAGTGTTCTAGCCTCGATGTGGACGGTCCCCCGGGCTCCCCTCAATGTCCCAACACTAATGGATCTAGAAATTAAAGTTGCGGGGACAATACTCATGAATCCTAGCGAAATACATAGTAAATATAGGGCTGATCATGGTTCAATTCAGAAAGAAAACCATACCAAACTAAACTGTTACCACAGTTCATAAAAACTGAACTGAACTATCAATGGTCTGTAACTGAACTGAACTATCAATGGTCTGTCCCGAGAGTTGCACCTGTTCGATGGTTCTGAACTGATAATTAGGACTATTGCTTTTGCTATTATTACTAATAATTAGGACTGTTGAAAACAAAAATATTATGACTATTTTAAAAAACAAATAAACTGAACTGAATTGCTAAAGCGAAGTGCACCAATAGTTCAAAAATTGAACCGACCCAAACTGGTCCAGCTCAGTCCGCAAATTGTGTTAGTCACTGTTTGGTGTTGTCAATGCTGCTTGATTCAGTTTTTTGCTTTTTTTTAACAACCCTAGTAAATAATATTTAGTTTATCCTTATATCGTATATGTTGTGCAGTTAATGTATAATATTTTGAAAGATTGAAATCTTAGTGGAGGAAAATGGTAAATTGATCCTCTACAGCCGACTTTACGGTGCAGTCGGATGTAGAACATTAGAATCAAAGAGTGAAGCTGCATCCTTCATAATCTAACAATCTACAATTGGCTGCACAGTAAAGTCGACTGTAGAGGATCTAGGTTTAGGAAACTGATCCCAATGTCGAACATATAAATCCATCGTTATAAGAAGTCCTTGCTAAGCATTTGGTTGTAGACCATTATATTAGGAGAGAGAAACTTCACCTCTCTTAATCGAATGGTCGACAGCTGGCTGCACCGTGAAGCTGGTTTGTTTTGATGACTATTTTTTTACATTACTGTATGAAAATGCTTTGTTGTAATAGCACACCATGATACTAATTAATTTTTTCTGTTCTTATGAATGTTATTGATGGATGAATAGGCAGCAATGAACTCTGAGGGAAAGGTTGGTTGGGAGGAGATTGTTGATTCAAAGCTTGAAGGAAAATGTGATTTCCAAGAGATGAATGAAGTGGCAGCACTTGCATACAGATGCATCAACCGTTCCCCAAGGAAGCGTCCTTCGATGAGGGACATAGTTCAAGTATTGACTCGGATCCTTAAAGCAAGGCATCAGAGGAATCATCACAAGAAGTCTCTTTCGGCCACAACAGATGAAGTTGCAATTGATGTTGATGAGCCAGAAAATAAGGGTTATGTTACTGACCACAGAAGAGATGAATCTATAGATAGTCGCCACAGAAGAGATGAATCTATAGATAGTGCAACTGACATGTATGATTTGTAACAAAAATAGTTTTATATTTAGTTCTTTTATTTTCTATTGTTTTATTTTTATTTATTTTTTGGCTTTGAATATGATCTTTATTAGACATTAGGCTTTGAGTGATTTAATGATGCCTGGCATCATCTTATGTAGTTTTGTGTAACATTCTTTCTTTCCTTTTTTTACATTTTTCGTTACTGATTGTTTCATTCTCTTGCCTTAGTTCTGTTGTCTCGCAGAACAGAAACTCAAAAATTTGTAAATTGTTACTTTCATGAATGAAATTGATGTGAAAAAGAGTTACTTTCATGCACACAATCTATTTTCTGTGCAAAAATAATGTAACATGATAAATTTTAAGCTCTGCGCAAGAGGAATTCCCTGTGAGCCCTATTGCCTGCGCTTCACCAGTAACGAGAATCCGATTGGCACATCATGATAGCACGTTCATTTGCAGCTGACGCGGCACATCATGGTAGTGCATCCATTTGTACTGCACCAGTAATGCAGAATCTGCCCGGCACATCATGGCAGCATGTCCATTTGCAGCTGACTGTGGCACGAGACAGGTATGTGGACTGTCCTTGACAGATTTATTGTTATGCAGATGATTTCAAAGATTTATTTTTCAAAGTTGCAAATACAATAGATCCGAACCAGCTAGTCAAATGGTGTACAGACATGGGAAGCAGTTGTTGAAGCTCTACAGGAAGTGCATCAGAGAGCTATGTCCTTTTTAGGACAATGGCAGCAAGTCAATAACCATATAGCAGTGCAACAGCCACCTTCAAGGCAGAATGTACGATGGCAAAACCCCCAGCACAGATGATAAAATGTAACATTGATGCATCTTCTACAGATAACTACGTTGGTATAGGTATGTGTCACAGAGATGAAGTAGGTAATTTCCTGCAAGCTCGAACGGTTCACTTTTCTCCTCATCTTCTTGTTCATTAAGGTGAAACAATTGGTTTGCTTGAAATGATCAAGTGAGCTATGGACCATATACTTTTTGAGTTTGATTCCAAATTAGTGGTTTAATAAACCAAATCTGGTGGAATATGTTAGGAGCAAACTAATGTAGTGACTTGTAGGTTAGCTAGAGTGGCTACATACACAGCTCAGTCTTAAAATTTTAATTTTATCCCCTAATGTATCTTTGCTTGATATTGATAAATGAAATGTCATAAGTTTGCTTGCCCCAATTTTTTTATTTTTTTTTGGAAATATAAATTTGTCAAATGCAAATATGTATACAACAATGTAGCTTTTTTGACAGAAACCTCATAAATTTGTTCTTTAGATTTGTTTAGCCATTACATTTCTTCTACTTTCTGTTCTCTGAAATATATTCTTTTAAAAATTAATTTTTTTATTTTTTTTTATTTTTTATAAATAATTATAATAATGCTAAATGTTAACAAGTCCTTTTAGATTACTGGATACAAAATAAAAAATGAAGTATAGTATATATCAAAATATTTAATAAGATGCATTCTATATTTTAAAGATAAAACTTCGGTGCATTTATATTTTAAAATGAAGTGTTTTTCGTAAGTTTCTTAACTAAACTATCCCTGTGTTACTTGAATCAATATTTATTTTTTCCAATGTTTGTTATAACAAAAAAGAAATGTTTTTAATTAAGAATTGTACAAAAAACACGTAAGAAAATGCACACAAATGAGAGAAGTACAATTCAAGCATTATTAAGAGGGACATATAATGACATATAATTTACTTTTAACGGTGCCACTCACAAAAACTCCTTAACTCAAGAATATAGGAAGTCTTGTATCTTTTTCCAATAATCTGTAACTGAAGAAAGGTTCAAGAAACATATGGTGCAGACGTAGCACTAGCAACCAATCAATATAAGGATTAGGAAAAAAAAAGTCAATACAATCAATGCATGAAAAGACAGTTTTTCTTTCTTGCACTTCCAACATTAAACTTCAAGATGATGGCACAGTATATTTCGACAAAGAGGACACAATATTTTAAAACCTATGATTTCCCATTAACACTTATTTTGGCTTTACAATTTCGATTTACCACTTGAAATGAAGCCCATTGCAAACAGCTTTGCAAGTATTATTAACGGTGAATCATATTCCACTTTTTTTTCCGGTTGTAATCAATCACTTACATACCAAACTTGTGTACAAAAAAACTAGTCATCCTTAAAATTTTCTATTGCTAGAAATGAAAATTATGGTTCAGAACTCTAAAAACCCTACATCATTATAATTCCAGAATAGAGAATACTAGTCCATAACCCTAAACACGTTCATCACGTATAAAGGAAAGATGAATTGATCAAAAAAAGAAGATGAATTGATGGAAGAAAAAAAACTAAATCAAAATCCCCTAAAACGTATAAAAGAAAGATGAACGGATAAATCATTCAATCATTCAATATATTTGGTACCATGAAGTAGACATATATATGTATGGTACTATTACATTGACTTATAATTATATTTATAGCAACAATTTTTTATTTTTTTTAAAGAATATTTATAGCAACAATATGTATGGTACTGGTACGTACATGAAAATATAATATTTATAGCAAAATAAATGAAAATTAAAAGCAGTTGTCATTTATGAAAGTCTTTTGACCAATGTAGATTTGAAAGTTTGTATTTCCCTATTTAGAAAGTGCAGAACCGGATTAATTCAGTCGATAGAGAGAACGTGAAAACAACCATTTTTTTTTGTTCAATTGTAATTTATCAATTACATACCAAACTTTGTCATAATTAAAATGAACAATGCATAAAAGAAACTCCTAAAGATAAAAAATAAAAACCCTACATCAAAACAATACAACGCATAAAAGAAACTTGAATTGATTAAAAAAACCCTAAATCATTCCAATACCATAATACTAAGTACTAACTAATCCATAACCCTAAGAACGGTGTTCACCACGGATACGGCGAGCAAGTTGAACATCCTTAGGCATAATGGTAACCCTCTTAGCATGAATTGCACACAAATTGGTATCCTCAAACAAACCAACCAAAAAAGCTTCCGCTGCTTCCTGAAGTGCGAGAACCGCATGACTCTGGAATCTCAGATCTACCTTGAAATCCTGAGCAATTTCACGAACAAGACGCTGGAATGGAAGCTTACGGATCAAAAGATCAGAACTCTTCTGGTACTTACGTATCTCGCGAAGAGCAACTGTTCCAGAACGAAAACGATGAGGCTTCTTGATGTAGCCTTCCCTGCTTTTTAGAATAGTTTTTCCTCTT
Organism: Medicago lupulina; assembly: GCA_958299785.1. Taxonomy (NCBI): domain Eukaryota; kingdom Viridiplantae; phylum Streptophyta; class Magnoliopsida; order Fabales; family Fabaceae; genus Medicago; species Medicago lupulina. The sequence continues at coordinate 80,326,924 of OY283139.1, forward strand.
GAATTACGAGCCACCTTTGTGGCGAGGTCCTTCCTTGGTGCCTTGCCACCGGTGGATTTGCGAGCAGTTTGCTTTGTACGTGCCATTGAATCGAAAATAGAAGAAAACTGCTTTGGTTGTGAAAGTGTCTTGAAAGAAAAAAATTGTAATGAGAATTGTGAATGAAATGAAGCATTTATATAGGAGTGGAATGATGACGGTTATTGGCAGTTTTATTTGAATTTGAGAGATAGTGTACGTGGAAGTTGCATGCTTCAACGGTTTTGTGCTTCAAGGTGGCTGATATGTTTCTTTTTAGATATATAAATTGAATCTACCATTTTGTAGCATGACCGGTGCAATTTGAAAATGAGTATAAACTATGTTCTGAACATATATGAGATTCTAAATTTCAACTTTTACATGTGTTTTATAGATAATCACAGGATTGGATAGGATTGATATTTTTTTTTCCACATGTGTTCTATGAAAGTCTCTAATAGAAGGATCCATATTATTATTTTTAAAGAATATATATTTATTTTAGCAACATCAAATTTTAAATTTAGATGATTATTTTAAAAAAAAAAGGGTTAGATGAGAATATTATTAATACAATTGACACTAATGATCATTTTACAACTGTTCCAGTCCATATCATGTTTAAACGTTCATTGAAGTTAGAAAATCATGCTCCTGGGGTTGAAGTGACACCTCTCAAACCAAATCATCATGTAAAAGATTTGTAATCATTCTACATACATATACCAACCATTAATATAATCACAAATTGTAATAAGAAATGTATTACACGAAAGAAGAACAATAAATATATCACCCCAAGAAATCAACCTTTTAGAGACCGAATATTCAGTCGCTACATCAGCAAAATAATCACTGATTGACTTAGTGACTGAAATAGCGACGAAAAATATGAGTGGCTAAAACGTTGGTCGCTAATCGTTTGCGACCGGCCTATCGGCTGATTTTTTGCGACTGTTTTTGTGACTACATGTAGAGATTGATTTTGTCATAGAATTTTGAGATGAAATTAGAGACTGATATAAAGACGTCTTTGGAGACTGATTCAGAGATGAAATCTAGACACCGATTTGGTTGAAACAACTAATTTAGTGACTTATTTTGTGACTAGTACACACGATCAAAAGTCTTGTCTCACCTACACCTAGAACATCTACTACTACTTCATCACATGAAACATCTCAGGTTGCATCCCTTCCAAGTACATCTTATGTAACACCTCCACCTTCCATAAGAGGTGTAGATTCACCATCAGTTTCACAACCATCTCATTTAGAGGAACCTACCCTAGGAACCGGTGAAACAATAACCGCATCAGAGACACAAAGCAATGTTGGCAAGATAATTTTGTTTCTTAATGGAAAAGGGTATATATTTACTATATATTATATGAGGAATGATAGCAACACTCACTTTTCAACACTCTCTAGCAGTCACTCTTTTATTGGATGAAATCAATGCATGTCTCACCACTTTGTGTGGGTTCAATTTTCAAAGTGTAGACCCAAACGGATTTAAACCAATAATAGAGTGAGTATTATAGAACGTGTTCAAAAGAGAGTGTTGCTAGCGTTACTCATATTATATTTAGATGACTTGTTTCTCTTTATTTAGTATTGTTCACTTTTTAGATTCTTGCCCTCTTACCCGAAAGCTAATGGTATTATGGAAATTTTCAAGAGTCATTTTAATGAGCCATGACCATCGTGGAAAAAGGTACCTAGTGCGAAAAGAGACATGTGGTTTGGAGAATTTAAGGTATGTTTTATTCCTTTTACTTTCAGATTTTCTTCCGATTCAATCTCACATACACCTCTTTCTCCCTATTCATTTTTGTTTGTTTTTATGTATAAAAAAAGTTTTCCATTTGTCCACCCACCCGATGATGGATGGTCAAGAAAGAACTTTAAAATGAGAGATGCAACAGTTATGAAAAATAATTTAAACAAGGCTCGCACCATAATGAATAGGCCGAGTTGGATCAATGTGGATATTTGGCCTAGCTTATGTAATCATTGGGCAAGTCAAGCATATAAAAAAAAGAGGCCACGGCTGATGAATGAGGATTACCTCATGAAGATTCTTTTAAACCTTATTAACAAGCCTAATGATCTCTGGTGCATGGTTCTTTAAAGCAAGTATGGCAAAAAAAAAATGATTTGCGTACATCTATAACTTCTCAACCTTATAACTTACCTTTGTGGAAAGCTATTTGTAAATTGCGGGATGATTTTCAAAGCAACATTATTTGGCAAATAGGGAATGGAAACGTAAATTTTTGGATGCATAAATGGGGTCCAAACAATAGTTCGCTTATCTATATCACGACTATTTCATATTTGGACACTACTCTTTCTATCAAGGATGTGGTTACTCCTTCAGGAAATTGGGAACAAAATTTTCTTTTTGATAATCTGCCAAACAACATAGTTGAATAGGTTTTAGCTCTCCCCCTCCTTCTAATGGTGATAATCCATATACTTTTGGTTGGGGAGGTACAAATATGTGCTAGTTCTCAGTTAAAAGTGTGTATAATATGCAGTACGAGAATCATAATATTTTCGAAGGGGACTAGAGAATTTTGTGAAACTGGAGGGGACCCCACCATATCCAATCTTTCATCTGGTTGGTAGCCCATGATCGTATTTTAACAAATTACCGCCGAAGTAGGTGGGGCAATGACATATCCCCTACTTGTCCATGTTGTTAGATGGAGGAAGAGACTATACTCTTCATAAGTTCAGAGACTACATTTACATAACTCATGTACGGATCATACTTGTTCTTTCTGATCGGATAACTGACTTCTTTACTTTTGATTGCAGGAACTTGGTTTTTAGTAACCTCAGCAAGCGTTGGAATAGCGTTCCTAACTCTAAGTGGAAGAAAACTTTCATGACTACATTTTGCCATTAGAGTTTTTTTTAATAATATTACTTTTATGGTGCAAAAGTATACTTCTCTTAATAATGAAAAAAAAATTAACAAAGCATGCCAAGATCATGAAATCTCTTAATAATATTACTTTTATGGTGCAATAGTATACTTCTTTTAAAATATTAAAAATATATGCCTTCAGATTTCACATGATATTTGATCTGTGCATGATAATAGAAGCCAAATGGAGCGAGTTCTAAGATGTTGTGTTGTGTTGTTGATGACAATGGTCGTTCTTTACCTGCGCGGAGTGGTCTACCTGCAAAGACACTTTGACGTTTAAGTTAGCGAGGTCTTTTGAGGTTTATCTTGAAATGAGAATGTGTATCATATTTTTCATTTGGTTGCTCTATTTATCCAGTCCTACGTGTTACACAAGTGTGAGTTAGGTTTTGGTTGCAACTTTAAGGGGCAAAGGCTAGGAGACCGCTTTTATCATTTTGAGGGCTTGTATGGGCTCAAGGCACCTTATTTAGCGTATTTGAATGCCTTATTAAGTCTTAACACTAACATATTGAAGGGAGAATTGTTTCTAAATCAAGAATGTTATATGATTAAAGCTTGTTTTAAGGTTTAGGATGCATGGAGATAAACAATTTTCAAAATCCTAAGTCTAAGGGCCTTAGACAACATGAAAAACTGTCCTTGATGTATTTGCTTACTACATATTTAAAAAGGGAAAAGATGAGAACAATTCCATATTCAAATATTGGTTGCAACGTCATGTATAGAGTGGTATGCAGTTGACCCGACTTAGCTTGTGTTTTGAACATTGGTTATAGTAAATTTATGGAAAATCCAAGACTATCTCATAAGACATAATTGAAGTGGATCTTATGGTATCTTAATGGTGTACTTTATCTTCTGGCTTAAATTTTAAGATGAAGTATAAAGAGAGACAAAATTATGAATTCCCAATAATTGAAATGAGAATGAACTTAAAGTTACATAATTGTAATAACTAAATATAAATATATAGTAATACGAAGAAAATGGAACAAGATAGATAAGGCAAAAATGGAGGGGGTGACATCACACTCAAAAGATTCTAGGGAGAAAATGAATGATAAAACTAGAAAACGAAAGGGAAGAGTCTATATATACTAGAACAAAATAGATACATAATCTCACAAATGCAAAAAGTGTAATTTTTAACCAAAATATTAAGCTTTGCATGTGGCATAACTTATTCATTAAATTAGAAATATTCTTTTCTCGGATAAGAATTATTCATTGTTCCCACTTCATGTATTCCTCGTATTCTTTTGAGTCGTTCCATTATGGTATATAATGCAATACATGATTGTGAACTATTACTTTAAAAAAAAAATGATTGTGAACTATTAAAAATATAACGGCAAATTTTTAACAACTCAGTAATTGAAACATACATAAAATAAATAACAAACTTAAATTAACCATATACATGTTGCAATTGAATCTCATGCTCAAATGACAAAGCATCGAATCTACGTCCTAACATTAAGAACAAGGTTATATGAAACTCTCAATATACACTTCTCGGTCCATCCAACAATGGATGTTGTTTTGAATCTCAGAAATCTTCAAAATACTATTTCTGAAAACGTAAACAACTAACTTGAATATATTACTTCTGAACTCATACAAGCCCATCAACAATAAGTCAACCTCATAAATATATAAAGCCTTCCACAAACCCCGTTCTCTCGTGTTAGAAACATTATACAATTTAGTCCATAACTTTTTATTTTCATATTCCTCCATAACCCAAACATCCATATACACATAACCACGCATAGATGCGCAAACAATGCTTCAATAAAGGCCGAGTCAATTCGTGAAATTTTGCAAAATAAATTTCCATTTTATGAATTACATACCAAACGATGAACAACGCATAAAAGAAACTACTACTAATGATAAAAAAAACAGCTTCCCAAATATTATTAACGGTCAATCATATTCCACATTTTTTTTTCAAGTTGTAATCGATCATTTACATACCAAACTTGTCTAAAAAAACTAGTCTTCATTAAATTTTTCTATTGCTAGAAATGAAAATTATGGTTTAAAACACTAAAATCCCTAAATCATTCTAGTTTCAGAATAGAGTAATAGTCCATAACCATAAGCAAGTTCACCACGTATAAAAGAAAGATGAATTGATAAAAAAAAGAAAGAAGAGAAATTGATAAAAAAAACACTACATCAAAACCCCCCTAAAGCGTATAAAAGAAAGATGAATGGATAAACAAAAAAAAAAAAAAAAATCAAAACCGCTAAATCATTCTACGTAAAAACAATTAAAAGATGGTATCATGAAGTAGACATATACATGTATGGTACTAGTATATTAACCTATAATTATAGTTATAGCAACATTTTTTTTTTTTTTGAAAGAATAATATTACAACAATATGTATTGTACTAGTACATGAAAATATAATTATATTTATGGCAAACATAAATGTAAATGAAAAGCAGTTGTCATTTATGAAAGTCTTTTGACCAATGTAGATTTGAAAGTTTCTATTCCCTTATTTAGAAAGTGCAGAACCATTGTACCAAAAATGAAAGAAAGTGCAGAATTAACATTTTTTTTTGTTCAACCAAACTTTTTTTTGTAAATGAATTACATACCAAACTTGTGTCATAATTAAAATGGAACAATACATAAAAGAAACTACTAATTATAAAGAAAAGAACCCTAAATCAGAACAATACAACACATAAAAGAAACTTGAATTGATAAAAAAGACCCTAAATCATTCCAATACTAGAATACTAACTAATCCATAACCCTAAGCACGTTCACCACGGATACGGCGAGCAAGTTGAACATCCTTAGGCATGATGGTAACCCTCTTAGCATGAATTGCACACAAATTGATATCCTCAAACAAACCAACCAAATATGCTTCCGCTGCTTCCTGAAGTGCGAGAACCGCATGACTCTGGAATCTCAAATCTACCTTGAAATCCTGAGCAATTTCACGAACAAGACGCTGGAATGGAAGCTTACGGATCAAAAGATCGGAACTCTTTTGGTACTTACGTATCTCGCGAAGAGCAACTGTTCCAGAACGAAAACGATGAGGCTTCTTGATGTAGCCTTCCCTGCTTTTTAGAATAGTTTTTCCTTTTGGATTACGAGCCACCTTTGTGGCAAGGTCCTTCCTTGGTGCCTTGCCACCGGTGGATTTGCGAGCAGTTTGCTTTGTACGTGCCATTGAATCGAAAATAGAAGAAAACTGCTTTGGTTGTGAAAGTGTCTTGAAAGAAAAAAATTGTAATGAGAATTGTGAATGAAATGAAGGATTTATATAGGAGAGGAACGATGACGGTTATAGGCGGTTTTATTTGAATTTGAGATAGTGTACGTGGAAGTTGCATGCTTCAACGGTTTTATGTTTTTATTTTTTTGCATTCTTTCTTTCTTTCTTCTCTGGCAGTTTAGGCAGTTTACACTTTTACAGTAAGTTTAGGCAGTTTAGGCAACTTGGCTTCCCATTTGTACAGTAAGTTAGCTATCTATCTTTTTTGGTTCGAAAACTACAAGCTATAAATTCTTCCCTTAGAATGATCCATGAAACCTTCCCTTCAATTTTTTTATTTTGATGGAAAAATTAAGAGAAAAGTGTACAGTTGGTTCGTTCATGAATTGACTGTTGTATGCAAATTTTGTGGATGAATACGCTTAATGTAGATGTCGGTTTTTGTAACCTAACATAACTCCACATAACCGGTTTGTAAGATGAATATTGCCTAAGCGTTATAAGTTCTATTTTGGTCATATTTCTACCCAATGAGGGATTTGGATTTTTGTCCAATTGACCCTGTCACGCTCGAGTCTGGTGCATGGATGATACAGGCGGCCCATTACCTGATATATAACCTTAAAAAATACGTGCTTGAGTGAATTAGCGTCTAGAAAAATGTTTAATTTATGCACATAAAAGATTATTCAAAACTGCACGAATGGTCCTTTAACTTAATTTAAAGTTTCAAACAAACCCTTTATCTTTTTTTAGATCAAAAAGGTCATGTATCTTTCTAAACAACGACAATCTTAGACCTTTAGTGATTTTCCATCGAAACTGCTGAAAAAATGGGCTTACTTGGTTTTCTTTTGAAATGTAATTTGTCATTATGTCGTTACTTTGGAATTCTGGTTCCATCTTGGTCTTATTTTGGAACTTGAATGCCATTTGGCTAGTATTGAATGAATGAAAGAGATTTGGTTTACATTTAGCGAGAAAATGTTTAATTTTTGCACATAAAGATTACAAGGATAAATAATGAATATGAAATGCAATATACAAGTTGATTGATTTAGTGATCTCTATGTGCATCTAACATATTATGTTTTCTGTAATAGAATCTAAACTACTAGAGAAGTGTGGAACATCACCATGGCTCTATTTCCAACATATTTTTTGTATGTTACACAAACTTTTCGAGACCTGTAAAACAAGTCATGCAAGCAAGATATGAAATAGTACTTCGATATTATGTGCCTCTCAATACGGTGCTATGTTTTTTCTGTTTCATTTTTGGTGTTCTCTTTTCAATTCAACTTGCGTATGCAATGATAAATGAAGCATATAAACTTGTCTCTATATTTAGGTGAAGAGAATGGGAATCTAGGCTGGGATTTGAGGGTTCATATAGCTTTAGATGTAGCAAGAGGCTTGGAGTATCTTCATGATGGGGTAAGTTACCATATGATCTGCACTGAGATAATCCTGATTTATATATTTACTAACAATTGCATGCGTTGTTGTCACTCCAGGCAGTTCCTCCTGTCATCCATCATGACATCAAATCTAACAATATTCTCCTGGACCAGTCCATGTGAGCCTGGGTATGTCCATGTTAATCATCGTTTTTCTATCTAAACATGACCTTGTATATGATTATCAGTATTTTATGATACATGCTAGTCGAATCTCGATTCAGCACTAGACTATACTCAATTGACACAAACATGTAGTGTGTATCTATTAGGACTTGAATCTCATCTTAAACCCCGATTTGTTATGAAGAAACTCGATTCACTATGTTGAATTTCGGTTCACTATAATGAATCTCGTTTCTTTTTACTGAATCATTACACTTAGTTTACGCTGCAACCTATTTTGTCAACTTTGTACAGCCTGCCACTTTTCTTTTGTCATTTGATTTATGACTAGAATTTGAATTCTGAATCAAATAGGTCGCTGATTTTGGACTTTCAAGAGAAGAGATGGCGGATAAACATGCTGCTATTCGCGGTACCTTTGGCTATCTTGATCCTGAGTATATATCGTCAGGGACATTCACCAAAAAAAGTGATGTATACAGTTTTGGAGTGTTGCTCTTTGAACTTATAGCTGGCCGAAATCCTCAGCAGGGTCTTATGGAACATGTTGAACTTGTAAGACCTCTCTCCCTCTTTCAAGCCCTGTTGAAGATAAATGCTTGAAAGAGGGATGAATAGGCAGCAATGAACTCTGAGGGAAAAGTTGGTTGGGAGGAGATTGTTGATTCAAAGCTTGAAGGAAAATGTGATTTCCAAGAGATGAATGAAGTGGCAGCACTTGCATACAGATGCATCAACCGTTCCCCAAGGAAGTGTCCTTCGATGAGGGACATAGTTCAAGTATTGACTCGGATCCTTAAAGCAAGGCATCAGAGGAATCATCACAAGAAGTCTCTTTCGGCCACAACAGATGAAGTTGCAATTGATGTTGATGAGCCAGAAAATAAGGGTTATGTTACTGACCACAGAAGAGATGAATCTATAGATAGTGCAACTGACATGTATGATTTGTAACAAAAATAGTTTATATTTAGTTCTTTTATTTTCTATTGTTTTATTTTTATTTAATTTTTGGCTTTGGATATGATCTTTATTAGACATTAGGCTTTGAGTGATTTAATGATGTCTGACATCATCTTCTGTAGTTTTGTGTAACATTCTTTCTTTCCTTTTTTTACATTTTTCGTTACTGATTGTTTCATTCTCTTGCCTTAGTTCTGTTGTCTCGCAGAACAGAAACTCCTAAATTTGTAAATTGTTACTTTCATGAATGAAATTGATGTGAAAAAAGAGTTACTTTCATGCACACAATCTATTTTCCGACTCAACTAACAATCTACACGTCGAAAATCATTTTAATCTCACATCAATGGATTTGCAAATCATGTGAGAGATCATAGTTTTAATTTCTGAAGAGTTCACTAGGATTTCAATTGCAAAATTAATCTAACTTCATAAATTTTAATCTCTGTACAAGAGGAGCTCCCTGTCAACCCTACTGCCTGCGCTGCACCAGTAACGAGAATCCTCTAAGCTCATCATGGTAGCATGTTCATTTGCAGCTGACACAGAATCTCCTTGGCACATCATGGTAGTGCATCCATTTGCACTGCACCAGTAATGCAGAATCTGCCCGGCACATCATGGCAGCATATCCATTTGCAGCTGACTGTGGCATGAGACAGGTATGTGGACTGTCCTTGACAGATTTATTGTTATGCAGATGATTTCAAAGATTTATTTTTCAAAGTTGCAAATACAATAGATCCGAACCAGCTAGTCAAATGGTGTACAGACATGCGAAGTTTGTGGCGCTGCAGAATTTACACTTATGGTCTGCAGGAATTGCATCAGAGAGCTATGTCCTTTTTAGAACACTGGCAGCAAGTCAATAACCATATAGCAGAGCAGCAGCCAGAGCGGACGATGACAAAGACCACCGGCACGGATGATAAAATGTAACATTGATGCATCGTTCAAGGACAACTATGAAGGTATAGGAATGTGTCTAAGCGATGAAGTAGGCAATTTCCTGCAAAGCTCGAACAGATCGCTATTCTCCTCGTCTTCTTGTTCATGAAGAGCACTTGGTTTGATCGAAGCAATTTAGTGGGCTATATATATGTTAGCATGTCCGAACTAGGTTATATTATTGATGACTGTATATGTTATATTTAAGTCACTTTTTTTGTCAAAACTCTGGTGGAGTATGTTAGGAGGTAAACTAATGTAGTGACTTATAGGTTGGCTGGAGTGGCTACATACACAGCTGAGTCTCAAAACTTTGACTTATAGGAGGTAAACTAATGCAGAAGCCTCATAAATTTGTTTCTTAAGAATTGTTTAGCCATGACATAAGTTTTCTCTGAAATATATATTTTTAAATAATTATAATAATGCTAAATGTTTTTTTTTGAAAGAATAATGCTAAATGTTATTACGTCCTCTTAGATTACTGGATACAAAATAAAAAATCAAGTATAGAATACATCAAAATATTTAATAAGATGCATTCTATATTTTTAAGAATAAAACTTAGATGCATTTATTTTCTTAGATGCTTTTCCGTATGTTTCTTAATTAAACTATTCATGTTTTATTTAAATTGATAATTTTCTCAAATTTTGTTATAACAAAAAAAAAAGTGTTTTTAATTAAGAATCGTACAAAAAACATGTAAGAAAATACACCTAAATGAGAGAAGTATAATTCAACCATCTATTAAGAGAAGGGACATATAAATTATATGATATAACTTACTTTAAGTTTTTACTTCTCAAGTAATCAATTATTTACCATTCTATTCACTCTCATATCACCAATCCAATCATAGCCTTAGACAATTGTGTAATTTACTTTAGTATTTATTAGAACAAAAAATTGAAGAGAAAAAAATAATAATTGGGTCATTCTGAACAGAGTTCCAATTGAAAATTGCTTCTTCCTTTCAAGATTACTTATTCCTTTAATTCAGCGGGAGTTAACACCCGTTCAACATTTTTCAGCGTAATTTAACTCATGTTAGCACTTTTAAGATCAGTTGAACCAATTTAAAAAATAATTGAACTGATCTTAAAAGTGTCGGCGTGAGTTATCTCACACTAAAAAATTGCCGAACAAGAATCAAGGGATCGAGTAATTTTGAACGGAAGAAGAGAGATTTTCGTTACAATTTGGGCTTACAAAACTAACCCATATAAAGCCCATAATCCATTTTCAAACCAAATTCTTCAATTTTTTTCTTTTATTTTGAAATTTTGTATTATCCAAAATCATTATCAGAAGCAGAAGCAAATAGAAGAAGTTACAGCAACAATGGTAGCTATGGCTATGGCTTCTCTTCAGAGTTCCATGACCTCACTATCCCTCTCCTCCAACTCTTTCTTCGGCCAGCCTCTTTCTCCCATAACTCTCTCTCCTCTTCTTCCGGTAATTCATTCCCTCACACTCTCTCCATTCATTTCGCAAATTTGCTTCTTCTTTTTGAATTAAAGCTTCAATTTTTATTATTCTAGGTGCTTATTTTCCAATTTTATCCAAATGGGGTTTTTGATTTAAGTGAGTTTTAAGAGTCTAAGTTCATGGGTATTGACATTTTGAGTTTTTTTTTTTCCTTATTGGTCTTTTGATTGGAATTGTGGTGATGTTGTTTGAATTTTTATTAAGATATCATTATCTTCATAAAATTAGTGGATTGTGATGCACCGATCAGTTTATAATTCATAATTATGTCCTATACAACGCAAATGCTTCTGATTGAAGGTGTGTCTCGTGTTTGACATGTGTCGGTATACACCAACACATGTTAATGTCGTGTCCCGTGTCTTTGATTCATTTTCTTTTTAGAATAAATTGAACCTGCCATTTTGTAGCATGACCAGTGCTGTTGGAATTGAATGTAAATAAGCTCATAAGAGATTTAGATTTTTCACATGACAACTGTGTGTGTCTGAATGTGTTCTTTAGACAATCACAAATTTTGATAGGATTGACACATCTAGTGCATATGAAGAAGGAGAGATATAACACAGTTTTCTTATGAATGTGAAAATATTGATAAGAATATATGTACTTTGATGTGTGTTCATTTGCTTAGTGCTTGCCTATTTGGTACTTTTGCATTTAGGAATTGGTTCAGCAAATTTCTCAGATGAAGTTATTGCTTTGTTTTACTGCCGGAACATACTTTACTGACATGGATAAAATTTTTATTAACTTTTGCACGCTTTCAGTTTGGATGAGTTTTTTCTTATTATCTTCATTTTGCGTCCATTAATTAGTTCCGGTGAATTTTGGTGCTGCAGAAAATAATTGCTCTATATTATTAATGAATATTCTAAGTTCATGCTGCAGTTTTATTTTTATCTTTTTTATCTTTACCCTTTTGATCAATCAGCCTATAAATTTTGAGATTATTTTAGTTACTTTTACTCATCATTTGTACCGAAATGCTTGTTCTCAAATAGTGGCGATAACAGTGCTGCAGCAAAATGTGTCTATCTCTCTCTCTCTCTCTCTCAATCTTGTTTCTTTATCTTTTGTCTCTCATGATCTTCTCTAAAATTTAGAGATAGACACCAATTATGGAAGGAGAGAGTGAGTGGAAGTGGAGGATCTGGATCCAAATTTTAGAGAGAAGATCAAGAGAGAGAGAAAAGGTAAGGAAAGAAGATCGAGAGAGAGAGAGAGATAGACACATTTTGGGAGGAAGGAGATGAAGAGTGATTGGAAGGAGAGGATCCATTTTGCTAAACTTTAGAGGTAGGCGCAAATTATGGAAGGAGGAGAAGGAAAGGATCCGGATCTGCGCTACAGGGTTATAATATAACAAAGCAGATTTTGATGAATCTTCTATAAAAAAAAAAAAAAGCTATCCTAGTTTCGCTATTAGGGCAATAGCGGCTGCTATTCTAGTTTCTGCTAGCAGATGTAGTGCAATTGTGCAATAGAAGAAAAGGAGAATATTTGTTTTTTTTTTTTTTTTTAAGTTGCAAAATTGAAGAGTCTGCACGTGTAGCAAACAAGAACCATAGTAGTTAATAGCGGATAGCGGCCGACCCCAAAAATGATATAGCGGGATAGCGCATAGCGCTATGACCGCTATTTCATATGACCACAAAAACAAAAAATAAGGAACGGCGTATGATATATGAGCACAAAACAGAACAATAACAGAGAGTTTGGTTGGTATATATGCAGAAAACAGTATATGTGCAGAAAACAGAACAATAATAGAGAGAGTTTGGTATATGAGCAGAAAACAAAACAATAAGGAACGGATCAACAGAGAGAGTTTGGTTTGGTATATGAGCAAACAAGAGAACAAAACAGAACAACGTGTTTGGTATCATAACAATAACAGAGAGAGTCTGGTATCAATAAAACACGAGGAAGGGATCAAAGAAAACAGAGAGAGCACAAAATAACCAACCTGAGGAACGACGGCGCGAGAAACAATGGTGTTTTACTGTGCGACGGCGGCGTTACACAGAGCAGAGATGAACGGTGGTGTTTTACGGTGCGACGGGGAAATACGGTGAGCAGAGATGAACGGCGTGTTTTGGGAGAGAAACAGCGTTCTGCGTTTTTCAGAACAATGAAAAAGGAAGAGAGGATACTGAAATTTTAGTGTTTGAAGAAAATGTCCAAAATACCCTTGTTTTTTTTTTAAAACCAAGGACAATTTTGTATTTTCTCTTAAAATGTAATAGCGGTTCTAAACCGCAAAACCGCTACGAAGCGTCGCGCCGCTATAGCGCCGCTATCTCACACCGCAACGCTATAGCTTGTTGCGTAGCGTTCTGGCACCGCACCGCGCGGCCGTTATAGCGCCGCTATTGACTACTATGACAAGAACTATTTTCAAAATAGAAAAGTCAAATCGCCAGTGAGTAATACTCTCATATTCACTGTAATACGTAAGCCTTTATGTATGTAAGCTATGCTTTGCCTCCATACACTTTTTTATTTGTACGGAACATGCCTTTGGTTATATATAGTTGACTTAATTCAACCACTATGGTAGTTCAGCTATTTTCTTGCAGTGCTGTCTGCTATCAACACTGCGAAAATGCAATAATGCTTAATGTTTCATTCAATGTAATGTAACTACTACATTTTGTCAGACTGAAATTTGACTGTTTAGTAAGGATAAAATAAATCTATATTGTTCTTATTCTTACAGATGCATTTCTCAAAAGTTTAGTATGCTAAATCTATATTGTTCTTATTGGTGATATGCAGGGTAAGCCGACAGATAAGCAATGTCGTATTGTAATGAAGGTAAGTATCAAATACTTCTCACATCCATGCCTAATATGATTATTCTTTTCAGATTTTGTTAAACTAAAATCAAAATCAAGCAAATGTTAACTATAGTGATCGGAGAGCAAAGAAATGTTTTTTCCGTCAATGGCATTTCATACTCTTGCAAAAACGAAAACGATACAAACCTTGCGATTTCTTTAATTTTATGGTTAATATATGTTTACCCCCTTGTAATATTAGCGATTTCCGGTTTACCCCCTTATAAAAAATATTGTTTAGATTCCAACCCTGTAATTTGAAGATTTTTGGTTTTGGACCTTCCTGAATTTTGACTGCACAAAATCGATATCGATGATATGGCAGGGGGTAAATCGAAACATCGATGATATGACAGGGGGCAAACCGAAATTCTCTCAAATTAAAGGGGGCGAGAGTACCTTAAATTTTGTAATTTGATGCCATGAAGGTCCAAAATCGAAAAATCTTCAAATTACAGGGTTGGAATCTAAATTATTTTTACACCGGGTAAACCGGAAATCACTAATATTACAGGAGGTAAACATATGTCAACCCTTAATTTTATATTGTAAAACAACATAAGAAGACATGGTTTATAGGTCATGAGTCTAAATATATTGTCTAACTAACCTTATAAAATGTCTTCTGTAATATTTGTTCTGTTTCTTTTCTTTTCTGGCAGCTTAAACGATGGGAGCGAAAGGAATGTAAACCAAACAGCCTACCAGTGTTACACAAATTGCATGTTAAAGTTGGAGATACTGTGCAAGTCATATCAGGACATGAAAAGGGTCAAATTGGGGAGGTTACTAAGATCTTCAAGCACAACAGCACTATCATTGTCAAAGACATAAACTTGAAGACAAAGCATATGAAGAGTCAAGAACAGGGGGAACCAGGGCAAATAAACAAGGTTATTATCATTTCCCTTACCAGAAAAAATATTATTATGAATTCTTCACTCTTAAGAGTTAGACAATCTCCTATTATATAACATTCTCCTTTGCTTGAGGGAACATGAGTTTGAATCCTAGGTGGAGCAAATTTTGGTCAAGTTTTATTTACCTCATGGCTGAAGTTTGGATTACCACGCATCTTTTCTCTAGAAACTTGAGGGTTAAGACAAAAAAAGAAGTTTAGGAACATGTGTTGATGTGTATGATGTTTGTTTTTTTGGTGCATTTCTTGCCATGTACTCTAATACTTTTAGAAACCATTGCCTTGAATTTCAGATTGAAGGTCCTATCCACAGTTCAAATGTGATGCTCTACTCTAAAGAAAAGAATGTCGCAAGCCGTGTAGGTCATACAGTTCTTGACAATGGTAAAAAAGTTCGCTATCTAATAAAAACTGGAGAGGTAATTGATAGTGTAGAGAATTGGAAGAAACTGAAGGAAGCTACTAAACAAAATGAAGCAGTTGTTGCTGCCTAGTTTTACTATATTAATTATGCATTCAGCACTTATGTAACTCAATGTAGATGTATTATTTTCCTTCCCATTTCATTGTTAAAGTGTATATTATGCTGTGTTATTGTTTTGGTACCTATGTTGATCTCCATACACAACTTGAGTAATTGGATTTGTTTTTTGTCCTTTGGTTTTGGTCTTTTTTAATAGAAAATGTTATTGACACTACATCCTAACATTAAGAACTATGTGATATCAAACTCTCAATGTAGACTTTTCGGTACATCCGACAAAGGATGTTTTGATTATCGGGAATCTTCAAAGTACCATTTTTGGAATTGTAAACAACCAACTTCGATATATTACTTCTGAACCCATACAAACCCATCAACAATTGGTAAATCTCCGATTTCATACAAACCTCGAACAAACTCCGTTCTCTCATGTTAGGAACACTATCAATTTAGTCCAAGACTTTTTATTTCAATATTCTTTCATAATTGAAACATCCATAAATATATCACCACTTGCATAGATGCACAAGCAATGCTTCAACACCCGTAAGGTCTTGAAATCAATCTCAAAATATGGCCGGCAAATGTTTTGATACGACTCCTTATCCAAATCAATAGAAACAATAGCATGCCGAGAACTACTCGAAGCATCATATGTCAACCAATTAATGGCGCCACTCACAAATACTCCTAAACTACGACTAACACAGGAATATGGGCAATCTTGTATCTTTTTCCAATAATATGTACCAAAGTATGAACACTAACTTCATTACTTTTACCACCAATACAGATAGAAATAACAACAACCTTATAAGCATGAATGAAATGATCATCCATCCCAACATTAAACTTAAAAGATGATAGCACAATATATTTTGACAAAGAGGACACAATATTTTAAAACCTATGATTTCCCATTAACACTTAATTTGGCTTAACAATTTCGATTTTACCTCTTGAAATGAGTCTAGAACTGTCTTTGAATACAAGTAAACGAAACATTGCAAACAGCTTTGCAAATATTATTAACGGTGAATCATATTCCACTTTTTTTTTTCGGTTGTAATCAATCACTTACATACCAAACTTGTGTACAAAAAACTAGTCATCATTAAAATTTTCTATTGCTAAAAATGAAAATTAAGGTTCAGAACTCTAAAAATCCTACATTATAATTCCAGAATAGAGAATACTAGTCCATAGCCCTAAGCACGTTCACCACGTATAAAAGAATGATGAATTGATAAAAAAAAACTAAATCAAAACTGCTAAATCATTCAAATATAATACGTAAAAAGAATTAAATGATGGTATCATTCGACATATATATGTATGGGACTAGTACATTAACATGTAATTATTATTTTTTATTTTTTTTGACAAACATGTAATTATATTTATTCTTTCAAAAAAAAAAGTAATTATATTTATAGCAACAATAATTTTTTTTTGGAATGAATATTTATAGCAACAATATGCATTACATGGAAATATAAATATATTTATAGCAACAAAAATGAAAATTGAGAGCAGTTGTCATTTATGAAAGTTTTTTGACCAATGTAGGTTTGAAAGTTTCTATTCCCTTATTTAGAAAGTGCAGAACCGTTGTACCAAAAACCAAAGTGCAGAACAAGAGTAATTCCATCTATAGAGGAGAACGCAAAAACAACCAGCTTTTTTTTTTTTGTTCAATTGTCATTGATCAATTACATACCAACGTTTGTCATAATTAAAATGAACCACGCATAAAAGAAACTACTAAAGATAAAGAAAAAACCCTAAATCAGAACGAACAATTAAAAGAAACTTGAATTGATAAAAAAAACCCTAAATCATTTGAATACCATAATACTAAGTACTAACTAATCCATAACCCTAAGAACGGTGCTCACCACGGATACGGCGAGCAAGTTGAACATCCTTAGGCATAATGGTAACCCTCTTAGCATGAATTGCACACAAATTGGTATCTTCAAATATACCAACCAAATAAGCTTCCGCTGCTTCCTGAAGTGCGAGAACCGCATGACTCTGGAATCTCAAATCTACCTTAAAATCCTGAGCAATTTCACGAACAAGACGCTGGAATGGAAGCTTACGGATCAAAAGATCGGAACTCTTCTGGTATTTACGTATCTCGCGAAGAGCAACTGTTCCAGAACGAAAACGATGAGGCTTCTTGATGTAGCCTTCCCTGGGTTTTAGAATAGTTTTTCCTCTTGAATTACGAGCCACCTTTGTGGCAAGGTCCTTCCTTGGTGCCTTGCCACCGGTGGATTTGCGAGCAGTTTGCTTTGTACGTGCCATTGAATCGAAAATAGAAGAAAACTGCTTTGGTTGTGAAAGTGTCTTGAAAGAAAAAAATTGTAATGAGAATTGTGAATGAAATGAAGGATTTATATAGGAGTGGAATGATGACGGTTATAGGCAGTTTTATTTGAATTTGAGAGATAGTGTACGTGGAAGTTGCATGCTTCAACGGTTTTGTGCTTCAAGGTGGCTGATATGTTTCTTTTTAGATATTTAAATTGAATCTACCATTTTGTAGCATGACCGGTGCAATTTGAAAATGAGTATAAACTATGTTCTGAACATACATGAGATTTTAAATTTCAACTTTCACTTGTGTTTTTATAGATAATCACTGAATTGGATAGGATTGATATTTTTTTTCACATGTCTTCTATGAAAGTCTCTAATAGAAGGATCCATGTTTTTTTTTAAGAAAAAAAGAGTAAATTACACTCCCCTCCCTTAAAAAATGCTTGAATTACACTCCCCTCCCTTGAAAAATAAAATTTATACTCCCCTCCCCTATAAGATGCTTGAATTACAACCCCCTCCCTTAATAATTAAATATGCACTACACTTTAATCTATTTTAACATAAATAATTTTTTTATGATATATACTAATTTTGAATCACCATTTTAAAAAGAATAAATTTATTTTTTTATAGTTTAAATGTCAATGATAATTAAATTTAAATATTTTGGTATTAATTTTATAATTTGGAGTATAAAATTAACTTTTAAACAACCATATTTTGGTGTCTTTGGTAATTTTTCACATATTTAAATTTTATTTTGAGTTTTTTCATATTTTATAATAAGGTTTAAAACTATATCATAATGAAATTGTGAAAAAATAGCGAAAAAATATGTATTCAAATTTTGGTTATATTAAAATAAACTTGCAATATTATTTGTTTTCGAAGTATGTTAGATTATTATTTTTTTGCTAGATTATTAGAAATAAAAAAAAATTATTGAGGGAGTAAAGTGTATATTTTAACATAGGAGGGGAGGGGAATGTAATTTATGCTTCTCTTAAGGGAGGGGATTGAAATGGTTTCTAATATGTTTTGAATAAGAGGGGAGGGGAGTGTATATATTAACATAAGAGGGGATGGGAGTGTAATTCAAGTATCTTTGAGGGGAGGGGAGTATAATTTACTCAAAAAAAACATCAAATTTTAAATTTAGATGATTATTTAAAAAAAAATTGGGTTAGATGAGAATATTATTAGTACAATTGACACTAATGATCATTTTACAACGGTTTCAGATCAGGTTTAAACGTTTATTGAAGTTAGAAAATCATGCTACTACCGTTGAAGTGACACCTCTCAAACCAAATCATCATGTAAAACATTTGTAATCATTCTACGTACATATACCAACCATTAATATAATCACAAATTGTAATAAGTAATATATTATCTCTCTATCTATCTATCTATCTTTTTGTTTGTTTTATACCGCTGCATTTAGACTCTGAGTCAGACTCTGAATAACTTCAGACTCTGACCAGTGCTAAACACTTAGAAAAGTTGAAAAAAGCTAACATAATTCAACCCTCATTCTTGTGTTTTTCTCACCTTCATATGATTGTTGATTCACTAAATATAGTTTAGAAAGTACGGTCTCATAATAAGTGTGAATCATAAAATTAACTCTAGACATATAAAGAAGGGAACTTCATGTCCATTTTATGTGCATATGTTATAATATGTTCAATATCATTTTCAATTGAAAAATGATACTAATAAAATGTTTTTTGAAAAGATTAAAAAATAAAATCTTAATCAACTTAGTTGAGAAAATCATCTCACAAACTTTTGGTTGTGAGTTGACAATGAACATACTATGATCATTTTGTTGATGCATCAATAAAGTAATGAAATATCCAAGTGATCCACATGATCGGTGTATTTATTTATAAATATACTACCTTATATAAGTTTCAGCAATGTGAGAGACTCATTCCCTCAAATTATGAACTTTTGTTGAGAACTAATAATACACACATATTATTAGTTTGAAGAATCTTATGGTTCTTACATACTAGACAATAGAAAATTTTAGCTACTTATGCATCATAATATATTCAAGATAACCCAACCGATGTAGCCAGCGAAAAATTTAATATAATATACAAACTTTTGGTTTACAACAATGGGTTCTTCTATTGCACTAATATAAGTGTAATATAAATCTGAGGATAAAAAACAAGTACTTTTTCCACTACATTTATTTTCTTGGGAGTATGTCTCGATATTTTTTGTTCCTCCATGTAAAATGGTTACTTAAGTTTTTTTTTTTAAAGAAGCTAAACTAACCCACCTAAATTGACTCCAGAGAGAATCGAACCTGAGACCTCGAGGAGGAGCACACTCCCAGGTCCCAAGCCATTACCATCATGCCAACCCAAGTGGGTTTGGTTACTTGGGTTTTATCCTTGTCATTTGTGCAAAATTGGTTTTTCTCTCTGTATTTTTTTTTTGTTTTTGAGATTCCCTTCTGTAATTTAAATATTCTTTGATTTTTAGACCCTTAGAACATATGACTGTGCAAATATGCTTATGTAGCATACTGATGTGTATTAATTAATAAGGTGGTGTGTTGAGTCAACATTTTTAACTATTTTTTAAAATAGTTAAACATAGTAAAATAAATAATTTTTATTACCAAAGAAAGAAAATTAAATTATTTTTCTTCCCCTTTACCAAATCTTCATCAAAACTAGCAACATCATTTCTCCTTCATCTTTCTCTTCACATTCATAACTTCGTCAAATTCATCTGACCCTAAAAAATTAAAATCCATAAAAATCATAAACCCATTATAAACCAATTCATCGAACCAAAATTAACTTAATCTTTTCAAATTCATCTGCAACGAAAAAAGAGGGGAGGGAACATATATAAAAGAAAGAAAAAATGTAGAGACTTGATGAGGAATGTCGCCTCTAATTCTCCATAAACTACTACCATTTTTTCATCATCACTATCATCAACAACAAACCGTCATTTTTTATCCATCAACTATTTTCATCAAACCATTCTCATATCCATTTCAGTCTGCGATACATAAAGTCATTGGGGATGTTGCACTTTGGATATATATGATCTCAACTACATGTCTTAGTGTCTAACACCGACATATGTAATTACATTAAATAATGTTATTTTCTCAAGTTATTATCGGTGTAAACATGTTTGTTTCTTGTCCGTGGTTTTGTTTGTGCTTTATAGAATTGCTTGGACTTGGAGCATATTATAGCGAGGAATCGATAGAATTAAAATTTGGTCATGTATTTATGATCGTTTAAATATAATGTGAGAAGTAATTTCGAAAATGCTTGATAAAAAAGCTGCAGCTCTTTATCAGATTACAGACTCATAAGCTTGAAGCACTTCATGAACTTAAATCAGGAAAAATTTCTATATTACTAGAAACAGTTGATATTCCTACAGCTGACCTTGTTATCAATTATGATTTTCCAAGGTTACTTTTCTTTTTCATTATTTCTATTTTATTGGTTCACTCACTTTTGAAGCACTTGATGAAATGGATTTCAACTATTCACCTACAGGTTTACACGAGATTATATCCACCGTGTAGGTCATACTGCGAAAAAAATAACTCTGAAACAAGAGGTTTTTATGTGTTTCCTGGACAATTTTATTTAAATAGGAAACAAATTGAAAACTAAGGTGACCATTTTGTGATTAAAAGTTCAAAACATTAAATGAAAATAGAACAAGTAAATGGACAATTACAGATATCTTTCTATGCTTAAAAATTAATAAAAAAAACCCTAAATGGAAATCCCTAAAACGCATAGAAGAAAGACGAAGTGATAAAGAAAACCCTAAATCATTCCAATACCAGAAAACTAACTAGTCTATAACCCTAAGCACGTTCACCACGGATACGGCGAGCAAGTTGAATGTCCTTAACCATAACGGTGATCCTCTTAGCATGAATTGCACACAAATTGGTATCCTCAAACAAACCAACCAAATAAGCTTCCACTGCTTCCTGAAGTGCAAGAACCGCATGGCCCTGGAATCTCAAATCCCTTGAAATCCTGAGCTATTTCACGAACAAGACGCTGGAATGGAAGTTTACGGATCAAAAGTTCGGTACTCTTCTGATACTTGCGTATCTCGCGAAGAGCAACTGTTCCAGGATGGTAACGATTTTGACTCCTCCGATTGCTGGAACATATTTTCTAGCCATCTTTATGGCGAGTTGCTTCCTTGGTATTTTACCGCCGGTGGATCTGCGAGCAGTTTGCTTTGTACGCGCCATTGAATTGAAGAAGACAACTTTCGTTTTGGACGAAGAAATTCTAATGAATATTCTGAATGAAAGGAAGTGTTTATATAGGAGTGGAATAATTTGGATTAGCGAGATCTTGGACGTTGCATGCTTCAACGGTGGTGATGATGATTTTTTAATTAGAAATATTAATTGTGATCCATGTGCTTGTTTCTTATTGGTTGTTTTGTGGTGTTTAGGATTGCCAACTTGGCCGATTTGTGTTTCTTTTGTGAGTAGACTTTCATTTTTTGCATTTCTCTCTCTTTTCTTTTCTTTCTTTCTTTCTTCACGAAAAATGCTTTAGTCCTCTTCTAAGCAAAAATAAAAATAAAAATTGCAATTGAAGTAGTACATCGCATGAAAGTAAGCAAGAAACTAAGGGATAGAAATGTTGTACTTAAATTAGACATCAGCAAGGCTTATGATAGAATTGACTGGCTTTACCTTAAGGAAGTGATGATTAAAATAGGGTTTGATAGGCAATGGGTACGATTGATTATGATGTGTCTTGAAACTGTTGATTATTCCGTCATTGTTAATAATGAGATGGTGGGTCCGATCATACCAGACAGAGGGTTGAGACAAGGAGATCCGTTGTCGCCCTATTTATTTATCTTGTGTGCGGAAGGTCTTTCCGCTCTTTTCCGTAAAGCTCAACGTTGCGGAGATCTCCATGCCATATCTATTTGTAATAATGCACCAACTATTTCTCACCTTTTGTTTGCAGATGATTGTTTTTTATTTTTCAGGGCAAATGAGAAAGAAGCGCAGGTTATGAAGAAAATTCTTCATACTTACGAGTTATCTTCGGGGGCAGGCTATTAGCCTTCCAAGATCTGAAGTTTTCTTTAGTAGTCTTGTTCCAACGCCCCTGAAGGATACTATCACAAACATATTAGGTGTTAAAGCGGTGATGGGAACATGCAAGTATCTTGGTCTTCCATCCATGGTGGGCAGAAGCACAGAGGCTACCTTCAGATTTATCAAATTGGCACAAAATAAATAGTTGGAGTAATAAGTGTTTATCCAAAGCCGGAAGAGAGGTTTTGATCAAATCAGTATTACAATATATCCCATCTTACATTATGAGTGTCTTTTTACTGCCAAATAAATTAGTTGATGCAATTGAAAAAATGATAAATGATTTTTGGTGGGGTAATGGTGGTAATGTGCGCCAACCGCTACATTGGATGTCGTGGGAAAGGTTATCATTTCATAAGATTTTTGGAGGTATGGGGTTTAAAGATTTGACATCTTTTAATGTGGCTATGCTAGGCAAACAAGGTTGGAGATTTCAAACTGATATGAATAGTCTTGTTTCCCATTTGTTTAAAGCTAGATATTTTCCTACTTCTGACTTTATTGGTTCTAATATTGGGCATAGTCCAAGCTATGTCTGGAGAAGTATTTTAGTGCTTAAATTGTGGTGAAACAAGGTGCACGGTGGAGAATAGGTTTTGGTGTTCATATACCGTTTTTAGGCGCTCCTTGGCTTAAAGATGGTTTGTCATTATCCACAACTAATCCAGTTTTTGAGCCTTTGATGCAGGTAAAATTAAGAGAGTTTATCGACCAAGATTTGAAGATGTGGAAAGCGCCCCTTATTTGTAGTTTGTTTCATGCACGCACTGCCCAAGCTATTCTTGACACACCGCTTCAGCCACTTGTTACGAAAGATAAAATGATTTGGAAAGGGGGAAAAAGTGGTAAATATTATGTTAAAAGTGCATATAAAATATGTGTCTCTGAAATTGCTGATAACTCTCATATACATGTACTTGGCCAGTGGAATCTTATTTGGAAATTAAAAGTGCCTCCTAAAATTAAGAATTTTCTTTGGCGTGTGTGTCGTGGTTGTTTTTCGACACGGGCTCGTCTTAGCAGTAGAGGTGTTTCTTGTCCTCTTGATTGTGTTCAATGTAGTAACAATTATGAGGATGTTATCCATATTCTTATTGAATGTCCCAAAGTTGTTCAAGTATGGCGGGATGCGAATTTATGGGACACAATTGACAGGCTGCTTCGGCAAGACTATAATATTCATGCTCTCATATTTAATTTTTTGCAGAATTTTTCCACAGGGCATTGTGAACTTATGGCCACGATTATGTGGAGTCTTTGGAAGAGTCGGAACATGAAACTTTGGCAACAGCAGAATGAAACCCATGTATAGGTGCTTCAACGTGCAAGTCATGTATTAGAAGAATGGAAGGCAGCCCAAGATATAAGATCTCGCAACAACAACCAAAATCCCACACCACAGGTGCGCACCACAAGCCTTGAAGAAGATCGTTGGAAAAAGACGGCACCTGGCAGGTATAAATGCAACATTGATGCATCATTTTCCACTTCTTATAGCAGGGTTGGACTCGGTATGTGTCTTAGGGATGATGATGGTGCATTTGTTCTTGCAAGAACGGAATGATTTTCCCCTCTTTGTGATGTAAAGGTGGGATAGGTGGTTGGATTGCATACAACCTTGGATTGGATCTCTAATCAACAATTTGATAATATTGATTTTGTACTTGATTGTAGAAAATTTGTTGATTGTGTCAATTCTAGTTTAGATGACAACATCGAATTTGGATGTATTATTACTGCTTGTAAACAGCTGCTAGATGATAGATTCCAGAACTCTCATGTTGAGTTCAACAGGAAGCAAGCAAATAGGGTAGCCCATGAGCTAGCTCAGGTAGCCCTGTCTAACCCTAGCCCCAATATTATTGATGATGTACCTACATGTATTTGGCATATTTTAGCTAATGAAATGCAATGAATTTCTTCCTTAAAAAAAAAATAGTGCCAAGTTATCACGATGACATTTAACTAGAGGTGACAAAATGGCTGGATTAGATGAATTTCAATTTGAATGATAATAGATTGATCAAACAAATCACTAAATAATATAAAAAAAATCCGAGATCATATCCACTCCCCTCAAATTTTAGTGATTTTTCCAGTATAATTAAACTTGATTATAAATCACATTGATACACATTTCACGCCTCTCCTAGAGGACTTCCTTCAATCCAAATATCCAATAAGATGAAGTGTTTACAATAATATGTCGTTTGTTTACTTTTCAGACTCAAAGAGTGATAAACTAAATTAAGCACAATACAAATGATTTTGTATCTAAAGAGTTTTTCTAAACATTCAAGAATTTTTAAGATAAGAGTTTGTACGAAATTTTCTAAGTGTTTTAACGCTATAAAATTATCAGAGTTTTTGGCACAGTTGAAAGAGTGTCGATCTATATATTTCTTCAAACACTCAAGGTCCTTTTACAGGAGATCATAATAACGTCATTGTTTGAAGAGAGTGTCAGCGCATCAGGTTTCCATGAGAAGTTTTCTTCAATTTCAAATCTTTGCCTCTTAAGGATAATTTCATTGAATAAGTACTTCAGAATTCCTTTACTTCTTTGTGAATGATCTTTTGCATTCATTTTGTCTTTCACAAACCTTTGTCCAATTTGCCCATTAAAACGTGCAATGAAAACAATAGCGGTAACCAATGAAAATACTAAACCAAACCGCCTTCCAGTGAAACTCATATTTGTATATCCCTACAATATATTGGTTTTCATGTGTTTCCTGAACAATTCTTTTTAAATGGGAAACCAAATTGAAAATTAAGGTGACAATTTTGTGATTAAAACTTTAAAACATTAAATGGACAATTAAAGATCTCTTTCTATGCTTAAAAATTGAGCTTTCATGCGTTGGTTTTTTCTGTTAATTCTCATATTGACCGGTTGTTACGCCATATGTTTCTTGAACATTTATTCTCTGTCGTACTAATGCTACCATAGATAATGGAACCAAAAGCCAAGAAAATTGGATTTCATGGTGCTTGATTTCTATTTTTTTGTTGTGTTTTGTTGAAGGAAGTTGCAGATATAGTGTAAATATACTAAAACAAGATGATGAAAATTTGAAAGGCACCTAGTTCTGATCTTCAAGGTGATAATACAGATTTTCCCTAGACCAGAGATATAAAAAATCCCAATCTATGTGTCCAAAATTGATTCTTGCTATGCAAAAACAATAATTTTATGATTCTCATATTTGTTTTTCATTGATTTCCTCTTGTGTTAGCAATTATGTTTTTGACATGAAAACATTGAATAGAAAGAAAATGAGGAGTTTTATTGATCTCTCGTGAAAAAGGTATGTTTTTATGGGTGAAGCTTATCCATCTAGTGATTGAATTGCAAATCGGATTTAATTCTAATGTCTCTTCTTGATTGTAGTTTTGCCAAACTTTATAATTATTAGCTATGTAATAGCTTTTTCTTTTTTTAATTTCAGAATGATTTCTATACTTTGAAGCATAAAGAAGGTTGCATAAAGAGAAGATGTTAAGAAGGTTGCATAAAGAAAGATGATGGCTATGCCGAGAGAGCATAAGAGCCTAAAAATAGAAACAGAAAATGCTAGAAGAGAAAAGGTTCTTAAAGAGAAGAAGAGAGAAATAAGTAAATAATTTGCAGAGAAAGGAAAACACAGTAAGGAATAGAAGTGGAAAAATTAGCAGACGCAAGAATCCATAGCCCTAAACATGTTCAACATGGTTACAGCAGCATAAAAGAAAAATAACTGATAAACAAACCCTAAATCAAAATCCCTGAAACGCATAAAAGAAAGACTGATAAAACAAAACCTAATTCAAAACCATGAAATCATTTCAATACCAGAATACTAACTAGTCTATAACCCTAAGCACGTTCACCACGGATACGGCGAGCAAGTTGAATATCCTTAACCATAACGGTGATCCTCTTAGCATGAATTGCACACAAATTGGTATCCTCAAACAAACCAACCAAATAAGCTTCCACTGCTTCCTGAAGGGCAAGAACCGCATGGCTCTGGAATCTCAAATCTGTCTTGAAATCCTGAGCAATTTCACGAACCAGACGCTGGAATGGAAGTTTACGGATCAAAAGTTCGGTACCCTTCTGATATTTACGTATCTCACGAAGAGCAACTGTTCCAGGACGATAACGATGAGGCTTCTTGATTCCGCCAGTTGTCGGCACAGATTTTCGAGCAGCCTTTGTGGCGAGTTGCTTCCTTGGTGCCTTACCAAGGGTGGATCTGCGAGCAGTTTGCTTTGTACGCGCCATTGAATCGAAAAATAGAAGAAGACTATTTTGAACGAAGAAAGTTGATGAAAACTTTGAATGAATGGAAGTGTTTATATAGGAGTGGAAAAAAGAGGATTAGGTCGGTTTAATTGGGATTAGAGAGATCTTGGACGTTGCATGCTTCAACGGTTATGATTATTTTTTAATTAAAAATATTAATTGTGATCCATGTGCTTGTTTCTTATTGGTTGTTTTGTGGTCTTGAGGATTGCCAACATGGCAGATTTGTGTTTTTGAGGTGATTTGTGTTTTTTTAGGTGATTTGTGTTTCTTTTGTGAGCATACTTATCTTTTTATTTCGAATAAATTACTCTCTCCTCTTTTAATAGAATTTTAAATTACACTAATATCCTCAATTATGTTAAAATACACACACTCCTCCTTTGAAAAGTAAAATTTCTACTCCCCTTTCTTATGAGATGCTTGAATTAAAACACATCTCTTAATAATTAAATATGCACTACACTTTAATCTATTTTAACATAAATAAATATTTTGGACTTAAATATGTAAATTGTCCTTGTAAGTTCACATGTTTTTCGTTTTCGTCCTTGTATCTTCTTTTGTTCTAAAACAAACCTTATAAGTTATAAACATTTTGTTTTTGGTCCCTATCGTCATCATCTCTTAAAAAAACGCTTA
The DNA here is from genome assembly GCA_958299785.1 of Medicago lupulina. NCBI lineage: Eukaryota > Viridiplantae > Streptophyta > Magnoliopsida > Fabales > Fabaceae > Medicago > Medicago lupulina. The sequence continues at coordinate 80,354,783 of OY283139.1, forward strand.
CATGTCTAACAACGGCTGACGTGGCGATGTGTGACATGACAAATGAGGCTTATGTGTCTTTAGTAACAAGGTTATCGGGACCAAAATCCAAAAACGAAAATTTATAGAGGAATAAAATTCAAAAACACAAATTTACAAAATTTCAATTTAAAAATCTTGTTTTCCTTTCTTCATCTTCTTCCTTCCTCTTCTTCATCATCTTCAACCTAACCTTCAATAACATTCATCAATCTTCATCATACCAAGAAAACATAAATTTAAAATTCAAACTCTTTAATCAAAATCTCATTTTTCCATTTCCATCAAAATATGCTTCTTCACCAGATTCAGTTTACTCCCAATTCAAAATCCAAATCATACTCAAACCTAAAAATCTCCAAATCCACCCCCAAATCGCATCGTTTTTCTTTATATATACTTATACTATATAGTATAATGAAAACTTCATGGATCCTTGTGTTTGTTCTTCTTTTATTTCCTTCTATCGATTCATCGTCACTCAAAATTAATTGTACTCCTAAATCTTCAAAAAAAAACACATAACGTGAATTAAATTCGACAGAAACCCTCAAAATTTCACATTAAACCACACAACAACAACCCCTTAAACAACACACCAGTTATATTTTTTTTCTTTTGAGCAACACATAATACCACAATAAATAAGCGGCTAAAAAATCATTAGAGCAAACTTCAGAGGTACGATTTTTCAAAAGATGCTAATTTGAAACATTGCAAAGTTCTTCCGGCCATAAAAAAACCCTATCATGGTCGTAGGTTTGTTTGTTCCTGGCCTTGTGTTCTTGTTCACATTGACGAAATTCGAATGGCGCTTAAAAGAAGAAGATTTGGGTCTTGAGTTTCTTCTCAACATCCTTCATATTTTTCTTGATTGAAGTTTTTTTTCCTTCCATTGTTTTTTTTTATGGTGTATCCCTGGATATGGAATTGAAAGAAGGGGGAGAATTGAGAATTAAGAAAGAGTGTGTTTAAATGAGTTTAAATAAGAGGAAATGGAAAATGAGATTTTGATTAAAGGGGAGGGAGTATAATTCAAACATCTTTCAGGAGTGAGGGGCGTAATTTACTCTTTTATTTTTTTATTAAGTTATATTTTGTTCCACATATATATATATATATATATATATATATATATATATTATTTCCTTTTGTGTATTTTAGTCTAATTCTCTACCACAAGCTCTTGTTCAAAAAACACTTTCAAGTTATTATACCTTTGGTGCAGGTTTAGATGCTTTCCCATTTGACTCCAACTTCGACAAAATTGAGTGAGAACTATCGTAACCGGGAAGCAAGAGAAGCAGCAATTGTTCCAATACCATGTTTAAGTGATTTCTTATCCAACGAAGAGGAGGAAGTTATGGAACACATCACACTAGGAAACTATGGAAGACTAGACAACATTGATGAAGTAGCTCAGGGGTTCCAACCAACAAACCTTGTCTTCTTTGATATCAAGAACTCAGTTCTCACTGCTCTAAAAGAGAACCAATACTCAGGTAAAGATGATGAAGAATGTAATATTCATCTGAGTGATTTTTTTATAAGCTTGCAGCACCATTAATCCAGATGGAGTCTTGGAGTCAGACAAACAACTCATGTTGTTTGGATACTCTGTTAAGGGACGTGCCAAGGATTGGTTGAATGCACATTGAAAATCGTGCATTCACACTTCGACCTCTTTGCCAAGTCTACCACTTCGTTAACAACCAACACACCATCCACAAAATGTCTCCCCTTCAAAAAAGCCGATTGTGACATAGAGATTATCGAGTTCATCACCTTTGATAATCTTAAAGCCAACACCTTAGAAAGAAGTTTGTAATGGCTACCCAAAAGAGAGATCGGTTGACTATCCTTCAAAGATAGAGGGGACTTTATCTTTGGCATCAAAGTGACAAAGTAGGATAGATAATTTTGTGGGAGTCTCTCATTTGCATGAAATTGATCAAACATAATCTGAACTTCATATTTCACAAGATGCCAAAACTCTTTGTAGAAAGCAAAATTAAAGTCATCCGGTCTCGGACTCTTGTTACTTTCACTATCTTTCACCACCATTTCAATTTCCAACAAAGTCAAATTGTCAACCAAGGCTAAATTTTCATCCAAGGTTATCATCCGATGATGAATAAGTGCCATTGATGCCTATCATCATCCAAGGTTAATTTTCTTTTTCATTATTTCAATTTTATTGGTTCACTTTTAAAGCATTTGATGAAATGGATTTCAACTATTCCACCTGCAGGTTTACACGAGATTATATCCACCGTGTAGAGGTTTTAAATCTGTTTTCTTTATTCAAATATTTGTTCACTATAAAAACTCGAAACAAGAGGTTTTCATGTGTTTCCTGGACAATTTTATTTAAATAGGAAACAAATTGAAAATTAAGGTGACAATTTTGTGATTAAAAATTGAAAACATTAAATTAAAATAGAACATCTTCTCAAAGTAAATGAACAATTACAGATCTTTTCTATGCTTAAAAATTGAGCTTTCATGCATTGCTTTGAAAAATAAACGAAGATGATGGATGGTGGCTTTGAGCAGAAAGCAGAAGAACCAAAAAACAGAAACTGAAAATGCTAGAAGAGCAAGGGTTCGTAAAGAGAAGAAGAGAAAAATAAGTAAATAATTTGCAGAGAAAGGAAAAACACAGTAAGAAATATAAGTGGAATCCATAACCCTAAACATGTTCACCACAGTTCCGGCCAGCATAAAAGAAAGATAACTGATAAAAAATTAAAAATTAAAAAAAAACCTAAATCAAAATCCCTGAAACGCATAAAAGAAAGACGAACTGATAAAACAAAACCTAATTCAAAACCATGAAATCATTTCAATACCAGAATACTAACTAGTCTATAACCCTAAGCACGTTCACCACGGATACGGCGAGCAAGTTGAATATCCTTAACCATAACGGTGATCCTCTTAGCATGAATTGCACACAAATTGGTATCCTCAAACAAACCAACCAAATAAGCTTCCACTGCTTCCTGAAGTGCGAGAACCGCATGGCTCTGGAATCGCAAATCCGTCTTGAAATCCTGAGCAATTTCGCGAACCAGACGCTGGAATGGAAGTTTACGGATCAAAAGTTCGGTACTCTTCTGATACTTACGTATCTCACGAAGAGCAACTGTTCCTGGACGATAACGGTGAGGCTTCTTGATTCCGCCGGTTGTTGGCACAGATTTTCGAGCAGCCTTTGTGGCGAGTTGCTTCCTTGGTGCCTTACCAAGGGTAGATCTGCGAGCAGTTTGCTTTGTACGTGCCATTGAATCGAAAAAAAGAAGAAGACTATTTTGAAGGAAGAAAGTTTGATGAAGATTGTGCATGAAAGGAAGTCTTTATATAGGAGTGGAATATGATAATTAGAGAGATCTTGGACGTTGCATACTTCAACGGTTATGATTATTTTTTGATTAGAAATATTAATTGTGATCCATGTGCTTGTTTCTTATTGGTTGTTTTGTGTTGTTGAGGATTGCCGACGTGGCTGATTATGTTTTTTAGTGGTGATTTGTGTTTTTTTTTAGGTGATTTGTGTTTCTTTTGTGAGGAAACTTATCTTTTTATTTTGAGTGAATTACAATCTTCTCCCTTGATAAAATTTTAAATTAAACTCTTTTTTTCTCTTATGTTAAAATATACACTCTCTGTCCTCGTGAGCTTAACTCAGTTGATATGAATAATGGTCTGGAGTTCAAACCTCGGCCACCATCCAAAGAAATATATATATATATATATAGACACACACACACACAACCCTCTTTTGAAAAGAAAAATTTATACTCATCATTCCTATGAGATGCTTGAATTAAAACTTTTTCCCTTAATAATTAAATATGAGCTACACTTTAATCTATTTTAACATACATAAATATTTTATGATATATACTAATTTTGAACCAACAATTAAGACAAAATATAAATTCATTTTTTCATGATTTAAATAAATGCCAATGATAATTAAATTTAAATATTTTATTATTAATTTTATAATTTAGAGTATAAAATTCACTTTTAATTAATCATACTTTATCCAGTTTAGTAATTTTTTAGGCAAACCAAAACACGTCATGAAAGTTATGGATGCTAAATAACGAAGAAAAGTGAAGGTTTTGAAGATAAGACAAGTTGGGCGAAATTATGTCATAAGTCTCACGAGCATGTTGAGGAAGAAAAACGCTTGAAGAATGAAGAAAATTGCAACAAAAAAAAAATGTTAGGGAAACACGCCCCACGTTTGTAACATCATAGACGACTTTAATCATTGTTGACTGACCCTACGAACCAACACGAGTCTTTTCAGCGTGTTTTGTCCTCACTTGCATACTTACCGGGAAACTTTCCAGTAGGTCACCCTTCCAAAGACTACTCCAAGTCAAGCACGCTTAACTGTGAAGTTCTCATGGAATGGGCTACCAAAAAGAAGATGCATCTTGTTGATATAGGTAGTACCAAACAATTCTTATAAGTCTTCCTTCAACCATGCAGTCACATACATGCACAACCTCGAGATCCCTCTCATTCCGGTGTGATTCGATTTGTCTAGAAGCTGTCGGGAGCCGCTCATTCTCGTGCCTTGTGCACCGGCGACCACTCCCCGCCCTCGTCATCCTTTGGTGTTACATGCCCACCAGCTTCCGCTTGGTTCTTCCCCAAACCACACCGTACTTGGAGAGGTCTGCTCTGATGCCATTTGTAACATCCCAGACGACTTTAATCATTGCTGACTGATCCTACAAACCAACACGAGTCTTTTCAACTTGTTTTATCCTCACTCGCATGCTTACCAGGAAACTTCCCAGTAGGTCACCCATCCAAAAACTACTCCAAGCCAAGCACACTTAACCGTGGAGTTCTTATGAAACGGGCTACCAAAAAGAATTCTTGTCATACCCCAATTTTTTACCTAAGATACCATTGACACGTATCCCGTGACCCTGATCAGTCTCAAACTTTTCAGTAAAAAATTCGGCAGAGAGGTATTTTAAAATACCTCATTTTTAGGTCTTGATTCGGGTCTTCGTCTCACTTTTTATTATTTTTAGTCTTTTTAATTTTTTTTAATTCATTTCCATCTTTTATTTATTTTGTTATTATCATTATTTTAATTTATTTCATTCTTTAAAATTTGTAGTTTATTGGTATTTATCACTTTTTATTTTTAGTTATAGATAAGTCCAAAATAGTCCAATAGGTCACAAAAATGTCGAGGCACATACAATTTCAAAGCTGATCACCTTTTCTTTCTCCCCAATTCACTTCCTTTTTTAATCAACCCTAGCACTATAAATCACAACCTACAACAACACAGTTGACACGCACAAATATTCCAAAAACTTGAAAACCAAAACGCTAGCCACCTCAATTTTCAAAACCTAGTTTTTTCAATTTCAATTCTATTTTACTAACCCTAGTTGCCGTAATTTATATTGTTCTGAACAACCTTTTCTATTGAATTCCAAATTTCAGTTTTGTCTATTATTTCTTTTTATCCCTGCTGAATTGTTGTGCGGTTCACACATCTACCTACGATTGCCATTTTTCAATTTCAATTCTTACGTTTTTTTCCCAATTCGTATTATTCTCTTTTTATTGCTGCTACCATATTATATGATTCCATAACCATATTATATGTTTCCATTACCATCGTTGTCATTCCCTTTATTTACAAGGTACTATTTTTTACAAGTTATTGTTACGTAATCTATTTCTTCATTGCTGCGTTACTTTGATTTCAATTGTGGATTGCTATATTGTTACTTTGACTGCCGTGTTCCACATACATATATATAAATTGTTGTGTGGCTTTACTGTTCTCAATAATATCAAATTGCTTTGAATTGTTTCTGGCAGCAGCTGCTTTTTTATTTAGAGAATCCATCAATTGATAGGCCGTAACGTCTTTCTTTCTTATTTAAAGTATCCATCATAACATAGGCCGTGGCTGCACTCTAAGGTTAAAGAGATTTCATCATAAAGAGAGCTGGTGGCCCCTTTGCATTTTTTTTCCTTCTTCATGCATTTTTAACTTCTCTAGCATTTTTTTTTCCTTTCTTTTGCATTTTTTTCTTTGATTGTTTAGGTTTATTATTCCGCACTTTATTATCATTCCGCACTCTAAGGTCAATGATTTAGAATGTGTATTTAGGCGTAATGTAAATTTATCATGCATATTTGTGGTGATCCAATGTCACCACGAAATACCTACGTTTTATTTTTCTTGCTCCGTTGGTTTTAATTTTAGTTTCATTATTATTTGAAAAAAAACAACAAAAACATGCAAATAACCACAAAATCACCAAAAAAACATTTTCACAATAAACCGTTCAATAACCAAGTGATACCATTTTCATTTTATTTCCTTAATCAAATTCTAAATCAACATAATTTTATTTTGAGCAATTTTCTTCAATATAAAAAATACAAACAAGCTTATTTTGCCACTTGGCTTTTCACTTTAAAACATTTTCAAAAACAAATAAAAAATACAAAACAAATCCAGCGAAATTTCTACCCCGAACTACGAGGTTTCGGGGTTATGATCCCTCAACGTTGGCAAAGGACACTCGTCCTTCCGAATCAATAAAAATGTAGATAGCACAAAAAGCAAATAAAGTCGAAAGGTTCTCGTAGAGTACTACGAACATAAGGGGTGCTAACACCTTCCCCTTATGTAACCAACCCCCGGACCCCTTCTATTTCAAATCTTTTTTTTCAAAAGTCGCGAAATAATTTAGTGAGTCAAAAGCTAATCAAATAGCCTTGATCTTCGAAAAATGACGCGACAACATGTTAATATTAACGAATATACTACATGTGTTTGGTAGTGCGGGTACTAGTCTCATACATGAGTTTACATAAGGTACCAAGTTTAAAATAAGAGGTTTGATTTTACAGAAGGTACCATGTTAATATTAACGACAATTCTTATAAGTCTTCCTTCAACCATGCAGTCCCATATGTGCACAGCCTCGGGATCCCTCTCATTTCGGTGTGATTCGGTTCGTCTAGAAGTTGTCGGAAGCCGCTCATTGTCGTGCCTTGTCCACCGGCAATTACTCCTCGTCCTCGTCAGCCTTGGGTGTTACAACGTCGGACCCACACACACCCGCATATTGCTACACCATGAAGGCCAATTGGGAATTTCCTCATGCACTCTATGTGTGTTGAGCAAGAAAAGGCAGCTTTTTTGGTTTTTTCTATTACGAGCAAGAGGGAAAATAATCCTCGTATCCCAATGCAAACCCAGTGCCAAAAATTTCTATTTGAAGGCCTTTGTTCACCAAGAAATATTCATTCAAAAACATGGCAGTTCAAAGGCAAAGGATGGAAACTAGAACATCAAAGAGAGTGTTTTCAATCCTCCAATTTTTTCTGGAGTATATGTTGTTTTTCTTTGATTATGTATTCAGTTACAATGAGCGAGTAACTAAACACTTTAAGATTGTGGTTATAAGATGAACCTCTATTTATTTGTTGGAATTTATTAATGCATAATTTAATTATTCAAGTATGATATGAGTTATATTTAATTTACATATTTATGATGTTTAATGTTTTTCATACTAGGACTTGACGCTCTATAGTTTGATTTATTCTTAGGTTAGGGTTTATAGATTTGAATTTTGTTTTAACCAGAATCGTTATTTATGTATTTTGCTCTAGAGTCGTTAAGTAATTAGGCATTAATTCTTTCCCCTAAAAAAAGTAATTATAGATTCCTAGTATGATGGTTAGGTTCTAAGACACCTATGTGAGTGTAAGTTCCGGCCCTAGGAGAATTACGACATTCTGACGCCTCCTGCATCTGTGCAGGTATAAGTCCCTTAAATAATTGAGGAGAAACACAGAATTCTTGAGTCAATTACTTGTGGGAGGATAAGTTCCTACTTTTATAGCCCTTAGGTTATATCTCTTATAGAGTAATTTGGCATTTAGAGGGGCAATAATCTTCAACCCACAAGGTTACCCATTTATTATATAGTTCTCAGGTCATATTTTGTTGGAAACATGCATTAATCTAACAAAGATGTAGAGGGGTTCAAAGAATCATAATCACTTCTAAAACATTTGAATCGAAACCTATCTACTTTTTGGAGAAAAACCAACAATGTTGCAAATTCACCCCACTAGTTACACATTTTAATTATAAGTTTTCGTAAATTGCAGAGTACAAAACAATTCATGTGTAGACGATACACGATACACTTACTACTATATTACTTGAACGGTTTGGTGTGTTTGCCAAATTTGTCATCAAGTTTTTGACACAATTGTCGGGGATTATTGATCTCTTTAAAAGGCGTTTCACTTTACTTATTTGTTTTATTTTTAGTTTATTTCATTCTATTATATTTTTGTTCCTTATATTCCAAAAAAATATTATATTTATTTAGTTAGTTTTTTTTTTTGACAAAATATTTATTTAGTTAGTTGTTTTATTATTTAGTAGTATCTTTCTTTTATTTGTTTTGTTTCTAATTTAAGAAAAAATCAAAAATATTTGTTTCAGTTTTATCTTATCTTATAAAAATAACAACAACAAAAAAATTAGAGTTATTTGTGTTTATTTTTCTTAAGCGGCTCTACTAATGGATTTCTTGACAACTTGGGCGAGGTCTCTCTTTGGTTTCAACCAGAGAATCCATTGGTCTTTGACATCAACAATTTTGTACCAGTTCACCAGAAGGAATCAGAAGATTGTGAAATTCTTGCACGCAGTAAAGATGTTATACACGATGTCAAGACAAATATGATGTCACGAAAGATATCAAAACATTGTGATAACACATGTAACAATCAACAACTGAAAGTAAATGATGCAGGAACTAAAAGGAAGAAGTTGTTTGTTAGCCCAGTTTGGTGCAATGTCACCTACATATGGGGGCTACCAAGCCAGAAAGGAAATTCACTATAGTAGTATCAATTTGAAGCATACATAAAAACCCTCGGTGTACTAGCTTCTCACTTAATCACTACCCGTGTAATTTCTACCTAAGACTCTCCTAGTCCTAGATATGAGATCCCCTACTCAATTCCTCTTAATCACAATCTCAATGATCGTCCTAAAAGTAACATCAGAAATGGAGACACTCTCCTAAACTAAGAATCAACTCGTGCTTACAAGCTTTGAGTGATTTCAAAGTTTTTCAACTCAACTACACAGTCCAACTCCAATATCAAGATATACGAGAGTGGCTCACAAATAACAAAGAAAGACTAAAACCCTAATAGACACTTTTGTAAATGACGGCTTCAGTAACAAATTAGGTCTTGAGTATTCCTTTATATAGCCTGATTGCATAATGGGCTTGATGCACAAATCGGGCTAGACATCCAGCTGAATCACGAAATTCCAGCACAAATATTCTGAAGCAAATTGTATGTTTCCTTAAATGTTGCAAAAACATTCTTAGTAAATACAAATATCGGAACAAAGTCAAGCATACATTTTGTACCTTAGAGAAACAACATGTTCAAGGAATTGGAGAATGTTCTTTCAACAACTAAATATGAAGATAATATCTCAAACATTGCTCATTTGGAGAAAGGTATGGAGATAAATCAGATCTCACGTTATTTTATTTTACTTACCTAACGTTTTTGAATTAAAACTAACAAAAATGACTAAAATATGTAACGGAGAGAGTTAAGAGACCAAAATAAATCAAATTTTAATTAAGGAACTAAAGTGATATTACCAAAATAGTTATGAGATAAAAAATGCAATTTAGCCAATTAGTTTCTATTCCAATTATAGTAAAACTATTTACACGGGATTTCCTTTTAATAACTTTCCTACTTTAAATTGATTACAATCATAAATATTTGTGTGAAATTTGGTAAAAAAAATATTTGTGTTAAATGCTCTAAAAATATTATATTTATCAATATTGTTTGTAAATGAAAAGCAATTTTATTATTTTTTTTTTGAAAATGTATTTTTTTTATGAGTTTAAAAATCATAAATTTAATTTAAATGAGATCATATCTTAGCATATCCCCTAAAAAAATATATCTTAGCATATTCTATTTCATTGTAAAAAGAAATCTTTAATTTATAACATGTTATTTTATTTTTTAATCAGGATCACTTTCACACTTTTTTTTTCCTAATCTAGTTCCTATTCAAAATATTAGATAAGTAAAACTTTTATTACGGGATTTCATTTTAACAACTTTCCTACTTTAAATTGATTACAATCATAAAAATCAATATGGGGATTTGTCAAGAAAACTCAATAAATAGCTTCCTGTAGGTATTGTTTTTTCATATCTTTCAAGAGAACATTTGAACTTCTTTAAAAAACAAAATGGCAACCGGCATTAAGCGTGTGCATTTTCTTATTGCAATTCTATGCATTGCTTTTGTTTTTACTCAAGGTAACAATTTCGTTTATTCTATTCCTATCTTTTTGTATTTTCGTAGAACGATTTATAAAATATAATCGTTTATCCATAAGGAGATTGAAATAAAAATTATTTCTAACAATGCAAAATATGTTTTCAAAATATATTTACAATGTGAATTATTAATTTTCATAGTAATATGTAGAATTATTACTATTCTAATTTGTGATTATATTAATAGTTGGTAATATGTAGAATTATTACTATTCGTTTACATAATGATTTGGTTTGTGAGATGCTACTTCAGCAGTAGGAACGTGATTTTCTAAATTCAATAAACGTTTAAAACTCATCTAAAACATTGTAAAATGATCTTTAATGTCAATTGTATTAATAATGATCTCATCTCCCTCAATTTTATTTCTTTAAAATAATCATCTAAATTTAAAATTTGATGTTGCTTATGGTTTCTGACAATATTATATTTATTGTAGGACGATCAATTGATGCAACACCTTGGAAATATTGCAATACAAAAGTGACATGTCCAAATAACGATCAAGCTTGTAATGATTATTGTTTAAAGACGGGTTTTCCTGGTGGTGGTAAATGTGAAACAACAAATAATATGTGTTGTTGTGAAGCATAATTGTAGCTTCTCAAAGTGTTGGTACAAGTGTTTCTACACACAAAGTCTTTATGAATATAGAGGAGAATAAATGCATTTTTTTACTTCCGTATGATCAAATGTTTTAATAAATTTTGGTATCTAAGCTCAACTGTTTGTTCGAAGGAGTTGATTTATTTTACATGTTCTTGGTTTTTAAAATGGATTGATAATAATACCTACAACAGTGTAACCAATGTAAACACTAAACACATTGAAATGAAAAATTAATTACCAACTAACCACGGAAAAATTAAACCACTAAAAACAACATATTAAAGAAGAAAGATGGAAAAAAGATAACACCAGAAATCATATGTCTTGAGTCTTATCAGAAAAAAGTCTAAACCTAGATTTTAATGTTGTACTTTTATGAAGTTGGACCTAGTTTTTTCTCTCTAGGTTTTCTCTTTCAGTTTCTTCATTGAGGGGTGGTTTTGGGTCAATTTTTGATCTGAAATCACCCCCTCTTCATCTTTTTATCTATATTTCAATCCAAATAAGTGATTTTCACATAGATCTAGGTTTTTCTTCGTGATTTCATCATCTAAGTGTGGTGGTTTGTTGTTTGTTGTCTCGTGCAGCGTTGCTTGATTTCCCGTCTTCTTGCGGTGTCTATTTGATTCATATTGGAAGATCGACTATTCAATCAAAGATTTGGATGTCAACGTTGCAGATCTAGAGGCATGAATATTCCGGTCACTTCAATTTTATCATATATTTTTGTAAGCATTATGCCGTTATTTGCTATTCACTTGGATGTTGTGAGTTTGTTCGCAGATTCATCATTTACGTTTTTAGCGGTGTTGAATTATATAATCTCTCGATTTGAATGAATAAATATCATTTTGTTTTTGTCAAAAAAAAAAATAGGTCTCGAGTCTTAAAGACCTACAAGATGTAGTCCACCTCATAGAGGAGTTTCACTTTGCCTTTTCCAATACCATTGTAAGAAAAAACTATAAGAAACCACAAGCCTCGTTCACCATTTTATTTTCACACAATCCCTTGATCTCTCAATCTTATTAATTTATTTCCACAAGTATAGAATTACAAGGATTTCTAACTTCACACTGCAATGTGATTCCAAATTTGTCTTCTCCGCCCTCCTCATAGAGTGCTGCAACACCTTGCTTGTATCATATGTAAGATACACATAAAAATATCTCGACGTTATCTTCAAATAACCTTTAAATCTTTTGTTTTCATATAAGTTAATCAAGTTCAAGCAATGTTTGAACATTGATCGTTGTAGTGCCTTAGTAAATGAATTTGAAAGATTGTCTTCAGCACCGACCTTATCGACTAACACTTTCGTGGAATCAATTATATCTTTAATTAATAAAATATAATTTTACATCAATATTCTTTGAGTAGTAATTTACACTTGATATAATTAGGAAGATGGATATTACTTTGGCTATCACATAACACACCAACACAATCTTGTGTTACTCCAAGTTCACCAATAAATATTTTATCAACATAGAATCTATGTCATAGATTCCTTAAAACCTTCTATGAGGGCTATAAACTCAGCACTAGTTGTTAACAATGTTACAAAATAGATCTCCAAGTGTAAACACGGTAACTTGCTAAGGATTTCCAAGTATAAAAAAAACTCTCAGCAAAGTCAAAGTCCAGATAACCCTCTTTTGCCTCTCCTTACTAAAACTTTATCTTAAAATTTAAACCAGGAGATAAAGTAACATGAAGATACCACTCATACATGACGTTGCAACCAATATTTGAATATGGAATTGTTGTCATCTTTTCCCTTTCTACATATGTACTAAACAAATACATCAATGACAATTTGTCATGTTGTCTAAGGCTCTTAGACTAAGGGTGTTGAAACTTGTTTATCTCCATGCATCCTAAACCTTCTTGATTTAGAAACAATTCTCCCATCAATATGTTAGTGTTAAGGATTAATAAGGCGTTCAAATACACTAAATAAGGCGTCTAGAGCCAATACGATCCCTCAAAATGATCAAGCCGTCTCCCGGCCTATGCCCCTCAAGGTTGCAACCATAACATAACCCACACTCGTGTAACACGTAGGAATAGATAAATTGTTGGAACATTGGTGTGAAGATGGAAAGAAATTGGAAGGTTGGAAGCTTAAACACCAAGTTATTAAACTTTGATCTAGTGTTGTGTGAATTGAAAAAATAGAGTGTGGAGGTCCCACGTAAAATAGAACACACATATTAGAAGTGTTTAAATAGTGGTATTTAATTTTAAATACCTGATAATGATGAAAATAATAATTATTATTATTCTTTATTCATGAATATCACTTCCCATAATTTTAGGTTATGTTTGTTGTGATAAGATTGAGAATCCAACTAAACTTCTTATCTTTCCTTCATTAGTTTGTTTCATCTACTCTTGTGGGTTTGTTTCTTTTTTAACTTATCTGATTAGTTTGTTACTTGACCTGATTTGTGGGTTGCTTAATTTTTAAGTTTACTTAATTCTTAAGTTTCTTCAAATTAGTTACAAACTCTCCCTATAAAAGGATAGCTCACCTAGTTCAAAAGATGCACCAAAGAGTTTCATTGAGTTGTCGGAACTCTTTCTCTCTTCTCCCTTCCTTGACTTATGGTGACGAGTCTTTCTTCTCTTCATCTCCTTTTTTCGGTCCCTTTGGAATTAGAGTGTTTTTTAAGACCATAGTCCCTTTTCGGTTTAATGTCCCTTCGGAATTAAGAATGGTCTTAAGTTCATAGTCCCTTCGATATTTTTATGTCCTTCGAAATAAATAATAATTTAAGATCATAGTCCCTTTTTCGGTATAATGTCCCTTCAAAATTATGAATGATCTTAAAATATATTCTTCTTCGACTCTTGAAGAAGTTAGACGTTAGAATGGTGTAAAACCATATTTGAGTGAACATAGTATCATAATTGGATATGTTAATAATTAGAATGGTGGTAACACCATATTTGAGTGGTCTCAACACCATAGTAGAGTGATAACAGTACCATGTTAAAGTGTTTTCAGTATTAAAGGAATGGTCTTGGTACCATATTGGAGGTGTAATTCTCGAACGGTTTTCTACAGTGCAGTAGTTAATCGAACAGTTGTAGTTGGGCTTGTTTTATCTTGGAGGCGGCGTTGTTGATAGTCTGTCTTGCACAATTTTGGGCAGTGTCACGGAACGTCTTAAAGAGAGCGACCTGGTCGTGACTCAACCTAGTAACAACTTCGGTAGATAATAGAATTTGGAAATCCAAATACAATAGTTTGGAAATTCAAATACAACAATTTTAAGACGTTTCGATCTGCTATATCTACCGAAGAAGTTATTTATTGAGGTCCAGTTGTCCCTGATACAATAAGGATAAATCAAGCTATAAAAATACATCTTTCGACTGAAACGATGAAGTGATTGTTGTTTCAAACAACAACAAAAAAAAATTCAAACACCCCGAATCCGTTTGAAATTTGGTTTCGAAATCAGTACATTGTAGTGAAAGAGTATTTGATTAAGACTATAATTTGAAGGCGGAGAACCAAACCAGCCTATGCAGATTTAATATCAAGAGAATTAACACACATACATGAATGACCGTGTTTTCAAAACCAAGAGTACCACCATTAGCCATCGTCGTCGTGAGAGGCGGTGATATATCAACAGTAACAAGGCAAATGATCTACCTCTGAAAAACATGCCCACAAACCTTAAAACAAAGCCCGATACAACACTAGAAAGCAAAGGCGGCACCGCTGCAAAGTAGAGGAGCCAAATCTTAATGTATCGCAAGCCAAATCTGAACCCAAGAAGATTCAGATCATGAAAACTATAGGAGCAAAACACAACCACTACAAAGGCAGCATCCTCGACAAACAGGTCGAACAACCGCGGCTGTGGTTAGGCAGTAGTGCGATCGTGAGGGGCTAGTGCACCACCGATACCGGATATCTACATCTTGATTTGGAAGATTGGATTTGAGGGAGATGAGAAAGATAGGTGGTGGAGGGCGGTGGAAGAGATGAGGTGGAGGCTCTGCGTTTTTGGTTTAGAGAGAGAAGAAAGTGTTTTCAATTCCAAAATTATTAATTTTCATTTAAAACGTACTTTTTTTTATTAGTTTAATATGAAGGTGAGAAAAACACAAGAAGGGAGGTTGAATTGTGTTAGATTTTTCTTCTTTTCAAACTAAGTCCTGAGTCTGATAGAGCTCAAAGTTTGGAACAATGTTCAGAGTCTTATGCAGCGGATATGAAAGAGATAAAGAGAGAGGAGAAAGAGACACAAGCAATTATACTGGTTTCTTTCACAATCCGGAAGTAGTCCAGTCCCCCTTGCATTTCCAAGGAGATTTTCACTATAATCACACAAGATTACAACTGCTCAAGCACACAAGCAAGAGAATTCAAATACTCAAGCACACAATCAAGAGATTTCCTATGCTCAAGCACAAAAGCAAGAGACATCCTAAACAAAAAAAATTACAAAGAATAAGTTTGGTTGAACACTTGATATACAATCAGTGGTGTTCACAATACTAAACAGTTTCGACTCTGAGACTTAAGAATTTCTAAGATATGAAAGTTGATAAAAAAAATTCTAAGTGTTTGATGCACAATAATTTCAGCAGAGTTTTGACACAAGTAATAGGTTGTGGAGTCTCTATTTGTCTTCAAGTCTTCATTCCTTTATATAGAGGTATGAAAGAGTCATTAAAGAGATGCCAGCACATCAAAAAGTCATTGTAGAAGCTTGATCAATCAACATTGATTTGTTCCTTTATATGGTTAATGTCCTACAAGGGAATAATTTAAAAATCATTCATTGATAGAGAATTAACTGTTCCAATCAAGTAGAGGCACAATTGTAGCTTGTACTATGCGCATGAAATGTTGAAGTAGTGGAGGTAGTGGTTGTACAATTGTACTATTGTCCTTCAATGCCCTTTATCTGTGGATAAGCATCCAAAACCTTCTAATTCTTCAGAATATTTGTTGCTTCAGTCTTTTAATCCCTTCTGCATCTTTGTCTCTTCAAATAATCAATATAACTAACTTCAGGTTCTTCACATCAGCTTCTGATGAATCTTCAAACTCTAGGTGAACTTCAGACTCTGACAGTCAGCTTCTAGAAGGTTTTTAGACTCTGATTTCTTCAGATTCTGACTTGCAACTAAGCTTCTCTTGAAAATTCATTTGTTCTCATTTGTTCTTCCAGAACCAATATTTTGCTTCAAGACATATAAATTTTAGTCTATGGTCTTACACACTTGAACAAATATTAGCATGTCCAATTAAACTTTTAATATCTTATTATCATTAAAACTTAAAAGGCATCGTCTAAACACATTTTGTTCCAACATAAAAATCATAAATTTAATATAAAAGAGATCATATCTTAGCATATCCCCTCAAAAGTTAATATCTTAGCATGGTGTATTTCATTGTAAAAAGAATACTTTAATTTATAGCATGCTATTTTATTTTTCAATTAGGACCACTTTCACACTTTTTTTCCTAAATTAGTTTCTATTCAAAATATTAGATAAGTAAAACTATTAATACGGGATTTCATTTGAACAACTTTCCTACTTTAAATTGATTTCAATCATAAAGATCAATATGGGGATTTGACTAGAAAACTCAATAAATAGCTTCTTGTAGGTATTGTTTTTGTCATATCTTTCAAGAGAACATTTTAACTTCTTCAAAACAAAACGAAAATGGCAACCGGCATTAACCGCGTGCATTTTCTCATTGCAATTCTATGCATTGCTTTTGTTTTTACTCAAGGTAACAATTTTGTTTATTCTATTCCTAACTTTTTGAATTTTTGTTGATCGATTTATAAAATATAATTGTTTATCCATAGGGAGATTGAAATAAAAATTATTTTCTAACTATGCAAAATATGTTTTCAAAATATATTTACAATGTGTGGAATATTAATTCTCATAGTAATTTTCTGCCCAAAAAAAATATCTACAATAGATTCAATATTTTTTAATTATTTTAAGAATAATTAGTCAATCAATAAATAAAATATATTGGACAAAACTTTTAAGAAAATTTTTAATGCAATGGGAAACATGGTATATGTAGAATGATTACCGATCGTTTACATAATGATTTGGTTTGAGAGGTGTCACTTCAGTTGTAGAAGCGTGATTTTCTAACTTCAACAGTCATATAAAACTCATCTGAGACCGTTGTAAAATGATCATTAATACCAATTATATTAATAATGATTTCATTTCCCCCAATTTTATTTCTTTTAAATAATCATAGAAATTTAAAATTTGATGTTGCTCACGGTTTCTGACAATATTATATTTATTGCAGGAGGATCAATTCATGCACCACCACCTACTAAATATTGCATTACAAAAGTGCCATGTCCAAATAACGATCAAGCTTGTAATGATTATTGTTTAAAGACTAGGTTTCCTGGTGGTGGTAAATGTGAATCAAATGGTATGTGTTGTTGTGAAGCATAATTGTAGCTTCTCTAAGTCTTGGTATAGAAGTGTTTCTACACACAAAATCTTTATGTCTAAAGGAGAATAAATGCATTTTTTACTTCCGTATGATCAAATGTTTTAATAAACTTTCTCAACTGTTTGTTCGAAGGAATTGACTCGTAATTTACATGGTCTTCGTTTTTAAAATGGATTGATAATAATACCTGCAACGGTGCAACAAATGAAAACAACAAACACATTGAAATGAAAAAAAAAAATCAATTACCAACTAAACACAGAAATTAAACCACTAAAAACAACATATTAAAGAAGAAAGAAGGAAAAAAATAACACCACAAATCATATGTCTTGATTCTTAAAGATCTTCTCCACTGTAGAGAGAACGTAGAATAAAATAAATTTCACTATATTGATGAACAATTACAAGATATATAGTCCACATCATAAAGTTTCACTTCGCCTTTTCCAATATTGTTGTAAGAAAGAACTACAAGAAACCACAAGCCTCGTACACCATTTTATTTTCGCACAATCCCTTGATCTCTCAATCTTATTATTTTATTTTGAAAAGTATAGTGTTACATGGATTTCCAACTTCACAATGCAATGTGATTCCAAATTTGTCTCCTTAGCCCCTCCTCATAGAGATATCCTATGAGACTTATTTATATCTCTGAAACAAGCCTCTAACTGAAACAGAATAACATAGTTCAGTTAAAACAGTTTTTGCCAACACTGTGTAGCTGAATTAACAAGTTGTAATTGACTTGTGCTCCCAGATGTAGCAACATTTGGATGCTCCTGAGTGCTGCAACACCTTGCTTGCATCATATTTCAGATACACATAAAAATATCTGCATGTTATCTTCAAATAAAACTTGTCCCACCATTGTTGTTATGTTCACCTTTAAATCTTTTGTTTTCGTAGAAGTTAATCAAGTCCAAGAAATGCTTGATCATTGATAGTTGTAGTGCTTTGGTAAAGGAATTTGAAAGAAGTATATATGTACAACAAAACGTGACAACTTTGAAGATAATTTTCATTTTCTCTCTTCTCATTGGTCCAAAACAATAGAGAGAGAGAGAGAAAGAAAAAAGGAAGAGAGAGAATAAGAATATAATGTGAGTATGAGAGAGAAGGTTGTCAAAAAATTGTAGTAAAGTGGTTGTACAAATATCATTTCTCATTTGAAAGATTAGAAAATGACCTGGTTGGACCAAGAGGATGATTGAGCTGCTTAGATCTGCCGCATGTTGAGGTTGATCCGCCGATCTGTCCGTCGTCTACCTGGTTCTGCTAAAATGTGGTGAAGTGATGATTCTAGTGAAGTTGGTTGATCGTTATCCCCCGGTGAGACGAAGAGGGGTTGCGTACCTGCACATATGCTTCGACGCCCAAGTGATTAAGGGGTTCAAGAGGATAGGTCACAAGTTTAGGGTAAGAAGTGTCATACTTGACCTAAGGCTAAGGCCTAGGTATATATAGAGGTTAGGTACGGCTTGGCTGGCAAACTTTATCCTAACAATCGTACTTGTTGTTACGAACGTGGGTAACCCTCGGCCCTGGGAGATGCCTTCGGCCTGCGTGATCATGGTCAACCCCCAAACCACATGTGTAACCCTAGGCCTGCATCGTAATCTGGTGGATTTTAGAGTGTGTCAATCGTAAGATGTCACCAGCTCAGTTGACTCGAGTCGGACCTGAGCGGAGCAGGATTGGGCTCTAGCCTAGTCAGGAACAATAGCCCCTTAAGCTATAGGTTGAAGACTTAGATTGTAGCTTGATAAAGCTCTCTCTTTAGAAGTCCATCTTAGTGGTCAAGGACTTGGTCCTGCATCGTGGTTTTAGGTTATGAGGGCCTTGTCGGTTTTTGCAGAGTGTTTCTTGTGAAGCTCTTAAAGTTTTCGTTGTTGTGGCTTAATGTCGTCCGGTTTGAAATTTCCAAGGCTCCTAAGGTCACCAAGACCATAGCTTAGTGTCGTCCAGTCCAGTGTTTTTTAGAGTCTTTGAGTTACCAGGATCGTGGATTCATGTCGTCCAGTCTGGTGTTCTCCCGAGTCTTCGAGATAACTCAAATTAATTCAATGAAAGCGGAGAACCAAACTAGCCTGTGCAAATTTAAGATCAAGAGAATTAACACACATTATGTGAATGACCGCGTTTTCAAAACTAAGAGTACTACCATTAGCCACTGTCGTCGTGAGAGGCGGTGCTATATCAACAGTAACAAGGTAAGTGATCTATCTCTGAGAAACAGACCCACAAACCTTAAAACAAAGCTAGACACCAATGATACAACACCAGAAAGCAAAGGCGGCACCACTGCAAAGCAGAGGAGCCAAATCTAAATGTATCACAAGCCAAATCTGAACCCAAGCAGATTCAGATCATGAAAACTAGAGGAGCAAAACACAACCACTGCAAAGGCAGCACCGTCGACGAACAGGTCGAACAACCGTGGTTGTGGTTAGGTGGTGGTGCGACCGTGAGGGGCTAGTGCACCGCTGATGCGGGGTATCTACGTCTTGATTTGGAAGATTGGATTTGAGGGAGATTAGAAAGAGAAGTGGTGGAGGGCAGTGGAAGAGATGAGGTGGAGGCGCTGTGTTTTTGGTTTAGAGAGAGAAGTAAGCGTTTTCAATTCGAAAATTATTAATTTTCATTTAAAACGTACCTTTTTTATTAGTTTAAAATGAATGTGAGAAAAACAAAAAACAGGGGGTTGAATTGTGTTAGATTTTTTTCTTTTCAAACTAAGTCTTGAGTCTGATAAGGTTCAAAGTCTGGAACAATGTTTAGAGTCTTATGCAGTGGATATGAAAGAGAGAGAGAGAGAGAGAGAGAGAGAGAGAGAGAGAGAGGTGGGGGGAGGGAGAGAGAGATAAAAAAGAAACACAATCAATTATATTGGTTCCTTCCACAATTTGGAAGTAGTCAAGTCCCCCTTGCACTTCCAAGGAGATTTTCACTATTATCACACAAGATTACAACTGCTAAAGCACACAAGCAAAAGACTTCAAATACTCAAGCACACAAGCAAGAGATTTTATATGCTCAAGCACAAAAGCAAGAGACTTCCTAAACAAACAAATTACAAAGAATAAGTTTGGTTGAACACTTGATATATAATCAGTTGTGTTCACAATACTAAACAGTTTAGACTCTAAGACTTAAGAATAAATAAGTGATGAAAGTTGATAAAAAAAATTCTAAGTGTTTGATGCACAACAATTTCAGCAGAGTTTTGGCACAAGTAATAGATTGAGTCGCTATTTGTCTTCAAGTCTTCATTTCTTTATATAGAGGCATGAAAGAGACGTTGAAGAGATGCCAGCACATCAAAGAGTCATTGTAGAAGATTGATCAATCAACATTGATTTGTTCCTAGATATGGTTAATGTCCTAGGAGGGAATAATTTAAAAACCATTCCTTGATAGAGAATAACCGTTCCAATCCAGTAGAGGCACAACTGTAGCTTGTACTATGCGCATGAAATGTTGGAGAGTAGTAGAGGTAGTGGTTGTACACTTGTACTATTGTCCTTCACTTTCCTTTCTTTGTGGATAAACATCCAAAGCCTTCTAATTCTTCAGAATATACGTTGCTTCAGTCTTTTAATCCCTTCTGCATCTTTTTGTCTTCAAATAATCAATATAACTAACTTCAGGTTCTTCACTTCAGCTTCTGATGAATCTTCAGACTCTGGGTGAACTTCAGACTCTGATGGTCCGCTTCTTGAAGGTTTTCAGACTCTGATTTCTTCAGATTATGACTTGCAACTAAGCTTCTCTTGAAAATTCGTTTGTTCTCATTTGTTCTTCCAGAACCAATACTTTGCTTCAAGACATATAAATTTTAGTCTATGGTCTTACACACTTGAACAAATATTCGCATATCCAATTAAATTTTTAATACCTTGTTATCATCAAAACTTAAAAAACATGTCTAAACACATTTTGTTCCAACATAAAAATCATAAATTTAATATAAACGAGATCATATGTTAGCATATCCCCTCAAAAAATTAAATATATTAGCATGTTCTATTTCATTGTAAAAAGAATACTTTAATTTATAGCATGCTATTTTATTTTTCAATTAGGACCACTTTCACACTTTTCTTCCTAAATTAGTTTTTATTCAAAATATTAGATAAGTAAGGTGGATTCTAGGGTGAGATCTATTAAGTCCCTCATCGATGTACCATTTTATTCCACCGTCAGATTAAATATGTCTATAGGATTTCATTACTTATTACCACCCTGGATCTTTGCTCCATGTTCTCCTTCTCTGTGTTCACGTTTCACTTCATGCTGTGATGAAAACCAAAATCATTAACAACTCAAACATAAAAAATTAACAAACCCAAAACCGCACAATCCTTCACTTCACAATAAGTTTTTAACCTGTGCTTTGATTCAATTTTGTGTACGTTTGATACATAAGTTTCTTAAGTTTAGGGTTTTTTGCAATTTTGAGGGGTAAAGCTACCATTATTTATCATGATTATAGCCCCCATTTAATTACTTAGTTTGTTTACAATTTAAATACTACATAATACTTCATATGATTCCTTTTCCATTTCTCTCTTGCCATCGATTTTATTCACGAGGTGTTTCAATGGTGAAATTTATTGAGGGCTTTTGTGTTATTGATATCCTTTTTAGACTTACGACTGTAAATTTGCCCTACAACTCAGGGAGCAAGAATGGATGACATTGACAATCTTTGGAAACATGTAAAACAATTGCGTAAACTAATTATTTGAAGGGTAATTGTGTGCAAGCATTCATAAACAAACTGTGAGAAGAAGAAAAAAAAGTGACAAGAAAAGGTGCAGGCGATGGAGACTGGAGAGAGAGATCTCTACTAGTGGAGGGAGAAATAATTTGGATCCGGTGTGGTGATAAATAATTAGATCACGTAGGCTTGTTTAATCTAACGGTGAAATTTAGTGTTTGGACTTAATAGAGCCCTCACCCTAGAATTCACCGATACTTAAAATTATTAATACGGGATTTTATTTTTACAACTTTCCTACCTTAAATTGATTACAGTCATAAAAGTAATATGGGGATTTGTCTAGAAAACTCATTCTTGTAGGTATTGTTTTTTCATATCTTTCAAGAGAACATTTTAACTTCTTCAAAAAAAAAAAAAATGGCAACCGGCAGTAGCCGTGTGCATTTTCTCATTGCAATTCTATGTCTTGCTTTTGTTTTTACTCAAGGTAACAACAATTTCGTTTATTCTATTCCTATCTTTTTGTATTTTTATAGAACGATTTATAAAATATAATCGTTTATCAAAAGGGAGATTGAAATAAAAATTATTTTCTAACAGTGCAGATTATGTTTTCAAAATATATTTACAATGTGGAATATTAATTCTCATAGTAATTTTCAGCCAAACAAATATGTACAATGGATTCAATGTTTTTTAATTATTTTAAGCATAATTAGTCAATAGTAAATAAAATATATTGGATAAAACTTCTAAGAAATTTTTCATTGCAATGGGAAACATGGAGAGAAAATCTCTTTGAGAAAAAACTTTATTAGAAAACATAATTAAAAAATATTTACTAGAATATTTTGTATATTTTTTTTAGATTTTCAAATTGAGCGAGAGCCTACAAAACACAGACATAAGGATTTTCTTTCCTTCCATGTAAATTTAAACTAGGAATGACATCTTTAAAAAAATTAAATTAAAAATATTATTGGGTCTAGAAGATAGTTTAGAAATTGTGCTTGATTGTGTGTTTGTGACTTTCAGTCATGAACCATTAGTTTGCCCGTACATGTAATTAATTGGTTAGACACATA
This sequence comes from Medicago lupulina, assembly GCA_958299785.1. NCBI lineage: Eukaryota > Viridiplantae > Streptophyta > Magnoliopsida > Fabales > Fabaceae > Medicago > Medicago lupulina. Next base: position 80,378,131 of record OY283139.1, read on the forward strand.
TATTTATTTTTTTGAAGGAAAACACATATATTTATTGTTCTTCTTTCGTATAAAAAAATATATATTTCTTATTCTAATTTGTGATTATATTAATGGGAAATGCTTAATTGTACGGATATATTTAAACGAAATTTCACGGATATATTAAAATTTATTGTAGCACACACCACTTTTCCTTTCCTAAAATGAAATTTCATCCCAATTGGGCCACACCTGCGCCTTTACTTCATTTTCACCACTGCATGTATTTTTTGCGATGTGGCCTTGGCAATTTTTGGTTTGGAGAAAAGACAATTTTCTAAATTGTTTATGGTGACTTTGGGCTCGAGGGTAACTATCACCGATTGATATTTCTTTGTAGCTTTGAAAATTATTATGGTCCTTTTGTCCTATGTTTCCCCTTGGAGTAATGTATTTGACCAAATGTGTAAAGCTTATCCCTTCACATTAATTTGAAAGAGGGATAAATGTATAAGTGAGAGTATTTTTTCGGTTACATTGAGTGGGAGTATAAATGTATAACTAAAGAAGAATGAATTTTTTTCGTATGAAATTAAAAAAGGGATGCATTTTCTATTAAGGGCGCATCCGTGAAAATTCGTACGCACAAGTCCCGTACTATTTAGCACTGCTCTGTATTAATAGCTGGTATATGTAGAATGATTACCAATCTTTTACATGATGATTTGGTTTGAGAAATAATCATTAATCTCAATTGTATTGATAATGATTTCATCTCCCCCAATTTTGTTTTGTTTTTTTTTAAATAATCATCTAAATTTAAAATTTGACGTTGCTCACAATTTCTGAAAATATTATATTTATTGTAGGAGGATCAAACTGATGCACCACCTTCTACGAAATATTGCATTACAAAAGTGCCATATCCAAATAACGATCAAGCTTGTAATGATTAGTGTTTAAAGACGAGGTTTCCTGGTGGTGGTAAATGTGAATCAAATGGTATGTGTTTTTGTGAAGCATAATTGTAGCTTCTCAAAGTGTTTCTACACACAAAGTCTTTATATATGAATAAAGGAGAATAAATAATTTTTTTTACTTCCGTATGATCAAATGTTTTAATAAATTTTAGTATCTAAGCTCAACTGTTTGTTCGAAGGAATTGACTCATAGTAATTTACATGTGCAACCAATGAAAACAACAAAAACATTGAAATGAAAAAAACAATTACCAATTTTACCACTAAAAATAACATATTAAAGAAGAAAGATGGAAAAGGATAACACCAATTTTGCCGTCATTTCATCCCTTCCTTACCAATTTTACTTTTTTTCTTTATTTCTTTCTACTCTTTTCTCAACGCCGACCCCTTTGGTGGTGAAAGGTTGGGGTCACCATAGTGAAAGAAAGAAGAATCGGCGTTGAAGCATGAACCATGAAGGGAGAATGGAAGAAACAAGGGAAGAAAAGACAGAGAGTTAACATGTTGAAAGATTGAAAATAGACAAATGACTCACTTATACCATCATTTAATATTAGCCCTTCATTTTAATCTGATGATTGTTATTTATTCCTATCATTCTTATATATAAATGTTATTCTCCTTTCACCACCAAAGGGGTCGCCGTTGAGAAAAGAGTATAAAGAAAGAAATAAATAAAGACATACCTAACCACTATCCTGATAATCATACATGTTGGTATGGACGTGGGTAACGCTTGGTCCTGAAGAGTTGTGTTCGGCCTGTGTGGTCGTGGCCAACCCCAAACCTCATGTGTAACCCTCGCCCTACACCAAAATCTGATGGATTTTAGGGTATGTCCATCGTATGGTGTCCCCTGCTTAGTTGACTCGAGTCGGACCCGAGCAGAATCAGATTGAGCTCTAGCCCAGTCTAGAACAGTTATCTCCCAAGCTATAGGCTGAGGGAGTTAGATTGTAGCTTGACAACGATCTCTCTCTTTGGAAGTCAATGTTAGAGTTCAAGGACTTGATCCTACGTTGTGGCTTTTGGGCTGCATTGTCGGGCTTTGCGCAATGTTTCTTATAAAGCTCTTAAAGTTTTCGTTGTCGTAGCTTAATGTCGTGCAGTTTAAAATTTCCAAGGCTTTTTAGCTCATCAGGATCGTAGCTTTGTGTCGTCCAGTCTATTGTTCTTCAGAGTCTTTGAGTTACTAGGACCGAGGCTTCATGTCATCCAGTCTGATGTTCTCCCAAGTCTTTGAGTAACCAGGATCATGGCTTCGTTCCGTCCAGTCTAGTGTTCTCACGAGTCTTCGAATTACTAGGATTGTGGCTCCGTGCTGTCCAGTCTGGTGTCCTCGGGATTGGGTCGCTTCCTTGTATAAAGTGTGTTTTTTCACTTGTCAATCTTGGTATGTTTGGGGGGGGGGGGGGGGGGGGGGCGACAGAGTGTCTTGGTGATGTGGAAAGAAGGGTAGGAATTTGTCGTTCTTCCATTTGGAAACTCCTAGGAACTTGAAATAAATTTTCTTCATATTGTCTTCAAAAACCTTTTAAGAACCATTGGTCTTCAAACTTCATATCCTTGACTCTTCATGTGATGTCTTGATTTGTTGATTTACATGATTTCTCACTGCAAAATAATCAAAACACCTATGGAGTTTCATGATTTAGGATAAAAGTGAATTACAACGACTTAAGTGAAAACAATACAATATATTCCTCAAATCATTGACAACTCCTCTAAATTTCATCTTATTTATCTTCAAATGCAAATAAAAGCACTAAAAACTTAGCTAAAAATATCATATGATGCTCTGTCATCAATGGTCTGGACCAAGTTCCAACTTATTGTTCCAGTGGGCTTAGACCCCATCGGGGGCTTATGTGAACTTTTGTAATGGCTGTTACTTTATTTTCCCTTAGGGTGTACCGCGGGCAATCAGGGCGCTGGGCTCGGATTTCTTTCCTCATGAGATTAGACTTAAATTGGAAAATAAGATATTTGCTCAAGGGTGCATTTTTCACAAATTATTTTGATTTCATTAGATAACACGACGTTTAAGAGGTAAGTTCTTAGCTTTTCCTCCGTCAAGTAAATGACTACATCATAAATTCAAACTTTACAAGCCCTTTGAAGCATTCCTAATACTTGCCCCTTAAAAATGGTCAATCTCCTCTAGGAAAACCCATCGATCTCAGGTGGTTTCAATATGTGGTCCTTTCTGGGCCTTCGGGAGACGCAGTTGTGATCCCATCATGGGGGCTTCGTCAACTACGGTATTTGCGCTTATTTCCCTTGTTCTCCCATTCTTATGGTGGCTGGGATTCTATGGTCGCATGTTGCTCGTCTTATGCATAGCTCTCGAGTATCCCTCCTACTGGGGGAGTCACGAACCTTCCCTTTTTCCCTATGGGCGACATTCCGTCGTGCTGGGGTCCGAACTCTATCATGTTGTATGTACCAAGGAATCTGATATTGTTTACCTATAATTTTTTGATTTGACGGAGCTTCTCTTCTTATTCCTTTGCTTTCCTATCCTTGAACTCTTTCGAACCTGCCAAGTAGCATTCCATGTTGTCCTCGACGTCTCCATGGATGGTTACAAGTTCGTCTTGGTCATTGTGGTACCTCATTTTGAAGTGGACCATTGACAAGATGGCCCATAGTTCAGCAAGGGTGGTCCGGCCAATGATGCAGTTGTAGGGGGATGGGCAGTCGATAATCAAGAACAGGCACTTAACGATCTTTCTTGCCTTGCCTTCTCTGAGGGTTACCCTTAGGGTAGAGAGTCCCCATGGCTTGGTGGTGGACCCGTTGAACCCAGTTAGGTCGCATCCTTCATATGTCGTCAGGTCATCTTATGATAGGCCGAGAGTCTTGAAAAGATTAATCACATAAGGCCCCTTGATCAATCAATGTCCAGTGTACCTCGAAATTTGCCATGACAGTTCGGACCATGAAGGGCGTGAGATGATTTGGGCGTCCTGCGAGCAAATCTTCGTCATAGAATGAGATTGGTGGCCTTTCCTTTGTTAGGATGTCATGTACCGCATTGCATTTTGCCGACGCCATCATCTCCTTTAGTTTCCTTTTGGCAGAGTTTGTTGTTTCGCCTCCATTTCTTGGAAAATCTTCCATGTATCGTAAGATGATTTATAATTTGAGTTAAAAAAATTTTCAATGTTATTTATAATTTAAGATAGATGAAGTATTATCTAATGACTAGTTACTATCTCATCCTCCTCAAATTATAAGTCAATTTACAAAAATGAAAAGTTCAAAAGTAACTTTATAATACCAATGAAACATTAACTTTCTGTTTCCACATATCATATACCAATATTTATCATTTTCAAAGCTTCTAATTCTTTTAATTTATTTTTCCCATTTCAACAAAAAGGAAAAGTTTAAAAGTAACTTTACAATACCAATGAAACATTATTTTTTCTTTTTCCACATATCATTTACTAATATTTATCATTTTCAATCCTTCTAATTCTTTTAATTTTTTTTCCGTTTCAATAATGAAGAATAATTATTTTACAAACTTATAATTTTGTAAAGTAACTTCTAATTTCTCTTTCAGATACACAACTAATTATATTTCTTGAAATGTCCAAAACAAACATATAATTTGGGACGTAACATTTACGTATTAAAAAAATGTATTTATGAATTGTTCTACGGGTCTATCAATTTATTCAAAAACCCTTTGAATTTATCAAATTGTAATCCCCAATCACACAATATCTATCGAGTGATACAACATGAACGACACTTTTTGTGTCAGAGCGTATCATCTAAATATTTAATGATCATTTCGTCCCCTTGAGCCCATGAGTGACTTTATTGAAATTTGACCTGCACGGGGTCACCTTAGAATTCAAAAAAAAAAAAAACTATTTACTTGGTCACAAACACAAATAAAAATATAAACTACATTTTTTTTGAAGAAATATAAAATACATTTAAGCACACACATAAATTAAATTAAAAGAGAAAATAATTAAATAATGTGACTAAATTATTTTTCATTTATTTTTCTTATTTTATGTTAGTGTGCCCTAACATTTTGTATTTGTGTTTGTAGAATTCATCCCTTAAAACCCTAAATTATGTTTATTTCTTTGTTAGGTTAGGGCAAATAGAAAACAAACAACAATGGTTCAGCATAGCGTTGAAGAAACGGCACCAAAAACCGAAGACAACGATTTCGCCATAGATGGAACAACTGAATCAACACAAGAACAACGAGAAGCTTCAACTGAGACAAAGAAAAACTCGTTAACCCAACAACTACCATCAAGGCAAGGTAGAAAAAGAGAGCGATCACCAGAAACAACAAGTGTTGATGTTGATCATGGTGACAAACCTAGCAAGAAGAAGAAGCAGAGGTTGAGTAGATCATTGTCACGTTTTTCCAGATCGGTTCAGCAACCACTTCACGTTGTTGTGCCTGGAGAAGGTTTTAGGGATTCTGCTCAAAAGATGAAGGCGATAAAGCTTGCAAAGAAAGCTTCTAAGAAGAGAAACAAAGCTGCTCGTCGCGGAGAAGCTGATAGGGTTATAGTTAATCTCAGACCGAAGCACACTCTTACTGGAAAGCGCTCCAAGGGAAAAGCTCACCACCGCTGATGAAATAATTGGTAATATTGTTATTTGGTATTACGGTGTGTTTGTCAGAATCTCGATGAGCCAGAGTAGTTTTTCAGAAACTAAGCATGTAGTTTTCTCGAGCTCGAGTAATTATAGGTAGTGAATTACTTGTGGCAAAAGGATTTTAATTAGTACTGATTTTAAATTAATGTTTGAATTTATAGTTTATTCCTACTAGTTTCGTTATGTTGAAAATTTTGAGTTTGTTATATACCAATCAAGTTGTTTTTTGTTTCATTTATTGGGGTTGATTGACAAATCTTGTTGCTACAAATTCAATGTCTGCATATCGATATCATGGTCATGAGATTTATACTGAACTGCAATTTTTTCCTGGCCTATGTAACTGAGGTAAGTTGTTGTGGAACATTGTATTCACAGCAATATGCATGGTAATTTGGTTATCACAGTAGAAAACATAAGCTTAAGTTATAGTAGAAAGTAGAAACCGTCTTATTTTTTTTCTTCTCTACTGCCATTATTTTGAGCAAATGTTTCTCCACCTGTGAGTCATGGTCTTTTACCCTATCTGACTTCGAGCTACCTTGATACCTTCATCTTTGGGCGCCTCCTGCAGAGAATAATAGCTACCCAATTTGTTTTCAGTTTTCACAGTTATAATCCATGTTTATTGATATCAGATAAAAGCTTTTTGATGTATTGTTGTTGGAATGTTTTACTGGATGGGGAGGTCTTTCACTTGAAGCCAACTTCCAAAGTTGAAAAGCAAAAGTGAGAAGTTGATGTCATTAACAGAAATGTAATTAAAAAGGTGTCCAGCCATGGATAATGTGATTAATTTATCTTCCCACTTAGGGTTCCCTTTTTGGAGATATATATACTATAAGCAACCTATTTGAAGGTATATTTATACTAAATATAATTTACTCTAAAGGGATGTTTGGAGTCGAGCAGGATTTTTTCTGAAAGACAAGTCACACTGTCATGGAACTATGCAGTTGAGGAAGACAATTTTATGTAACAAGTTTATGTTTTAAGTGTGCTGATATGGTGTTGAAGTGTTTTAAAAATGGAGTTAGTGTTGGTACTGATTGGCAAGGACAAATGATTTTCCCCTGTTACTGTTGGAGGCTGCAAATTGGAATTATAGGTGGGCTGGTAATGTTTTAAAGTGAAACAGATTGATTATGGTTCAGTGCAAGTGTAGCGCAGGATGCTGCGAAGAAGTATTGGAAATATACCAGTTGTTCCAAATTCTGGTTTAGTTTTATTCTGATGTGTTTGTGTTAGGTGACTGAGTTCTGTCTATTTGAGTGTAATTGTTGAAAACTTTGATGCTTTTTTATCTGTTGTTTTGACCTATCTTTGCATACAACCTTGTGCTTGAGTGTCCCAAGTATATTAATAAAGTAACTTCTTTGCTTTTGTTAAAATAACTAAATATACTAAACTCATGCTATAGTTAATTGCCAACAATAAGGAACTTTAATAACCTTTTCACTAAAACTAGTAAACATCAATAGAAATTTCTATCTCAAATCAAATAAACTAAGGTAATTATTACATTCAAATTTGATGTTTGGCAAAGTTATACTTCAACCAACAAAACTCCTATGTAAAAGCAGATTGTGTGTTGTCTCCATAATATCAAATTACAAGTAATTGTTGGAGATGGATTCTTTGACTCTCCAAGGATGCCTTTTTGGGTGAACTGCACAATAACAATGCCATTGATACATTTGAGATGGGATTCTTTGAGCCTTCAAGGATGCATTGTTTGAAAGTTTCTTAAATGTGGCCAGCTATGTTAGTTTTGTATAAATCCTAAGGCCACTTTATGATAGCTTAACACTCCAACTCACATATCAGCTCCATTCCCTTGCATCATCACCAATTCTTCTTCTTTATTCATAAAATTGATTCACTGCAACAGATCTGGCACTCCCATGGCAAATAAATTTTATGATCATGCTCATATTTCTTTTTTTTTACACCATACATACATTGAACTCCATATTACAATGTCATTAGCAAACAAAAAAGTCAGCCACATATACAATTTTATACTGCAGACACCTTAGCAATAGATTACACACCTACCTTGGAAATCTTTTGTTGAAGTTCTTTCCACTTCAAAGAATAAGCTCTCTACATAAGCACCAAGTCTGTTACAATCTGTTAGCGCCAAGTTTGTAAGCTTATAGTGTATCGAACTGTAGTATATAAAGTTAGGTTGTAAGAGATTTTCTCATTCCTTAAGTTCACTTCATAGTTGAAGTTTGGATATGAATCATTATTTTCTCTTCTAAGAACAGAATTAGAGCTCTTCTAAGATCTCTGATGCATATCACAAATGGTTTGAGCTAATGTCTCTGGTGGCTCCAGTGATGCTTCCACCGCGTTGACCGCAACTCAGATTTCTGAGCTTCAAGTAAATCCTTTATGTATTCATCCAAGTGAGAATCCCACTTCGGTGACGATTTCGCCACTTCTCACCGATTCCATTTATCATGTTTGAGCCCTTTCTATGAAACGCGCTTTGATCCTCAGGAACAAGTACCGATTTGTTGATGGTAGATCGGGGTTTTACTTTCTCGAGATATGTTTGAGTTATGTTGAAATCAAAATCAGAAGTTTCAATGTATATCAATCGGTTTGTGAGTATGATTGAGAACCAGTTTTTGTCACACATCCAAAACTTTCAAACGGACAATGCTCCCTGAAGTCATCCTTCAAAGGAGTTGCGTTGCGACACCCTACCATAATGGGCATGTAGAGCGTTGTCATCAACACATTCTCAGTGTTAGTAGAGCACTAATTTTCAATGGTCTTATGCTGTCATTCCTTCTATATATTTCATCAGCCGCATTCTCTCTAAACTTCGGTCCAACAAATCAGCTTTTGAGAGATTACATGGTCATATTCCTGATATTTCTAATCTTCGTGTATTCAGTTGCTTATGTTACTCTTCCGCAATAGTTGCTCATTGTTCTAAATTTGAGGCCTTTATCAATAGCTCTATCTGCCCCAAATACATAGACCATAATTCACAGCTTGAACCACACTATATCTATCCATCTTTCCTGCGAAATCACACAGGAATTGTCCATTATGATAGCGGTTATAGTAACAATTCCTCCTCTTTAGCCCTCTCAATGTCTTCAACAAGGTAGTAAATTTGAAAAATGGTACTATCTTGATTAAGAATGATGGCTTTGAAAACAACTCGTTTCTATTCCACCAAATTCTATCTAAAATAACAGCAAACACAACATTCAAATTCCCAGCACCATAGGATTTTCGTGCACAAGTTAAACGATAGTTAAACCAATCCTCCAAAGAAGACCTTGGCAATAAAGGATCATTGTCAGCCTGTCTGAAATAGTTAAACCAAATCTGCATCGCATGCCCACAAACTCGTGAAGGAGCGTCTCAGATTGCAGATCCGGCACAAGTCATTAACCGGTCATGTTTCGCCTGCTCTCCAAATGATATTTTTATTCGGCCACCCTTTGCAGATTCCCGCCAAAATTTCGAACCAGGTCTATTACTTCTGATTGTAGGCACAATATCTGAACTACGCCTATATGATATGCATAATATATCTCGACACTACATGTGTACTTTGGCGCGTCTGTTTGACCCCTTCAATTTTGGACTCAAGGTTCTAGTTTTGTCCCAGTGATCTGGTCTTTTTTGTGGAGGCTTCACAGATTTATTTTAGTATTTCGGTGCATTATTCTTGCATGGTTCTGGTGTGACCAACTCCTGTGTTATGCTGTTTTTTAATTTGATTATAATTACTGATTTTATCCTCTTTGTTTAAATTTCTGTTAGTAAAATTTGGTCTATTAAAAAATAATAGTAAGTTATCAATTTGGTCATTTGAAATTACATGAAATCCATGGACCTTAAGGTCCATATTAAGACGAACGGTCCAAATTAAGACTAATCATCCTTATTAGCCATAGTCAATAATTGCCTAATTCCTAAAACTCCTCTACGCGAAGAATTTTTTATCTGAAAAATTTCTAACAAATCATGAACTGGTGAATGAATAACAGAGAAAGTATTAAAAGACTTGCACATCATTGTAGTTCCGATAATATTCTTATTCTTACAAACAAGCTATGCTACAGATATTGTAAGGGAAATTTATAAGAAGTTGTCACTAGTCACAACACTAAAGAATCAATATGAACTAAAAAAATCATCAATCCATAGAATGAAAAGAAAAGAAAGAACACAGATGCAGTTTAATGCATTGTACTACAAAAGATAGACAAAAAGAGTTGGAAGTGAATGAGCATTACAAGCTTTATCCGAACCGAGCCACCAGCAACATGGCATAGTACGCTAAGGGCCGGACTTTAGGGAGTGCAAGATGTTCAATCAAACCGAGTTTTCAAATGCTATAGACCTCAAAAAATAAATTCAAGTTTAATACCCTCCCCCTACTTAAATAAAAAAAATATATGTTACTTCATTTTCTTTCTTCAGTACACGTTCGAGATTTTTCTAGACTCTAATTCTCCTTTCTGGACTTTAATGTTTTCAAACGATCGATGTTAATATAATTAGTAATTGTTAACATTACGGTGAGAGTGAGAGTGAGAGTGGATACGCAATCCTCAATCTTCTTATCACTTCACTTCTTAACTCTCGATTTTTTATCTTATAATCTTTTTATATTCGAACTCAACCTCCAATATCATTTCTCTATAAGTCATAATTAAGGGTCCGCAAATTGCACACTCGCCACCCCATTATGTGAATGACACATTTTCTCCCACTTAACCCAATGCACCATTCTAGCCTCCTCACTTCCCCAAATAAATAACTTATAAGGTATTTAAATTTAGAAATGTGCACAAAGGAGCCTTGTAAAAAGAAGGAAATCAAATTGAAAGTACAAACAAAGCAACTAAAAATCACTCACACATGTAAATTGGGTGAACAAAACCTATGTTAACATTGCAGATCAATATTTGTACACCTTTACATACGATAGCACCACATCGTGTGCACTTGACCACTCACCAACTAACTAAATAAAGCATAACTACTTTCTAACTAACTTAACTACCTTCCAATTGTATCAGCCAATATTGATAAACTTTCGCATTTAATATAACGGGCTTGTGGAAGGGAAATACTAGTGCCCCAAAAGTTTAGAAATTAAACATATACTTTTTCTTGAAAATTACGTATTTGATACTAATGTATTACTCTCTCTGGTTTTATTTATAAAAACTGTTTTGTCATTAAAGTTGATGTATTTGGTTCAAAATTTAGTCCAAATACATCAATTTTTGTTGACCAAATTTTCTCTTATAAATAGGATCAGAGGGAGTATAAGAAATAATTGGGTTTATAGATTCATTATGTAACTAATGTATTTAGTTTATATTTATAATAAGATACATTAATTAATCAATAAACCTAAAATTTTATTTTTTCAATACAAAAGTAATCTTTTAATTATTTTTTAACTTCTTAACTTATATAGGAGTTAAGATCCTCTCCATTGTCTAGAAGTTCTAGTTCAACTGACAAATGCCGAAATTGCAAAGTCGGACGTCATGACCCAGGTTCGAACCCGAGACCTCACAATTACACACAACAATTTGAAAAAAGTAAAAAATAATTAATGACCATAATAACTCAAGGGTACCCCAATTCAAGACACAACTCAAAGAATTCGTTTGTTAGGCTAACATTAATGAAGTAGCAGTTGCACTCAAACACCCCACCAACCACCTCTTCTTTTTTTTTTTTAACAAGCCAACCACTTCTTCTTAAATAACCAAATTATATTTATATTTAATTCAAATATAAATTTTCAAAAAACATTTTTCGACACTTTTTTGTGTAGATAGATAAGTGAATGTGTCGGGAGTTTAACCTTGATTACAAGTTTATAACGGATGACCTAACAATTTCGACCTTTTTATATCAATTGAGGTAAGACTTATAGACTCAACATATAAAAATTCAAATAAATCAAGATGTTTATGATACACAAGTGATTTTGTGGAATCAATACAAATTTTAATAAATTCCAAAAAAAAAAAATTAAAATTTAGTTTATTGGAAAAATATTTATTGTAGACGTTTCTAAATTAATTTGAAAATTTGGGTAGAGAAAAGGCTCCAAAAACAAAAATAGGCTCCAAAAATGAACACCGGTTCAAAAATTCGCTAGTTACGTCACGACCTAATAACCCGTACAAACAGCACAAACTAATCTCATCCGTCCATATCAAACACAATCAACGGCAATCACAATCGATCCGCGTGATTCATTCTCATTGGTCCATTCCTCCACATCTCACAATATAAAAGCCACGCTAGCGCCAATCTTTTCATTCACTTGAATACTTTCATCTTCTTCATTCTCTTTCTCTCTCCAAAACCGTTCCTTCAAATCTCTGAAGCTTTTCGTTTTCATCAATGGCGGGTAGAGGCAAATCCCTAGGTTCCAGTGCTCCCAAGAAGGCTACCTCAAGGAGTAGCAAAGCTGGTCTCCAGTTCCCCGTTGGCCGTATCGCTCGTTTCCTCAAGGCCGGAAAATACGCTGAACGTGTTGGTGCTGGTGCTCCTGTTTACCTCGCTGCTGTTCTTGAATATCTCGCCGCTGAGGTAATTTCTCTTCACCGCTCTTATTCATCCAAATTTCTCTATCGTTCTATTCAAATTCATATACATGCCGCTGGATCTAGGGTTTCGTGATTCAAATTCATCGTTCTTGAATAATTTCTAATTAATTCAATGAAAAGATTTGTGTTTTGTTGTTACCGTGATTCGAATTATGTAATTTATTTCAATTTTACATACATGTTGCATGATCTAGGGTTTCGTGATTTTGTTAGTTTTCCCCAATTTCATTAAATTATTCATCTTTTTGAATAAATTTATGATTTTATGTGGTTTTAATTTCAATTTTCTATACATATCGATTGGTCTAGGTTATTATCATTCGATTCGTTTTCCCCAATTTTGGTTTGGTTGAATTTGGGTAGATTATGTTTTTGATTCAAATTTTGATTTTTGTATGAATAGGTTTTGGAATTGGCTGGAAATGCTGCAAGGGACAACAAGAAAACAAGAATTGTGCCAAGGCACATTCAATTGGCTGTTAGGAACGATGAAGAATTGAGCAAGCTTCTTGGTGATGTTACCATTGCTAATGGTGGTGTTATGCCAAATATTCACAACTTGTTGCTTCCAAAGAAAGCTGGTGGTGGTCCTTCAAAGGGTGGTGCTGATGATGAATAAATGAATCTAAGATGAAAAACTTGATTTTGCAGATGCAGTTATTGAATTTCAGATTTAGTTTTCATATTTTGTTTCTGGTTTTAGTTTCAGACAGAGTTTATGATTGGGATTATTAGGGCTTGTTAGTGGTTCTATTAGTGATGTTAATACAATGAATTTCAGATTGTTACTTTTGCATGAAAATGGTGGAAGTTTATAAAATTGATCCCTTTCTGTTTTGATTCAATTCCCCTGTTTCTAGTTAATGTTTTTGATACAATGATCTTAGTTTTGATTGTGTGTATTAATTTGTTTTCATGAAAGATTTAAACGGAAATCACAAAACTAAACAGTTCAATTTTGATTAGATTTCACAACCTGAAAATCCCACCATTCTTTAAAAGGGTTCTACTTGAATGGTGAAAGATAAGACCCCTACTAAGAAATGTGAATAGTATCCAAACATGTTACATCTTCCAAATGGAAGCTTAACAGAAAGCTAGGCATACTTATCATAGTTTTTTAAATCTGCACCTCAATATAAATCATGTTTTGCTAAACAATCATGAACTGGTGAATGAATAACAGAGAGTATTAAAAGACTTGCACATCATTGTAGCTCCGATAATATTCTTATTCTTACAAACAAGCTATGCTACAAATATTGTAAGGAAAATATATAAGAAGTTGTCACTAGCCACAACACTGAAGAATCAATATGAACTAAGAAAATCATCAATCCATAGAATGAAAAGAAAAGAAAGAACACAGATGCAGTTTATTGCATTGTACTACAAAAGAGAGACAAAAAGAGTAGGAAGTGAATGAGCATTACAAGCTTTATCCGAACCGAGCCACCAGCAACATGGCATAGTATGCTTACATATAGTTCAAGTTAACCATATTAAATCTTAAGCATGCAACATCAGTACAAGATCAAAATGAAAAAGAAAATAATATATGAATCACTCACATATTTTCACCTAATTGATTAAAATTTTGGAATAATTAGTTCCTTACATGGTATTAAAATCTTGTATGATCAAGCAATCTAGAGTTTAAGAGTACAAGTCTACGATTCGAGATTAAGAGTTGAGTCTAAAAATTTCTGTAGAGTCATAAGTGTAATGTCCCCAATTTACATGACCAAAATTTTTATTATTATTATTATTATTGTTATTATTATGATCATCATCATCATTATTAATATTGTCTTTACTTATTATTATCCTACAAAGAATAACTATTCACATGGTAGAGAGAATCATGTATGTTTGATTGTGGGTTAGTGTTAGAAATTAGAATTTTAGAGAAATTCATCCATAAATCAATTCCACATACCTCTCCACCACACGTTGAGGAAATGTTAGAAACACAATAGAGTGAGGAAAGAAGCAGAACGTGAAAGAAGAGAAGAAAAAGATGAGAGAGAGAGAGAGAGGTGAGATAAGAGATGGTAGATGGCATTGCAGATCCTATTGCTGAGCGCGGAAGCTCCATTGGAAGGACAAGTGGACCCGTAAACCAAGTCGGGGGCATTAACCGCAACTCAAGTTGACCTCAATCAAAAAGAAAGTCATCAGCGCTGATAACGTCCCTACAATGAGTAAGACGTCGAATAAAATGATCATTAAGGGTCTGTTTGGGTCGAGAGTTTTGGAGGGGAGGGGAGGGGAGCAAATTTTATTACATTGTCAAAATTATCCCTATATTAATTTAAAATCTCAATATTATCCTTGTAACAACATTTATTATTATTAGGTTATATTATCCTTGAAACAACTTTTACTATTATTAGGTCATATGTTATATTATTTTGTAACAAATTTTATTCATATTATTAACAATTTTTCCTTGTAACAACTTTTATTATTACTTGTAAAACCCTATTACTAATCCATTATTTCATCGTCTACATCGTGTTGTTATCGATTACATTGTTACTGTTTCGTTACTATATTATCCTTATTTAATTAAGTTTAAGGGTAAAACAGTAAAATAATTTTAAAATTTCTCCCCTCCCCTTGCGAACCAAACACAATTTTAATTAAAATATCTCCCCTCCCCTCCCCTCCGTTAAAATTCCTCCCCTCCCCTCCCCTCCCCCCTCCTAATTCTCGAACCAAACGGACCCTAAAGAGGGACAAAATGTCATCCCGGTTGAAACCCTCACTGGCCAACACCTTCAGCATGATTAGAAAATACGTGGCTTCATCCGATTTTGCGAAGAAGACATTGCTCAACACAAGTCGAATCCTTGGCAAAATAGGATGGGGTTGATGGAGCATTTGGGCCGCTCTAACAACGCAGAAAAGCACATGGACACTGAGGGTGAGTTGTTGCATGAACCTCCTTTGTCCCACGTTGTGTGAAGGAATGGTGAGAAGGCATAAACAGTCGGAGGACACAGCCCTGAGCACCTCAACATCCTCATATAGTTGGCGGTGAAGTGTGGCAGATGCCTTAAAAGACAACAACCCTATAATGCTTGAAGCAGCAATCTTTTTGGCGATAAAGAGTTGAAACTCCAGGGGGAATATTTCCATGGCGTGAAATTGATGTGTTTCCTTGCAAGAGAAGGGACGATTAAAGAAAGAGAAGGTTTGGTAAAGGGCAAGTAAAGAAATAAAGTTTCTTATAAAGATGAATACGATTGACAAGGCAGCCTTCTCATCTCCCTCTTCCATGGTTGCCACGTGTGCGAAAGAAGGTAAAATCGCTTTGGGATAGTAGATAATTATTGGTCCTAGGAGACATAAAATCTTAGAAATCTTGTGAAGAAAGGAACAATGATGGTGAACATAGGGAGTTGTGAGGGTTTACACCTGACAAGTTCGATCAACGACAAATGGTACTCTAGGGCCATAAATAGACTTATAGGCGGTTTAAAGTGAAAAGATGTGGCCCACCCAAATCCTAAAACGGTCAAAGGGAAGGAAACCGAAAAGATCATGTTTGGAGGGTAATGAGTGGGATGATGTCATCTTTTCAAATTAACTTGAGGCATTATTCAAAAATGTCAATCTTCTCCTCTTTTGAAGATTTTGTTGCGAAAATGACATTTTTAGGGAGTATCTTGTTAGCCCGTAATTGATTAAGTGAGGTTCTTCACATTGTTGGCAAAATCAGAAGAACTGTTGCTGCTACCATGTTGATCCATCTTTTGATGTGCATATGTTACATCTTGAAGAACTTTGCAACATCAATCAACCGCCTACCACGACTTGACATTGTGGTGTTGATATTTGAATACGCATTATCTCCGTATAATCTATGTCAATTTATGATAATCATATACTTTATCAATTTTTTTTTTTTGTCAAATAGCCTAGTGGCTGGAGCTCACACATTTTAAATATAGAGAAGTGGAGTGTCAGGGGTTCGAACCCCTGCCACTGCATAAATTATGCAATGTCCCTACCAACTGAGTTAAGCTCACAGGGACTATGCAATGTTCCTACCAACTGAGTTAAGGTCACGGGGACGGTTTTTTTCTATTCTTTCCCATATCGTACAATAATAATTGCATTTTCTCTTTCTTAAAAGTTTTCATATCTCTCGGACCATAATATATGGCATCTTATAATTATGGTGAAATAAAATTAAATCCCAAGCTTATTTGAGATTCTCGTAAATAAGTTGTGATTCACCCATCCCTTTCAAACATTTCATCACATGAATTAACATCATCTGTGTTGCCAAAAGTGTGTTCCTTATCTCCTTTCCTAAGTTCTTTTCATTAATTTTTTTGAAGAGGTTACTATAAGGTTTATTATCATTGAGGTTTAACTTTGCTAATATACCTCAATAGATTAAAGTAGAAAACAAACTAAAACATCATGGATAAAAACATAAAAAATTATAATGAGGTAACTAGTGTATCAAAACTTATTTATAACTCATTTAAATCTTCACTTCTAAGGACGTGTTCTCGAAAACACATCCATTATATCTAACTCAATCAAACATGTTAAATATAATACGTCCAACTTTGTTTTCATTTTATTGTTGTTCAATTTTTTTATATGTCTTGTATGGATAAAGCAACATGTTGTCTGTTTTTTTTCTTCTTTCTTGTACTTTATTTCCGTTTTATTTCATATGAATATGTATTATATCTATTAATCCATCAATTGCCTTGTAGTTTGATTTCATATATTTCTTGTTTACACTTTAGGTTTGATTTAAGAATGTTAAGGTCTTGTAATTAAGTGGTTATTAATTGATTGTGAAACACTTTATCAACTGTGAACATTTTGTTCAAAATTACATTGTTTTATCTGAATTATCATAGTATTTTCAATATCGTTCAAATAGTCATATCATTGTAATTTTTTTTTAAAAGACGTGTAAAATTTTAAAAAGAATCTATTCACTCTACCCTTCTAGATTTACATTGTACTCGTCATATCGATCAACGACAGCAAAACATTTCTTTGTCATGGGAGAAAAAGTAACAGTTGTGGGAGCTAAAAATACCTCAAAATATATTTTTAAAAATGATTATCCATTTTCCAATCGTATTCGCTCATTAACTTTTAACAAATTTAATTTAATCCAAAAAAAAATCAAATAAACTGATACTAGACACGTGTACAAAATAGCTTGTTCAGGTCTTAGTAACAATACACACAACAAATTCATCTGAACCGTCCATATGAAACACAATCAACGGCAACAAACATCGATCTGCGTCATTCATTCTCATTGGTCCATTCATCCCAATCTCACAATATAAAAACCTCGTTACCATCCTCAAAATTCATCACTCTGAATATTCATCTTTCTTCTCTCACCGATTCAAAAACTTCACCTTTCTTCAAATCTCTCTCTCTTTTCAATTTCAATTTCAATTTCTTCATCAATGGCTGGTAGAGGCAAAACCCTAGGTTCCGGTGCTGCTAAGAAAGCCACCTCAAGAAGCAGCAAAGCCGGTCTTCAATTCCCCGTTGGCCGTATCGCTCGTTTCCTCAAGGCCGGAAAATACGCTGAACGTGTTGGTGCTGGTGCTCCTGTTTACCTCGCCGCCGTACTCGAATATCTCGCCGCTGAGGTAATTTCAATTTCACACACACATCGCTAGATCTAGGGTTTCCTAGTTCAATTAGGTTTTCCCCCAATTTTCATAATTATTAATTAATTTCAACTTAAATTAAATATTTTTGTTGAATTTGAAGTGATTTGGATTTATTAGGGTTTTGAATTGAATTCGTGATTTTTGTGATTAGGTTTTGGAATTGGCTGGAAATGCTGCAAGGGACAACAAGAAAACAAGAATTGTGCCAAGGCACATTCAATTGGCTGTTAGGAACGATGAAGAATTGAGCAAGCTTCTTGGTGATGTTACCATTGCTAATGGCGGTGTTATGCCAAATATTCACAACTTGTTGCTTCCAAAGAAAGCTGGTGGTGGTCCTTCAAAGGGTGCTGCTGATGATGAATGAACGAATGAATCTTAGATGAAAAACTTGAGTTGTTAAATTTAGTTTATTAATTGTGTTAAATGGGTCTTGGTCTTTGTAGTTCTAGTTAGGGGTTTATGTGGATATATTTATCTATGCTTGTTCCTTTGGAAGAGATTAATGAAAATTCATGAATTTGGCCTTTTTAGTATTTCAATCTTCTCAGTTTTTTAGATACTTATATATTCTGTTTTAGTTTATAGATTGTCTGTTAATTGAAGTGAAGATTGTTTAAACAAGGAATAAGAAATCTTAAATTTGGGTTTTGTTCTTGAATTTTGTTGTTATGTGATGTTTATATGTTCATCAGCATTTTGCTATTGGTATTACTGTTGAAAGGTTTTTATTTGGAATTTGAATGCAATTGGAGTAATTTGATTTGGTGTTGAATACAGTTTAGATTGTGTTATTAGTATATTCTCAGCATTTGGTGTCAAGATGATTTTCTTATAACCTAAAATACTTTACTGTCTACGTCAGTTGAAATCTATCCTCAAATCACATATTAACATAGCTTTGTAATTTAAGTTAATGTTTTGAAGCAGGAAAATTGCATGCACTATTGAATAAATGCTTTTTACCTTATTGAGAAATTGAATTGACCCCTCTTAATTATCTTTAAATGAACTCGCATCTTTATCTCTATCAATAAGAAGTTTAAAGACTAAAAGGGGTCATTTGATTTTAATTTGTTAAAAAAATATCAATAATTATCAATACTTTAATGGAAATTTATTCAAAAATATACCATATTCATTATATAACAACTGCATGATGTCAGCTCCTTCAAAATCTATGTACATTTGAAAATATTAGTTTGAGAAGCATTAATGCTATGCATTCCAAGTCTGTATCTATCTACATTTGAATATTTTAGTAAGAGGAGCATTAATGCTATGCAACTTAAACCATTAAAGAAGATACACAACTTAGCCATCTTTCTACAAAAGGAAAGCCAACAATGACTCTACTACATACATTCAAATTATCAATGATCAACAACACAATCACCCTTTTCAAAGATTAGACAAGTAAGCAATCAAATAGTCATGTCTATGTAACAATGCTATAGTAAGTAATGACATGACTATTTGAAGAAAAAAAAAATTACAGTACAACTTCCAACTTGAATTGAACCTATGGACTGTCATCATCTGAACTAAAATCATCCACTCTCCTATCTACCACTGCTGGAAACAATCGCTCGCGAATATCCGATGGCGGTGGACGACGAGTTTCTGACTTTGATGAACCTCTAGAACTAGCAGTATCTTTATCTTGTTTCACATTCTTTGTTGTTGTTTTTTTTGGTGCTTTTTGAATCTCTTTGCACACCTTATCCAACATTATTAAGAAATCACGTACTATTACAAACAATCTCAACCCTTCATCTCTTCCTGCACTCCCATGAAAATAATCACCAGTACTCTTCACAAGAGCCATGATTTTCTTCTCTTCTTCTAATAAACTTGTGACATCTTCCTCAGCTTTCTCCACAAAACCCTTAACGGTCTCGTAAAACCCCTTATCGCCGTCTAAATTGTCCGCCATCTCTTTCTTTATGAAATCTCTTGTTTTTATAAGACCATGGCCTAATCTAGCTGTTGTTCCTGTTAAACCATCAGCATCTAATGCTGCTGCTTTCTTCACATTCTCAAGCTCACTGCTCAAACGCGAAACAACTTGAAGACCGAGTTCGCGGTAATGGTCTTCTGATTCAAGATTAATGTCTTCAAGAAGGTCCTCGGTTTTTATACTAGAGAAACTACTGCTCTCTTTTATCACTCGGGCTGCTCTTAATCCTTCGGTTCGGATTATCTCTTGAACAACAAAGTGTAAGAGTGTGATTTTTCCATCCACTCCTTTTACATCAGATAGTTTTAATAGTGTATCAAGTTTGAATGCAAGTGCACCTCCTCGAAATGTTCCATCGTTCATCCGGTTTCCTGTTTTAAGAACAGCTTCAAGAAGCTTGAGGAATAGTCTACTGTTTCTTAGTTCCTTACTAGCAACCTGAAATTAGACGAAGGAATGAATCCAATTGGTTTTCAGTTTGATAAATAAAAACAGTGAAGCATGGACACAGACACATAAACCTGACATTAACATTGATAGTCTAACACTGACATGTTAACATCGGTAATAATGTAAAAAAGTGATAGTAATTGAATGTAACCACGTCGATGTGAGGATGTCGTGTTGACGTTAGACAACAAGCACAGGAGACATCTTACAATCTGAAGTGTCGGTGCTTAGCAGTCATGACTATCATGTAAGATTAAGACTATAGAGTATAAGCAATGCATCAAATGAGTGATGAAATTAAGAGATCCTACCTCTAAAGTTGCAAAAGACTCTCGGGTAGTGGCGAGTTCCTCTTGAAGAGTACTCATGTAAAGCAATGCTTCCATTCGTTTAAAAGCAAATGGAATCTCAACCAGAGATTTCAGGAACCGATCAGCAGGACCAAGTTGAGAAAGACCACCACTGAAAAGTCTAAGCTTTAGTTCTTCTTCTGAAGTTGGTGCCATCTTCATCAGGGTTTGAAGGAATTCTGGTGGGAGCTCATTTCCTGATCAACCAAAAACATATCAATGCTATCATACAACTGGAATTCTGGTGAAAATAAACTATATTTGTTTTTCATTTCTATGTAGGAGCTATTTTGACCAATATCCAGAAGGATCTCTGTGTGAATGTATCCGTATGAAGTATTAGCACAAACCCAACCACTAGACACTAAGAAGTCGTCATCGATGATAATTTGATGGAACAGTTGAATATAGCCATGTATCCATGTCAGATACTGACACATACCGGACACCGGACATGCCTTTAAAGTGAAGGGTCAATGCTAAGGACTAAGGTACGTACTGATCAAAAGTTAGAACTAATCTACCATACTAAATCCTCCCCAAGTGCATGAAAAGTATGCTAGTTTCAAATAGTTTAATTGGTACTGCAGATATATGAAATTAACTCTAGGCTTCTATTGATACATACAGTTTGCAGATTAAAGCAACAATTACTAGTTAGTGATACACCAGAGAATCTGATGATGCTATTATTATCATTATTATTTTCTTCTTGTAGCTATATGCATTTTTAGAAGAAAATTGAAGGAACAGATAAAAAAACCTTCAAGTAGTGCATCACGAACTTCTTCTAGTGTCACATTTAATGCTCGTAAGAGAATTGATAAATTTTGTGCTTTCTTTGAGTCAACGATTTGGATATACTGAGGTGTATCACGGAAGGCAGGATCTTTCTTCTTTCCGCCTTTGTTTTTATCATTCTGTTGAGTAGTATATCCAAAAAGAGATTCCATCATTTCTTCATTAAACCTGTCACATATTCATCATCAACAATAGCATTAGCCATGGTAAATTATTTTTCATTTGCATCAAACGAATACACCAGCTCAGTAGTAAGAGTTCGGCATTATAATATCAAGGAGTAGAGTTGAAATTTCCTCGAAAACAATTGTAAAATGATCATTAGTACTATTTTAATTAAAAACAAGAAAAAGAAGACCGATCACTCACTGGAATGATCCTGCTTTGAGTTGATTCCAAACCATAGTTTGATCTGAGTTTGCTTGAACCTTATCCCAAAAAAAAGGCTTTAACTTAGTTTTAGGACCATCACCTTCACTTTCTGAACCAACACCAGCCTTCTCTTGAACTTTTGATCCACCAGCTAAAGGTCTAGGACCCTTTTGGCCAAATGGAGGAGGAGCTCTTACACCACTCTTAGGAGGCGGTGGTGGACGAGGACCACCTGGTTTCGCACCAGGTGGTGGTGGTGGAGGAGGCTTAGGACCACCATTTCCAGGTTTCGGAGGTGGAGCTGGTGGAGGACCGCCACCACTAGGCTTCGGTGGTGCGGGAGGAATGGCACGAGGAGGTGGAGGAGGCGGAGGAGGATTAACGGCAAAATCTGTAGTCTTAACCGACTGTGGTTCAGGTGTAAGAGGATCAGATCTTCCAGGAGGAGGTTTCAAAGGTGGAATACCACTTCCTACTCTACCAGGTGGAGGTTTAAGGTCAAATGATGGTCTTGCAGCATCTTCTTTCATTGAGTTCTTTTTTTCATTAGCAAAAGCATTACTTATTGATTGAATACCATGTTTCTCCTCATTTAGTGAATTTTTTGAAGGGTTGTTATTTGAAGAAGAACCTGTAATTAAGATTCAAGTACATAATGTCAAGACTAGTATATCATCATAGGCTCAATTGCAATTTCAGTCGTGCTATTTTCCCGTATTTACAACTTCGATTCCTCAATTTTTAAATCCACAAATTTGATTCCTCAAATTTCAAAATATGTGACATTTTCCCGACCTTTGCATTTACGGTTGATTTTATTACATCGCAAGTGAGTAACTTATGTGGCATACATGGTTGATTTTGGTCACCTTATTTGAAGAACCTCCCTAGAGAGTGTTGCACAATCAACCAAGTAGCCACATAAGCATCTCACTGGTCACCATAAAAATTCAGTCTCAAAATGTATAAACGGGGGAAAAGTCAATAATTTTTAAAATCGAGGGACTAAAATCGTGGATTAGAAACAGGGAACCGAAATTGTGAATGAGAAAATTCAAAGAGACTAAAATTGCATTTAACCCTATAACATATTAAAAAGGTGTTACTTGTGAGAGAATGAATTTTTTTGTTATGTACCAACAGAGTAATCACTCCTGCTAAGGCTGAGAAGTGGCCTTTCATCAGTTTGTCTAACTCTACCACTTCCACAACATCGACAACAACATAAAAAGAGACATGCTGCAAATAAAAATGTCACCAATGCAGTTACAGCTATGGCATGAATAATAACTTTCTTGAGATCAGAGTCTTTAGATTTCGACTTCTTAGATTTTTTAGATGATCCATTTTCGTTATCCTTGTCTTTTTTTTCTCCCAAGTGTCGAGGCGAAACATGACGTAGATATCTTCTGGATGAAACCAATCCCACATAAGCATCGTTTTTTCTCAAACAGTTAAGAAAGTTTTGTTTCAAATGTGGATTGCAAGTACTGATAAACTTTTGTATGTCTTCTCTTGGTATTGATCTGATTTCTGAGCTAATTTCATGGGTACTACTTGGTGATTCGTTTTGTATGCATAAGCCAAGATCTCCAATATCTTTCCTTAAATGAATCAAATCTTCCTTGCAAGTAATCCATAGCATCTCTGCCTGAAGCCATGAAACTATAACCCGTTTTAGAGTCCACTCATCTAAGAGATGGTTACAAAATAATTAAAGCATTTTAACTTAGTAGCAAGTCACTTTAACAATAATTACATGAGGAAATGCTCAAGCTTAGTGCATGCTTGTTCAAATCATGTAGAAGCATAGATATATTAAATCACAAAATCTTTCTTGATCAATTAAGTGCCTAATTTGACAAAAGAGCATAATAGTAAGTACATAACAAAACCATATGAAATCATTCATATGAAAACATGAGCAATCCTCAAGACACTTTGAAGACTAGATTTTGCAACTAATGGAAAAGAACACAAACCCTAGCCATATAAAGTGTTACATTCCCACATTATATGAAAGACGTTTCTCACCTTACAAGTTGGTTTTTTAGGGTTGAGCTAAGGTTCATCCGAATTTTAAGATGCTATCAGAGTCTATTCAAAATATATTGGACCACCCAATCACTTCAATTGTTTACTCCTGAACGGACGTGATGGTGTGTGTGATGAGATATAAGAGGCATCTCTCACATAACAAACGGGTTTTGTATGGTTGGATTAGGTCCAACCCAAATTTTAAGATGATATCGGAACCTAAGATCCATTTGGCTACCTGTTATGAGACCACACGGGTCACACTCCAAATGTTCTATTATAGGTGTGAGGTGGTGTATGATGGGGACATGAGAGATTCCCTTTACGTTATAAGCTGGTTTTGTAGGGTTGAGTTAGACTCGACATAACTTCTAAGAGAAAGAGTGACAAACAAGAGGGTATCATGCAAGTTTAGAATCACATGTATGTTACTATGTCATGTTTTCACTTAAATTTTCCTCAAATATTTTGGTTGAGGGTGTTAAAATAATGAAAGTATTTGGACTTAAAAGGCTACCTAAATGGAAATAACTAGTGAAGTGAGTCTCACCGTATCCTCATCCAATAGTCCAGATGCAGGATCAAATAGTTGGGTAATGAATTCTTCATCTGTTTCCTTGTGTTCTTCAATGCTTATAGCTGCTACAATATTGAGAACCAAAACAATGCAAAAAATACACTTTATGACACCCATATACTGTTGAATTATTACCATTGTGCTTCATATGCTTCTTCTATATTGCCTTCATCATCCAAAAATCTATCATATTTCATTATAGCTATATATATCACTTTCATGAAGGCATGCACAAATTCACCAATTCCCACCAAGGATTAAGGAAGAAGAATCAAAATTCTGAAATCACATGCAAAGCAAAAACAAAAACAAAAAAACTAATAACTCTTACAATAATAAATTGCCAATGTATTACACATTCAATAATTAAAATTAATAATTGTTACAAATAATCATAAATTAAAACCAACCTGAAATTCCAAATGTGAATGCAAAGATTCACAAAAGTGGTATTTTGTGTATATATTTTTGGTATGTTACAAGGATCCACCAATCCAAGGAACGGAACATAAAACACACGTGATGTTGGATCAATGAAAAAAAGACAATGTGTGACAATGTTTTTTTTGACAAGAATGTGTGACAATGTTGTTGATTATGAGATAATGTTGGAAAATGTAGCAATGATGTTTTTTTTCTTTTTTTTAAGGTTGTAATGTAACAATGAGTTTCATATATATTATAGTGATGATGAAGTTGGTGGTGAATGTTTCATGATGATGATGATGGGAAAATTGTTTGGCGCGAGAACCCTTTCACGCACAGGGCCGTCCTATGAATTCTTCTGGATTTTTAGGACATTGGCACCTACTCAGAAACACAGATTTTTCCTTTTAAGCCTTTCTTTCTCTTTCTCTCATTTTCTTTTTGCTATTTTCTTTTTCCTGCAAATCTTTTTTTTTAATTATTTTTCTCAAAATTTTCTAATTTTACTTTAAAATTCATGAACCGTAGCATTGTAAAATTAGAGGTTCATTATTACTACTATTACCTCTTTTTTATTTTTTTTACTTGAAAGGTTCTTTTATTTATTATTATTATGACCTCTCTATCTTTGTCTATGTTACTCATAACACAAAAATAATGAAAACATATTCATTGAGATTCAAAAAACAAAACAAAAATCAGTCTAGCAATTGAATCAGGGAACAATAATTTGTATTTTAATGGAACTCTAGATTACTAATATTAATTTCTCTTAAAAGTCAGTTTTAATACTTTAGTTTTGTCGAAATTAATCAACATTTCATTGGGATTGTATCCTCTCCTTCCATTTCTCTCTGTTCTATTAAATTATTATACTTGTCTCTCTTACCTTCTTTTTTCTTTCTTTTTTTCCTATAGTTTCTTTTTGGGAATATGAAAGTATAGTTGAGTTTGGATTATGAAACCAGGTTTTATCATGGTTAGAGCAAACCTCATAGGTTAAAGAACGTTTATCATCAAAGAGGTTTTTGCATTGACAACAATAACTTTGTATGTCAGTCAACTCCTTACCAACTGAAAAAACCTTCATTGAATTTTTCAATCGTTTTTGTTTCTCTTACATTTGCATGAGAGATGATCCATTACATATTTAATCTTTATTTGTGAAATGGGTCATGTTAACTTGTGCCATTAGAGCACAAGTTAAGGAGCTTAAAATGAAAATTCAAAATAACTTTTAATTGAAAATACAACTTTTGAAATTTTTAATGCATTGAATGCACAATTTTCAAGATCTTTTTTTCTTCTACATTTAACTTTTTAACTTATGCCTCAAGGCCACAAGTTAGCATTTCCAATAGTAAGAATGGTAATTTAATAGAATATAGATTCTCTAAGTATTATTAGGGTCTACATATTATTAAGAATGATAATTACATTACACTTGCCCCTCATCATATTGTCATGTAAGTGTAGTTTAATAAGTAGCTATCAAAGATATGATATAGAGGTTATGGTACAAACCTCAAGTTTTTTAGTTTTTTACATTTAAAGTGTGTAAATGTAGCCGCATGCTACTTGACAAATATAAAAATATACTTATAAATTAAAAAAAATTGGGGTAGACAAAGCAACCACATGGTTCTTCAAGCCTAGAGATTTTTTTTTCTTGAAGGAAGCCTAGAGATTTTTTATATATAATAATAAATAAATAAATAAAAGATAAATGAAGAAACTATTGGTATATGACCCATCATCTAAAGTGTCGTTAATATTTGATGGTGTAGAAATTCTAACGTCCATCGAGTAGATTCCAAAGCCTCATTTTGCCAAAAAAAAAAATCTAGTCTCCTAAGATGCCTCATACTTCAAAATTAACAATGCTTATTAAGCTCATTGCCATAGATCAAAAGGTGACGGTCCTTACCACAAAAGATATAGTTTATATAGGGAGAAAAATATGCTCATATAGATTATGAATGTCCATCATGACAAAAGTCATCCATATTCCTTCCAAGACATACAATATTCTTCTCAATCAACTTTGCTTTGTGGAGAGGCACATCATGAAGAATCTTCAAGTTAATGGAATTTGGTGATAATATTTCACAAATGTAAAGCCACTAAACTATTGGAAACGACTATTAATTGTCACTATAAAAAGAAAAATCAGAAATAACAATTAGTGACAAAAAAAATAAATTCTTTAATAATAATTTTAGATTGAGTAACAAAATTAGAGATAAATTTTGTTTTAAAGAATCTCAAAAGATTATACGTGGAAGAAAATGCTTTGTAAATGGTGGTTTTTGGCTGAAAATCACAGTGTTGATTGATGCTTGATGGTATCTTCATGCACTCCAATAACGTGAGTGACAAATTTAGAATGAAGCATATTCTTGTTGGTGACGATGTGCGACTTCTATATTCTAAAGAAGTATTGAGTTTGGGCTAGCCTAAAAGTCCATCGTAAAACAAATTCATTTGGTGATTGCTCTATAAATCTCTCAGATTGTTCAACCTTTAAAATAAATAGATCAAAAATTACGCTCTGATTTAAAAAAAAAAAAAAGTTGATAACTTTTAATAGACTTTATGCAATCGTAAGTTAGAATCCAATACATTTTCACTAAATTTCAACCCCTCTTTCTTTTCCCGGTGTGTGTTTTGAGAAGATTGACAATTATTTGAGGCGACCTTGGCATAAATCATTCACAAAGTGCAACATCTATAGCAATATGAAATTTATGGTGGCATTGGCAACATTTTTTTCTTGGAATAGATTGTGCACTGTTTTTCCAAGCAAACCTGCTAATTCCTCTGATACCAACAATTTGATGATTTTGTTAAAAGTAATCACCATGGCAAAGTGCTTACTTATACCCATTTATCATGTGCAAGCAATATATCTAAAAGAGGTAAGCATCAATTGTCATGTCTTGCATGTGACAAACAGCTAAAAAAGCATCTTGAGTGATAGGTGCTAAATCTGTGAAAACAGTAATCCTTAACTAGAGTTTTACAGAACATTCATTGAATAGAACAAAGCCTGTCCCACTTATTTAGTCTAATCTAGTGATTGGCCACTGAAAACAATAATCCACTTATTTAGAGTTAAACAATATAAGTCGTTGATTCGAGATCGGACAGTTGAAATCTATAACTGTATCACAACAGAAAATCCAAATCCATTTCTAACAGAAAACTATAACATACTTTAATGTCATGACTAAAATATTATGATTCACCAAATCTAAGTAATCAGAATATAATTTAGCAGCAATTATAAAGGAATGACTAGAAATAGAATTGCATAAATGTTGTTTATTATAATACAAATAATTACAATTTAGTATTCCTAAAAAAATTCCTTCATTTTGTAGAGGATCAATTACTTGTCACAAGGCTTTAACTTTGATTAGAATCACTTTCCATTTTCTCAATATCTTGTTTTAACCATAAGTAATAGGCATGGCATGTTTTCTTTTCTCTTTAGAGAGAAGAAAAGTCAAGAAAAGAAAAATATTCCTTTATATCTTTACAGCCTTAAAAAATTCCAAAGGAATTTATTCTATATGTTTTATTATCAGAATAGCTTCTCTTTCACTATAAGAGAAAAGGCCTCAAAACTCTCTCTCTAGACCAAAAAAGCCTCACAGTTTTGTTGAGAAGAAATTAATGGCTAGTTCTAACAAGAAGGTTGAGGTGATTTTAGATGATCAAACTCCAAATAAATGGTGTGTTTCATTAGGAGATGAAACTTTCAAAAGATTCTTCACCATGACTAATCCAACAGTTCACAAGGTTTTTGGTGATGGTTCACTTTTTAGTCCAATGTTGTTTGGGAAATTCTTTGATCCTTCTGATGCATTTCCTCTATGGGAGTTTGAGTCAGATGTTTTGTTATCTCATCTAAGAAGTTCCAACCAAACCACTGTGGATTGGCATCACACAGATGAAGGCTATGTGTTAAAAGCTGAAATACCAGGTAACAAATATTACAATGCATTTATTTTTCATATTTTCTGATTTAATTTTCACTTAACCTAATAAAATAAGAGAAATAAAAGCTTTTTTTTTTTGAGGGAAGGAGAAATAAAAGTTGAAACCATTCATCTGTGTGATGTTAAATGTTAATCATCACACAATGAAGGCTATATGAAAATTGAAGATGTTTTCAGAAAGTAAACAAGCCCTTAACTTTTCATTTTCAATTTCTCACTTCACATACTCTATGTAAACTGAACTTGTGCTAAACAAAAATGAAAGGATGAAACTGCATCATCATTTTTAAATGCTGAAAAAAAAAAGAGTAAGTAAAATATATCTCAAAATTGGAGGAACTATTTATTAAATTTGCAGGCACAAAATTATTTGAAACAAGGGAGAAGCCATCAAATTTTCTTTACTAGCTGTTATTATTACATAGAAACAGGTACCTTCTTATATAGCGAATCTGTCAATAGAACCGTAGAAGTGCAAGAGGCAAAATTTAGCTAGTATGTTTGGATAAGGAAATTTTGAGGTAATGTAATTTCAGAGGATAATTCATATGTTTCAATATGGATTATTACTTTGTTTTGATAACAAATTTGGAGAATTTTCAAAATGAAGAGATTTTATGAGGTTTTGTGAACACAAAATTTAAGAATTTCCAATACTACCTAAAACCTAAGAATTTGAATTTCCTTACCATAGCTTGGTTCTTCCCCCTTAATAGCTAGTTTTTAAAGGAGTGTTCCCCATGTCGATGACTCAGAAATGGCGATACCTACGAAGGGGCTGACCAAAAAAGCTTGAGTAAAGCTTCGTAGAGTATCAGCCATCGGGATGTTTCCTCTCAGAGACGTTGCTAGGATGGGGACTTCAGTATTATGGAGTGTCAAAGTCCCACATCAAGTAGTATGGGATGTTAGGTGAAAGCAGCTTGGTTCTTCCCCGTTGATAACTGGCTTTTAAGGGAGGGTTCCCCAAGTTCTTAGATACTTATCACCTTCCGTATCATATAAAATGTGAATGTGAATCTCAAATTAGTCCTTATAGTTTTTATAAAATTTTGTAGATTAGTCTTTATAAATATTTAAAGGGTCATGCTAACAAAGATTAGTCCTTAACAAGTGCCCTTTCCATATTTAAAAACTTGCATACATGTCCCTATTTAATTTTTCAAATTTTACAGATATATAATTTTGCTTAGAATTCTCAATATCCTAGTATTTTCAATGGCCTTCATCCGAAGACACTCTTAGTGGAAATTTCTGAGACACCAGTTATTTTTCAAAACAGGAACTGGGAAAAACAACATTCAAGTCCACGTTGATAAAGGGAAGGTGGTGGAAATCAGTGGACAATGGAAGCAGCAAAGAGACTCAAAGACAAATGATTGGAGGTGTGGTCATTGGTGGGAAAATGGATATGTAAGAAGGCTTGAGATGCCAGAGGATGCAGATTGGAAGAATATACAAGCATTCATATATAATGATGCATTCTTAGAAATTAAAATGCCAAAGATCCAAAAGGGTTCTGATCATGCTCAAGGATAAGACGTGGCTTGAGATTCAGTTATGCAGAAAAAGATTAAAATTGAAAAGTGAGTTTGTAACCATCTATTAAAATTGATACTAAACACTTGAGAAAGTTATAACTCTCAAGTATCAATCTAATATCAGTAATTATGAGCATGCCTTGCGATGATGTAATATAAAGATGCAAGAAGAAGGTAATAAAAACAAAATTATTGTGTATAAAATTACCTAATGCTCAATTGCTTTTTTAAAAATAGAGTTGTTTATCAATTGTTATTTTCATTGACAGTGATTATCAAAGAACAAAGCAAAGGACTATTGTGAAATACACTTGTAATGAGGAGATAGATGAATTCGGATTACCTGCTGGGAAAAAAGAAGAAAAAAAAACATGTGTTTACATGTAGTAAACGATTTCAGTCATAAATATACCTTATAAAGGTATGCCGTGCAGCATGTGCATCTACGAATACAGAATCAAGAAATGCACTAATTGATCGTAGTACATTTTTCTGCACATCAATGTTGATGCGCTGCCACTTCCGTCTATTTGTCTTCTCATCAAAATGTCTGTCAAAATTTACAAACAAATAAATAAATACAGGAACAACCCACGGAAAAAGGATGTAATGCAAATAAAAATGCATGATTGAATAGAGAGGAAATACATAAAGAATGAATTAGGGGGGAGAGGAAGAGAGAAACCTGGTGCCAAGGTTTAAGGCATAGCAAAGATATATGCGAACTCATGCGCCAATCATTTTCTTTTTCTCTTGTCGAATTTGCCGTCAAATGAATCATAATAAAGTTGTAACTATATCCACTTTTCTTACGACCGACTGAGAGAGATAGTGGAAGTTGAGAATCAAGAAGAAATTGTATGTGTAGATGATAATGTATCCAACTCTTTAAAATCACAATAATTGTATTTTCCTACTGTACACATAGTAAAACAGTCTAATAAAATTTGAGTTAGAAAGGCTCGGATAGGATCATTGCAACCCCTTATTCCCAATAATCTGAGTCAAATAGTCACCATAAATCATTACAAGAACAATCTCCATTTTTGAAGTGATGAAACCTGAAGGAGTCTCTGACAACAATCATCACATATTCTCAAATTCTTAAAAACTCGTATCGTCGACTGTCCATTCAAATTAAGTATCCCAAATGCAACGGCAAGCTTCTCACTATGCTTACAAAGACTCTCAACTTTTTCCTCTTGATTGATATCTTGCAGAACATAATTAGTGTCAGGCTTATATCCAGCCGCTTTTATTTTCTCAACCAACTCATCCAAAAAGTTACAGATTTTAGCATTCTCCATATTACTTTTGTCTCCAGCAACAAAGGTGTGAACTCTATTTCCCACATGAAGCCAACTACATCCTGGAGATTTTGTAATTCCTCTCTCTTTCATCAACATTCTGATTTTTGAAGCTTCACTCCATAATTTGGCAGTAAGAAGAATGTTGAATAAACCAACATAGTTAACAGATCTGCTTGGCTCAATCTCAAATAGTCTCAAATAGTTTCTTAGCTGAAATTTTCGCCAACTCCACATTCTTATAAACCGTACAACCAGCAAGGAGTGATTTCCAAGCACCAGAAGTTGGTTCCATAGGCATTCTTTGTATAAACTCATATGGTTCATCGAGGCGACCAGCACGGCTATAGATATCGACCACACATGAATAATGTATAGCATTAGGTTCAACAAGATGATCTTTACTCATTGAATTGAATATCTGGACTCCTTCCTCTACCAGCCTTGAATGGCTACAGCTAGATAGAACACAAGTAAAAGTAACAGAATTGGGCTTGACCATTGATAGTAGCATCTTCTCGAAGAGAAAGAGTGCTTCTTTTCCATTCCCATGCATCGCATTTGCATTGATCATTGTGGTCCAAGAAACAACATCTTTTACAGCAATCATGTCGAAGACATTCCTTGAAAAACTCAAATCACCGCATTTGGCATACGTATATAATAGAGTGTTTGTGCATTTCAAGTCCCAAACTTTCCGATGCCTGAAGACATAGCAGTGTATCTCCTTGCACATTCTCAAGCTTTCTGAAAGATAACAATCTTGTAAGATACTACTAATTGTTAGTTCATTGGGTTTAAATCCCATATTTTGCATCTTCCAAAGCATCTCCATTGCCTCCTCTATTCGCCCGTTCTCAATGCATCCAGCAATAACAATGCTCCAGGTAACTTCATCTGTTTCGACTCCATCTCTACTTATCTGAGAAAAAAGGGAAAGACCCTTCTCGTATTCTTTGTTTGTGAAGTATGCTGTTAAAACTCCATTCCATGACACAACATTTCGATGAGGCATCAAATCAAATATTGCATGAGCTTCTCTTACACATAAACATTTTGCATACAAGTTCACAAGGGAATTGCAAACAAACACATCTTCCACCATCCCGTGTCTCACCGCAAATCCATGAATAGCTTTACCTGATTTCAAATCTTTCAAATCGGAGCTCGCAGGCAAGATGCTAGATACACTCACTGGATTCGGTTTCACCCCATTCCATCCCATTTCGCGAAAAACATTTAGACCCTTTTGAGGAAATCCACAATTGACATAGCACGAGGACAACGAGGTCCAAGAAACAATATCTCTAACAATCAAATCATCAAAAGCACGTCTTGCACCCTCAATACATTTACATTTACCATATGCATGAATCAATGCATTGCCAACGAAAACATTAGACATCACCCCACACCGAGTTGCATCATTGTGAAGTTCCTTGACTTTCAAGGCATCACGAGAAGCAGCACAAGCCTTGGCTACAGCCATAAACACAGGTATGTTGGGTTTGATCCCACGTGCCCGCAACAAAGTATAGATGTTAATGGCCTCATTTGGAAGACCATGAGGCCAAGGCGAGAAGGAAGTTTGATAGAGAGAGATGGAGACACCATTGCTGCTTTAGTGCAATGATGGAGATAGCTGATTCAAGGTGGATCTTTGAAGGTAGTAGTATTATAAAGTATAACACACCCTTAGCTTATTTTTAATGATAAATATTAGTAGTTAGTTATTTGATTAAGGATTAAATAAGTTTTTCATCCTTGTAAATATAGCGAATTATGATTATAGTTCCTAAAAAATAAAATAGAATGTTTTCATCCTCACAATATTTATTTTTTTGTTTTTGGCCTCTAATGAGTATAATTTTGACATTTTTTTGACATTTTTTAAACATAATATGAATATATAAAAGTTGAACATAATAAAAAGGTTGAACATAATAAACGACATAACATGGATACATCTTGTTCATAAGAGTATTATAATCTTGATATTCATATGAACATAAATTGGTCATTAAGGACCAAAAACAAAATAGAAAAATTTGTGAGGATGAAAACATTATATTTTATTTTTTAGGGACTAAAGTCAAAATTTGCTACATAAATATAGGGATGAAAAACTTATTTAACCCTTTGATTAATATTCTATGTTTTGAATCTAAACCTCAAACTCCTTGTCCCTTAGTTTAAACCACTAAGCTTAGTTAATTTCTAAATGTATGGCGTTGGTCCTATCATGGTAAGTAATGA
Source organism: Medicago lupulina (assembly GCA_958299785.1). NCBI lineage: Eukaryota > Viridiplantae > Streptophyta > Magnoliopsida > Fabales > Fabaceae > Medicago > Medicago lupulina. Next base: position 80,412,092 of record OY283139.1, read on the forward strand.
AAGATCTAAGTAGGTGATAAAATTTAACTTATTTAGAAAGTCAGTTTTGAAACATTTTTTTTATTTTTTTATTTTTTAAACTCAATATCATGTTGCGGGAGGGGCTAACTTATTCCAACGTGAGAAATGTTTTACACCAACTTGAAACCTTTAAAACGTAAAAGATTAATATGAAACTTTTAAAATATAAGGGACCAACTTAAAACCTAAAATAAACATAAGGGATCAAACAAGCAATTAAGTCTTAAATTTATTAAATAACTGATGTATCTAAACTATATTATAATCTGAATATATTAGTTATTCAATAAATTTAAAAAATGTTTTTTTTTGTTTGTAGTAGTGACCAATTAATTGAGCCATTGTGAACAGTCATATATAAAAAATCAATCTTTCAACCATTGCATGAAGCAGGATAAACAATAGATGCATAAATAAGGGTAGTTTTTCCTTGAATTTGGGCACATGGAATGTTTACTTTTTAACTGCTTTCATTATTACAAGTAACTTACGTGAAAAAGGAAGGAAACTTGTTAGTCTTGTAAGCAGCAGTATGAACCCTATTTATGTATCCTGTACAAGGTAAACATATTAAATGTGCGCTACAATTTGTTTATGAATGGCAATGCTAAACTATTTCACAAACCAAAAAGTAAGAGGGTAATCATGCAGTCATACTTCATCAACCAAAAGTTGCATTTGGATATTCAATATTTTTTGTGTGTGACTAAATTAGGATATATACTCAATATGTTCAATCCAATATATCTAGTCAGTTTTTCTTTAACTGCATATCTATCTAGTTAGTTATGAACACTTTTTATTTTGGTTGAATGAAATTGGAAATGAGCGTATCAAAGTAAAAGTTTGTATACAATATTATTCACATGGTCGTCTCAATCAATATTGAAGTTTAAAGCAAACTCTTTGAATGGACCTTAAAAACTTAATATTCTTTTAAAAATATTAAGTAAATTTTATTTTTCGGGCTTTTTGAGAAGCATAATTGTTTTCTTAATTTTTCAAATATTGCAGATTGATCCCTATAAAGTGCTTAATTAGTTAAGGGTCTTGTTAACGAGTGTCCCCAGGGCACTCTTTAAGCATTCTAAATTAAGTAATTATTTTTAAAAAATGTTAAACTTTTCAATTTCCAATGCACTGATTACAGTGGACACTAGTTAACATTTCTCATTAGTTAAAATTAATGTGACACCAGTGGTTTGTCAAAACAGTACACTGACAAACAATTCAAGTCCATGTTGATAAAGAGAAGGTAGTAGAAATCAGTGGACAATAGAAGCAGCTAAGAGACTAGACAAATGATTGGAGGTGTGGTCATTGGTGGGAAAATGGATATGTAATGTAAGAAGGCTCGAGATGCCAGAGGATGCAGATTGGAAATATATGCAAGCATTCATATATAAAGACATATTCTTAGAAATTAAAATGCAAAAGATCCAAAAGAGTTCTGATCATGCTCAAGGATAAGATGTGGCTTGACTCTTGAGATTCAATTATGCAGAAACATATTAAAATTGAAAAGTGAGTTTGTAACCATCTATGCAAATTGATACTAAACACTCAGGAAAGTTATAACTCTCAAGTATCAATCTACTATCAGTAATTATGAGCATGCCTTGTGATGATGTAATATAAAGATGCAAGAAGGTAATAAAAACAAAATCATTGTGTATAAAATTACCAAATGCGCAATTGTTTTTTAAAAATAGAGTGGTTTATCAATTGTTATTTTCATTGACAATGATTATCAAAGAACAAAGCATAGGACTACTGTGAACTACACTTGTAGTGAGGAGATATATGGATTCGGATAACCTACTGGAAAAAAAAAAAAAAAAGCATGTGTTTACATGTAGCAAACGATTTCGGTCATTAATATACCTTATAAAGGTATGCCGTGCAGCATGTGCATCTACGAATACAGAAACAAGAAATGCACATCAATGTTGATGCCCTGCCACTTCGGTCTATTTGGATTCGGATTACCTTCTCGTATTCTTTGTTTGTAAAATATGCTGTTAAGACTCCTCCATGACACAACATCTCAATAAGGAATCAAATCAAATATTGCTTGAGCTTCTCTGACACGTAGACACTTTGCATACAGGTTCACAAGGGCTTTGCAAACAAACAAATTTTCTACCATACCATGTCTCACTGCAAATCCATGGATTTCTTTACCTGATTTCAAATCTTGCAAATTTGAGCACGCAGGCAAAATGCTAGACACAGCCACTGGATCTGGTTTCACTCCATTCCATCCCATTTCACGAAAAACATTTAGACCCTTTCGAGGAAATCCACATCCGACATAGCACGCGGACAACGAGGTCCAAGAAACCACATCTCTGTTTGTGTAGTATGTCGTTAAAACTCCATTCGAAGACACAACTTCTTGATGAGGTATCAAATCAAACACCGCTTGAGCTTCGCTTACGCATAGACATTTTGCATACAGGTTCACAAGGGCATTGCAAACAAACAAATTTTCTACCATACCATGTCTCACTGCAAATCCATGGATTTCTTTACCAGATTTCAAATCTTTCAAATCGGAGCACGCAGGCAAGATGCTAGACACAGTCACTGGATCCGGTTTCACCCCATTCCATCCCATTTCACGAAAAACATTTAGACCCTTTTGAGGAAATCCACAATTGACATAGCACGAGGACAACGAGGTCCAAGAAACCACATCTCTGTTTGTGTAGTATGTCGTTAAAACTCCATTCGAAGACACAACTTCTTGATGAGGTATCAAATCAAACACCGCTTGAGCTTCGCTTACACATAGACATTTTGCATACAGGTTCACAAGGGCATTGCAAATAGACAAATTTTCTACCATACCATGTCTCACTGCAAATCCATGGATTTCTTTACCAGATTTCAAATCTTGCAAATTTGAGCACGCAGGCAAAATGCTAGACACAGTCACTGGATCCGGTTTCAACCCATTCCATACCATTTCACGAAAAACATTTAGACCCTTTTGAGGAAATCCACATTCAACATAGCACGAGGACAACGAGGTCCAAGAAACCACATTTCTGTTTGTGAAGTATGTCGTTAAAACTCCATTCAAAGACACAACTTCTTGATGAGGAATCAAATCAAACACCGCTTGAGCTTCGCTTACACATAGACATTTTGCATACAGGTTCACAAGGGCATTGCAAACAGACAAATCATCTACCATAGCATGTCTCATTGCAAATCCATGAATTGTTTTACCTAATTTCAAATCTTTCAGTTCTGAGCATGCAGGCAAGATGCTAGACAAAGTCACTGAATTCGGTTTCACCCCATTCCATCCCATTTCACGAATAACATTTAGACCCTTTTGAGGAAATCCACAATTGACATAGCACGAGGACAATGAGTTCCAAGTAACCACATTTCCATTCGAAGAAACAGCTTCTCGATGATGCATCAAATTAAATACAGCTTGAGCTTCTCTTACACGTAGACATTTTCCGTACAAGTTAACAAGGGCACTACAAACAAACAGATTTTCTACCATCCCGTGTCTCACCGCAAATCCATGAATTTCTTTACCTGATTTCAAATCTTTCAAATCCGAGCATGCAGGCAAGATGCTAGACACAGTCATTAGATTCGGTTTCACCCCATGCCATCCCATTTCGCGAAAAACATTTAGACCCTTTTGAGGAAATCCACAATTGACATAGCACGAGGACAACAAGGTCCAAGTCTCAACTTCACGACGAGGCATCAAATTAAATACAGCTTGAGCTTCTCTTACACATAGACATTTTCTGTACAAGCTCATAAGGGCACTACAAACAAACACACTTTCCACCATCCCGTGTCTCACCGCAAATCCATGAATAGCTTTACCTGATTTCAAATCTTTCAAATCGGAGCACGCAGGCAAGACGTTACACAAAGTCACTAAATCTGGTTTCACCCCATTCCATACCATTTCACGAAAAACATTTAGACCCTTTTGAGGAAATCCACAATCGACATAGCACGAGGACAACGAGGTCCAAGAAACCACATCTCTGTTTGTGAAGTATGTCGTTAAAACTCCATTTGAAGACACAACTTCTTGATGAGGCATCAAATCAAATATTGCTTGAGCTTCTCTGACACATAGACATTTTGCATACAGGTTCACAAGGGCATTGCAAACAAACAAATTTTCTACCATACCATGTCTCACTGCAAATCCATGGATTTCTTTACCAGATTTCAAATCTTTCAAATCGGAGCACGCAGGCAAGATGCTAGACACAGTCACTGGATCCGGTTTCACCCCATTCCATCCCATTTCACGAAAAACATTTAGACCCTTTTGAGGAAATCCACAATAGACATAGCACGAGGACAATGAGGTCCAAGACACAACTTCTTGATGAGGCATCAAATCAAACACCGCTTGAGCTTTGCTTACACATAGACATTTTGCATACAGGTTCACAAGGGCATTGCAAACAGACAAATTTTCTACCATACCATGTCTCACTGCAAATCCATGGATTTCTTTACCAGATTTCAAATCTTGCAAATTTGAACACACACCCATAATACTACCAACAGTAATCCGATCTGGTTTCACCCCATTCCACCCCATTTCTCGACAAACATTAAGAACTTGCTTTGGAAATCCACAATTCACATAACATGTGATCAACGAGTTCCAAGTAACCACATCTGTAACAACCAAATCATCAAAAACACGTCGTGCACCCTTAACGCATTTACATTTACCATAAGCATGAATCAATGCATTGCAAAGAAAAACATTAAACATCACCCCACACCGAGTTGCATCATTGTGAAGTTCCTTGACTTTCAAAGCATCACGAGAAGCAGCACAGGCCTTGGCTACAGCCATAAACACAGGTATGTTGGGTATGATCCCACGTGCCCGCAACGAAGTATAGATGTTAAAGGCCTCATTTGGAAGACCATGAGTGGTTAAAGATGAAATAAGAGTTGAAGAAGTAGTGGAGTCTGGTTGAGGAATATTATCAAACAGTTGGCGGGCACGCTTGAAATTTCGCACGTTCAAGGCTTCACTGATGAGTTTGAGACCAAGGTGAGAAGGGAGGCTGGTAGAGAGAGATGAAGACACCATTGCTTCACTGGAACGATGAAGATAGCTGATTCAAGGTGTATCTTTGAAGGGAATGATGAAGACACCATTCGCTATCTTCACTGGAATGATGAAGATAGCGAATCTAATTCCTTAGAATCTCCTACTAAATGCCATGGTGGATCGATATAGGCATTTCATACATTTTTTCTAGGAATAATTATTATTTTGTTCTCCGAATGTGCCTAGAGTACTCATAATAATCTCTGAAAGATATATACAATTTGTTAGTCAAGGATAAATAATTATTTTGTTCTCCTAATATCATAATCTCTCAAAGATATGCACGCTTTTTTGACACTAAAATAATTCTTCCATAGTTATAATAACTCTTTTCATATAAGGAATAAAATGACAACTGATAAAATAATATTAACAAAGTATTTTAATGTCAGAACTATTTGACTAACGAAGTGCACAATAGAGACTATTTTAAAATTTTGATACATTCGAGTATTATTATGATTACTTCTTACACAATGATAGACGAAAATGACTATTACACTAAGAAAATATAGGCATTTTAAGAAGATATAGATATTTAATTTATTGTTCATTTTAATTAAAATAATAAAAAAAATCTCTTCTATATTTTTTTAAAAATATAGGTTTAATTGTACTTTTGATCCATTTATTTTGTTAAAATTGTTATTTTGGTCCTTTATTTTTAGTGTTATGCTAACAACTCTAATGGCATGATTCTGAATGTTGATGGTAGTAGTCGTGGCAATCCCGATGTCTTTGCTTTTGGGGATTTGTTTAGGAATGAGAATGGTGCTTGGATCCATGGCTTTGCTAGAAATATAGGCTTTTCTAACATCCTCCATTGAGAGTTATTGGCAGTTTATCATGGGTTACGTATGACCTGGGAGTTTGGTATTCTAGAGTTGTGGTGTTATTCTGACTCAAAGACTGCAATGAAGTTGATATCTAAATCCGCCAATGCTTGGAATCACTATGCAACAAATATTTATAATATAAAGAAGCTCTTTTCTACGGACTGACACGTTCACACGCATCACACTCTTCGGGAGAGGAATGTCTGCGCCAACTATCTTACTAAGCTAGGAGCTGATAGCCATGAGACCTATCGTTCTATTGCAATTCATCCAGCTAAAATTAGCCTACTCCTGCTAGCTTATGCCAACATTGGGACAAAGGTAGTATTATATAGTATACAACACCTTAGTTTTTTTGATGACAAATATTATTTTTTTGAACAATCAAATTTTAATGACAAATATTAGTAGTTAGTTATTAGATTAATACTTACTTTTCGTTTAGGTTTTGAATATATAAACCTCAAACTTCTTGTCTCTTAGCTCAAACTAATAAGCTTAGTTAATTTTCAGAGTTGTTGGTCAATGGACCAACGGCTATGAATAGTACCCCACGTAGTTACGAAAAACGGTAACATTGTCGGACACAGTAACAACAACAGTAACTGATTCTGTACATAGTACATTCTATAAATACATAATCTTTCTCAATAATATCCACACCATTCTCATGAAATTTACTTATTTATTACTACTACTAAAATGGGTAAATATTTTCTAATCTGCATCACTCTATTTATAGTTATTTACCTCCTTCCCTAAAAAAAAAAAGTTATTTACCTCTTTGTTAACATTATCAATATTGAAGAAATAGGAGCAGATTATGTAAGTATTATTATAATTATCATTTTATCATTCTTAGTTAGTGCATGGATTGTTACCATTTGTCTCGATAGAGACATGGATCGGTTCAATGACTACTCTCTTGTACTACTTGCTACTAAATAAGATGATATTTTCATGTCTGGAGTTGAAGACAATTTGTCTATGTCAAAGTGGGATGCTATTATTGTTTTTCTGGTTCGTGCTGCAACGAAAATCTTTCAGGAGAACAGATGGAATTCAACTGGTTGTCAGGGAAGATGCCTCAAAGCTATGTCTAGTAAACTATATATTTAACCTTTGCAGTTAGACTAAAATAATGTCTACTATTGTAGGTGGATTAACATCATGTGTCACTGTAACTGCTACTTTTATCTCGTAATATTTATCTTATATCAACCAATATATATAATCAGTGTTTTCGTTGCCACCACATTATCGTACTTGTTTAGAAATATTTACGCCAATTTATTGCACACACAATCTTTACTAGTTGAATTCTAAACAACTACATTCTCTAGTCCTTTTTCTAATGGCAATGTTTTGTAAATTAAATATAATTATGATTTGTTTGAAGGTTTAGTCATGTTTATAGTTAATCTGCACGCCAATAAATATGAATATCATTTTTTCAAGGGAAATATGAATATCATTTATATACTGGTTAACATGTAAGATAATTTTCCTGAAAGAAAAAAAAAAACTTTTAAGATGATTTGAATGGGATGGGCAGAAATCTATGGATGAGAAACGGAAGAAAATTGGGCATGATCACAAAGCTTTGAAACATTTAAAGCCAGCTTGTGTACTTTGTCATAATAATTTTCTCATAACATAGAAACTGTAGCTTTTTTCTTTCTAAAAAATTCATTGAAATAAATGACATCATAAAAGCACTTTGGTATATAATTTTATCCAAGTGCATCATGGTATTAGGCCCACCCAATGTGAGATCAATTATGGTAAAGTCAGGTTTTCTTCACTTTGGATGGGAAAATAGAGTTAAATCTAATATAATGCATGCTTTTTTAATTTGAAATTCACATATGCATGCTGTTTTGATTAATTGCTGCATGGTACATATGTTCCTGATGCAAATATATATTTGTTTGTCCTATCAACCGTACATGACATCATGACATAATTGTTGCAGTGGACCAAGTGGTGGTGACATGTAATTAGATTTTCATTGTACCATAATATGCTTGTTTTGGTTTGTGTGTCTGAAGAGGTATATGCTGCTAACCATATTCTAACAACTGATTCACACTCAAAGGGGAAAACGCAACTGATGGAAACCAAACATTCAAACAATAAAATAAGAGTTGAAGCTAAATATATTGCATAGTTCTAACAACTGATTCTCTCGAAACACCTTTGCAGATGACACCAACTCACTGCACTGCTTTCCGAGTAAATTCTGCATATCACCATCAAACACGACGAACACAGCACTCCCATCACCGTCCCCAACAGGGATCTTCACCTTGTACCTAGCCATCAGGAAAAAAACGTAAAACGACTGAACCCAAATTGACCTTAATTAATAAGATAGACTTCGCCGCACCTCAAAACCATATGGAAGACATGCTTCACACACCCCTTGCAGTAATAGGCGCCGGAGTCAGGAGTAACAACTCGGTGGCACCTACACGCAGGATACCACCAGTCATCACCGTCGACTAAACCATCAACAATAGCACCCACAACATAAGTACCATCCCCGGATGAGTCATTCAATTCCGTCAAGCTCACTCTATGTCCAGCAACCAAAAAATCTTCCTCCAACGATGGTTTAATCCTTGAACCAATCACGGGCACCGGGGCTGATTGCTCAATGCCATGGACAGCAATCCTAATTAACAACCAAAGGGGTGAATTCAAGTAACCACAAAAAAGGGATGTAACCACAAAGGATTTAACGAACAATATAGCAATAATCATGTGAAAATAATACACATACCCCTCCTTAAACTTGACAGCCTCAACGACGTCCGGGTTGATAAAAATTCTAGTGGAATTCAAAACATTCTGGAGAGAAGCCTCGTCTACACATATCATCATAGAATTAACCAAGATCACGTAACAAACACCAAACTCCTGAATCAAACAAACACACACTCACACTCATACATCGGAACATCTTAACCTTAGCAAACTGAATCACAACTATAAGCATACCACTCGCAGCCTTTCCCATGAGTTTAAGCAAAGTATCAACATAGGAACCAGACAATGCACATTCAACCTTGCCACTGAATAACATAAATTAACATAAATACAAAACAAACGAACAACATAAGAAAGCACACAATTAAGATACGAATTTCATCCGACTTTTCCTAAAACACAATGAGATAAAACGCAACCTGTCATCAGTCAGCTCGATCACAATCATCTTGGTCACTTTGCCATCCCTAACGTACTCTCTCTCGTGGAAATCCCAGTCATAACACCAATTGTGTCTACACCAAATGCGGAAAACAACGTCAATACATAAACACAATAAAAAAAAAGAAGGACAAATTACAAAATAACATATACATTCCAAAACCAATCCTTACCAACTAAGTGGTCGTAATCAACGGAGTGACCACACACCTCAGCAATCTTGCTCAATCCCAATCCATATCTGGGGATCAGGGAACTCTCACTGGCCACGGCTTTCGTCTTCATCTGAAAAAGGAGCTTGTAAGGATGAAGGGTGGTGCGGTATGACCCAACGCTTGGGGCAACAGCGAAATAGGACATTTTGTATACATCTCATTCTGAGTTTCTGCTGAAAAACGTACGTGAGTTGCTTCCTCACACTTGCATGAATCTTGCATCCCTGAGAAACCAATGATTTAACAAACACGGTGTATGTAACACACTAACTGGACATATGCGACTATCTACAAATAAATGGGGTAAAAACAATAAACATAATGTTGAGGCATAACTATCCCTTTTTAAAAACCATATTTTTTTCACCTTCATTATCTGTCTCGTTTTCTGCAAGATACAGTAAAAAACATGCGAACTGAAATGAAATTTCGAGGATAAAAAAATACACGCACGAGAGGTATTTGTTAGCCTTGGAATTAAAAAACATACAAATGACAGTAACTTTGGGATGAAAAGCAACAGTAAAATGAAATGACGTATAAGAGGAGATAACAGAAGAAGGAAGACAAAGAGTCACTTTGGGAATTTTGTAACTTTAATTGATAAGGAGACATTTGCAAACTTAAAGCCAAATGTATACTACTCTACAAAATATAATGGCCTCATTTGGAAGACCATGAGGCCAAGGCGAGAAGGAAGTTTGATAGAGAGAGATGGAGACACCATTGCTTCGACTTCACTGGAATGATGAAGATAGCTGATTCAAGGTGGATCTTTGAAGGGAAATACGTTTTCAAAAACTTGTGTTATTTCAATTGAATTCAGTTAGTTAACATGAAATAAATGACCAATGCTTATATTAGATACATTATTTTAGATTTATTTAATTAATGATGGTCTTTATTATATACTACATACATTATTTAATAAATAAATCTAAAATGTTATTAGTTTCTTACTTATACTATGATCGACGATAAGGATGGAGCCAGAAATTTAGCTTAAGGGGAACCTAATTTAATAGTATAACTTTGTAAAGAAAAAACAAAATTTTATATGCATAATATATTCAAGAAAGTTAAGAATGCATGAGATATATCAAAAAATTATAACAGGTTTCAAGGATATAAAAAAAGATGAGTTTTTTTAGGCTCGCTATAGTATGGCGAGACTAAAAAAGATTTTTGAATAGTGAAGAAAGAAAAAATGAAACAACAAATGCAAATGTAAGAGGATAAATTCCAGATAAAATTTAGGGCACTGAATTGAATCGTTGATATGAGAGTGCGTGAATAACACCGTATGCAATAAGTAAAAAAAATCACGAAATTGCAACAAGGAGTAATAAATTGATATATGTGTTAAGGATTAATGTTCTTTTGTAAATTGCAAACAAAATTTTATTTTATTTTTCATAGTTATGTGTTGTGAATTCGATGAAAAATCACACCAATAAAATACTTGATGTGTGGAGTAAGTTAATCAGGCAACCAATATCAAAGTGGATAGCAATTAAACACAAGCAAAAGTAGAAAACAATGTAACACCCCGTTTTCCCAACCTAAATTTTTTTTAAAAACATTTATCAGAGTACACATCAAACAACGGGATATCACATATAACATAATCCGAAAATAGTTAAATAATAATTTAACCAGATAACTTCAAAACATTGCAGCGGAAATTATTTCATAAACCGTAAAACGTTTTGGCACGCAGGCCCCAATCAAAATCTCAAAGAATTAGTTTCGTTATGGCAAAATAACGTAAAGGTTCACGTAAAAGAATGAAGCATGCATAGCAGATAACCCCATCCCGTTACGTATCAGAGCGACCTAGACGACACAGTGAGGCAAGGCCACTCACGGAAAGCAACAGCACACTAAGCACGATCACCTGCACTTGCCCACAAGGCGGCAATTCCAACAGAAGGGGTGAGATTTCATAACAAAATAATATCAATCAATATAATTCAAATCATAATTAACATCATAACATTCTTAAACAACTTCACTTAAATGATAAACAGTTATCACGTAATCACATATTCAATCATCATCAATAACATAGCATCTTAGACATGACAATGCGACAATGCTCTTAGACTCCTTATATGCATGTGGTACCAAACTTCATCATAAGTATTAATATACTTTAAAACGTGCGGAGGACAAAGCTCCTATTAATCGTGCGGAGGACAAAGCTCCTATCATGGTGAGGACTAAGCTCAATGAATGCTAATGCATGGACTCTAATCAACAAAACACCTTAATCATCTTATCATTATGCATCCAAGAATTTGGAGCTAAACAACATCTTATTCATCATATGTATAGACATCATGCACTAAGTTTAAGAACAACAGCAGCATAATCACATCTCAAATCAGAATGATATTATTATACCAATTACAAACAATGGGATCATAAACTTTATTCATAACTTACATAATGCGTAATACTTAAACTAATGCTCAATTAACATTGTCCTATCTCAAACGGCTCTACAGATTGCTCTCAATATTACCATTGGGTCTCTCTAACACTTAGGAATCCTCTCTCAAAGTCTTGTGCGGAACAGATTGCATTAACATAGAAAACGTGACATTCTGTCACAACACATCTCGCCATGGCGAGCTCAATTGCTGGCCTGGCGAGAGATTACAGGTCTCTCTCGCCATGGCAGAGGGATTTCTTGCCTGGCGAAACGTTACAGGTGCGTCGCCATGGCGAGCTAAATCTCGCCTGGCGGAATGTTTCAGGTCCTTCGCCATGGCGAGCTAAATCTCGCCTGGCGGGCGATGAAGGTATGTTCGCCATGGCGAGCTACGACTCCGCCTGGCGAAACGACGTCAGAACAGACTACGGGATTACGAACTTTTCCACCCCAAATCCTATTTTTCGTCATGTTAAGCCTCAAATACGACTGAAATAACAGCATCAAACATATTCTAGGTTCTGTAATCCATTCCTACATCAAATAAACCAATTCCTACCGTTCAATTCATCAATTCTAGGGATTTGACCTAGTTTTCACTTTTCCAATTCAATCCTAATTCTTGCTAACTAATCATCAGAATTACGTTAATTAACATTACTGAGTTATTAGTCTCACCCTTACCTGGTTTGAAGAAAATCGCAGCATTCTCTCCTTCTCTTCTCCTTCACGTGCGTGTTCCCTTTTTTTCCAAAAGTCTGATACGCGATACTGACTTTTTAAACCTAACTTCCTTATTTATACTCCCAACAAATCTTATCTTATTTACTCTTTCTCCCACATAACTCTCTAAAATCCAAAACTAACCCACAACTAAATATTTTATTTTATTTTCAAATCTTATTTTATTTAACAATAAAATAAGTCTCTTAATCTTATCAAATCCACAAAAACTCATAACTTATCACAACATCAACTAAATCATCCAAAATCATCCAAACGTACCAAAATCACACATATATTATATAAATATAATGTAATCACCTAAACTCAATTTAAATAAATAATAAAACGAAAGTGGGCGTTACAACTCTCCCCCACTTAAAAGATTTTGGTCCTCGAAAATTACCTCAAGCGAACAACTCTGGATAAGACTCCAGCATCTTACTCTCAAGCTCCCACGTCAAGCTTTCACCAGTCGCTCCCGACCAAACGACTCTAACGAGAGGTATATCCTTGCCTCTCAACGTTTTCACTTTCCGATCATCAATCCTTACAGGTAAAGTCTCCACCTTAAGGTTGTCTCTAACTTGCACATCATCACTCTGGATCACATGAGATGGATCCGGAACATACTTCCGAAGCTGCGACACGTGGAAAACATCATGCAAATTCGATAGATGCGGTGGTAGTCTAACTCGGTACGCCACTGTTCCAACCTTTTCCGATATCTGATACGGACCAATAAATCTCGGAGTTAACTTCTTTGACTTCAGAGCACGTCCAACACCAGTCACAGGGGTGACTCTCAAAAACATGTGGTCTCCTTCCTGAAACTCAAGATCTTTCCTTCGCTTATCATGGTAACTCTTTTGTCGACTCTGCGACGCTTTCATCTTCTCTTGAATCATCTTAACTTTCTCAGTAGTTTGCTGAACAATTTCCGGTCCTAACACCACTCTTTCACCTGACTCAAACCAACACAACGGAGTTCTGCACCTTCGACCATACAAAGCCTCAAAAGGTGCCATTCCAATACTAGAATGATAACTATTATTGTATGTGAACTCGATTAACGGAAGATGACTATCCCAAGTTCCTCCTTGCTCAAGAACACAAATCCTCTAGCGACTGAATTGTCCTCTCCGACTGACCATCTGTCTACGGGTGATACGTTGAACTCAACCTCAACTTAGAACCCAAGGCCTCTTGCAAACTTTTCCAAAATCTAGAAGTAAATCTTGGATCTCTATCGGATACAATGCTCGAAGGAACACCATGCAACCTCACAATCTCCTTGATATAAATCTCTGCCAACTGGGCAACAGGAAAACCAATATTAATCGGTAAATGAGCCGAATTCGTCAATCTATCAACAATAACCCAAATTGCGTCGTTCCCTCTAGGAGTATTCGGCAAACTCGTCACAAAATCCATGGATATACTATCCCATTTCCACTCTGGCACATCTAAAGATACCATCATGCCAGCCGGTTTCTGATGCTCAATCTTCGACTTCTGACAAACTAAACAACAATACACAAACTGTGCCACATCTCGCTTCAATCCCGACCACCAAAACAACTTCTTCAAATCATGATACATCTTCGTAGCTCCCGGATGAATACTCAAGCTACTTCTGTGACTCTCCTCAAGAATCATCTTTTTAATTTCTTCATTGTCGGGAATGCAAATCCTACCTCGGAATCTCAACACTCCTTGATCATCGACTTGAAAATCACTATCTTCAGTCTGATTACTAGCAACTAATAAGTCCACAAACTTGACATCTTCTTTCTGCGCCTCTTTGATACTCATCAAGAAGTCACTATCAATCTTCAGCATCCCCAGCTTTACACTCTGAGGTGTCCTCTCACAGACTAAACTCAAGTCTCTAAACTGTTCCAGTAATTCGAACTCTTTAACCATCAAAGCGGACATATGCAAGGTCTTCCTACTCAAGGCATCTGCTACCACATTAGCTTTACCCGGATGATAATTAAACCCAAAGTCATAATCCTTCAACAATTCAAGCCATCTTCTCTGCCTCATATTCAATTCCTTCTGGTCGAACAGATACTTTAAGCTCTTGTGATCACTGAATACTTCAAACCTCGCACCATACAAGTAATGTCTCCACATTTTCAATACAAAGACCACAGCTGCTAATTCTAAATCATGTGTCGGGTAATTCTTCTCATGAATTCTCAACTGTCTTGAAGCATAAGCTACCACCTTACCTTCTTGCATAAGCACACCTCCTAAACCCAACTTGGACGCATCACAATACACTACAAATGGCTCATCAGACTTCGGCAAAATCAAAACTGGAGCAGTCGTCAAACGCTTCTTCAACTCGTTGAAACTGTTCTCACAATGAACATCCCACACAAAAGCTTTACCTTTACAAGTCAACTGTGTTAGCGGAAGAGCTAACTTGGAAAATCCTTCAATAAACCTTCTATAGTAACCAGCTAAACCCAAAAAGCTCCTAATCTCGGTAACCGACTTCGGGGTCTCCTATTGCGATACGGCTTCAATTTTAGACGGATCCACTGCAATACCATCACCAGAAATAACATGGCCCAGAAAACTTACTTCCTTCAACCAGAACTCACATTTAGACAATTTGGCATAAAGTTTCTTCTCCTTTAACACTTGCAAGACAATCTTCAAATGATCAGCATGCTCTTCCTCAGTCTTGGAGTAAATCAGAATATCATCAATAAACACAACTACAAACCGATCCAAAAATGCATGGAAGATGCGATTCATATACTCCATAAACACTCCAGGTGCATTAGTAACTCCAAAAGGCATAACCTTGTACTCATAGTGACCATAACGCGTTCTGAAAGTCGTCTTCTGCATATCTTCATCTTTTACTTTAATCTGGTGATAACCTGACCTCAAATCAATCTTGCTGAAAACGCGTGCACCCACTAACTGATCCATCAAATCATCAATCCTCGGAAGTGGATACCTATTCTTGATAGTTACCTTGTTCAACTGTCGATAATCAATACATAGCCTCATACTACCATCTTTCTTCTTTACTAGCAAAACTGGCGCTCCCCAAGGTGAAACACTTGGTCTAACAAATTTCTTCTCGAGCAAATCTTCTAACTGTTTCTTCAGCTCAGCTAATTCGGAAGCAGACATGCGATAAGGTGCCATCGACACCGGCTTCGTTCCAGGAACAAGATCAATAGAAAACTCGACTTCCCTCTCTGGAGGCACATCAGGAATTTCATCTGGGAAAACTTCAGGAAAGTCGCATACCACTTGTAGTTTATCGATCACCGCTTGATTCTCCAAAGATAAAGAAGCCATCAACGAAAACATCAACATACCATCACGTTCTAGTTGCTTCAGCTGCTTAGTAGATAAGAACTCTGCTCCACTTTCCTCTTCAGCGGAAGAGAAACGTACCGTCTTGCTAAAACAATTGATAAGAACGTGGTTGTACTCTAACCAATTCATCCCCAAGATTACATCCATACCGCTTAAAGGTAGACAAACTAAATCCATCTCAAAATCGCGACCAAACATAGACAAAGGACAATTCAAACATACGAGAGAAGTAGTCACCGAACCCTTAGCTGGAGTTTCGACAACCATCTCTCCATTCATATCAGACACATCAAAACCCAAAGCAGAAACACAGTCCAAAGCAATAAAACAATGCGTAGCACCAGTATCAATAATAGCAACTAAAGGAGTATTATTAATATAGCAAGTACCTCTGATCAAGCGATCCTCGTTCTCTGTCTGAGTACCAGTCAGGGCAAAAACTCGACCCGTAGTAGGCGCCCTCTTCGGCTGCTTGCACCGGGAACCAATATGACCCTCTTCATTGCAATTGAAGCACACAATATCATTACGCTTGCAATCAGCTACAATATGACCCTTCTTGCCACACCGGACACATTTCTTAATCTCTTCAGGGCAAACATTGCTCTTGTGGCCTTTCACACCATAGTTGAAACACACAATCTCTGTAGGAGTACCCTTCCTTGCAGGCTGCCTATCAACAGCCATCCTCTGTTTCCCTTTATCAGCAAGAGCACTGTACGGTTTAGGACGACTATGCTGGCCCTTATCTTTCCTATCATTCACTACCTTGTAGTGAGCCTTGGTATCCTCCTCATAAATTCTGCAGCTATTAATCAAATCCGGAAAAACTCGAATTTGTTGATACCCAATCGCCCTCTTAATGTCGGGCCTCAAACCGTTCTCGAACTTGATACACTTCGAAAACTCAGCAGTCTCGGTAGCATAGTGCGGGTAGAACTTTGCCAACTCCACAAACTTGGCAGCATACTCAGTCACTGACATATTTCCTTGCTTCGGCTCAAGGAACTCGATCTCTTTCTTCCCGCGAACATCCTCCGGAAAGTATCTCCTCAGGAACTCTCTCCTGAACACTCTCCTGAACACAGCCCAAGTCACAACAGCTCCATCTTGCTCAAGGCTAGGTAACACGCTAACCCACCAATCATCGGCTTCCTCGGACAGCTGATGTGTACTAAAGCGCACTTGCTGAACTTCGGTGCACTGCATCACCCGGAAAATCCTCTCGATCTCCTTAAGCCACGTCTGGGCTCCATCGGGGTTATACCTCCCTTTGAAAGTTGGAGGGTGATTCCTCATGAAAGTCTCCAACATCCTAGACTTAGCATTCACGCCAGCATTCGCGTTAGGTTGTTGTCCCACAGCTTGAGCAACAGCTTGTAGAGCAGCAGCTAACGCAGTATCGTTCCTTCCAGCCATTCAGATATTTCTACAACAGGCAGTAACAACAACATAAGATTAGTAATACAAATATTACTAAGACTCAATAAGACTCGCTAATTGGCCGGACAGACCGACTTGCTCTGATACCAATTGTAACACCCCGTTTTCCCAACCTAAAAATTTCTTAAAAACATTTATCAGAGTACACATCAAACAACGGGATATCACATATAACATAATCCGAAAATGTTAAATAATAATTTAACCAGATAACTTCAAAACATTGCAGCGGAAATTATTTCATAAACCGTAAAACGTTTTGGCACGCAGGCCCCAATCAAAATCTCAAAGAATTAGTTTCGTTATGGCAAAATAACGTAAAGGTTCACGTAAAAGAATGAAGCATGCATAGCAGATAACCCCATCCCGTCACGTATCAGAGCGACCTAGACGACACAGTGAGGCAAGGCCACTCACGGAAAGCAGCAACACACTAAGCACGATCACCTGCACTTGCCCACAAGGCGGCAATTCCAACAGAAGGGGTGAGATTTCATAACAAAATAATATCAATCAATATAATTCAAATCATAATTAACATCATAACATTCTTAAACAACTTCACTTAAATGATAAACAGTTATCACGTAATCACATATTCAATCATCATCAATAACATAGCATCTTAGACATGACAATGCGACAATGCTCTTAGACTCCTTATATGCATGTGGTACCAAACTTCATCATAAGTATTAATATACTTTAAAACGTGCGGAGGACAAAGCTCCTATTAATCGTGCGGAGGACAAAGCTCCTATTAATCGTGCGGAGGACAAAGCTCCTATCATGGTGAGGACTAAGCTCAATGAATGCTAATGCATGGACTCTAATCAACAAAACACCTTAATCATCTTATCATTATGCATCCAAGAATTTGGAGCTAAACAACATCTTATTCATCATATGTATAGACATCATGCACTAAGTTTAAGAACAACAGCAGCATAATCACATCTCAAATCAGAATGATATTATTATACCAATTACAAACAATGGGATCATAAACTTTATTCATAACTTACATAATGCATAATACTTAAACTAATGCTCAATTAACATTGTCCTATCTCAAACGGCTCTACAGATTGCTCTCAATATTACCATTGGGTCTCTCTAACACTTAGGAATCCTCTCTCAAAGTCTTGTGCGGAACAGATTGCATTAACATAGAAAACGTGACATTCTGTCACAGCACATCTCGCCATGGCGAGCTCAATTGCTGGCCTGGCGAGAGATTACAGGTCTCTCTCGCCATGGCAGAGGGATTTCTTGCCTGGCGAAACGTTACAGGTGCGTCGCCATGGCGAGCTAAATCTCGCCTGGCGAAATGTTTCAGGTCCTTCGCCATGGCGAGCTAAATCTCGCCTGGCGGGCGATGAAGGTATGTTCGCCATGGCGAGCTACGACTCTGCCTGGCGAAACGACGTCAGAACAGACTACGGGATTACGAACTTTTCCACCCCAAATCCTATTTTTCGTCATGTTAAGCCTCAAATACGACTGAAATAACAGCATCAAACATATTCTAGGTTCTGTAATCCATTCCTACATCAAATAAACCAATTCCTACCGTTCAATTCATCAATTCTAGGGATTTGACCTAGTTTTCACTTTTCCAATTCAATCCTAATTCTTGCTAACTAATCATCAGAATTACGTTAATTAACATTACTGAGTTATTAGTCTCACCCTTACCTGGTTTGAAGAAAATCGCAGCACTCTCTCCTTCTCTTCTCCTTCACGTGCGTGTTCCCTTTTTTTCCAAAAGTCTGATACGTGATACTGACTTTCTAAACCTAACTTCCTTATTTATACTCCCTGTTGATATAAAATCTAAATCCCTTATTTTAAGTTTTAAAGATAACAAACTAATTAAATTAAACTTTATTAATTCTGATTTTATTTGTTAAATAACTTGTGCTCTTGAGTGTTTCTTTTTAAGCTAAAAGGCATTATATGATTATCAAGAAAAGCACCAAATTATGATGAAGAGATTGATCTCAAGCATTGGTCTCAAGTATGGACTTTAGTACAAAACAAGCCAAGAACGCACAGGAATATGAAAGGCACTAAGAATGTCACATTTAAGGAAGCAATAAATATTTGAATTATAAGCCATGTCATGACAAGGAAATATTATTTGAAGCTTACTACAAATGTGCATATGAACAAAAAGAACATATTTAATATCATATGCAAAAAGGTTGGCATGAGAAGAACCAATATATTTTCAACAACACATCAAGGATGTAAGACAAATACAAAACTATTATCCCTTGGACATTCTCTTTTTGGTCACCTCACAACATGACAAGAAAAGCTACCTAGTACAAGAAAAGCCTTTTCTTTGGGCTCAAGACTTATGTTACAGCAAGAAGTGAAAAAGAAATGAGCTGTACAAAGCTCATGTCTCACGTAGCAAGCAACAAACTACAAAGGAAAGCTTCAGCAGATTTAGAGATCGATCTCAACTTTCAGAACTCAGTTTCATCTCAACGGCTCTATTTATTCTTGCGCAGCAAGCATGAAGAAAGTTATCAAGAGTTTCTCTCCTATAAATAGAAGACTTCAGCCAAGAGAAAAGACAACTTTTTGAGCAAAAGAATACTAGCATATATTCATCAAGAATCTCTTTATTTGAATCAATCAAGAACCATATATTTGCTTTTGAGCAAGCTGCTCTTTTAAGTGTATTAAGTCTTTCAAGAAGATTAATACTTTTCAAATTCATTCCACTTGTAAAAGAAATTGAAGTTGTGCAGAAAGCACAAAGATTGTAAAATCTTGTCCGTAACGGCAAGTATCTCAACCAAGTGAAGGTTGAAAGAAGTTGGTGTAAAGATCAGAAAGATCTCAAAGAAAGAAGGAGTTGAGCTTAAGTTATAACTCAACTACCTAGTGAAAAATCTCACAAGTATTGTGGGGACTGGAATAACCCACTTTGGGTGAACCAGGATAACTCTTGTTGTGTGATCTTTCTTCCTTATCTTTTTACATTCATATCATTCTCACACACAATCACTATTTAAATTTTCAATCATTTCACTAACACATTTGTTTGAGAAAATTTTAATAGGTAATTTTTAAAACGCCACAATTCAAACCCCCCTTTCTTGTGACATTGTTTTTCTTCACTCCCAACAAATCTTATCTTATTTACTCTTTCTCCCACATAACTCTCTAAAATCCAAAACTAACCCACAACTAAATATTTTATTTTATTTTCAAATCTTATTTTATTTAACAATAAAATAAGTCTCTTAATCTTATCAAATCCACAAAAACTCATAACTTATCACAACATCAACTAAATCATCCAAAATCATCAAAACATACCAAAATCACACATATATTATATAAATATAATGTAATCACCTAAACTCAATTTAAATAAATAATAAAACGAAAGTGGGCGTTACAAACAACAAGAGAGAAGAAGAAGAAGAAGAAGAAGAAGAAGAAGAAGAGAGAACACAAAAGAATTTGTTGACACAGTTCGGTCCAAATTGACCTAGTCTGGGGAGAGAGCAGCCCTCCGCTCCACTATAATGATGAGTAACTTTACAAAAGAGATATCAATGGGTTACAAGAATAAGTCTCCCGCCTAATTCTACCCAAAGTCCAAACCCCTTCCCGTAACCAAGAGACTCAATCCTAATAGTGTTTCCCAAGGTGAATCAACTCTCAAACCCTAGTGTTTGATGCCAAGAGACAAACTCTATACAAACCCTAGTTTTGTTGTTCCCTTGTTTCAGCCCCCTCTATCTCAAGGTTTACACTGATACAATGTCTATATTTATAGTACAAGCATCCCTCATAAATTGGAACCAAATCAAACCCATAAAAATGCGTTTTATTTTTATTCTTTTGCGCGAAATCGTGCTCCGATTTTGCCAGATCGTGCTCCGATTTTTTACGAATGGGAAGTGCCAATTCTGTTCCAAAAATTGTACTCCTATTTTGACAGCTTCAGCAAACTTCAATTTCTCCAATTTTGAGTCACTCTCACAACCTTATGCATTCTAAAAAAAAATAGCATATTAATATATAAAAAAAAATAATAAAGATCGGGGGACCGTGGCCACTGTTGTCTTCCCTTCTAGCTCCATCCTTGAGTCTAGAGGTTGTATACAATTTCCTTAGTTTTTTTAATGACAAATATTAGTAGTTAGTTATTAGATTAATATTTACTTCTTTGTCTAGGTTTTGAATGTAAATCTCAAACTTCTTGTCTCTTAGCTCAAACCAATTAGCAAAGTTAATTTCCAAATGTAGGGTGTTGGCCCTATCATAGTAAGTAATGAAAGATCTAAATAGATGCCTTCTAAAAATACATGTAGACGAGCAACATCATAGAGATGTTACATAGTTTCTTGTAAATACATAATAATGTGGTCACTAATATAAGGAAAACTCATTTTTAAATTCATTAAACAACTAATGTATCTAATCTATATTATAGACTAAATACATTAGTTATTCAATAAAGGCTTAATTGCACTTTTGGACCCCTATCTTTCCAAAAGTTGCGGTTATGGACCCCTAACTAATTTAAATACAAAACAGCCCCTTATGTTTTGATTCTTTAGCAGTTTTGGACCCCCAAGACACAAAAAAATAAAAAAATTGACACGTGGCACCTCACTTAGGGTGCCACATCAGCGTTGACCGAGTCAACAATGGACTGGGGGTCCAAAACTGCCAAAGAATCAAAACATAGGGGGCTGTTTTGTATTTAAATTAGTTAGGGGTCCATAACCGCAACTTTTGGAAAGATAGGGGTCCAAAAGTGCAATTAAGCCTTCAATAAATTAAAAAAAATGGTTTTTTTTATAATAGCGACCGAGAGGTGTAGCCATTGTGAACAACTACATGAAAACATCAATCTTTCGACCATTGCAAGAAGTTGGGTAAACAATAGATGCATAAATAAGGATAGTTTTTCCTTGAATTTGGGCACATGGAATGTTTTACTTTTTCACTGAATTCATTATTACTAGTAGCTTGTCGACTTGGGAACCTCTATTGGAGCATGTGATGAAAAGGTTGAATTCTTGGGGGAACAAGTTCTTGAGTTTTGGCGGTAGAATTGTTCTCCTTAATTCGGTGATTAACGCTATTCCTATATTTTACCTTTCCTTTTTGCGGATGTCGGTTAAGGTATGGAGAAGGTTGGTGAGAATCCATAGGGAATTCCTTTGGGGAGGTGTGGAGGGAGGGAAGAAAATTAGCTGGAGGCGGTGGACAAAGGTGTTCCAACCAAAGCATTTGGGTGACCTTGGCATTAGAGACATAAGGTTGGTTAACTTAAGTCTTTTGGCGAAATGGAGATGGCGTATTATTCAAGGAGGGGAGACACTTTGGAAGGACGTGTTGAGAGAGAAATATGGCACTAGGATATTTGATATTTGCGAAGGGAATGGAGGCGGTTGCCCTTCCTATACCTCTAGATGGTGGAAATATATTGTCATTATTGAAGACGTAGGTGATCATAATTGGTTTAACGGGGAGGTTAGGAGAAGAGTGAAGGGTGGCTCTGTTTACACCGATTTTTGGTAATTTAAACTTCATTATCCATCAATGATGATAAATGTATTTTTAAAGGGGATCGTTCAAGTCTCGCGGCTTATGACATCACTTTATGCATTCTTTAAGAACACTAATGTCAGAATTGCATCCAACATCTTTTAATAACAAGTTGTCTCACGACAACATGATAGAAAAATGCTCAAGTGAGGATGTTAAAAAGAAGAAGAAAGGGAATAAAGATGAAAAGAAATGCAAAGAGAAAAGAAAGAAGAAAATAAAGAAAGAACAATAACATTAAATTGCATGAATGTAAAGGGTGGTTGGAATCTTTCAATCCATACACTTGTGAACCCATATGCTCCGTGGCGGGGGTGTTAGAGTTTAAGAAATCAAGAAACCAACAACCTATTGTTATTATTACAAACTGATATATATAGACCTTGTAGAGAAAACTACCACTAAATACTACGGTCTATATTAAAAATAGAAATAACTTCCTATAACTTCCTAAGACACTAGAAAATAACTTCCTATAACTTCCTAAGACACTAGAAAATAACTTCCATGCACTAAGACATTAGGAAATAATCTTCAATGCACTTCAGCTTTGTTTCCCGCCATGCGCTCCAATTGCAACTTCGAATTATTTCTCCTTGTCTTTGGTCGAAATTACGGTGTGTCGAAGTCTGTCTGTTATTGGTCGAAATCCCTTTGCACTTTGCAGCATGTCGAAATAACCTATCTGCCTTGTCGAAAACATAATTATGAGTTCGACCAAATATTTCATTTTTGGTGTTAACAGAGGCCCCCCAGAATGTTGTTTCTCGAAAGACATGAGAGGAATAACATTCTGAAACATAATACCATAAATGAGCATTATATTTGTATGGTCTTCTTCGACCACTTCATAAGAAGTTATTTTTCATCTCTTCAAGCCAAATTCGAATTTAGTAATTCATCGAACAAATCCAAAATGGATTTATCATGTTAATCGATCTCAAAAATATTTATTAGCTTTAATGAACTTTTTGATGATAAATTGAAATTAGTAGGTGGATTTCACTTTTGGATATGGAAGCACTTGAATCCTTTTTCAATAATTGACGGTCCTTGAGCACATTCCAACTTTGAATTCCGGTAAGATTTCCCATTTTTGACTTGCACTGCTGTAGTGAAAATCTAGACCACTAAATAAATAAAATATGAAGAATAAACACCATTGTACATGACCTTGAAAGAGAACAAATTAACTATGTTCATGGTATTGTTCCTTTAGACATGGTACATATTTTCAAACCCAGACTCTTGGCTTTTCAATTTAAATCATTTAGCCAAGTTTAAAAACCAATTATTCTTCATTTCATTATGGCTTTAAAATATCAATCTTTGTAAAACTTTCAAGCCATTTAATATGATCATGGTTTCAAAAACCATTTTAATCTACGGTTTCAAAAACCGTTTTTTATGGTTATAATCTGACATATTTATCCAGAAATTTTCTAGAACACTGTTAATCATAAAGAGTAAATCACCATTTTTAAACATGGCTTAAACAAACCATTTTTTATGCATCTAAAGTGTTGGGTAGCGCAAAACTTGAAATGTCCCACTGGCGTGCCAATTTGTTTACACCGATTTTTGGAAATGTAAACTTCATTATCCATCAATGGTGATAAATGTATTTTTAAAGGGGATCATTCAAGTCTCGCGGCTTATGACATCACTTTATGCATTCTTTAAGAATATTAATGTCAGAATTGCATCCAACATCTTTTAATAACAAGTTGTCTCACGACAACATGATAGAAAAATGCTCAAGTGAGCATGTTAAAAAGAAGAAGAAAGAGAATAAAGATGAAAAGAAATGCAAAGAGAAAAGAAAGAAGAAAATAAAGCAAGAACAATAACATTAAATTGCATGAATGTAAAGGGTGGTTGGAATCTTTCAATCCATACACTCGTGAACCCATATGCTCCGTGGCGGGGGTGTTAGAGTTTAAGAAATCAAGAAACCAACAACCTATTGTTATTATTACAAACTGATATATATATATATATATATATATATATATATATATATATACCTTGTAGAGAAAACTACCACTAAATCCTACGGTCTATATTAAAAATAGAAATAACTTCCTATAACTTCCTAAGACACTAGAAACTAACTTCCATGCACTAAGACATTATGAAATAATCTTCAATGCACTTCAGCCTTGTTTCCCGCCATGCGCTCCAATTGCAACTTTGAATTATTTCTCCTTGTCTTTGGTTGAAATTGCGGTGTGTCGAAGTCTGTCTGTTATTGATCGAAATCCCTTTGCACTTTGCAGCATGTCGAAATAACTCATCTGCCTTGTCGAAAACATAATCATGAGTTCGACCAAATATTTCATTTTTGGTGTTAACAGGCTCCAATACTTCTTTTTGGAATTCGATTTGGAGGGGGGGGTGTCAAGTTGTGTTCAAAGTATCCTAGACTCTTTGCGATCTCTAATCAAAAGGAGGCAACAGTGGCGGAATTGAGGGGTGATGGTAGTTCCAATACCGGGTGGAATTTTATGTGGATGCGTAGACTCTTTGTTTAGGAGGTTAATCTTTTAAATAGTTTGTTGGCCGAACTTCATGATGTTGTGCTTTCCCATGGTGAAGATGAGTGGGTTTGGAAGTTGGAGGAGAATGGTGAGTTTTTGGTTAGCTCGTTATATAAGAAGTTGGAGGTGTTTTCGGCACATGATGAGGAGACGGGGGAGGAGGAGAGGAGGGTGTTCGTTCAATTGTGGAAGAGTCCGGCTCCATCAAAGGTGGTGGCACTCTCTTGGAAAGCGTTGCTCAATCGTATCCCAACTAGAGTGAATTTACACCGGCGACATGCCATTCCGTTGACAGTAAATTTGCATTGTGTTTTGTAATGCGGTGGATGAGACGACGAATCACATCTTCTTACATTGCCCGGAAACTTGGAAGGTTTGGTTACATCTTCAAAATTAGCTACATGCAAGTTTCATCACCCCTTCTAATTTGTTCTCCCATTGGGTATGTTGGAATGATATGGTTGGTTTTCATAAGGAACATAAAAGGGATTTGAGACTTATTTGGCTTTCAACCATTTGGGCTATTTGGAAAGCGAGAAACAATATTATTTTCAACAACCGTGTTTTTTGTCATGATGAAATTGTGGAGGATGTAATGGTTTTGTCTTGAAGGTGGAGTTTAGCAAAGTTGAATTTGTCGGTGTGTCTTCTTTATGAGTGGAAGTGGAATCCCATTAGCTGTTTGTGCAGAAGGCGGTAGGTGGTCAGCTTGAGCAAGCATTTTTTTTTGGGTCTGTGGTTGGGTTCTGTCGTGCTGGGGTGCTGCTGTTGGTGCCTGTTTCGGCTTGCTGCTGGACAGAGTTTTGATTTTTGGAAACCGTGTTGGATGGTGCAGCTGCAGCAGGTTTGTTATCAGTTGGATGTAGGGAGGTTAGCAGTTTTGGGGCAGTGGGCTTGGCCTGCGTGTTTTGGCCTAGCTGGGATGCTTTCTTTTTTTGTTGTTTTGCTTGTCTCTAGGAGTTTATTTGGTTGTTCTTCTGTTTTTGAAGTCTATAGGGGTTTTTTATTGAGTTGTTGTTTATGGTGTTGGACCTTGTATATTTTGGTCTCGTTGTACTCTTTTTCCTCCTATTGCAGACTTGGTGCATCTTGTGCTAGTCTTGCCTAATAAATATTGCCGATTAAAAAAAAACAAAAAAAACTAGTAACTTATATGAAAAAGGAAGGAAACATGTTAGAGCAACTCCAATGCAATTCTATGCTATGTTCTTGAGGCCATAAGAACTTGATTTTATGTTCTATCCCATTTGAGTGGAATGATATAGATGTCATGTTGGAGAACGGTTCTTCCTGGAGAACATTGGAGAACACTGATGTAAGAAACCCACTTAGAATAAATTAAGAACAAACATTTTATTGCATTGGAGTAAAACTAAATGGTTCAATAATGGACCCACCAAAATGCTCGAAGAACATAAATTTTGTTCTGACATTGTAGATGTTGTTAGTCTTGTAAGCAGCAGCATGAACCCTATCTATGTTCCTATACAAGGTAAACATATTAAATGTGAGTTACAATTTATTTATGAATAGCAATGCTAAACTATTTCACAAACCAAAAAGTAAAAGAGTAATCATGCAGTCATACTTCATCAACCAAAAAGTTGCATTTGGATATTCAATATGTGTTTTTGTGTGTGACTTAATCAGGATATATACTCAATATGTTCAATACAATATATTTAGTCAGTGTTTTTTTAACTGCATATACATATCTAGTTAGTTATGAGCACTTTTTTTTGGTTGAATGAAATTGGAAATGAGCGTATCAAAGTAAAAGTTTGTATACAATATTATTTACTTGCTTGCTGCCATATCCATATATCTTCGATTTGCTGTTAACATGGTCGTCTCAATCAATATTGAGACTTAAAGTAAACTCTTTGAATGAACCTTTTAAATAATATTCCTTAAAAAAATTAGGTAAATTTTATTTTTTGGGCTTTTCAAAAAACAAAATTGTTCTTTTAATTTTTCAAATATTGCAGATTAATCCCTACGATTTTGCTTAGAATTCTAAATTTTTTAATTACCTCATCTAAACACACATTTAAATTCAAACATATAAGTATAAAGTTCTTAATTGTGGAAATACAACATTCATAGGGAAGGTGATATTAATAACTGGGAAATACAAGTTACAACATTCAAGTCCATGTTGATAAAGGGAGGGTGGTGGAATTCAATGGACAATGGAAACAACAAAGAGACTCAAAGACAAATGATTGGAGGTGTGGTCATTGGTGGGAAAGTGGATATGTAAGAAGGCTTGAGATGCCAGGAGGATGCAGATTGGAAGAATATACAAGCATTCATGTAGTGAGGAGATAGATGGGTCTAGGTTATCTTATTCAAAAAAAAGATGGATCTAGGTTATCTGCTAAAAAAAAAAGTGTTTACACAATAAATTACTCCCTCCGTCCCAAATTGTATGTCGCTTTAGGGAAAAAAATTGTCCCAAATTATATGTCGCTTTACAATACCAATGCAACATTAATGTTACTTTTCCTATTGTAACCTTAACTATTTATTACTTTCTCTTTTTTCATTTATCTTTCCCATATTATTTATTAAGGACAATTTTGTAAAAACAACTCATAATATCTCTTTTTCACACAATATTAATTGCATTTCTTAATACGTGTGAAATGCTCAAAACGTCATACAATTTGGGACGGAGGGAGTAATATATGTTCAGACAACTCAAATTACACAATAACAAAATCAGCTTTAAATGATCTCGAACATTTATTTGAGATAGGTTATATTACAAACTTTGTGATGCGGCAAGGAAAGCAAATCCAAATACAAAGATTTATGCAACATCATGTCTAAAATCTTGATCTTCATCCTCTTCCAATAAAGAATAAACTTCTATTTAGAGTTTAAGTTTTGAGAGATTTTATGGAAATTAAAGAAGTTCAACATGTCACTTATAAAAGGTTTACAGCGACAACTAAACCATGAAGTCAAAGCTTTTTTTTTGTTTCTACGACTACAAGATAATCGTGATTGTATCAACCATATTTGACCGTAACTTTTTAAAGATCGCGACAAAATAATGATTCCAACCACAATTTAAAACCTATATCTATAAGCTCACTAGAAAAGTGGGTCTTGTTTCTTTCTCTAGAAACTGAAATTGAATGGTGTCATCTACAAAAAAAAGAAAAATTTAATTAATAACCCTAAGTTCTGGTAAGATTTGGAGACATAAATATATAGGTTGGTCCCATGCTATGAGTGGACAAAATTTTTAATGTTGTAAGGGATGTTACGTGAACAATTGTTTACATAATGAAAAGGAGATAAAATAGATAAAGTGTTTGCGCTTCTGATTCTTAAAGTCCAACAACATGTTAGCCAAGAATACTCAATTTTGATACATTTTTCAGATGATATTCATGTTTGCGTGGTTGCAAATATTTATTGTTTACAAAATGTGAGTCTCGTAACATTTAAGGAAAGCATGATTACACAACTAGCTATTCTACTTTGATAAGTTTGTCAAGAATGAGTTATGAACAAAATAAGTACTAGAACCAATGTTTTAAAAATTGGAGCAGATATCATACGCTGAACCACAATTCAAACCATTCAATCCTAGTTTGATGTGATTTACCCTGACGAGTTCTCAATTCAACATGTCGAACCAACTATGGTATCGAATTTTTCAATGATTGTTTATTACTTGACTTATTCTCACTTTACATTCTACTCACGTCAACAAATCCCATCTAAAAGCTAAAATGAGAATATAGACACTTGTTCAAGAATTCAGAAATGGAAGGAAGACCAATGTTGCAATTCTTGAGCCAAAAAACATTTAATGATATGTGGCCTATGTTCCTAGTTGTAAAATCTTTTAGACCAAAAAATAAGCAAGTGAAATTTGATTAATTCATGAAAATATAATTGGACATATATAGTTTCGGGCTAAATTATCTTTTTGGTCCTTTAACTATTTAATTAGTATCAGTTTGGTCCCCTAACTAAAATTTGATTTATTTTGGTCCTTTAACTTCTCTCCATTATATATTTTGGTCATTTCCGTTAGTTTTAATTCAAAAACGTTAGGTTTTCTTCATTTTCTTCTGGAATTTTTCTGGGATTCTTGTTGTTGAATGTTGATGGAGATGCTATGAAGATGAAAAAGAAGAGAAGAAGATGAAGAAAACCTAACGTTTTTGAATTAAAACTAACGAAAAGGACCAAAATGTGTAACAGAGAGAAGTTAAGGGACCAAAATAAATCAAATTTTAGTTAGGGGACCAAACCGATACTATCTAAATAGTTAAGGGACCAAAAATACAATTTAGCCTATAGTTTCGTGTAAGACTAACTTTGGTGTATTAATTGTAACAAAACAAAAAAAAAATTGGTGTATTAATTACGCAGACAGAGACAACTCAACCGTTTCGTGTAAATGTAAAACTGGAAAAAATGCACGTAACTGATATAAGTAAAAAAAAGTTTGAAAAATAAAACAAAATTGGAGATGCGGGGTATCGATCCCCGTACCTCTCGCATGCTAAGCGAGCGCTCTACCATCTGAGCTACATCCCCTTGTTGAAATTCTTCTACAATAATCATATTTATATTTAATTACCTTAATACAAAGATTTCACCAAATAAAGTGTGATGTGTTTTCTTTGGTGTTTTTTTTATGTGGTGAAAATTAATATATTGACCGACTCGTTAGACTTGTTAATTAGAATAACAGTTCATGGTTAATTTTATATTTTGGGGTGAAAATAGGGATGGCAATTGGACTCAGGTCCAGTGGATACACGCAAAAAAATACCCATAATAGGTAGGGTAAAATCTCGTTTTTATGGGTCTAGATACGGGTCCGGGTAATAACCATAAATTTAAATGGGTATAGGCACGACTAAGGGTACTATACTGTCTAGACCCGCAACCCCGCATTATACATATTTATATAATACCATAAATGATTTATTTATTTTTTGTGTATAATTAATTAATTTATTTAGCTATTTAAACCTAAATCTAAACTTAAACCAAAAAACAGCTTAATACAATAACAACTCCATCATGTCGGTGTACAATTTTTTAGGGATATTTTGGATGTTTTCTATTTGACTAAATACTACGACTCATACTATTTTGAGTTAATTTTTTTAAAAAAAATTGACTGTAGTTTTATTTCATTTGTGATGTTTTTATTGTCTTTTCATAGTTAAAGTGCCGGTAATGGGTGTGGGTATGGGCACTTATGTACCCATAGGGTATGAGGAAGGGGATTAAAGTTGTTGCCCACATGGATACGGACACAGATACGTGTATTTTTTATCAATGCGGGTATGAGAAAAGACACTATAATACCCTAACCATTGGGTACCCATTGTGATCCATAGGTGAAAATTAACAAAACAGTAATTTTTTAAAAGATAAAACTTAAATGTATTTTCTTAGGTGTTTTTTTTATGTGATTCTTTATATAAAATACAAATGATTTCTTTAATCCATAATTTTTCGAAGTTTGTTATAAACATAAGAGTGAATTTTATGTGAAGAACCAAAAACACTTAAAAAAATCAACATAATTTTCTCCTTTTTTAAAATATGAAAAAAAGTTTAAATGAATTTTTTATGTTGGAGTTTCACTATGGCCAAATAAATTAGTTCAAAAACTATCCACCAACAACAAGAGATCTTCACACTCATATGTAATTTAAATTCAAATGCTTGTGGGATTTAGTTGAGTTTTTATCAACTAGATCAATATTCATAGATATGAAGATATAACTATTAATTAATTTGTAATACATTAAGAGAGAGTGGACGGTTAAACTAAAAAATTAAAATGCCTTTTTCTTTCTTTCTGAGAATCGTCTTTTTACAAGATTTTTTTCCTTTCTAAAAGTTAAAGTTGAGAAATGTCATATATATGAACAATCATTAAGTGGCAAAATGGAATGAAAGTCAGAAAACAATTATAAGCATAGAATTTCATACTAGTAGAGTACTATACTGTATTAATATTATCCTGCAGGTTTTCTAGACCATTTCCTAAACTAAGCAGGCTAAATTCAATCCAACTTTTATTTTTATTTGTAATTTTAAGGTACTAGATTTCAGAATAATTGTTCATTCAAGACATGACACGTGGAGGAACCACTACTATGCACATGTTTGAAGGTCTAGATATAAACGAATAATTGTGCTTGACCATATATATTTAATTATTCTACTCATTTTGTCTCATGCTACATTGGATTCGTTAAACTATAAGGGTGCAATTTGGAAGTGCATACAGGCCACATCAAACAAATAATGCTCCATGCCTACATCATTCACAAACCAACAAATTGAAAAGAACTATCTTTAATCATGTAAGCACTTATTTGTTTTCAATAGCTTTGTTTAATACACCCAAATGATGATTACAGTGTCATCAATTTTGTTTAATTTGGTAAACTCATTAGGGCCACTAATCAGATGAGGTACTAAAGTTTCAATGCATGTATGTTTTAAATTGAGGATGATTAGTTTGGCTAAATCAAAGTGTCAATATGATTTTGATAAAAATTATTTATCTGACTCACATAGATTTTTTTTGAGATTTGTTGAATAATTAATATATATATATATATATTAATTACTCGATAAATTTTAAAATGTACATCAAGAAGACTTTTGAAAAAGGGCTTTGTCACACCTAATTTGCTTGACAATCTAGCAAAAGAAATTACACTTTCTTTCTATTTATATCAATAATTGTGGCAAAAATCAACCCCACCCATATTCACTTATTACAATTGAAATTAACACATCTATAGTTGAATGACCTCCAATAATAGTTGTATGTCACTTGCCAATTAGTAAAGACTAATTAAATGGTGTATGATTGGTGTTAGTGCCTTGGAATTTTTGCCGACAGTCTATTGGTGCTTAAGAGCAAGATCCGAACTTCTAGAGTAAGATTATGACACAAAGAATTTTAACCTTTATTCCACTTTTAACATGGATAATGATGTCCACTAGTGGAATTAAAATGATTTGCAATCGTTAATCTCTTCATTTACATAGTCAACGTATCAATGATTGAGATTAGACAGTTCATATTTTAATCTGAATTTTGATATGTTTAAACTTATAAAATACCGAACTTAAATTATGGACCGATATCGATTAAGCAAACATCGATAACATGTATGGGACAAAACCTTTTTCATATAGGTGCAAATTAGAGGACGATAAGTCAATTTTTTCATAAGCATTGTTGAGGAAGAAGCCTTAAAAAGAGGTCATATGAAAAGGACAAGAAATGCAGCTGAGTACCAAGAATTGTGAATGGAAACACTAACTAATTGATGTATCATGGTATGGTATGGTACTTGCTTTCAGTGTTCCCATTTTTTTAGCAATCTTTTTTGGGAAATGAAGGAAAAATTCTTTACTCTCATCTTAAGCAACTGAAAAAAAAAAATAGTTCTTTATTATTAAGCAGGTTGGCAAAGTTTAGATTTGGATTATGCAAGAAGTATGTTGGATCCTGGCACAGGAGTTTGTGAGGGGAATAATTGTAATTAATTTATTCCTATTTTAAAGCTAAACAGCAATTAATTTATCTTCTTTTATTTGTGTCACAGATTCCTGCAGATTTGGGAATGAAATTAAATTTGGGGTCCAACTTGTTTTGCCATTTACCAAAGATATTGGCTGTTCACACAAAATCATAGCAGTACGGAAAAATTTAACTAGATTCATTCAAGTATTTAATTTAGTCATCGTTCTAATTAATCTTCTTAAGCATTTTAATGCCTATTAAATTTTAAGACTAAATTTAAACTCAAAACTATTCAGTAAACTGAATAAATATAGACGATCTCATCAACTATTGTTTGTTGGATATAATGTTCGCAACATTTTACGAAGTTATACGAAATTTTTATCATTATATAGTGACTAGTTTCCAACAGAAAATATACAGGGCACTTAAGATTGATTCTCGAAATCAAATCCCAACCAACATATTTAAGGGTTTCAAATTTCTTACCACTTAAACCAACTCATTATCGCTTCAACACTTTATCTATATCATTGCTATCTTTCTAAAATCACAGCAAATAAAAAATAGAAATAACAATAGGAAATTGTCCTTGTTTATCAACTTTTTTGTGTTCATATGTTTTTTAAATGTGGGATTTATGAGAGTATAAAATGGGAAGTGTTACTCTTTATAATTCTTTTATACTGTATGTCTTTTTAAAGAATTGAATTTTTCTCAATAAATGATTGAATTTGTGTATACTTAGTATATTATTATTGCACTGTAGTTAGAAAAACCTTGATCAAACAGTTTAAATTTTAACATCAAAATTAAAATTTAAAAACAACTTAAATACAAACATAAGATTTGAATCATCAAATCAAAATCAGACAATCTAAATACGGTGACTACATGCGGTCAAACTACAATGAATCCAAATTCATTAACTAAACATTTTGTATTTTTTTTTATCAACGAGAGCTTAAAAGCCAAACCTATTGTATATCTTCTTTCTTATATACATAACATTTCTTATTTCTCAAGGTAAAATATCATTATCATAAGTTTGTTTTCTCTAATTCAATAATTCAATTTATATAAATAGACGGTGTTTCTTATAAAAATAAAATAAAATCTTTTTTATAATAATAAAGTGTTGCTATTTTTTGGGATGTACTAATAATTAATGAATTGCATGGGAGAACGAATCTTACACGTGATAGTCAAGAGCTGAATTTAGAAGTTCAAAATGAAAGGCAGTAAAAATCTAAACTAAGTCCTCACTGACAAACAGTACCAAACAAACCACATTTAGATCTACAATAGTACAAATTGTTGAACTCCACTTACCAACATAACAACAAGATAATGTTAATTAATGAAAATAATTTTTTAAAACTTGATATCTAACCAAATGAGTGATTAATTTAAAAGGCTAATCCCACCTTCCATTAACGAAGACGCAATTAAGAATATGTGATAATAATTATAACATTTGAGGGATACGAACCAAAAGGTCGAGAAGGTCAAAAGAGTAAATTTCTTCAATTAAAGCATAAATTGATTCAATACGTAAATCATCTGTATGAGAAGAATTCAAATCTAAGATCTAAATAGAAACACTTCAAAGTTTCAAGTCTACGTCATTTTATATAATATAATATTATATATAATAAAATAACACTTTTTGAAAAAATTTCATCTATTTTCTACTTTTTAAGTAAACCCTTTCACATTCTCATCTTTCTCTTGAAATATTTTCAGAGTGTTTGTGTGGATCATCACCATTCACCACCAAATACCAATCTATTCTCTTCTTAGTAAAGCAAGTGACTTTGATGGCTTCATATCTTTGAAGACAATCCATGGCCCCACAATACTAGTTTTTTTCTCTCTCTTACACTTTCTCTCTCCTCACTCACTCTGCACTGAAGTGTTGTTTAACCTTCAAAAACTAGTACTTTATCTCATAATATCACTCACATTCACACCTTCAACCTCTTCAAATTGTTTAAAGGTACAAACTTTTTTCTTTTCCCATCATTTATTTTCCATTTTGAGAAATGGGTTGTTTTTAGTTTTCACATTTGTTTAGTGGAAGTGAAATTTCAAGGGTAAAAAAGTAATTTTTTGGTGGTTTTGCAAGATTTTGTTGGTGATGAATGAACTTTTCATAGAGTGAAGAAGAAAAAATGGTTGGAACTCCAATGAATGGAAGAAGGCTTTCTTTTGGATTTGGAAATGGTGGACATGATCTTGGTCCAAGTAGTACTCCACCAAGCAATGCTGGTTCTGATTATGGAAGCTATATAGATTTCACAAGAGAAGATGTTGAGGCTTTGTTGAATGAGAAATCCAAAAGGAAAGACAGATTTAATTACAAGGTTGGTTAAAAAAAATTGTGCCTTTAGTTGTTTGAGGTGTCAGGTGGTAAATTATGAAGCACGGACACTCCTCGGATTAGACTTGTCCCAGTGTCAGACATGTGTCGTGTCCGACACCGACACAACACCGATACATATAATTACACTGGATTATGTGATTTTATCAAATTATTAGGAGTATCGGGGTGTCAGTGTCCGTGTTGTGTCATGTGTCCGTAGTTTGATCTTGTAGTCTTGAAGACAGATTTTAAATCCCCTCAGGGACGGTTGTATGATTTATGTTTTTTCATTGTTTGTTTTGGTTGTTTGGGATTTTAGATCAAAGGGGTGCAATGCTTTATCTTTTACCATATATTAAATTAATTAAGTAATTAACATCATAATTTGTGTTTTTAGGAAAGATGTGAAAATATGATTGATTATATAAAAAGGCTCAAGGTTTGCATTAGATGGTTCCAAGATCTTGAGTTGAGCTACTCATTAGAGCAAGAGAAGTTGAAGAGTTCATTGGAATTGTCCCAACAAAAATGTGTGGAAATAGGTAAAGATTATTATTTATATTTTTTTTCCTTTTTTGTTTTTGGAAAATCCTCATTATGTTTGTGTAGTAATGTGGTTTAATTCATTTCAATTGCAGAGTTGCTGCTCAAAATCAAGGAAGAGGAATTGAATTCAATTATTACAGAAATGAGAAGGAATTGCACTTCTTTACAAGAGAAATTAGTGAAGGAAGAAACAGAAAAGGCGGTGAGTAAGATTTTCAATTTTGTGCAAAATGCCATGGAAAGGTTGGTGCTAAATTTATCCTTTTTATTTTTTGAAACACAAGGCTGCAATGGAATCTCTTGTTAAAGAGAGAGAGGCTAGGCTTGACTTTGAAAGGTCGCAGACAACGCTATCAGAAGATCTCGGTAGAGCTCAACGTGAGCTTGAAACTGCAAATCAGAAGGTATAATAAGCATAATATGAATTCAATAAGCTCTCTAGGATAGCTTATGAAAACAACTTATATATGTCAATAAGCTGTTTTCACCTTATTTCCATAAAATATCCAGGATAGCTTATCAGATATTGACAGTCATGTCAGTGTCGGGAAATATTTTTATACAAATGTATAATACATCAATGCATTTTTGCAGATAGTATCACTCAATGACATGTATAAGCGATTACAAGAGTATATAACAAGTTTGCAGCAGTACAATGGAAAACTTCATTCTGAGCTTTCTACAGTGGAAAGTGATCTCAAGCGTGTAGAGAAAGAGAAGGCGACCGTAGTGGAAAATCTTACAATGTTAAAGGGCCAACTTGCTCTGTCTATGGTTAGTATACATTGTGATTTTTCAGAAAACCTTTCTCATTAGTATGCAACTTGGAAGTCTTATAAAGTTTCATTGGTTGTTTTCCTCAGGCTTCTCAAGAAGAAGCTACAAAACAGAAGGATGCTTTTGCTAGTGAAGTTACATCCCTTCGAAGCGAGTTGCACCAAGTGAGGGATGATCGAGACCGCCAAATTTCTCAAGTGCAAACTTTAAGTACTGAAATAGTGAAGTTTAAAGATTCTTCAGAAAAGTCTGGTTCCGAAGTGAACAACTTGACCATGAAAACAAATGAATTGGAGGTTGGTTTATATCATGTTTCTTTTCGGTAAATACAACATATCCTTTTTGCTATTTATGTAGACATGAGACTATGATTTTCCTGTGCAGACCAAATGTACTTTGCAAGATAATCATATAAAGGAATTACAAGAGAAGCTAACGCTTGCAGAGAACAAACTGGAGGTGATGACAATGTGGCGTAAATTTAGAAGAAAAAATTGTCTCAATGAACTTGCGATATAATTGTTTTGGTTCTTCATTCAGGTTTGTGATATATCCGCAATTGAGACAAGAACAGAATTCGAAGGACAGCAAAAACTCGTAAATGAGTTACAAAAACGATTGGCAGACGCGGAATACAAACTTATAGAAGGGGAGAAGCTGAGGAAAGAATTACATAATACAATTTTGGTAACTCTCTGAGACGAAAATTGTTGATAAACAAAAACTTAGGAGTAAAATCAACTCCTTACTAAGTACTTATCTTCATTTTGACAGGAACTGAAAGGGAACATTCGTGTGTTCTGTAGAGTGCGGCCTTTGTTACCTGATGAGAGTTGCAGCTCCGAAGGGAAGATTATATCTTATCCTACCTCCATGGAAGCTTCTGGACGAGGCATTGAATTGACACAAAACGGTATATCTCATGATACCGGCTTCTTCTGATTGATGTATGCTTGTTTTAGTTTATTCATTTAATTATGCTGATACTTGTGTTGCTATTTTTAGGCCAAAAACATTCTTTCACATTTGATAGAGTTTTTGCACCTGATGCATTACAAGAAGAAGTTTTTACAGAAATTTCACAACTTGTGCAAAGTGCTCTTGATGGTTATAAGGTAATTTCTAAGTTTAGCTTCTATTATTTGTATATCATTTTATATTATATTATATTCTTAGCTGTATGCCATTGCTTAATTGCTAGTCGGTAATAGAGTTAAAAGGCTTCAGTTTTAGGTTATCTTTGGGTTAGCTTATTTGAACTTATCTACTAATATAAGCACATGAAAGACTCTTTGGGAGAGCTTAGAAGCAATTTATGAAGTACTTTATATGTCAAGCACTTGAGCTATAAATGCTTAATTAAGTTGTTTATCCAAACAGGGCCTTATAAAATGCATGTTTATCAAGTTGTATGAATGTTTAGTACCAAGATTCTTGAAATTTGAGACATTTTCTTTTCCAGGTTTGCATTTTCGCGTATGGTCAGACAGGTTCAGGGAAAACCTATACAATGATGGGCAGGCCTGGACATCCCGGAGAAAAGGGTTTGATACCTCGTTCGCTGGAACAAATATTTCAAACAAGACAGTCTCAACAACCGCAAGGCTGGAAATATGAAATGCAGGTGATAATGAGTTTTTAATTTTTTCCCTCAGTCCCATCATTACAATGGTTACATTAAACATGATGTTGAGATCTAATAAGGTTTTTTCTTCATAAAAATTTACAGGTGTCAATGTTGGAAATATACAATGAAACGATTCGTGATTTGTTGGCTACAACAAATAAGTCCCCATCAGATGCAACCCGTGCAGAAAATGGTACTCCTGGGAAGCAATACTCAATCAAGCATGATGCCAGTGGAAATACTCTTGTTTCTGATCTTACCGTGGTAGATGTTGAGAGTGTAAAAGAGGTCGCGTTTCTTTTAAATCAAGCGGCAAACAGCAGGTTATTACTTCATAACTTTCCTTTGTAGGCTTCTCAATGTGTTCAGTGTCTTGTTAATGCTTTATAGGAGATCAAGAAAAACAAAAGTTAACATAATTTTAGTGCATCAAAATATTGAGTTATTGTTCTCCTACAAATTACATACTTGCTTTTGGATGGCAATTTCAACTATAAATGTTTTTTTGTTTATTTCTATTTAGATCTGTGGGAAAAACTCAGATGAATGAACAATCTTCAAGAAGTCATTTCGTGTTCACTCTTCGAATATACGGTGTAAATGAGGTATAAACCTCTCTCCTCTATTAATAATTGAAATCAGATTGACTTGTTTGAGCTTACTTATTTACATAAGCATTTTTTAGACTGTTTGATAGAGCTTATAGAAACAGCTTATGACATGTCCGTAAGCTGTTTTCAGCTTATTTTCATAAGCTCTCCAAGATATGAAAATAATTTTAATTCATTTTATCTTTTGTTATAGAAATACCTTAAACATAAGCATTTATCTCTTTGTTCTGCTAGAGCACTGACCAACAAGTACAAGGTGTTCTAAATCTCATTGATCTTGCTGGGAGTGAGCGACTTTCAAGGAGTGGCTCAACCGGGGACCGATTGAAAGAAACTCAAGTGTGTAAAACCATATGATGTTTTCTATTTTATATAGTTCTTCTTTGATTTATAATAATCTAAACTTCTTTCACTTGTAATTAGGCAATAAATAAAAGTCTATCATCATTAAGTGATGTTATATTTGCATTGGCCAAGAAGGAGGATCATATTCCGTTCAGGAACTCAAAGCTTACATACCTACTTCAGGTGATTTTTCTTTCATTTTAGTTTAAACATTATATTGCACAATAATGCTGCAATTTTCCTAATTTTCAAAAATAATACTTATCTCTAAATAGTCATAATACAAAACTGGTGTTTTATCTTATACTTAAAATCAGTTATTTGAATGCACATAAAGTTCTTTCAGTACTGCACATAGTTATAATTTCCCTTTACCATAAATAAATTATATTGTTAAGATAGAGACCAAAGAAATGTAGTAGACTGCAATAGGTAGGACTATTAAAAAAAATTCCCAAAACCAAACGGAAACAAACTGCACTGAAAAAAACTAAACTGTGACTGACAGTTCATGAATTGAAACCAGTTTGATTCAGTTCTGTTCGTAAACTATTTGTCACATTACAGTGCGGTGTGGTTCAGTTCAATTCGGTTTTTGCTTTTTAAAAAGTCTTAATGTTCAACTTGGTCCAGTTTTTGTTTTTTTTTCAACAGTCCTACCAATCATTTAATAACAGCTTTAGCAATTTGATACAATGTGGTTCACAAAGAATCAGTTTAATTTGATACAATGTGAGACGAACTATTAATGGTTCGGTTCAGTTTTACCAAACTGTTTTAACAAATTGATTCGATTTTCTTTCCCGGACCATGAATAGTCCTGTAGTTGTTTTTTTTTTTAATAACTTTGAGATGATCTAATTCGTTGACTACTATGTTGAACAGCCTTGTCTTGGTGGAGACTCAAAGACATTAATGTTTGTAAACATCGCTCCTGACCAAGCTTCATCTGGAGAGTCACTATGCTCGCTCCGGTTTGCTTCAAGAGTAAATGCTTGTGAAATCGGGACACCTCGCCGCACCACCAATGGTCGCCCTACAGAATCTCGCTTGAGCTATTTTTAATCTTACCACCAATGAAATCATGAATATATTGTTTAACCTGCTTGGAGGACTCAATTTGTTTGGCCTATGTGACCACTACAATAACCAAAATTAGCTTTAATTCTAAATTTCTAACATCATACATATAGCTTGTATAGTGAAGAGGTTACTAAGTACTATGCATTTAGTTAAAAACACTCTCATGTTCTATTAGTTTCATTTGCAATTCTGTTTACTGTTGTATAATCATATTTTCATTCCACTTAACCTACATTATATTCTTAGTCTAATTTTTGTTTTTTAAATGTTGAAGCTCTGTTAAAATTGTTATAAAACTTAAGAATCAAATTGATGGTTGTTATCTTGTGATGTAGAGAGGGAGAGAGAAAGAGATGTTATAATGTACATTAATAAATTTAGGATTATATTTTTTAAAGCATTCTTTCTAAAACAAGTGAGTATATTAAAATATGATTACTTGTTTTTTAATAAGTAATCATAAATAATAAATATACTAACTTAAGAAGAAAAAGAAGGGGAGTACAATGACGTATCATCTGTCATATGTATGTTGATAAGTCTCAAGCTAAGCTTGAGTTCTTGCAAAGTAATGCTAATACAATACTTCACTTGTCAATTAATTAAGTCGTACCTTGTGGTAGATAGTCTATTCCTCAACCATATTATATAACTTGTTGTATAATCCAAGTAAAATTTATTAGACTTCCTAACTCCTCCAAACTCCAACACATGTGTCAATGTGAGCATAGTATATATTTATTTATTTATTTTTGTAAAAAAAGCATAATATTTGTTTATTGTTTCGATTAAAACTCCAATATCGAGGGGCATTGACTATGGTAATCAATAATTATTGAAAGATAAGTAAAATTTGACTAATAATTATTTCGGTAATGACTCGAGATCGGATTCTCCACACAATTTGTTCTTATTTGAAGTTGATTAATTACTTTAGCACAATTACTTTTTTCATAGTATCTAATTTTGTTTCTTATATGATTTGGATTAAGTTTTTTTTTTTCCAAACAAAATAACCGTTCATATCAATTTATAGCTGGCAATTTTGTAACATTTGATCAGACAATAAATAAAGTCTGGTTAATGATTATTATTTATTATAGATTGAATTGGCAACATTGTAATTGAAACCAAAATAATTTTTTCAAAAAGAAAGAACAATATTATACATTTGACAATTTTGCTGAAATTCATCTATGCATAGCATTTATCTATCTACAAGGTAAAAACGTCCTTATCTTGAATCAACACAATCAAAACCACAAAATTGTTTTGAGAAGAGTAAGAATACAGCTTAATTAAAATCATGTCAAATTGTTTTATACATTATAGTCATCCTGTCCATGACATCTTTAAGCATAACTTCAGTTTCTTTGTAGCATGCTTGTGTTTCAAGTAGATTTTTGTTCCTTGAAGCTTCTTCAAGCTGTCAGTGTATAAAAAATTCAATTCATTAATCCAACATCTATTCGCATAATATTAAATTGCGGTCAACAACTGCAATTGGGGCGCAAATGTAGTTGGACCACAATTGCGGCTGCATTAGCCACATTTGTTGCAACTTTATGCAACATCAAGTACCACAACACAAATATGACCGCAATTGTGGCCGCATCAACCACATTTGTCTGCAATATTTTGGACTACAGTCGCATCGACCACTTTTTCCGGCAATGTCAAGGACTAAAATGCCACCCTAAGCGTATTCCATCTTGTGAGGGGATAAAAAAGAGCATACCTTTTCAAAATTATCAAACAATTTGTTTGCCACATCAGTTAATTGCTGCTTATCTTCAGCTGGGACAGCAGAGATAACCTTGTCAAAATCAAAGTACATGAAAGTAGACTTGAGTCTTAGGTACCTCCTAACATAGTTGAGTGTGTCTTGTGCAATCAAATCCGCCATTGCAAGAAGATCAAATGCATATTTCTTGATCCTTAAGACACTTCCTTTGGCTCCAATATTTGCCATGTAGAGTTTCTTCTTAATAAAAGAACGTGTCCCCGTTTTCTCATTTGCAATATCTAACCATATAATCATCATTCACGTCATTAGAACAAGAACCCTAGTTCAAAAGTAAACTGATACGAAAAACGCAAACAAAGAAAACACAACATTTTATCAGTTTAGTCAATTGTGTCTACGTCTCTGACTACATTGATATTCTATTATTCAAGCATATGATTACTTTTACAAATTTACTTTAAATGTTACGGTCCAATTTACACGATTACCCTTAGCCACTTAGCATGCTCTAGTCAGCTCAAGTGACTTGTGCACTTATCGGTAACGTGACAATTAGTATAGTGAACTTAAAAGATTGAATCATAATGATGAAGTTAATTATAACCATCGATTTAATAATAACCAAATGTAATTGTCAAGATTCTATATATTTCTTGTCATTGTACTTCACTAATAGGTCACTCATATCAAATCTTCACCATTGCATTTGTTTATTATTAAATTAATAGTTATTTTTTAACTTCACCAAGATAGTACAATTAATATTTTAAGTTCACCATGCTAACTTTCAATCATAACTATAAAAGAACATAGTAAAAGAAAGAACAAAAAACCAATCATAACTGTCCCAATATCAATGGAAACATAAACATCAATCAAAACATAAGAGCAATGAAATGCATGTATACAAGCAAGAACTATATATAATTAATTTTGTCCTATGTAAATTAATTAGCTATACAAGAAATTAATCTTACTATTAGTGACAGTTGGTTCTGGAATAGGTCCATCAATCCAAAATCCATTATCCTTAGCCAGTGAAATCTTCTCACTGAATTGTCCTGTAAGAACTAAAGAAACAAGGCTTATTGCAGCTGCTCTTCTTGTAGCGTTAACTGATTCACATTCTGATAATTTCTTTGTTTTGCTTCCAAGAAATCCAACTACTACTTGTCCTGTCTTAAAGGTTCTTTGTGCATTTGGAACAAGGCATGTAATTGGAGTTAAAGTTTTGGAGACTCCATGCAAATTTGTTAGAGGAGCCATAATGGTGAAGGAGCTACTAAAATGAGTGAGATTTTGAGAAATTAAGATAGATAATTCATCAAAGTTTTTGGAAATAAAAAATTTGTGACATATCCATTTGGGAAGTGCTAGTGCTATGGTGTCCACTGAGTGGCACTAGAAAGGATATCATTATGAAGGGTGGTTTTGTAATTTTGGTTCAAAATATATGTGGACTTAATTTACATTGTGGGCTTAGAGTATCTTTTTTGGGTGGGCTCTTATTAGCACGAAAATTGTTTCATAGGCCTCCTGAATTGCTCAAAATTCAGTGAAAACGCATCTGAGAAAATAGCAAAAGTCTTCAAAATTTCAAAATCATCATTAAAATATACTTTTTTAATTTCAAACTTGTGCAACTGATCTATTGTGATTATTAATTTGAGTATCAAATTAACAATCAAAGTACATTCAAAACAAATTTTAGAGATAGACCATATGGGAAACTTGTACAGGAATGGAAATAAAATAGAAGAATTTAATGAGTTCATAAAAAAGTGAATTTAATTTATACATCCAAAGTTGAAACCAAAGTCTTGTACAAAGTTCATTTTCTTGCATTGGCAATAATGTTCTTTTTTAATAGCACAACTTATTTTATTATGTTTTTTCCCTCAATATGTTTCTGGATGAATTTGTTGAATTTTTTTTGTTAGTTAATCTTTAATTGTCTATAGGTTTCCATTCACTAATAGTACGTGGGAGTTTCAAACTAATGTTTTAAAAACCATACCGAAAGTCTAACCGATGTGATCTTTGATTCAAGGTTTAATTTATTGAATTGTGTTTGAATTGTTATTGAACCGGATTATGAGTTAATAAATAAATAAATTTTTATTTTTGAAAGAAATTAAACTTTTTTTTTATTATATATAGGCTTAAATGCAATTTTAATCCCCCTATTTTTCATATCGTTAACTTTTGATACTTTTTTTAAAACCAACTTTAACATCCTCTAGTTAGAAAGTCAACAAGAAAATTTGGTCCCCTCGAATCTGAACGATGTCACAAACTCATTAATGATGTGGATTGTCTATTTGACACATCTTTTGACACATCATTAAAATTTAAA
This sequence comes from Medicago lupulina, assembly GCA_958299785.1. Taxonomy (NCBI): domain Eukaryota; kingdom Viridiplantae; phylum Streptophyta; class Magnoliopsida; order Fabales; family Fabaceae; genus Medicago; species Medicago lupulina. The sequence goes on from OY283139.1 coordinate 80,456,588, forward strand.
TATAATCATAAAATCAAATAACAAATTAATATTAAAAGGCCTAAAACAATCACTAAAATAATTGTTGTGATAAAATATTTTCTAACTTGTCTCACAATCTTTCCTTTAGTAGCTGATTTTTCATTCTAGCTAGTTTTCCATCCTTTGCATATAATAAATCTTTTATCACTGAAAAAGAATAAATCCCCTCTTACAACACCAATGAGTACTTTAAATTTTCCGATCTTTTATGATCAACGAAGAACTCATTAAAATCTTTTTTTTGATTTCATACTTGTGCAACTGATCCATGGATCTATTCATGTGAATTTTCTTTGAATGCATTGTGATTAATAATTTGAGTATCAAAATAACAATCACAATACATTCATAACAAATTTTCAGAGATAGACTCCTGGGGAATTGGGACAAGAATGGAAATAAAATAGTAGAATTTAATGAGTTCATAAAAAAGTGAATTTAATTTATATATCCAAAGTTGAAACCAAAGTCTTGTACAAAGTTGATTTCTTGCATCGACAATGTTCTTTTTTAATAACACAACTTATTTTATTATGTTTTTTTTTCCCTCAATGTGTTTCTGGATGAATTTGTTGAATTTTTTTGTTAGTTAATCTTTAATTGTCTATAGGTTTCTATTCACTAATAGTACGTGGGTTGAGTTTCAAACTAAGGTTTTAAAAACCAGACCGAAAATCAAACCGATGTGATCTACGGTTCAAGGTTTAATTTATTGAACTGTTTGAACTTTAATAAATAAATAAATTTTTATTTTTGAAAGAAATTAAACTTCTATTTTATTATATACTATTACATACAAATATCCTGAGTCAACACTTTTATTGGCCGACTAAACTTTTATTATATAGAAACCAAGCATATTTCATTTCATACGAATATGTGAGAGCATAGTTTTACTATCGTAGTTTTTAACCCTAAAACCAATACTTTTTTAACCCTAGTCCACATGTGATTCCATACAATGTTGAGAGAACAATGAGCATGTTGTAAAGGATAGCGCAACATTAGTTGCTTGCGGTGCAAGCTAAGGTTTTCTATGAAAACTAGGGTTGAGAAAATTGAGAGAATTTAGAGAAGAAGAAGAATATTGATTGTTGTAAACTATGATTCTCATTAAGTGGTGAAAATTGTTTACAACTTGCGTATATAGAGCTTATTCACACATAACTTGCTTAATAAGCAATCAAACAAACTTAACTAACTTGCTTACAAATAGCTAAGTCTCTGACAAACTTGTAACAAACTTTCTATACATTATTTAATCTCAACTAACTTGAATTAAAAACTAACAGTAATTAAAGTATAATGAAAATCTTCAATAAATATTTTTTATTAAATGAAATGAAAAATAAGTGATGTTACCTCCACATCACCAATGAACCATTAACATGTGAAATAAAAACTTGCCACATTAAAAAAAAAAAAAATTGGTGGTAGGTTCAATTTCAGAAAATGAAAAATTAAAGGGGTCAAAATTGAGTATTGAAATGAGAACCAAACCTATAATTAAACTTTCTCGTGTATATATATATATATATATTTAGAGATATTTTATCTTATTTTTGTTTTGATCATTTTATAGGAATAGTATTGCTATTTGTGAAAATTCAATAAATAATAGGATCTTATTATCTTGATGGCCATTTCTCAACGACTAGAAAAATATAATAGGGCCTCCTTTTTTTCTTTCTTTTTCTTTTTTGTTGAATTAGGGTCTCCCTTTCTAACAAGAATAAAAAAAATAAAAAAAATAAGTAACTACTATATGCCATGTGCCACGATTTCTCTATATAAGGTTCATTCAGCTTTTTTTTTTTTAAAAAAAAAGATTTATTCGTCTTAACATTATTATATTTTTGAAAACTCCCCCTCTAACAAATGACTTAATAAGGCACTTTTCAAAAATGTATTTCTCTTTTTATTGTTGGTCTTTTTTTTAATAACATTCTTGTGAATTCCGTTGATTAAGTTATTTTTAATATTCCAAAGACATTAACTAGTGTTGCGTTGGTCCTGATGGAACATGACTTGGACCCATTAAACAAGGTATCTAGATAGAGTGTTGTGAATGAAAAATTGGGTTGGGAGGAAATATCCTTCTAAAGATGGTCAATGAACTTCTTCAACGAAAACTAATTATTGATCAATTCGATGATACTACAATAATGACATGTGTACCGTTATATGCGGCACTATTTGTATCATGTTTTCGTTCATACCTTGCGTCTTATTGGAATGACGTTTAATAATATTTGCCGATTCAAAAAAAAACCAAAAAAACTAATATTACATGTAGTTAATATTATTACACTTAAAGCCAAATTCATTCCTCGTTGTTTCAGCCTAATGGTTTGGCTATGAAGACATTTGAGTGGAATGTTGTTTTTTTTGTTTAACATTTTCATAAATTTGGAAATATTGTTAATTTTGTTATTTATTCATATAAGTTTTCGTAAAACAATGAAAGTTGGCTTTAAATTATTTTTTAATTCATTGCATGAATCACGTTATTATTATCATTGAATTGAATTGGCTAAAGCAGAGGCCCCAGTTGGATTTTGTTCATGTATACATCAATCTACAAAAAACATCTTAATCAATAATAAAGAAAATTAACATTTTTCTCGTGTAATCTTGCTCACATAGCTAATCATATTTCCTCATAGACTTTTTATCTATTTATATATATTATATGCTTAGCACCCTTTTGAAGAAGCAACTACAACAAAAGAAAGAAATGGAGGGCCAAGAATATCTCAAAAAGTCTAAGGTTATCAAAATAGACTCAAAAAAATCATGGGAACATTACATCTCTTATGCTACCAATCAAAGTTACCCCGTAAGTCTCATTTCTTTACGAAAAATCATTTATCTTACTACATATTTGAAATTAGAGTGAGTTTCACAAGATCATAGTGATACTGTAATTTTGTTACAACTCTAGAAGATAAGTTTTGTCAAACTCACGGTACCAGTGGTAATTTGTGATTCTGCTAAACTCATTGTCAATTCAAACGCACACTTACATTATTTGCTTTTAAATGTTACCAAAATTTGTTTTTTAAGGAACATGCATAAGAGATCATTTTGGTCTAAAAAATTGCAGGTTGTGGTTCATTTTTCTGCTTTTTGGTGTGTTCTCTCTATACAAATGAATCCTTTCTTTCAAGAATTGGCATCAAACTATCAAGATGTTCTCTTTCTAACATTGGATGTGGATGAAGTTAAGGTAATTTTATACACACACAAACTCACATTTATTTGTTAAAATTAACTATGTTTGATTTTGTACTATTTCTATGATTTTCCATTTGCCAACACATGCAAATGGTATCTAAAAATAATCAAGAAAAAAGTGTCCATACAAATCCATCTAAAGTGTTTGTATTCTGATTCCAAACACCACTATGTATCATATGCTCCTTGTTTAATTTGCATATACTATATTCTAGTAGAGTATTACTTAAGCTTATCTCTAATCTAATCTTGAATAAAGAAATTCTTATGTGCTTAACTTTTAACAATGGAATTTTTCTTTATAGTATATGCAATTAAACTCTTTTTGGGATTATGTTTATTATTTTTTTGTCGTATATGCATTGTGAACAAACCTGCAATTGCAGTTTCTATATTTATTATCACCTTTTATTTTTTACTCCAAATAACTATTGGTATTTTGTAGGATAATAAATTATATATCGGTAAAATTGCTACTGCATCTTTTAAATTATTTTATTATATTGTACCAAAAAAAAATCATATAAAGCAAGAAGTGAACCTTATTAACGTTAGGGAAAATAATATAAAGCAACTTTACCTATATCATAAATTAATCATAAGATCAAGATATTTCTAACTGAAAGAAGAATTGATAATTGTATGTTGGAACCACTTTTTCTATTATTGTGAACATTAATATATATGTGGCTACATTCAGGAAATTGCCTCTAAGATGGAAATTAAAGCCATACCTACCTTTCTTTTTTTGAATGGAGGAACTCTTGTGGACAAAATTGTGGGTGCAAATCCTGATGAAATAAGGAAAAGGGTTGATCATTTTATTCAATCAACTCCTTCCTAAAGATCTATTATGGAAACAGTGAAATGATCAAGGAGTTTACTAAAGTTGTAACTATAGTTTTGGACCTACTGGTTGTTGTGTGTGTTTGAGAATGAGTATTTTAGTGTGTGTTTATTTTGATTTCTTTGTCATCAAGTATTTCTCATTTAATACTCCCTATCTTTTATAACTTTATCAAGTTTTTTTTAGGGAACTATATCATGTTTTTATTTGGTGGGTTATAATTATTATGTATGATGTTCCTTAAAAAAACTATTATGTACTGTATGATGTTAGTGTATATAGATTGAGAGATGAATTTAATTTGTTTGTACTATTGATGTAAATTTGTTTGTATGTGCATTTCTTTGTGTGAATATTTGTGGAGATATTATAAAAACTAAATAATCAAGTGATATCATGGTGTCATTTGATTGTATATGACGTTGTTTTACAATTACATTGCATATAAATTAAATTCTTAAAAAATACATTGATATTGTTAACAACAAAAAATAGTCGGTTGAATCATGTATTTTTTTTTAGGGGATTGATTGAATCGTGTATTGGTCCCTAGAAACAATCTATAATAATAGGTGAAACAATCTATAATAGTAAGAACATTAATATTGAATACAATAGAAAAAATTATTTTAATTTTAATTGTTAAAAACATTTTATTCACTTTTTTATATACAATATGCAGTCATCGTGAATTTAGTTCAGTTGATAGAGACAATGCATAATATATACAAGATCCGTGTTTCAAATTCCAGACACCACAAAAAAAATATACAACATGGAGGTGAAAAGAACGTGCCCGTCTTTGTGCCAGTAAAATTATTTAGTTTAGACGTAGTACAGGTGAAAAGAACATGCCCGTCTTTGTGCAGGTGAAAATAACATGCCAGTCTTTTATATATACATATTTTTTGTTTTAACAATACTTTTTTTTAAGGACCGTTCTAATAATATCGTTAGTCTTTTTTAGTCAAGTCTATTCACGTCTATAACTTATCTTTAGGGTTTCTTTCAAAAATCTTATCTTTAGGGTTGCTCTCATAATATCGTTAGTTCTGCCCCTAAAAAAATATCGTTAGTCTGGTCACGTTTTTTCAAAACTATAAATGCCTAACAAACAACTAGCCTCTCTGGCTAATTTCATAAAATCAAAGCTTTTTCGAGAGGTTCATAAATTCAAAGTTAAACGTGTACTTTTCAATATGTTTTGGATAGATGCTCCCAACGTCTCATCCTAATTATCACTTTAATATTTTTTTCAATGTTTCAGAATAATTGATACTTTGCTCAAAAAAAAATTGATACTTTAAAATATCAATATAATATTTATTATTATTTTTTATCAATATATTTTTTTTTTATTGAATTTCATCCAACTTAACTATTTCATTGACTACAATTAAGAAATGAAGTATGTTTTAGTAAATGACACTAACTTTACCATTAAAATCAACGAGTCAAGATCATCTCCATTTATTAGTCTTTCCATTTCTTTCATTTGAAAAGATAAAGACACAAAGAAGTTTGAAAATAAATTAACAATAATGGGGCCTACATAGTGGTAGGACTCACTACATACTTTTTGTATATATTCACCAAATGACATAATCAATTTACTTTTAGTAAATGAAGATGATCTTAACTCAAAATCAACGCAACTTTAAGACCATCCACAACGGAGCACCATACTTTGAGTGTTTTAATACTATTTGTCCACATCACTCATTTTACATTAATACTTAATAAGCATCATTTTTCTCCAACTCAACACCGCAAATAAAATTACTAAATAGGTCCCACAAATAATTTTATTTCATTATTTTTCAACCAAATTTTATTTATTTCATTATGATTTATTAAATGGGGGTGGAGAGAGAGAAGCTGCTTCCATAACCACCATTCTCCATAGACACCCAAATATTATACTTCACAATGTGGGTGCCTATTTAGTATGATGCTAAATACGTGAAGCACCCACCATTGTGGATGGCCTAACAAATGTACAACCTTAAAACGACTATTGAAATGAGACGAAAGGAGTACATTATATGTCCCGAAATCAACCGGCTTTCACATTGATTATTAGTTTTTTGTTGGTACATTAATTATTGGTTTTCAATAACATCCAATGTTTTTAAAATTGGATTGAGCGTCAAACTTATAAGATTTTTATTCATGATTCAACTTCAACCGTTAAAACCCTTTAAACATGGATGAAATTACGATCCAATCGTTCATATATTTAAACCATAGATGACGAAGTCGATTAAAATATAAATTTAATTGCATTTTTGTCCCTCCAAATGTTGTGATTATGCAATTTTGGTCCTATAGTTTTATTTGAGTGATTTTAAGTTTTAAACCCCAAAGTTTATCCCTTTTCAAATTTTACAGTATCACCTTCAATTTTACACCATTGGACGCATAGTTAAACACTTTAATTGACATGACAATGATGACTATGTTCTTAACTTGCATACCACCTGTGGGAGTATTTACCGTGACTTTAGAGGCTCCTTTTTGTGTTGTTTTCCTGCTAATTTAGGTGAAGTTACTGTGTATGAGGTGGAGCATACTGATTTAACTTTAGCAATGGAGTTTGCTGCTCAGTTTGGTTGGAGCATGATTTGGTTGGAGACTGACTCCTTGAGCGTCGTGCTAGCCTTCAAGAATCAGGATTTGATACCATTTCGATTGCGGAACCGCTGGCATAATTGCCTTCAACTTGGTTTTACTACTATCTGTTCGCATATTTACCGGGAAGGAAATTGTTGTGCAGATTTATTAGCTAATCATGGTCATGCACTCTCTGAAGTTTCTTGGTTCGAGGCTCTTCCTTCGTTCCTTTAGTTAGATTTCTCCAAAGATAGAAATAGCTTACCTAACTACCGATTTCCTTAGGTTGTTTGTTGTTTTCCTTTCCTTGATTTTCTTCCTTTTTTAGGGGTTTGGCTTAGCTCTCCCCCCCCCCCCCCCCCCCCCCACACACACACACACACACATTTCCCCTTTGTTTAATAATATTTATGAAGCAGGCGATATGTGTGTAGGGGGATTCAGTTAGGTGACAACCTAGTTGGGATGTTTCTGACTCTCTCTAATACCCAACCTATTTCTTGCCTTATAAAACAAAACGGACGAATTATCACTTAACAAGAATAAAAAAAAATTAAACATGAAAACAATCAATTATTCATAATCGTAATGTTTATAAAATTGACAATAAATCATAATCGTTGAATTATGATAATCATTTGACTTTAGTCAAATGTAACTTAAAAGTCATCCAAAAGATGACTTGATTGGTTAACGGTGTCAAAAATTTTAAACCTAACAATGTATAAAAACTAATCTCATTTAGAAATCCTTAAAACCCCTTCCTTGCAATTTGACCAAGAAACATCCTTGGCAATTTTTTTCCATGTCATGAAGTTATTTTGGAGTCCGGGTTTGTTTCATTGTCTATTGTTTACTTATGAAAAAGATAAACACAAGTGAAAGAGCAGTGAGAAGCATATTAATATGTGGACCACACTAATGGGGTGAAGCCTACATTACCCCTTAATAAATTAGGGGTAATATACCCCTAATGATAAGTATGATTCGATTTTGAAATGAAGAATATGAAAATCACATGTTGAATGAAGGATATGAAAAAGTTTGATGTTCTTGAGATCAAAATGGTAATTGATTGTTAGAAAAAACCACAATGATGAGGCCTACATTATCCCTTGATGAATTGAGGGTAATTTACCTCTAATGACAAATATGATTTGATTATAAAATGAAGGAATGAAGATCACATGTTGAATGAAACAGATGAAGAAGTTTGATGTTCTAGAGATAAAAATGGTATTTGATTGTAAGAAAAAAGATAAAAAAAATGAATTTTTCTTTGATAAGGGTAAATTACCCAGAATTCATCAAAGAGTAATGTAGAAAAAACCCACTAAGGGGTTCCAATAATCATCTAATCATGTCTATTTCTATCATATATTAACAATAAGTATAGGGAATCAAATAGAGAAAAGAAATTTGTGGAAGCTATCGACTTGTGCATTTTTCAAAATAGATAAATGGAAAACACAATCAATTTGAACGTATCTTTTGATATCGGAGTCTCTGACATCTCCTTTGTAACTGCGGAGCTTTCGTTCTTGGAGTGAGAATCATTCTTGTGCTCTGGTGGGGCCAGTGTTGGTGAGGTATGGTGTGGTAGTTACTAGAGCAATGAATTAAGATGATGCCACCTTTTATTTGTTGGATTGTTTTGATTTGAGGGAGTTGTTGCCGACGGGGACGATACGAAGGGCACCATTTTTTTTGGGTAGATAGACTAAATAGTAAAGACATTGTAAACTCACATAAGTGGAAGTGTCAGGGTTCAAACGTCAGCCTAACAATTTTGACACTTTTTATTAGTTGAGCTATAACTTGTTGACGACACCACCTTTGTTTTTGTAGCGACGACAATTTTAAAGAAATGACGAGACCTAGAGATTGTAATTTTCGTAATTGCAAACTTTTTTTAAGGGAGGTAATTGCAAACTTTTGTATTGTAGGAATGAGGATATTTTAGAGACATATTATGATGATTCTGGTTTTGGCGGGATCTCATCGCCAATGTTGAAAAGATTTCCATCTCCGATTGAATGAATTTCTTGCATTTTCAAAGCGAGATGACGGCGATGTGTTTTTGAGTTGGCAGAAATTGAATTGAAAATTGACGAAGATGACTCTTTTTTATTCTCCAGTATTGCCATCCAGACATCATTTAACTTGGACACATATGTACCAAATGGTGTAAATTGAATGGGACACTCAAAATCTAAGGGGTTAAAATTGCTCAAAATAATTGTTGGGACAAAATCACACGATCATAATATTCAAGGGCTAAAAATATCATTACATGGGTCAAAATCACACAATCACAATATTTAACGGTTAAAATATTGTTTTAGGGTCAAAATCACACAACAACTACAAATAGATGCATAATATAAGATAAAACATTATGAAATCGTTTTATAGATTTTATGTAGTGGGATAATGTTTGATCGTTGCTTTGTTGAATTCAAGCTTTGAACACATCTAGTTGCACCAAAAGAAGCTTTTTTATATATGTTGTTTGAGATTGTTCAACGTGTTCTGATATTTTTGCACAAACGTTGCCTGTGGGGATATGGAACATGTGAAACAAGCTTCTTTGATTTTGACCAAGCAAAGGCTCCTCCTAGATAGTGGTGGAGATGGTGACATTTTAGCTGCCACTACGCGGAAAAGAAAATAACGTTTCAAAAACTAGTTCTGCACGTTTTAGCCCTTGCTAAATTTTGCTAATTAATTAACTTCTAAATTTCCTTTACCCAATACAAGTTCACACGTATTTTAGTTGCTCATGGTTAGTGGTCAAATTTGTGCATTGATAACAAAGAAAAATGTGAAGTTGTCAACTGCGACATATAAAATGGAATAAATAGATCAATAATAAATACTTTAGAAAATAATTGGTAATAAAAAACATATATAATTATAAACTTTTCTGAAAATATTAAAATATTTGATACTTTATGATACGATGACCTACTTGAATGGAGTCATTCATCATAAGGTTGACTTGGTTTGTGTTTGAAAAAAGAAAGTTTTCAGAACAATTCAAATTATTGATGAAATTTAATTAGATTGGATAATGAATTTGAATAAAACCAACTCAATTGTTGTTCACTCTACCCTTATCCCACAAACGTGCTATATCCCATATATTTCACTTAAGATAGCAATACATAAAAGTATAATATATAATGAAATCATTTTTTTATATCCTTTCATTGCATTTTAAACATGGTGTAAGTAATATTAATTAGTATTAGAAAAAGTAATTGATCCAACATATTCAAGACGTTTGATCTGCAAAACATTAAGTATTGGATAAATTAACACAAATAAGAACAACATATATGCCAAAATTTTGAAGTGTATCAATTAAAGTGGCATTTCCTCTCTCTCTTTTCTCTTTCTCAAACCCTAGCCGTCGCCCCTTTCTTCTTCTTCTTGTCAGAGGGGTGATTTAGGGTCAATTTTGACCCCAAAATCATCCCTCCGAGTTGTTTTTCTTTCTATCCTAATCGAATAAGTGATTTCACATATTTTCTGTTTTCTTTCGTTTGTTTTTGTGATTTCGTCGTCTCTAAACGACTCTGTTTGTTTTGATTTTCTGTCTTTGTGCGGTGTGTTTTTGATTTCCCGTCTTAGTGCGGTGTTTATTTGATTCAGGTTGAAAGATTAGCTTTGAGCAAGTGCAGATCCGATCAATGACAATGATTTTGGTGTCGTCAACGTTGCAGATCCAGAGACATGAGTATTCCGGAGACTTGATTATAATCATGTTAGTCATATTTGTAGGAATAGGTACTTTGCCGTTTTATGCTATTAACACGGATGCTGTGAGTTTGTTCACAGTTTCATCTTTTTTGTTTTTAGCGAATTTGAATTTGTATTTTATCGATGTATTCTATCAATTTGAATGAATGAATATCGTTTATTTTTTGTAAAAAAAAATAAAAAAATAAGCCAAAATTTTATGATATTGAATAATTTTTGGTTTTATACGGTTTTTAGACAATTTATACGTAAGACAAAAGTTTGTGATGTGGTTTAGTGAGGGACAAGTTTGTCCCGTCATTAAAACAATTTTATAAATCAAAAAATGTACAACTAAAGTTGTCATGTCTTGTCCTTAGTTTTTTAGCAAATGAAATGTCACAATAGTGTACTATACAACAATCTTAAATTTTTACCAAGTCTAAACCGTTTGTGAGGTGATGATTACCCCCACACATAAATACATATTCAAACAATCTTTTATCTAATATGAGACTCTTTAACACAATCTTTTTTAAAACTAACTTTATAAAATGAGAAATATATCCTGCGCATAAATTCATTTTTAGACTCATTTGATTTTCTATTATCTTTATATATATAGAACATCTGATATACTTATGTATTATAAATCTTTTATCATTCAATATAAAATCTAAAGTACTCCCTCCGTCCCAAATTATAAGCAAAAAAAAAAAAAATCACACTTATTAAGAAAACTTAAACATAAGAATTTGAAGTATAGTTTTTTGTGTTTTCTTTGAAAAAAGTTTCATAGAAAGATGTAAAAACAATTTTCATTGGCTATTGGTTATGGAAAAAATGAAAGAGAGAGAAAATTTTACGAAAATAAACAAAAGTTTTTCTTGGAAAAGAGATTTTTTAAAAAAACAAGACTAAATAGGATAAAAATTTGTCTTTTTTGCTTATATTTTGGGACAAAGAAAATATGTTTTTTTTGCTTATATTATGAGACGGAAGGAGTATTTTTCAATCTATCAAATTCTCAAACTCATTTTTCTTAAGAAATGAATCTTCACTCTTTGACGCTATCATCTCATGAATATTCAATCTTTGATCCTATGATTCACTACTATATATAGAACATTTCATGTATTCATTTTTTATCTTTTATTAATCAATAATAAGTCTAAAAAATAATTATATCTACTAAGCACTCAAATTTATTTTTCTTATAAGATAAATCCTCATATTTGATTTGCAATTTTGAATCCCAAGCTTGGTACCGTTTTCTTGAAAAAGAATCTAAAGAGCACTTGGAATTGTTTATGTAACAAATTTTTTTCCATTTTCTTCGTATCTTGTCACATCACTCACTCTCAAACGCATAAGCATTAGATTCCCATTTTATTACCATAAAAAGAAATTATTAAAAAATCTTCAAAAACCACTCTTTTTTTCTCTGCCCTCAAACGTGGTTTTCATTTTTTCAACCAAACAAACAATCATCACTCTCTCACTTCATTTGAAACAAAATAGAAAATAAAAAGAAAATAAAAGAAAAAGAAACTCTCATTTCTTCACCGCCGGGAAAATTCACAATTTTCCGGGAAAATTCCACCCAACCATGGTTTCCCCGGAAAACACCAATTGGCTTTTCGATTACCCTTTGATTGATGAAATTCCTGTTTCTGTCGATGGCTCCTTCGCCTTCACGTGGCCCCCACCTCACCTCTCCAATGGCGGGTATCTGATTTTCCCCCTTTCTTAAATTAGGGTTTCATGTTTTTGCCCCTTTTTACAAATTTGTTGCTGATTGTTTTTCTTTTGTAAAGTTTGAATTTTTAAACATGGGTTTGTAAATTTTGTGATTTTGATGCAATTTTTTTGAATTTGTAGTTAATTCTCACAAATTGCTGTGGTTTTCATTGGTGTTCAGTTATTTGTGATGTTTTGTGTACTTGGGGTTATTGTGAATTTGTAGTAGAACTTGAACTAGGTTGGATATACAAGTGTGACAAGTGTAATTTTTGAATTGGTTAACGATGATGTTCTTGAATCTTCTGTTCTGGATATGTTGGTGGGTTTAATTGTCTGTGCTGCCTTGTTTCAATAGCTGTTGATGAATACACGAATACAAGACACGGCACTAACACTAGTAAAAAATTCGAGAAAATTGAATAATTAAATGACACAACATGTGTTAGTGTTGTGTCGTTGTTGGGAATTGATATGTGTTGAACACTGGACACACTTTCAATCTGAGTGTCGGTGTCGGGAAGCTGTGTGTGCAAATTGACTGCATGCATCCCTTGTATTATGGAAAACTGCGAATTAATGTGACTGATGCAATCGTAATTTAATTACAATAGCGATGATGTAGTCGTAGAGTCCCCAATTACTGTTGCAGTTCCTTTACCTTGGATTTTAGGTTTTGGTTTGAGAATTATAATTTTTTTTTTCTTTCTATAAATACATACCTCCCATCCCATAGTATTAATTTACTAAGTTATGCTTCTGTGTTATCTCGCTGCTCCTAGTATTGAAATGGATGATAGCTCTCTAGTGGATTCTGATGGTATCAAAGAACCTGGTTCGAAGAAGAGGTACGCTATTTTATTTTACCTTTCATTTCTCATTACACAAGCTAGTTAATGTTAATAAAAACAACACATAATCGACATGAGTAAAGCAAGTTAGCGTCAACTAACTTACAGCTTTGAGGTAATGTAATTGAGTTAAATTGGCAATTTAACATGGTTTCTAAAGTGAAGATAATAAGCGATAGCAGTATCTGTTCAGTGGCATCAATAAAATATTTCCCTGACAAATCCTATTGCTTGTATAGTATAAGAAATAGTTAACCCATATATCTTGTTTTGTTCTTGCTTCAGAGGTAGATCCGATTCATGTGCTCCTTCCAGCTCTAAGGCATGTCGAGAGAAGTTGCGGAGGGATAGGCTGAACGACAAGTAATCCCCACTATCTTGCCTTTTATTATTCCTATCCTCTTTACTCGGTGGGTTTCTCTGTAGACTGTGTATTTGGGGTATGTAACTAATATGATTGACATGGATAGGTTTGTTGAATTAGGCTCCATCTTGGAGCCTGGAAGGCCTCCTAAAACAGACAAGGCGGCAATTCTGATTGATGCTGTCCGAATGGTGACACAGTTGCGGGGTGAAGCCCAAAAGTTGAAAGACTCAAATTCAGGTCTTCAAGAGAAGATTAAAGAGTTAAAGGTGAGGCCTTAATTTTATATATACCAAAATTTCTTTAGGAGAAGGAAGGTCCATATTCTAGATAATTTCATTTCCCTTCATTTTTATACTTTAACTGTAATACTTTGTCATATCAGTGACTTCTATCTACTATGCAGGTTGAGAAGAATGAACTCCGTGATGAGAAGCAGAGGCTTAAGGCTGAGAAGGAGAAGTTGGAGCAGCAGGTGAAATCAATGAACACCCAACCTAGTTTCTTGACACACCCTCCTGCAATCCCTGCTGCATTTGCTCATCAAGGCCAAGCCCCTAGCAACAAATTAATGCCTTTCATGAGTTATCCAGGAGTTGCCATGTGGCAATTCATGCCACCAGCCGCAGTGGATACCTCACAGGATCATGTACTCCGTCCACCAGTTGCCTAAATTGGCACTGTACAATTTTTTGGGATTCCATTATGACCTAAAAGTTGTATTCCTGTTGTATTCCTTCCCCCATATACTCTTTCCTTTTAGTTATTTACTATGTATTCTAACTGGTATCTGCTATTGTGAAAGTCTAATACTATTATGAAGTAATGTTGTCATTTGCATGTAAAAGTTAATAAGCTTGTCTGGCTGTCTTCTCCCGGCTTTAATATTTGTTGCTGGTTCAAGTACAGTAACATGTTACTTTGGTTTAGTTCACAAAAATTAAAGAATGCATTCTTGCAAACTGCTATTGTTTTAAGTTTGTAAAAAACATTCTTTTCATCAGGTGAAAATTATTGACTAAAATCAGTCTAATGGAAGTTTCTTTATAGTAAACATAGATATTTTGACGAGATGGATTGGTTTCTCTGAAGTGAACAGTTCATGTAGAGAGTGAAGTTAAGTAATTTCAATCATTAATTTATCTGTTACAGTTGATCTTACTTCATTATCAACTGTTGATGAATAACTCCATTAAAGAATGATATTTTGATACATTTATAATTTGTTTTGCACATGTACTTAACATGAATTATTAATTTATTTATCAAGTATTGATGTTACTTATTTCATCCTTATAAGTTTGAAGTCAACTGTTCATTTTAAATGAGTTGAAAAGTAATGAAATACAGATGAATAAAGAAATGTGATTAGCTGAAAAGCTTGGTAGTAATTTAATGGGATGGTAATATGTATTTATTTTGTATTTCATATTTTTTTTTAAATAAATGTTTTTTAACTGACAGTAACAGTTATTTGTTTAGTATTTCATTTTTTTTAAATATATATTTTTTATTTTTTAAAATTTATCATTTTTTACTATACCTTTTCAATGGCAGTAGGATCGAAGTTATAGCTATTATCCTCCACTAGTGGTTGATCTATTGTGAGGCGAGTTGTGTTATTTGAACAAACTTTTTCAAGACAACTTTTGATACAACCATTAATTTGCAAAGAAAAAGTGGTATTGACACAAAAACAAAACAATAGAGAGATAAAGTAAAAAGATAATGTGAGTATAAGAGATAAAGTTGTCAAAAATGGTTGTACAAATATCATTTCGGCTGTGATTGTGAACAAAGAGCACACCTTGATATCTTATCCTGATAGAACTTTGAGACAACTGTTTCGTATCAAAACTATCACAAACATCTTCCACCTCTGTTTAAAACCTTAAATGGCATCATCATCATCCTATCTTTACACAATTCATTCACAATCTACCAAAATTTCCAATCCACCATCATGCATACATACACATTCCACTACCAAATTTACATCAATACCATTTCATACTCATTATCAATGCAAACACTACCATATATCATGCATCCCTCAAAACCCTACTGTTCCCCTCAAAGCTACATACACATCTATCCAGTCCTCACTCTCTTCCCCTAACCCACCCACCTCAAAAGAAGATGCAATACTTCAAGCCAAAACATCCCTTTCAACAACCTTAGAGAAGCCCCTCAACAACCTAAAAGTAATAGGCAAAAGCAAGAAACTGAAGCAACCCAGATTTCGGGTTGAAATCCCGGTCATCGATGACTCGCCGGATTCAGTTTCTAAACTTGCTCTTGATATTTTTGGGGACATACCAATCAAAAGAAAAGGTTCTCCAATTAAGATCTTAATCATTTGGCCTAATCCTAGCTTGAAAAAAGCTGCAATTGTTGCTTTTGAGTCTCAAGCAAGCAACCAAGTTGAACACATTGACATTGTTTCAGTTGATAAAACTGACCCCAGAATCTTGAATTCTTCTGATGTGGCAGTATTTTTTGTGCCAGAGAGTTCTAAATTGTCAGTGGTGAAAATGGTGAGTGATGCTTTTAATCCAAAGCCAGTGGTTTTGTTGAATCCAAAATGGGCATTTGAGGAAGAGAAAAACTTCGGTGATCTAAGTGGTTTTGTGAGTTCTTTTGAAGTAGTTTATTCTTTTATGGGATTGGAGGTGAGAGGGATATTGAGCAAAAGAAAAGGTGTGATTTTTAAGTGTGTGAAAGATGGGGTTGCGAGTGCAGAGAAATGGAATGTTCTTGTAGAAGAAGGTGAAGAAATGAAGGTGGTTTCTTCTTTCAAGGTTAGGCCAACCATTGGTGAAGTTGAGATTGTTTTGTATAATTTGATGGCTGTTAATTCGCCGATAACCAAGTCTGCGAAGTTCATCAAGGGATTGGTGTCGAATGTGACAGGGAAAAAGTAAATGGAACTGATTCAACTGAAGAACTGATCTTCAAGGTATTAATATTTCTGTGCATATGTCACAATGAATGTAGGACAATGCTATGAGTTTATCACCAATTTTGAATGAGAAATCAAATTACTTTCAAGGACTATGCCTTAAGTTCTTGATATTCTACAATATAGTGATAAGTATAATTAAACATCTATGTAATTATATAACATTTGATGTCATGTAATTGCAAGATAATTTAGAAACAAAATTCAATGAAATGGTCCTTTGGTCTCTCTTTTATTTCATCCTTTTATAAAAGCTAATTGTGAAACCTTGAGGACGCAGGTTTTTTTACAAAAAAGCTGTGCTTAATACATACATATAATCTACAAATACTCATACTTACAACATGAATTCAAGAGAAAAAGAATATGAGAATTTCGACAGAAGAAAGTGAGTCAAAAGTAAAATTTGAAAGCAAGAAAGGACCATAATGCCATATCATTGTTGTCTCTGATGTCATAGAAGGCCTAATGAGTGGAAGAAGAACTATCTCATTTTCTTTTTCCCTTGGTTTACAAATACCATTTCTGTAACTCGTAGTTGAGAGGTCATGGCTTTTTCCCTATCATGCTCTAATGTGACAGCTTTTAATGAACTTATCTGAGAAGTCGACATATTTCGTCCACAATGACCTTAGTTCTGGAAAAGCTATGTCTAGCCATGGCTTTGCCCTTCCATTGAAATGGATGACACCGGCATTCTCAACATCATAAACATTTGTATTTTCCTGATATCCCAATCCAAGCATATGCCAGAAAGGATCTATAACGTGGACATGGCCATGAAATGCTATCAATCCAGGAGGTAATGTACCTAGCTGCCACAAACTCAGGTCTGATTTAATATTCTGCATAAATCAAAATGAAAATATCAATATTATATCTTATGAGCTATCACTTTTATGGAAACTCAATTATAATACATATTTGAAGTATACAAAATGTTGTTTGACTCTTTTCTTTATCATTTGTCTTTATTGTATTATGGTAGAAGGCGAGCCTTGGCGCAACAATTGAAGTTGCTGCCATGTGACTGGACCTCACAGGCTCGATTCGCACAACCAAGCTCTTTCAAACAAAAGGCATATTCCCTTTTCTGTAGAATGTAATACAAACATACCTGCGCAACCCAATGGTGATATGTATTGCTTATGTTGGTCCTCCTCCAAGCCTCCAAGTCAAAAATGTTCATGCCGTAGGCCCAAGCACATTCATTGGGATTGAAATTTTCAGAGATTAGAGGGTGAGAAAAGTTCAAATAACTTTTCAACCTTTTTGACATCACAAACTTGTCTTCTCCATTGCATGTTTCCACTGCTCCATTCACTTTTCCGTTCATGTCAATGTCCCACAGAGGTGTAAGGTCAGTTTGTATCACAATGTCATCGTCGAGGAAGACCACCTTGTTAAGACTTGGAAACAACTGTTATGAAAAATTGTCATTGTTATAAGCATCACAGGCTTAAAAATATTTATTTGGTTATAAGCTATCAAAAAACAAAAATGATTTACTTGCTATGCTAGCTATCCCTTTTACCTCGGGTAGATGTATCCGAATGTGGTTCATCACTGAATTATACTTGGGACTAAGTGCCTGTAGTTTTGCTGCAATAACATTTGGCTTCTCAGATGTATTTGAAACTATAGCCGATGAACCTCCCCTAAACTGCGAACGCACCTTCTGATCTTTCTCCATTGCTTCTAAAACAGGCACCTTCCCCTTTGAAAACCAATCAAAATGGTGCAATGCCTTGACCTCAATCACAGCAGGTGATAAAGGATGCAATGAGAACCAAGCCTGCATGGGATAATAAGTCTTTCGGTCTGTGATTATGTGTATAACAACCTTAGTAGGTCGTAAACAGTTACGAACGAGTGATGTTGCAACAACCGAGGCAGCAAGCACATTATCTGAGGCTAAAACAAAATGGTAATAGGAATTGTCAACAAGGGCAGGAACTAGTTCCGCAGACGGTAGCTGAAGGCGTGCTGCTGCGTTGTTGGTATGCTCATGTGCTAATCTCAGGTCAAGACAATGAAGTTGTTTCGGTATGCTGCTTGATGCTACATGGCGATATAGATACTCTTGGATTTTGGCCAACCTAGTCCTTTGTTCCATAAGGGTTACCTAATAACAGTTCATTTATCATTATTTGAGACTTCAACTTGACAAACTGTATGAAAATCACTAGAATGATTTCAAATTTGGATTTCGTGCAGTCACCAGTAGCACGAATTCAAGCGGTCAGCACATCGGTGACAGTTGGATTGAGAACGGACAGTCAATATTTCAAGCTCAATATTTATTATTCTTTTTAAATATTAAAAATAAAAATCTGGACTGTCCAATTTCAATCCAACGGTCACAAATGTGCTGATTGCGTTAATGCGTGCAAACAGTGACTGCAGGGGAAAAGAAGAGGACAGTGTTGTACCATTTCTCTAAGTTTAACTGCAAATGTTTTGGCATCATATCCACCTTCTTTCATTTTAACCATGAACTCTTCTAAAGTTTGTGGAATATCAAACCTTCCCTTTAGTTCATCATTGCCAATTGGTTCATCTAAAGTTTGGTATATCACTTCTGGGACCTATGAAAAAGTCATGTCATTTTCAGCCACCAATAGAAAATTGAATAAAATGGTAATAATTTTCAGCTTATCAGAAGAGTTAAGAGATTACAGTTGATTCAGGTCGTCTACCCAAAATCCTTGGCCCTAATTTTTTTCCTAGACAACCTGCAAATATATTTCGAAGTTAATCAAATTGTCATATATAAACCGATATAACAAGGGGAATGATATTTGAACAACCAAAATGTGACGATGTTTGCGATACCATATGATAATAGATCTAAATTAAGTCTTAGTTTCATTATAGGAGAGATAAAAAATTATTATTAAATTGTCAACCATAGAAAAATACAGACAAGTCAAGATAACTTATATTGGAATTGTGATGTCAAGTTGTAACAAGTCTTGAACTTGCTCAAACATTTTTTATTTTATTTTTAAAAAAAAAACTATGAAACATAAGTCTAGAATTTGAGGCTAGTTAAATCTAAAATTCATGCTTTAGCATTGTAATTAACAAATTACAAGATAATTTATTATATATGCAAGGTCTTGTGATTTTGTGCTGTAAAACCTTATCAATTTTATAATGGAAAATTTTATTCTATGGTCAAGGTTGCTCCAACAGTAACTATTCTAATTGTACAAGATACATAAAGTACAGTTCTGACAAAAGTGATAACATAAAGAATCTTTATTAGATATGTGTATTTTTGTTTGATGTGTCTGTTATTACAGATTCACTTGGACCTTGCAGTAGCAGGATGAGGGATAATCATAAAAAAATAGTAGTACATTTTCTGATTAGATAAACAAACTCAGTATCATATAAGATTTAAAAAACAACAAACTATTACGCGTAATTTCTTCTAACTGCGTAATCATCTAATGATTCATAATGTGACCGGAGGATTCATATTATGTGTAAATTTTAAATCTAATTTACCGAGTTTAAAATACGAATCATTGGATACTCATTAAACTATTCTGACATTCTAACTGCGATGAAAGAGTGATATTGTGACTAAAGACGAACTGACCATATGTGTGTGCGCGTACGCGTGCGTGTGTGTGGGAGGGAGAAAAGGAGGAGAGTACCTATGGTAGAGCACTTGTTTTGTCCATCAATGCCATCCACAGCTGTTAAAACAAACACAAACCTCAGAAGAAAAGTGAAGAACAAGAGTGAATAGAAGAGCATCCTATAAGAAAGACGCCTCGACGCAACTTTCACTTTGATAAACTCTTTAAGTCCTTTGCCTGGAAGGACAGTTACATGCCTCAAACTTGGAGATATATGCAGCTGCATTTTATTGTTCCAATCCAAAATAGACATACACAATAATAAGACAGGACAATATAATATTGTTCCAACCAAATGAAAAAACAAAACAGGTTCTTGAATTCTTCCTCTTGTTTATTTCATTTCACACAATTTCATGCACTGTATGATCAACAAATAGAGGAATTAAAACTGCAAGAACTCATGTCAAGTTATGCTGTAAAAGGAAGGTTTTGATATATGTTATTTCAAGGTTGCTATCTTTCACCTAACCTTGCTTAGCATTTGGGTCAGGCATGTCAAAATGGTGTTTGAGGTATTTTAATATATTTTATTTTTTTGAGGGTTGTTAAAGAGAAAGAGACATTGGACTAAGAAGGAGGAGATGTTGTTTGGTTCAAGTTTTGTGTATTAATTGCCTTGATTTTGAAGGAGGGAAAAAAGAATAGAAGATGAAAATATTATATATATGTAACTTAAGGTTTGTTTGGTGTATCTATGCTTGGCTTTGCCTCAACATGAAGCTTTTTAGCATATAGTTTTTGGAGTTTGGAATATGACATAAAATTAACTTCTATATGGAAAATGACACACTCTCTCTATGTAGGGTGTGGTTGAGTACGTGGTACTTGGAGTGAAAATTCAGGAAGCTTTTAATTCTTTTTATTTTGGTCTCTTGGTAATATATGCAAATATAAGGTTGTTGAAGCCCCTTGGTAAAGGGTTGTTTTGTTGAAAAAGACTTCATAAAGGATTGATTAGCAATTAGGAGAAGTTTCTTTGACTAGAATCAATATTATTGCTGATTTGTCTCTATTATACAATGATGTTAGGTGGAAGAAATTATGTCTTATTATTATCAATTTTATTGTCACCAATTCTGCCTAGGGGATACTATACAAAAATGTTGCAACTTACAACCATGTCCTTGAGAATAAGCCAGAATTTCTTTCACAATTAGCCTTCACAAAATTCCTTAAAGTATTTTGTAAGCATACATAAGTTTAATTTCATTACAAACCTTATTTCTCTTTGCACCCATCCTATATGCAATATTGTCATCGATACGAGGTTGAAAATATTTTTTATGTAAACAAGTACACATTAGCTGTTAACCTGCATTACAATAGAATGAAAATGAAAATTTATTTTGTCATTGTATACTATTTATGCATACATTTGTAACTTATAAAATAAAAAAAATACACTTTTGTTGGAAAATGAAAGAAAAACAAAATTTAACTAACACAATAAAACTCTGTTTTACCATTTGCGGTTGATATAGATGGTTGGATCTTCGACTCACATCTGTCGTTAGTTGAGTTTAATTTAAGTCCGCCATTATACAATTGATAAATTACACATAAAGCTCTTCTTTCAAAATGTTTAGGCATGTAAACTGGTACAAATTTTAGCTTAATATTTGGGAAGTAAAAATGTATTAAGAATGTGAGTATTATTTCTTACATTATAAGAAAACTTCATGTAATTTGACCCTTCTAGAATTACTGTTGGGATATAACAAAAATTTGGAAAAATAAAATAAAAATAACCTCACTTATACATATGAACATAATAGTGAAAAATGGATGAAGAATAGATGGTTTAAGATTGGTACCTGTTCTATGAAGATATCATTACTTTCTTAGAAGTGAAACATAGGAAAAAGTTGTTGATGTTTCTAAGGTCAACAAGAGGAACAAAGCTTTGAGTACACAAAAGTACTTTCCTGTCCAATTTAAGAAACTAAATTGAGGTATACATGTTGCAATTCATATGTTGTTGTCAAAATCATTTTACTTAGTTCACTTTACAAAGATAATATAATAACACATGAATGAATAATAATAAAGAAGAAGAAAAAAGAATTTGGAATTTCCTCACCTAGGAAAATTTTGTGGACTCAATTGGCCATGCATGGTATGCTTTTTAGGCGAAAATGATTATTGGTCCATAGCTAGTTAGTTTGCTTAGTCAAATTTTAAAAACCGTAGCATGTTTGGCTCAAGGGACATCATAGTATTGTTACCATATTCTATGTTCATGTATCTTAGTATTTGGATCGGATATACTAATTTATTGTATCTCAAAGCCACTAGCTAACAACAATTGGAATATATATACACATTTCTATATTATGATAGTTGGAAATTCTTGGTTGGAACTTGGGAATTTTCACCATAGTATAATTACGACAAAATTTGATTTGTCTTTACAATCACTATTCGTAAGGAACTCGAGTATATGCATGCATCATTGTGTGAGAAATACTTTAGTTCGACACATCTCTAATAAAAAATATTTAGGCATATATACATGAATGATAAAATTTAAAAGAGAAATAATTTAATCACATCACTTAATATTATTTCTGTGTGTGTTCAAATAAATTTTATTTAGAGTTGTGCTTATACAAGACTTGTTCCTGTAAATAGGTCATTACCACTGTTGTGTCGTACAACAGTAGTTGTAAACCATACATCAACGGTAGAAAGCATTGAAGATACTTGAAAACATTGCATCCAAAGTTTATGTGATTAAGAAAACATTGCAGATACTCTACAACAGCTGCATGGATGTCATGATTGGACAATCCTTGAATTTATGTGTAATTGGATGTATGGACTTAAGTCCAATACACCGTTGCTGAACATAGTCGAAATTTGGATTGTCTTCCGCAACTGCATAGTAGAGAAGTTGTGAGAACCGTTGGATCTGATGAGAGAAAACTTCTCTTTCTAAATCTAACATTCGTCATAACTTTTGTATTGTGCAGCTAGTTGTTTAGTCACTACATTCTACAAATAATCTAATATTTTTCATTGAGTAGATAAAGGGAACATTTACAATTTAATATTTTTCTTTCAGAAGATAAAGGGAACAAAATTTCACAATTAAAAAACCACTCCATCCATACTAAATTATAAGTTGCTTTGGTCATCTAATATGTATTAAGGAGTTTAATTAATTTTTTATGAGAAATATATATTATGAGTTGTTTTACAAAATTGTTTTTAATAAATAGTATGAAAAATATAAATTAAAGAATTGAAAGAATAAATACCAATAAATAGTTAATGGTATAATAGAAAAAATGATATTGATGTTTCATTAATATTGTAAAACTACTTAGAATGATAACAAATTTTTCCTCAAATCGACTGATAATTTGGAACGGAGCGAGTATATAACTTTCCATTCGGTCTTTATAAGAAGGAAAACAAAACAAAAACATCAAAGTTAAATTTTTGAATGTTTTTGCAAATATACCGTGGTAGATATTTGTAAAGTATCAAATATACCCATTAATATTAAAAAGACAAACATTAAGTAAGAACTCCATAAAAATAATCAAGTAAGGACTATAAAAAAAGTCTTTTAAACAATAAATACACATTAAAACATTTTGTCGTGCAAACCACACGAATAATGATGTGGCACTCTAATACATTATGTTTGACTAAAATTGCAATGTTCTTCTCGGAAGCCACTTGGGTGACATTGTAGTGCCAATGTCATATGACATTGGCCAACCACAATGTACCATGTGTCACATTTCAGTTAAAAAAATAACAAAAAGCATAACAAAAAGAAAAAAATACTTAAGAAAAAGAAAGAAGAAAGTCACTTGTCACATTGTGGTCGACTAATGTCACACAAGTGCTACCGTTCTTCAAAAAGTTGCATCTTTCAAAGTAACTTCTATTGCCCGTAATTTTCCCTCTGTCAATAGCAATCCCTTCACCGTAATATACTTCAACTACCTCGTCGGAACCTTCAACTATGACGACCTTCCCTATATTGGCGCCACTACACAACGTCATCGATCGTTTCTTTAACTCCAATGAATCTCCACCAGGTCAGAAAATCCCTTTCCATGTGGCTACTATAATTGCCTCTGACGCCGATGAAGTTGTGATCTTACATCGTTCCAAGAAGCAAGTTTGAGACCAACCGATTTTTCGAGGAGAAACTGGAGACGTCCTCACTCTTCCAATTTCCCTTGTCGTTGCCAATTCATTCTCAACATACTGCAACACCACAATCCCACACCATTACCAAGTAGTGTAAGCTTCTTTTTCAATCATTCTTTGATTTATTAGCTGAATAGGGAAATTGATTTAAATTGGTTGGTGGTAAGGTGGTTCTAATGCTGATACACTAAGGTGGTAGGTATATGTAGAGAATCATGAGAGATAGACATGGGTGGTTTTGGGCTTGTGGCTTTGTAATAAATTGATCCTTAAAGTTTTTTTTTTTTTTGTTTTTACCATTTAGGTCATTTATGTTAATTAATTGTAACAAGTTTGTCATTTAAATTTTGTCCGTATCAATTAGGTCTTTTAAGTTATTTAACCGTAATAGTTTGGAGTATTTTAGATCTTAAAAATGTAAGTTATTCAGGGCCTAAAAGTTACACTTAAATAACTTAAAGGTCCTAAGCGTGACAAAAAAAACTTAAAGGACTAGCTTGTTACAATTAAATAACTTAAAAAATGTAAGTGGTACGAAAAAAACTTAAAAAACCAATTTGTTACAATTAAATAACTTAAAGATCTTCTAACAATTAAATAACTTAATATCTTCTAATGTAATTTAACCTTTTTTTTTGTGGTGTCCGGGATTCGAACCTCGAACCTTGCATAATATTACATTGTTCTTACTAACTGAGCTATATTCACGAGGACATGTAATTTTGCCTTTAAAAAAACATAACAATTACAGAAGAAGTTTGTGTGTGTTTAAAGCACGTGTCCGTGCAATGGTCTTGCTATGGGCTCTCGGGCCATATAGCACGTGAGAAATACAAGCATTTCTATGCCTTGAATACCGGAGGATTAAGACAAAAAAAAAATACTTATGGTTATTAAAAAAAAATTATGTTCAAACTCATCATCTTAAAGGATTGTTAGAGCATCCACAATTGTAGTTTTTTAATAGGGACTTCTTAAGTGGACCCCACGTTACACATAACTTATTTATTATATTTTAATAAAAGTACCTATTAAGGACTCAATAACTCCAATAGGAGTACACTAATAAGGACTCCAATGAAAAGTACTTAAATAGGCCCCATTAACTTTACATCATTAAACAAAATTAATTTATTTATTAAATTATAAATTACCTCATAATATTTAATTATAATCCTTAAAAAAAATTAAATTATAAAATATTTATTTATTCGTATGAACTTAAATTTCTGCCAAATTTGTTAATAATTTGAAAATGAAAAAATTAACATTACAAATTTTACATTCCTTCGTTAAAAATAATAATAATATTTTGCATGAATTACATTTTATTTAAAATGATGACAAATAGACAAAATAATATTTAAAACAACTATTAATTATTAAAATATTACTTCTTTTGTAAGTGGGACCACATAGTAGATATTTATTTACTTCTTTTAAACGTGGGACCCGTTAGTTGCCTAGGAGAGAGAGTCCTTATGTAGCTACCTATTTCTTAATGGGGACTCATGTTTTCTTTCTCCAATGGGGGTCCTTAACATGGAGTGGTCCTTGTTAAGTAAGGACCTCCCATTAGAGATGCTCTTTGAGTCTTATTTCCTTAAATATTGGAGGATTAAGACCCAAAAAATACAAGCATGAAGAGTTGTGAAATAACTAATATGGATGGTAACTAAATGCTCATTGTTGGATCAATATAAGTATATACAGAAGTCATGCTTGAACTTGTTTAAGTGTTTGCCAATGACACAATAGTAATATATAAAGTTAAACATAGTTATAAATATTTAAAACATATTTCTTGTTGTCTTTGAAAAAATAAATTCTTGTTCTACACAAGACCTATTACTAGCACGGATTGAGAAGCCAAATTTTAGAAGCATGGACATGAGATATGCAAATAATCTAAATGCAATCATATCCATGCAGGCTTATTGAAATTATGATTCACATAATCAAAGAGGTCCAGATCTCCTTTGTTTTCCACAACACAATAGTTTATGTAGGTTGAAAACGTATTGTGTGGTCACAACACAAAAATATGAATCATATATTTTAATTAAATTAATTATGTGGACTACAAACAAAAATACGATTTGTAGTTGAAAAAATACAAATGAAATAAAAAAAAAAGGATTAAAAGATATTAAAAAAACATATACTTAATCATAAATTTTTATAGTTTATATAACTGTTTATTGAGCAGACCAAGTCAGGCATAAAACTAGTTCGACTAATCTGGTTTTTAAAAAAATATAGTTTGATCGGTCCAACTTGTACGGTTATTCAAACAATGCGGTATGGCAAGTCCATTTAAAAAAAATATTAACATTAGTAAAAAAATATGTATAAATCAAATGTTTTATCAATACACATTAACAAAGAATGATATAAAACCATGGATAACTTGCATGTTCAAATTCTTATGCAACAAAGAAACATTAACATTATGTTATTGATAGTTTAATTTACGTTCTTGCATGCATAGTTATGTATTATATTTGAGGGTCTTTTGGTTTTTTATCCACTCAAGTATCACTTTCTTTATGTATATTACATTGTAGGTCTTTTGGTCTCAACTCTTAATCCTTTTTGGAATCAAATCACTTTTTTCTTTCTCCGCCATCAACATGGAACACAAAGTTGTCGTTAAAATAGTTCGTTTGAATCGCTTGAACAACCATGTTGAGTATGCTGTTAAGATTGATAAAATAAAATTGTTGTTAACACTCTTGTTACAATTGACTTTGTGCGTCTTCAATATCAATTTCAACAAAACATCCCTCTCCCTGCGGAAGATGAGAATAACTCTGTGAAAGGTGGGGATATAAAATCCCTTGAAATACGTGATCTTGGATTGAAGTTAAAGTACATCCCTGATATTGATAACGATGATGATGAGAAATATGAGTTCAATGATGAGGTGCAAGATGAGGCTTTGGAATATGTTGTTCAATATTCGGTGCAAGAAGATGAAGTGGTGCAAGATGAGGCTCTGCAGGATGATGTTCAAGATCCGGTACAAGACAAAACACTATCCTCCATTCTTGCTCTCTGCTATGGTACCAAATGTGTCATTTATGAGCTTCTTGCTGAATCCACTCCAGATCGACTAATCATTTCACTTCCACTTGAATTTTTTCGAGCAAGGAGAATGTGTTTGTAGGAAGGGGAATATAGAAGGAGGTTGAGGAACTTCAACTTTATTTTTGCTACAACATCGAAAAGTTGAATATAACTAATGTTGGTTCCTTCCATGCGCATCCCTCTTTCAACACTCCAGATATGGCTAAGGCAAGGTTGAGGTCTTTGGCAAAAAAGAGTTTTAAGGAAAGACATTGCTCCGAAGGATCTTGGTGGAAGGTCATGAGATGTTGTAGTCGTAAGCAATTTACAAGTTGAAATCCTTGTTGTTTGCACCTTCATTTCGGCGAAAATCGGCACTACATTTGGTTTATGATCATATGTTTATGGTTTCTAATTTGGGCCTTAGGGTTATTTCATGTGTATGTTGAGACTTAATGTTTTCTTCTCTTTTGTGTGTCATGTGTTTGCATTCAGCTATTGATGTTATTTGGTCTTGTAACAGACTAAGTTATATCCTTATGTGGTTTAGGGTTTAAAAAAAATATTTCTAAAGAATTTTTTAAAGAATGTTATAAAACAACTTGAAGGATCACTGAATTTGTTTTTCTAAAATCATGTAACTTTTCGAACAAAGTTAAATGTTAATATGATATTAAACAATGATATAAAATAATATTAATATAAAACAAACATTTTTCAAACAATGATCATCCAAAATTATCAAGAAGAGCATCGACAATAATATACACTAATGTTAATATAAAACAATTATCATCCAAAATTATCCTTAAGTGAAAAACAATGATAAAACAATGTCAATATAAAATAATGATCAACAAATATTATCTCGAAGAGCAGCAAAATATTAAATACTAAACAAAAGTTTCATATAAAATAGTACACATTGGCGCAAGATATGGATATGCAGATTTAACTATCTAACTTAACCTAAACAAATAGAACCAACTATTTAATCAATGATTTTTTGTGCAACTTAGTTACAACAATTATAGCATGAATTGTGACTACAAATAACAAATGCAAAACAATTCATGCTAACAAATTTTCATTAGCAATCATAAAAATCTAGCTTTAACAATATATCAAAAACCTTGCATGATAAACAATGTTTGAACCACAAATGATAATTTTAACCAGTTACATTGATAACAAGTAATCATGGAAATTAGTAACATGTTGAAATTAACATTTAACCAATTTCAACGAGATGTCAAACAAAATCATTTTTAAATGACTATTGATGTATCTAACTATCTAATTCAATTCACAATTAACAATGAAATTTATAACTTAATACAAGCTTAAAATTATCAAACAAAACACTAGAATAACTAAAAGATCAGAGAACTACACAAACACGCGTACAAAGATAAGGGTTATTTGCAGAAAAAATAATCTAACTTAACCTTGAAACACATAACCAACTTTTTCAATCTATAAACAAAGATATATATTCTCTTCACAACATTGTAGCTTCAACACTACAAATCTCTTCATGTAACGTCCAATTTCTTAAAGAGAGAAAAATATAAACAACTTTCTCAAGTGCGGAAATTTTTTTCAATCTGAACTTAGTTCGGATTCTTTTAATTAATGTATCTAAAATTTTGATCAAGGTTTACAAACTAAACAGTAAAATTAACATTATACTTTAATAAAATCAATACATAAACAAGAATTTCAAAATCATATAACATAATAGAATCATATGAGGAATGCATTTTCATATAATTTTACTCTCTCACCATTTTTATTACTCAATATCATAAAGAGATAGTGAAACCCGCCTCTACATTGATGATTTTCTAAAATTGAAGTGGTAAGAATAATAATGATAATGATAGTTAATGGTGATGATGACTCTCACTACTTCATTTTTCTTCCTTCCCATACTCCTCATTTCTTCCTCTTTTTTTACTTTCTTCTCTTCCTTGATGGATCTTCTCTTCCTTCTTCAATCCAACATATTCCATTTATGTAGATTTTCTTTCATTCTCTTCCTTTCTCTTTCTCTCCGTCGTTATCTCTCTCTCTCTCTCTCTCTCTCTCTCTCTCATTTCCTTCTTATAGTAAGATGAAGAAAAATGAGTGTTGTGTTTGTTTTCTGATTTTTGTATCTAAATGTGAGTATGGGTTAGGGTGGGCTTGAGTCTAATGAGCTTAATTACTAGATGTACTCTCTATTCCCTCATACACCCTTCTTATTTCTATAATTCAACTAAACACAAAGATGTAACATTCTATAACAACAACAACAACAACATTAATAATAAGAATTAATCCTATCAAAATTATTTATAGAGATAGTAATGCGGGATGTTACACTTCACAACACAGTAAGATAATTGATTATGTGTATTGTTGGCTCTGTGAATCCTATCAATAAACTGTTAATAGATTTGCGTGATTTTAGTTGTGTGATCTCGTCAATTACTTATACTAGTAAACCAGTAGATTATCATTTCTGATTAATTATATGGAAAGATGTACATGAATGTATGTTATTTTAATTTGAATGTTGGTTGTTAATGATAATTGTGAGCGAGCATTTATGTAAACTTATTAGTTAATCCACTTTACAACTTGCTTATAAATTGAAATATTCAACTTATTGTATTTTACTCCATTGATATGTTGAGTATTGTTGTTAATCACTCACATCCATTGTTTTTATTGTTGTATGACTCTATGAGAAGATTTTTTAAAAGGAAGTTTCGATCAAATGATGAAGAATCTAGTTCTCAACAACATGCTCAATTAAATTTGGAAGAGTTGCCATCAAATGAGCAACAATCTAGTCATCAACAACATGCTCAGATAAATTTGGAAGAGTTACCATCAGATCTTGGAAAGTGGGTTAAAATTTCAGCATATCATCCGAATGATCAAGAAAAAAATATGCAGAACATATATGCAAAGAGGACCATGTCAACCTACTCAACACAATTTTTCTCAAAGGAAAGTTAAAAATTCATTAAGAAGATTTTGTTCTTCTTGGTTTAATGAATTTGGAAATTGGTTAGAGTATAGTATAGAAATGGATACAACATTTTGTTTATGTTGTTATCTTTTTGGCCTGATTTTGAAAAACAATCTGGTGGTAATAATTTTGTAACAAAGAGTTTCACAAATTGGAATAAGAAAGATAAACTCTCGTCACATGTTAGAGGACCAAGTAATGCTCGTAACATTGCTTGGAAAAAATGTCAAGATTTGATGAATCAGAATCAACATATCGAAGTTGTGATATGTAAGCAATCTAAAAGTGTTTGTGACATTTATCGAAGGCGTTTGACAACATCCATTGATTGCATTCGTTTTCTATTAAAGCAAGGATCGACCTTTCGTGGTCATAATGAAAAAAGAGAATCTAGTAATTAAGATAACTTCCTAGAGATGCTTAGATGGTATGCTAAGAGGAAAAAAAAAGACAAGACAAGTTGTTTTGGAAAATGCTCCTGATAATCATAAAATGTTTGTCCGTCAATTCAAAGGAATATTGTTAATGTCGCCTCTTTAGAAACCACTAAGCTATCTTGACTGGTTTTGGAGATGAATGATTTGCTATTTTTGTTGATGAATCACATGATGTATCTAATAAAGAGCAAATGGTTGTTGTTTTGCTTTATGTTAACAAACATGGAATTCTTATCGAGAGTTTCTTGGATATTGGCTATTGAAGAATTGTTTTGCAAACATGGTCTTACTACTTCAACAATTCGTGGACAAGGTTATGATGGTGCTAGCAACATGCAAGGAGAATTTGAGGGCATAAAAACTTTAATCTTGAGTGAAAATCCATATGCATTTTATGTACATTGTTTTGCTCATCAATTACAACTTACATTGGTTGCTATTGCCAAAGATCATCTTCAAGTTTGGGGGATCTTGTAAACGATGAGACATGCTTCGTGAAAAACAAATAAAGAATGTTAGGGAAGCCTTGGTATCGGGAGAAATTGCTAATGACAAGGTTTGACTCAGGAACTTAATCTCAAACATGCTGTTGATACTCGTTGGAGTTCTCACTTTGCTACTTTGTCTAATTTGATATTGATGTATAATTTTGTAATTGATGTTCTTGAAAATTTGAAAGTGGATTCGACATTGCTAAGAGAACAAAAAGCTGAAGCAAATGGTCTCATACTTTTGATGAATACTTTTGACTTTGCATTAACATTACATTGATCAAAAAATTATCGTGCATTTCAAATGAATTGTCGCAAACATTGCAAAAGAAATATCAAGATATTGTCAATGCTATGCAACTAGTTAGCATCACAAAGCATCAGTTACGAACTCTTCGAGATGATGGATGAAAATCTTTATTAGATGATGTAAACATATTTTGCAATATGCATGACATTATATTCCAAACATGTGTGACATATACTTCCTGGGAAAATCAAAGCGTGAAAGTAATGTTGAATCTTTCACAATAGAGAACCATTACCGTATTGAAGTATTTTATACTGTTTTGGACATGCAACTTCAGGAGCTTAACAACCGTTTTAATGAGACGAATACTAGGTTGCTCATTTGTATGGCTTGTTAAGGATATGCTATCATGTTAGGGTTTATACAATCAATCTAGAGGTTTTTATTAGGTTTTTAAGCAACTAGGTAAATAGTGAATGTAATAAAATTTGAAGTAATTAAACGTGAATTAATAATAAGAATAAAACAAATTTAAACATTGTTTTCAAAGAATGTTGTAAAAGACGTTAACATCAGTAAATGAATGATTTATAAAACAAATGTTTTATCAATATGATTTAAAACAATGAATAATTTGTTTGCATGTCCAAATTCCTATGCATTAAAGACACAAACACACTAACATTGTGTTACCAATAGTTCAATTTGTTTTTAAAAGAATTTTTCAAAGAATATTTTAAAACAACTTCAAGGATGATTATATTTGATTTTCTGAAATCAAGAAATTTAAAAAAAAAATGTTAAATGTTAATGTAATATTAATATATGATATATGTTAATATAAAACAATTTTTCAAATAATGATCATCCAAAATTATTCAAAAGAGCAACAACATTGATATAAAACATTAATATAAAATAACGATCTTAAAAAATTATCTAGAAGAGAAGCTGCAATAATATAAAACAATGACCATAAAATATTATCCATAAAAGCAGCAAGATACGAAATAGTAAACAAAAGTGTCATGCAAAATAACTAACATTATCACAAGATATGTATATTCAAATTTAACTATTTAACTTAACCTAAACAAGCCAAACCAACCTTTTAATCAAAGATTTTTTGTGCAACTTAGTGACAACAATTCTAACATGAGTTGTGACTTCACATAATAAATACAAAACAATTCGAGACACATAATAAAATGCAAGATTAAGACTAAAACAGAGAAATGAGAATAAACAACAACAAATTCAATAAAAATATTTAAAATAACATAAATGAAATGGATGATTAAGACTAAAACAAAGAAACAAAGTCAAAGTTAATGATATGTTATTATCATACCCCAAATTTTGACCAAGGTCCCCGCTTTTTGCTCATTTTATTCACATTTTAATTGCATATTTTACCCGCATTTTCAGACTCCATTTTATACGCATTTTAAATTTCATTTTATTAGTTTTATTTGTCTTTTAAAGAGCCGAGAAGTTTCGTCGTTTCAGACGAAATTTTGGCAGAGAGGTATTTTAAAATACCTCATTTTGGGTTCCGAAAGGGACAGTTTTAAGTGTTTTTTTTTCTTTTTTATTTTATTATTTTCAATCTTTTAGTCTCTTATATTTTATTTAATGTCATTTTATTAGTCATATTTTTTTTTATTCTTTCTATTTTCGTTTTTTTATTAAATATTTTTTATTATTCTGTTTTTAAGTGTCCAAAAATCCTTTAGTCCATTTGGTATTTTGTTGTCCAAGCCCAAGGGCGTTTTCGTCCATTTTTTTGTATCAGCTCAACCCTAGTTTTAGTGGTATTTATAGGCATCATTTATTAACTGTAGGGGGAATAATCACTGCACAATGACTGACAACAACAGCCGCCCCATTATATCACACAAACCCTAATTTCCTTTTCTCCTTCACATTTTCGGATCAAAAGCAAGAAATCATTAGAACATTCAAAGTTGCCAGAAGAAAAATTCCCAACAACATTCAACACAAAACACAAACCATTTCAAAATTCAATCATCAACAAACACTGTAAATCACAAACCCAATCCGTTTTGCCTCTATTTTCGTTCATGAACTACAACAGAACCAAAAGGAATTCGGCTTTAACCTCTAATCAATCCACCATCAATTTCGAAACTGAAGCCAGCCAGTAACAACATAACCGCGAGTGGCTGGAATTGCCTCAGAAGTATTGGATGGAGCGGACCCTCCATGAGATCTCTAATGTTGTTGGCACACCTCTTTTGATTGACAATGCGACATCTAAGCGCTTGTTAGTCATTATACACCTATTCTGGTGGACATGGATTTCTCACACAAGCTTTTCATGAAATTGTGGTCGAAAGGGAAGGGTACGCCTTCATGGTAGATGTGGCTTACGAATGGCTCCCGGATTTCAGTTCTAATTGTCAGAATATAGGCCACGACGTTACTGCTTGCAGACAGTTATATCCCTTGAAGGAAACTATTACGCCTAAGGAACAAATAACTCAAGGGAGGAAGCAGGTCCCGACAAAGAAGGTAACTTGGGTACCTATAAATGATAATCCATCATACATTGATTCATCTTTAGCATTTGGCCCTATGCAACAGAATGTATCACAATTGCTAATAGTAGAAGAGGAAACGAATACAGTCCCTCAATCATTGTGAGGAAACTAATGACCGCTCAGATGACATCCCGGAAGCAACAATGATACATTTGATAACTCCTATTACTAGCAGCCCTGTTATACATAATAATACTTTTAGCATGCAACTTGAGAATGTCTCCGACGAGATAGTTACAAATTATTTGGAAGGGAACCATGAATCTGTTTTATCTCCCATCAAAGAAAAAGCATTAGATGTTAGTAGTATTGTGGCTCCGGATTATGCACAGGTAGATCTGGTGCTGCAAGAGGACTTAGATTTTATGCAAACTTGGTTAGCAAAGGTAGCTGTTAACGATAAGCCATTTATAAAGGTAGTATCAAAGTCTTAGGAAAAAAAAGAATTTGCAAAAGGCTTCATACAAAACCCGCTCTTAGGGTCCTCTTCTGCCATTTAAATAAATATTATTTTTTGGAATATCCATGGGATTCGTAATAATGACTCCCGTCTCGCTTTCCGTGTTATGTGTCGGTTGAATAATCCGTCGTTGGTTTTTATTGCGGAACCAATGGCGGCGCATGATTTTATTCCTAGTTGGTTTTGGAGAAATGTTAATGTTACTAATTATTATTTGTTCACATATTTTCCGTGAAGGAAATTGTTGTGTTGGTGGGCTAGCTACATTGGGGCATGCGCAGCCAAACACCACTTGGTCCACCATTTTGCCTTCTTCTTTGTTGGCGGATTTTGCAGGGGACAGAAATGGGATGCCTAACTATAGATTTCCTTAGCCGTTTCTGTTCCTTTTACTTATGTATATATTTCTCTTTTCTTTTGAGGGTTTTGGCCTAGTCCCCCTTTATTGTAAATATTTTTTCCTTTTTTTAATAATATTACGTATTGGAAAGGCGGAGGTAGAGGATGTGAGCTTCTGTTGGATGCCAACCTAATTGAAATGCTTCAGATTTTTTCAGATGCCTAACCTTTCTCTTGGCCTTAAAAAAATAAAATAATAATAAGACAAATTTAAACAAGATTCACATAAAAAAAAGTGAGAGAGGAGATCCAAGGAGAGATATTAAGGCGGCACAATATTGAAAATGAGAATACCAAAAAAATAAATTAGCGAGTAAAAATGGTACTCATGTATAATTTGGGTCATAAGTAACCAGATCCATTAATAAATGAACTAGGTCTTGTCACAAGTACCTATGGGGTGGGTTGTCGAATGGTTTTAGTGGTTTGGTCATCCCAAAATATTGAAAATTATTTATAAAAAAACCTACCGATGACTATTTCTAGATAAAAATGAGATAACCAAATAACCTATCAATTGTGACAAAAACAAAACAAAAATAAAATCGAGGGTGAATATAGAAATAGATCAACTGAATGATTGGTTAGTTCTTATATTATGTTAAAAAAAAAAAAAAATCAAAATATGTATGATCTGGTGTATTGATTCTAGACATGTTTGGATGTTTTTACTTTTTCATTCTCAAGATTTATATACATAGATCTACGAAAATAAAAATAAAAAATCAATTAGGCTATAATACCAGTCCAACCATTCCAGTTTTTTAAACAATGCGACCCGGGTGATCCACTTTTTAAAAGACGTTAACATCAGTAAAAGAATGATATATAAAACAAATGTTTTATAAATACATATTAACAAAGAATGATTTAAAACTATGGATAACCTGCATGTCCAAATTCCTATGCATTTAAAACATTGACACACTAACATTATGTTAAAGAATGAATATAATAAAATTTGAAGTAACTAAACGTGAAATAATAATAATAATAATAATAATAATAATAATAATAATAATAAGATAAATTTAAACAAGAATTACCTAAAAAAAAGTTAGAGGAGATCTCAGGAGAGAGATCAGAGTGACACAATATTGAATAGGCTTACATAGTTCTTTCGTTCCTGCAAATATAGACTATTTGAATTTTCGTCCTTGAAATTACTAATCATTTCAATCTGCCACTGCAAAATTTAATCATTTGACATTTGGTCCTAATTAGTTTTTGTATGCTGAGGTGGGCTGTCATTAGCGACGTGGTGCCCATGTGGCAAGTGATGATTGAGCGAGATGGTAGGCTTAAATAGGTCTTTCGTCCCTGCAAATATAGATCATTTGAATTTTCGTCTCTGAAGTTACTAATCCTTCAATTTTGCCATTACAAATATTAACACCTATTTAAGCCTATCAAATATAATAAATACCATTAACGAAATAAAATAGTTAGTAAATCTTAGATTTCATCTATTACTTTTTATAGAGCTTATGTAGAACCAACTTCTTACTCTTTCTTCCCTTCCTATCATTCCTTATATTATTTTTTATTTTTATTCTCTCTCTAGCGTTCTTTCAGGTTATGACTTACGAGGCAGATTTTCTTGCATAGAAGAAAGGGACATATATCATTATAGCTTCTCATCAAATTTCTTCTTCTTTAAGTTAAGTGGTACTAATGTGTGCTCTGCAGTTGTGTGATATGGCATAAACGAAATCTTACGATCCTTTGATAGAAATCTCAAAGCTATATGATGTGTTGAACATTGACAATTAGGTACATGTGTAAGTAGTTGTGCAAGTGTTTTCAATCAACATAGTGGCCGAGTAGTAATTTGGCGTGATACTTTTGCGATCATCATAATGGACACAGGACAAGATATTGACACGTCACACCGGTAATAATTTAAGAAAATGATATAAATTGAATGTAATCACATGTGTCGAATGTATCTTGTGTGTGGCCAAGTGTCCCTAACTAGAGTAGCATAAGTTTACTATTTCTACTCTATGCATGCAAGCGAAACCTGACCTGAAATATATCATCATCTCTTTCTTTTCTACAAGTAAATATCATCTATAAACCCCAGGGTTTAATATGCGTGGAAGAGGATGAAACATCTTTTGATTTGAAGAGTCTAAATTGCCTGCTACATGACGGTATGTGCGAAAACCAACTTGCCGGCTACCTGTGTGGTCAGAGCACAAAAATAAGAATGAGAAATATTGCTATTAACTCTTCAAATATCTCGAATCACTTCTTTTAAAAAGACCAATAAAACCACATAATCTATACTACTGGCCTCCCTAAAATTATTGTCGTTAATTCAGGACAAATTTTTTGAAATATGAACTGGTAGAGATTAGGCTGAAAGATGATAGAAAGAAAATATTCCCAAACTGAATTCGCGTATTGAGATTGCCAAAGAAACGGCATTGGAAACAAGATTTAAATTTTAGTTCCAATTAAAATACTAAAACCATTGTTTAGTAGATTGCCATGAGATTAAAAACATGTAAAAATAAAAAAACAGGTCCCAGGAAGCACTAGATACTGCATATAACACGACGAGGCTTGAAATCTAAGGTTTATCATAGGTCAAGTCCATCCACAGAATCAGATATCAGGATGAACTGATGTCAAGTTTAATGAGTCTTGAGAAAATCAAAGATGCTTTGTTGAAGTTGCATTTACAACCTGCAAATTTAGACATGGCTAAGCTTTCCGAGAAAAAAATCACCAGAGACATACATGCTTTCTTAATCATCACATATGTGATATATGCAATATTAATTAAATCAGACGATATTCTTTTCTAAACCAGATAAGTCATTCCATAGGAAAGATTAAATAAGAGAGCAAAGAAACATCTGAGATCTTGAACCAATGCACGGATCACCTGCACGCGAGTCATCCACAATCTCTGTATAGTGCTGTTCTTTAGAACTTGATCAAGTGCGCTGAAATACAAGATTTCCATCATATCCACATCACACCATACTCCACCAGGCCCCTGAAGAAAATTGTCACTGGTTTGAAATCCAGGACGCAATATCTCGACATGGATCCTATTCCTACTGATGGAGAGGATATGCAAGGCATAACTGAATTCGACCACGACATTTGATTAAATTCCAGTATGCATACTCTAACCAAAGATGCTATTCCCTCGAAAGGCTTAGAAGCTGGTCAAATATCAGATGAGCCAGACTCCATAATCTATGGCATGATTGACAACAGAAACTCGGTGGAAATCGACAGTACGCCTACTCAAAGGAAGGAACTTCTTATTATTGATGATGATAATGAAGTTGACATACGAGGCAGAACTGGATAAGGGATAAATGCTAAAAAGGAATTCGTTGAGTCAAAAGATGATCAAGAGAAGCAAATAGAGTCCTCAAATACCACAGTTAGTGAAATGAACAATAATGTGGAGGTTGATACATTTGGACAAACTTTCAGGACTGAAACAGTTCCCTCTATAGGCTTATGTAAGTTCATTCATTTTAAATATAAAGTCTCACATGAGTTTCAGTCAATAGTAAAGAATTTAAAGTAAAGATTGTTAATAGCACTAGTCATTCCATAAATTAAATGTGATTTGTTTACTTCAATGGGACTGCTGCTATGAAGGAATTCACAGGCGTCCTTCCAGAGGTCATTCCCTTATCATCGGTCAACATAGCGGAACACATTGTATTTTTGCGATGATGACTATCATCACCAACGATACATGATCCAGGTAAAGAAAGTATCCGAAATTCTCCCTACATATAGAAAGTTGCAATAAATAAACGCGCAAACACACAAATTATAATATCTGAGAGAAAAATTTAAGAGCTTTGCATATACTATATTATAAGATAATTATATAAACCATTTGTACATATGTAACGGCCCCGACATACTTTCTCTGTTCCGTTATATTCTACACTTTTGTACCCAGAAGAAACATAACTCTCTACAAGACACAAGTTGTGTAAAGTGTAAACAAATAACTCAGCTCCCTTGCATCGCATCACACATCGATCCAAGAAATGTATTTCCTCTGCTGAACAAGATTGGTGTCTCGACTTCTTCCTTGCTTAACTAATGTCTAAAATCTATGTTATTTTTCAGAGCTGCTTCGTCTCCCCTGCCACTGTCCGCGGCCACGACACCTTGGTTTATGCACATTCATCACGTGTCTCCATATCTCCTCTACACTGTTTGTTTGCATCCTCCATCGCGACTCACATCATCAGCATTTGTTGCCTCCGTTCATTGTGCAAATTGGGAAATTTTCTGTCTTTAATAGATGAACTATGATTGTCGCCTCTGATGAACATGCTATGTCTTTACATGCTAAAGTTCACCTTATAAATGTGACATTTATGCAGTTAAAACTTGAGTTCAAAAGTTTTGGACATATCATCTAAGTTAGAAATAATAAGGTAATATATGCCATTAGTGGTGTTTCTTTTAGTCTTAATGAAGTTTATCTAAAAACTATGTGTTTGTCTTTGCAGCAGGA
The DNA here is from genome assembly GCA_958299785.1 of Medicago lupulina. NCBI lineage: Eukaryota > Viridiplantae > Streptophyta > Magnoliopsida > Fabales > Fabaceae > Medicago > Medicago lupulina. Next base: position 80,495,998 of record OY283139.1, read on the forward strand.
ATACTTCTTTTGGCTTTGTTAAATATTTATCACTAAATTCAATGAATAATGCAATTCAGGTATGGTCCTCATTAGTTGTAACTTTAGGTCCTATAATTTTAGCACTATTCTTCTGTATAAATATGACGTGAAGCTGATATGGAAAGTGCTTCTACAGAAACCTTATATAAGTGGTTGAATTAAACTATTTAAGTAGCATTTAACCATATACTGAACTAATGTCTTTTCTATTCACAATTTCACCTTTTGGTAACTCAGTTTCCAGTACTCTATTAGTTTACAAAAGGTGAAATTACTATCAGAAATATATTCACTGTATATTTTTACAGAATTCATAAAATATTTGTAAGAAAAACCATGAGATTTTCATTGGCAATATCCAAATGTTACAAGTTTCATATCCATTGCTAAAGTCTCAGAATCTTTCAGAACTGAAATATCGTCTTTTATCCACTTTACTCAACAATGGAAACCTGAAATATATCATAAAAATGCAGCATGGCATGTGAATTAAATTCTAGTCATCCTTCCTAAAAACAACTAATAGAAAAGGAAACAATTATGTTTTTTGGAGTCATTATGTACAGCCTATACGACAAAACTAATCAAAAACTTTTCAGTTTTATTGAAAATTAAACACTTAATTTCAAGTGTTCTCTCTACATGTCCTGATCATTTGCTGCACTTGTTGTCGTTGTTGTTGTGGGATTGATGTTCCTATCTGCAGGCTGGTGGAGTTCAACTAAATGTGGCCTAGCTGCAATAATCTGATTAACCAAGAGATAAATATTGTTAATTCAAAGTTCCTCACTTTAATAAAACAAATGATTTTAACACTATTACTGATTGAAATTTATGCAAGTTCAATCATTTTGAATATAAAGCCTCACATGAATTTCAGTCAATAGTAAAAAATCTAAAGTTAAGATCGTTAACAGCACTAGTCATTCTATAAATCAAATGTGATTTTCTTACATCAACGGGGTCGGCTGCTACGAGGGGATTCACTGGGGTATTTCCAGAACCAGAAGTCTTTCCCTTATCATCGGCTGACATAACGGAACACATTATGTTTTTGCGATGAAGACGACCGTCATCGCCAATAACTAGACCTGATCCAGATAAAGGAAGTATCTCAAATTTTCTCTTCGTAGATGTTATATTGAGAGAAGAATCGGCCTCATTCATTGCTACATCATCTTTCTGATCAGTTGTGGAACTGAATATCCTTTTTGCTGCTTTGTTCTTATGACCCTTCTTCTTCACAGCCATGATGACTCCAACAGCCACAGTTTGACGCATGTCTCTTACAGCAAAACGGCCAAGGGAAGGATATTCATCGATACCCTCCACCACCATGGGCTTCATAGGAATCATCTTAACAATGCCGGCATCACCATCCTTCAAGTACTTGGGCTTACTCTCCAATTCCACACCTGATTCTCTATCGAACTTTGTAACAAGCTTTGCAAACTTGACAGCAATGTGGGAGGTGTGACAGTCAAGGACAGGAGTATATCCTTTGGTAATCTTTGTAGGGTGATTAAAGACGATAACACGAGATGTAAATTTAGCAGCCTCCATGGCTGGTTCATCCTTGGAGTTAGAGGCAACATAGCCTCGCTTGAGATTCTTATCGGACAATTTCTTATTCGTAAGGTGAAATCCCACAATATCACCAGGAAGGGCCTCACTGATGTTCTCATGATGCATCTGCACAGACTTAACTCCAGATTGCAGCCCAGTTAGAGCAAAAGACAACACCATTCCAGGTTTCAAGACACCAGTCTCAACACGTCCGACAGGTACAGTTCCAACACCTCCAATCTTGTAGACATGTTGAAGTGGTAGTCTCAAACGCTTGCCTGAAGGCCTCTTTGGCTCGCTGATTTGGTCAATAGCTTCAAGAAGGGTAGGACCTTCGTACCAGTCAAGGTTAGTAGAGCGCTCAATGATGTTATCTCCCTTATAACCAGAGATGGGAATAAATGGAATTTTATCTATGTTATAACCAATCCTCATCAAAGCGGGTGAAATTCCCTTCACAATTACTTCATACCTATCCTTGGAGTATTTGGGTGTAGTGGCATCCATCTGTTAAAATAGATGTTAATAATTAGTAATTATAAAAATAATCAAATGCTGAAAATATAAATACCTTGTTGCAGCAGCAGATCATTTGCCTCACACCAAGAGTGAAGGCAAGAAGAGCATGTTCCCAGGTCTGACCATTCTTAGACCAACCAGCTCGCAAACCAATAGTAGTGGAATTAATGACGAGAACAGCACAATCAGCTTGGGAGGTCCCGGTGATCATGTTCTTAATGAAATCCCTGTGTCTGGGGGCATCAATGAGAGTGCAGCAGTACTTGGTTGTCTCAAACTTGCACATAGAAATGTCAATTGTGATACCTCTTTCACGCTCAGCCTTGAGCTTGTCAAGCACCCAAGCATACTTGAATGAACGCTTATTCATCTCAGCAGCTTCTTTCCAAGTGCCTCAATGACACTCTTTTCAATACCTCCAAGCTTGTAAATCAAATGACCAGCAGTAGTTGATTTCCCAGAGTTGATTGACATGACCAATAAACACAATGTTGATATGAATCTTTGCGTCAACCATCACTACTTAAACTTGAAATCACAAAAAGATATGTCAATTCAACACAAAAAACAAGACATAAGTAAATTAAATTTCAGTATTAATTCAACAATAAAGTAAAATACTATATAACAACAACACAACATTCTGACAAGTCAAAAATATGCAAATCAATGACAAAAAATACAGCATAAATCGGGCATGTAATTGAGTGTTTGAGCAGGCAAAACATAGTGGAAAAGCAAACACATCTACACAATTCAAAAAAGAAATTAACTATCATTATCGCACTATGAAACACCGACGCTCCTCGGATTATAAACGGTGTCGGCGTGTCAGTGTCCACATTTGTATTTGAATCCGTGCTTCATAGTTATCAAATGTGTATACATAATATAGATGTTATACTATAATAAGCCACATAAATTTACTTAAAATGACAATTTACACATGTTAACGCAAGATCAAAACAAAATTAAAAAGGTGATTGGTTGAAGAGCGTAGGAGTAGACGAAAAAATCGAATCAACATAAAATTGAACTTCTCTTATTTGTTCTTAGTTTTTACCAATCACCTTAAATTGAAGAGAAAAAGCAGAAAAGAAACAAAAACAATATCTAATAATCCTAAGGAAAATGCTGAATGGTACAAAATTTTTGGCGACGAAATTCCACGAATGAACCTACATGCACCAATGAACCTGACCTTCCATGATCTACTATACCTATTGCATTTCGGCACACAGACCCGGCAGCAATCGTACCTAAATTGGAAGTTTCACCTCTCAAGTTTCCAACTTGTGCATACTATTCGATTAAAGGATTTCAAGGCTTGGTTGTGAAAAAAGGATATAATATTGGGGAATTCATGGCTTGCTTGGATAGTAATTAACACGTGCATGCATGGCTTCACATGTAATAGTTAACATGAATTCATGATTTGCTTGGAAATTAAGGCAGATAAAAAGAATACAAAATTATATTGTTGCACGGGTCAATTTTATTTATTACTTTTATAGTTAAACATAAAAAAATTAATGCAGTTCATGATTCCTAATTTTGGGTAGCATGGAAATTAGGGTATTTTATTTGTAAACGTATTAAATAAGTGTACAACAACTTGTCAAAAAAAAAATAACACAAACAATAAGTTAAGTTGCTGCAGACCTAATAAAATTAATAAATAATAAGGATAAGGATTAAGATATATATTAAATTTTGCTTTGAAAAATATTCACGGTTATTAGAGAGAGAAATGAAAAACATATATGATGCAAATTTAGAACCAAAATTTTAGGATAGAGTTGTTGCAAAGCTAACAAGGGATTAGTGGAGGGAAAAAAATTAGATATTAAATAAGTGTATAACAACTTGTCAATAAAAAAAAATATCTACAGAAACAATAAGTTAAGTTGCTGCAGACCTAATAAAATTAATAAATAATAAGGATAAATATTAAGATATTTATTAAATTTTTGCTTTGAAAAATAATCACGGTTATTAGAGAGAGAAATGAAAAATATATATGATGCAAATTTAGAGCCAAAATTTTAGGACAAAGTTGTTGCAAACCTAATAAAGAATCAGTGGAGGGAAAAAGTTAGGTTAAGACTTAACAAAATCTACTAACAACTAGAAACTGGACCCGTGCCTGCACGGGTTTATTGCTAAAGAAATGACATACGAATAATAAAATGCAATATATAATTGGTAACGGTGAAAAAATAACAGATGATAATCCAGAGTAGACAAAATAAAACGCTCCATAAAATGTATAAAATCTGAAAAATATTATAAAAGAAAATTCGGTAATCCTATCAATAATTCGGTAAGAGAATATGAATTTTTTAGTAAATTGGCATGTTGTTTCATCGCAGATTGCGAAATACTTCATCATATACGACGTTAGAAGTCACATTGATATCTTCATCATCTTCATCCGTGATCAATATCTTTAGTCCTTCTCTGGATGTAACTCTTGAAACAGCAACATACAACTGTCTGTGAAAAATTACAGGTGTTGGTAGATATACACCAACATGTTTAAGCAACTGTCCTTGACTTTTGTTAATTGTCATTGCAAATGATACAGACAAAGGGAATTGTCTTCGTTGAAACTTAAAGGGAATCCTGACATCTGAAGGCGATATAGATAACCTAGATACAAAAACTTGTTCACCAACATTACTTCCGGAAATGACCCTCCCCTCAATGACGTATCTTCCCATCCTAGTGATAACCAATCCGGTTCCATTGCATAATCCATATCGTGTATCTATATTTCTCAACGACATAACTGGCAAACCAACCTTTAACCTTAATTTGTGATTAGGAAGTCCATAAGTAGTGATGGTGTTGAGGAATTCAGGTGTATGAACATTGTCAATATGATCATCGTTTAAGTTACGATGAATAAGTGAATCATAACTCAAATAAACCTTCTCCTCGTCTGGAACCATGTCCAACATATAGTCGTTGATCTTCTCGACTATGGAATTTTTTGTTGTCAATATAGCTCTATTTTGAAAGTAACCTATGTCACTCATTCTCTCCAAGATGTTAGGATACGTGCTTTCAACAATAGCAGCAAGAGGATCTCCTGCGCTTTCTATGAGCAAATCTGATGGAATAGCAATGGTCTTGTCCACTTCATTGTCTTCCCCTATTTGTCCATCGCCTATACTTAAAACCCATTCTGAAAATTGTCTTTTTTCCTCCATGTCTACTACTGACGCACCAGACAAAAGCCTCATGTTCTTAGTCAAGGTAAGAACCTCACAATAATTCCATAGTTTTGAAGAATTGATAATAGCATGAACGATTTCTGGTCTTGTGCTTTTAGGAATTACAGGTACAAATGGATGCATTTGTTTCTCTTGTCCACCTCCTTCATAACGTCTTTGAAAGAATGATCAAGTGCTTCAAAGTAAACTTTGTGCATCATCAGAGCCTCATCCCATATTACTAATCTTGCTTCTACCAACTGAGCCAACGGGGTATTAGGTTTGACATTACATGTGGAGCATTCATCGATAATAAAGGGAAGGCCAAATCTCGAATGTGCGGTTCTACTTCTTGGTATTAATAATGCAGCCATACCACTCGAAGCAACTGTTAAAACTATTTCCCCTCTTGACCGTATCGCTGCCGACAATTCAGGTGTATGATCAAAAAGTTACCAGTTAAGCAGTGGTATGAGAGGAAAGTTGTAAGGTCACGTCGTTCCATTTGCAAACCTCTAAATATCAATAGATATGATTTTTGTGATGTGTGTGAAATTTACCACGGGTTAAGGTTTTTTTTAGAGAAACACAATTTAGGGTTTGGTATATATAGTCAAGTTATCATGGAAATTAGGGTATCATATAATTCTACAAAATATTGTCAAAAAAAAAAAAGAAAGATGCATTTTTTTTAGTATCAAAAAAGTGTATAAAAAAAAGGCAAGAGGATAGGAACGATGCATTTTTTTAGTATTAAATAATTGTACAAAATACTTTGTCAAAAAAAAAGTGTAGAACACAAAATAAGAAAATTAGTTAAAAAAAACTAAGATTAATAAGAAGAAAAGAAAATATATATATATATATATATATATATATATATATATATATATATATATATATATGTAGAAGTCTATCGATATGTTTAGTTTTTTTTTTTTAATTTTTGCTATTTATGAATGGATTTGTTTAGGTTTTTTTTTTTTGCTATTAATAAAAACATATTTGATGCATTTTGAGAGGCAAAATTTTAAGATAGATTTGTTGCAAACCTAAAAAGCATTATGGAGGGGAAAAATTAGGGGTTAAGGTTTTTTTTAGAGAAACAGTTTAGGGTTTGGTATATTTAGCCAAGTTATCATGGAAATTAGGGTATTATATAAGTCTACAAAATATTGTAAAAAAAAAAGATGCATTTTTTTAGTATCAAAGAAGTATACAAAAAAAAGGCAAGAGGATAGGAACAATGCATTTTTTTTAGTATTAAATAATTGTACAAAATATTTTGTCAAAAAAAGTGTAGAACACAAAATAAGAAAATTAGTTGAAAAAAAAACTAAGATTAATAAGAAGAAAAGAAAAAAAAATATGCAGAAGTCGATATGTTTAGCCTTTTTTTTTTTTTGCTATTTATGAATGGATTTGTTTTTTTTTTGCTATTAATAAAAACATATTTAAAGCATTTTGAGAGGCAAAATTTTAGGATAGATTTGTTGCAAACTTAAAAAGCAATATGGAGGGAAAAAAATTAGGGGTTAAGGTTTTTTTTAGAGAAACACGGTTTAAGATTTAGTATATATAGCCAAGTTATGATGAAAATTAGGGTATTATATAAGTCTACAAAATATTGTCAAAAAAAAATTCATTTTTTTGGTATCAAAGAAGTGTATAAAAAAAAAAGAGGATAGGAACGATGCATTTTTTTAGTATTAAATAATTGTACAAAATACTTTGTCAAAAAAAAGTGTAGAACACAAAATAAGAAAATTAGTTGAAAAAAAAACTAAAATTAATAAGAAGAAAAGAAAAAAAATATATGTAGAATTCTATCGATATGGTTAGCCTTTTTTTTTATTTTAATTTTTGCTATTTATGAATGGATTTGTTTAGGCTTTTTTTTTTTTGCTCTTAATAAAAACATATTTGATGCATTTTGAGAGGCAAAATTTTAGGATAGATTTGTTACAAACCTAAAAAGCATTATGGAGGGAAAAAATCAGGGTTAGACTTAACAAAATTAATAAATAAGGATATATAAAAATCGAAGTCCAGCAAAATTTCATAATCGTCCTCAATTAAATGCACAATCTTCTTAATTTTATGACCACATTCGTCATTTTGAAACTAAAACTAATTTATTTAATTTTTAAAAATTACATTTTTTAGGTTTATCTTTCCATCATAACTAAATCCCTAAATATTGCAAGTTTATCACTTCAAAAGCTAACTAATTCTAGACACTACTTTTTTGCTTTATTATTTTTGAAGCCTAACTAATTTCCTATGAGTAGGAAAGAAATTTGAATTATTAACATGCATATATGATTTTTTTTAAAAGAGTATATATGCAAATATTTACTTTATAAACATGAGCACGTTCCATCAAAAAAATAATTAGCATGATTAGGTAGGAAATTTGTGAAGAAAATAAAATTTGTTACATTCTAAAAAGCCAATTATTTTGGGATAAGCTCTAATTCAAAAAAAATTCCCCGATAAGCTCTAATTAATTTGTTTGATTTATCATTTTCAAGCTTAAAACTAATATCCTATATTTACAACTATATTAAAACTAATTTTCAACAAATTTGCTGATATAATAAAATCGTACTTCGACAAAGACAAAATTTCTCAATTATCCTTTTTAAAACATAAAACTAATTTTTTTTATAATATATGTAAGGTCTGAGGTTCAAACCCCGGTCACCACCGATTTTTTTTTTTTTGAAAATCTAAGACGAGTTTGTTGTTTATTTCCACTTCCACACAACAAATGTAAATAGATTGTTTAATTTTTTTTTTAGTTTACCACTTTCAAGAAAACTAATTCCCTATATATTGCAAATAATAATGAATAAATTGTTTCCTTTTTCTTCTCCATTTTATTACCCGATTTCCTTTATTTTTTAAAGTGCCTAAAATGTCCACGGTTAGACTTCTAATATCACAAATTTAGTGAGTTTTATGGTCAATTTTCTGCATATATAAGCACATAAAATCTATAACGGGTGTGGTGCAGACATTGAATAATGTTTTGCTTATAAAATAAAAATTTATTTAATAAAAATACTACATTGATGTTTATATTTTAAAAGTATTCATGATTTTTCAATTTTATTTTTTAAGAAATGATTTTTCAAAATTTTAGCATATCAACTTTTCATACATGTATATCAAAATTTGTTTATGCATGTATAAGTACATAAAATCTGCAACAAGTGCGGTACAAGCATTGAACAATGTTTTACATATAAAATAAAAATTTATTTAATAGAAACACTATATCAATTTTAATTTTGAAAACAGTCATGAATTTTACCCGATTTCCTTTTTTTTTAAATTGCCTAAAATGTCCATGGTTAGACTTCTAATATCACAAATTTAGTGAGTTTTATGTTCAATTTTCTGCATATATAAGCACATAAAATCTATAACGGGTGTGGTGCAGACATTGAATGATGTTTTGCTTATAAAATAAAAATTTATTTAATAGAAATACTATACATCGATGTTTATATTTTGAAAATATTCATGAGTTTTCAATTTTATTTTTTGAGAAATGAGTTTTCAAAATTTTAGCATATTGACTTTTCATACATGTATATAAAAAATTTTGTATGCATAATTGCATATAGTACATAAAATCTGCAACGGGTGCGGTGCAAACATTGAACATTGTTTTACATATAAAATAAAAAGTTATTTAATAGAAGCACTATATTAATTTTAATTTTGAAAACAATCTTGAATTTTTAAAATTTTATCATATCGACTTTCTCATAAATATGTGCATAAAAATTTGTTTGTGTAGATATGTAAGTACATAAAATCTACAACGGGTGTGGTGCAAACATTGAACATTCTTTTGCATATATAAAAAGTTATTTGATAGAAACACTATATTAATTTTGATTTTGAAAATAGTCATGAATTTTCAAAATTTTATATCAACTTTCTCATATATCTACGTAAAAATTTGTTTTCGCATATATAAATAAATAAAATTCATAACTGGTATGACTTAACTATTTAACAAATTTTTGTATACGCAAGAGAAAAATATATGTAATCGAAACATTACATTAATACTCATAATTTTTATTTAATATCTATAAACATTCTACCATATTAACAATTGAATTAATTTTTATATAATTATCGCAATGTCACGTGACCCGTGCGAAATCACGGGTCTATTACTAGTTAATAAATAAAGATAAAGATTAGAGAGAAAAATGAAAAACATATGTAAATTTAGAGCCAAAATTTTAGGATAGAGTTGTTGCAAACCTAACAAGGGATTAATAGAAGAAAAAATTATGTTAAATTTAATAAAATTAATAAATAAGGATAAGGATTGAAGAAATTTACCTTTGCACTGCTAAAACCCTAGGAAGAAAAAGGTAATAATGACTCCACTCAACAGGTTTACCGTATTCCGTATATATACACCGCATGCAACTTTTTTATTTTATTTTATTTATTTATGGAATTACCCTTTGTTTTTCTAATTTATTCATTTTTCTTTGGGTGTTGTGTGATGTGTGGATCCCTCTTTCTATAATACTTGACACAGTTGACCTTATTATGCATAACAATGCATAATTTTGAACTTAAATATCTTGAATGATATATTAGAAAAATTATAAAAATTTGATATTTTGAAAATATTCATCGAGACGAATCTAACAACATCTTATATGATATTATTTATCTTTGTATATTAATAAAAAAATATGGTCAAAGTGAGTTAAGTCAAAATTACATATTTTCAGATGGGTCATCTATTGCGGGACGGAGGAAGTATTATTTATTTTGTGGGCCCCAATTAGAACCCATTCTCTAAGATCATCTTTAATTGGGTGAATTAAGTTATTTTTATACGTATTTTTAGGAAAACCCATTCTTTTTCTCTCGTATTTTAACGTGTGTTTTTCAATATCTCGATTAACACTTTCTAAGATAGAAGAAAATTGATCAGTAGTGTTGAAAATGGCAAGAAAATAAATTGTCAAAAGTGATGATATCGTATATTTGTCTAACATATACCACTCTCATTTTATATTTATGTATTATTGAAATTGAAATAATAACCATTGGAGAAAAAGAATGGACAACATGAGCTATGAGAATGTCTCTGTTCTCCTGCTATTGGCTCCACCTATATTTGGAGGAAACTATTAATAAAATTATATTACATTAATACAATTGTTTTTTGAGAAAGAAATGAGCGTGACTTATAGAAAAAAAAAATGAAGTGTGTATTCCCCTAATCAATTTTTATTACACTTAAATTTCACTTAAAAACAACAAAATATAGTATATTTGAGGAGCATAGACATTTTTTTTTTTTGAGAAATTGAGGAGCATAGACATATTTAAACATTTTTATGAGGCATAATTAGTTAGGGGTTATGATTTTATTTAAGGTGAACTTTATTATTCACTGCTAGCTAGCACAAGAAATTTCAAGAGTAGACACAACATATTACAAGAGTGAAATTTTGTAGGCATCTCACCAAACAAAATTGATCAACTAAATCCCCTCACATAATTATATAACAAAATTTGAAAAGTAAATAAAATTGAAACAAATTTCAAAAGTAAGTAAAAGATTGGATAATTTAAGGGGAAATTACATTCACCTCCTTGAGGTCTCTTTAAATAACACCTAGATCCCTCAAAGCGCCGCTGCAAAAACTAGGTTGCTCCATGAAACCAATTTCGGGTTGAACCATGTAATTGATGTTATCGATACCACGAAACCAAAAACTTGCAGTTTTTTTTTTTATCCGCAATCATGCAATTGATATGTTACACTTGTAAATCCTCAATGTATTTGGTGGTTCTCTCTAAAGTTACACTTACTTTTGAAATGTTTAGGCATGTAAACTCGGTTACAGATTTTGGCTTAATATAAGGGAAATAGAAATGTATTAAGATTGTTAGTATTATTTCTTGCATCATAAGAAAACTTCATGTAATTTGAACCTTCTATAATTACTGTTGGGTTGTAACAAAAATTTGAAATAAAATAAAATAAGTTCACGTAGACATATGAAGATAATAGGTAAATGGATGAAGATAGATGGTCTAAGATTTGTACCTGTTCTATGAAAATATCATACTATTAGAAGTGAAACATAGGAAAAAGATGCTGCTGAGGTCAACAAGAGGAACAAAGCTTTGAGTATAATAAGTACTTTTTCCCGTCTAATTCAAGAAACTAAATTGAAGTATACATGTTGCAATTCATGTGTTGTTGTCAAAATTATTTTAGTTATTGCAGTTTACAAAGATACTATAATAACACAAGAATAATAAGAAAGGATAAAAAAGAATTTGGAATTTCCTCACCTTGGAAAATTGTGTACTCAATTGTCCATGCATGATGCATGGTATGCTTTTGAGGGGAAAATGATTATCATTCCATAGCTAGCTAGTTTGCTAAGTCAAATTTTAAAACCATAGGATGCTTGGCTCAAGGGACATCATAGTATTGTTACCATATTCTAAGTTCACGTATCTTACTATTTGAATCCCGAAAATATTGATTTATATTATGATAGTTGGAAATTCCTGGTTGACACTTGGGAATTTTCAGTATATAAAAAATGGTGTTGATATTTTAGTATATTGATTTCTATTGCAGTTGTGTTGTTCATATTTTAATGTGATTTAACGAAATTTTTAACTAACCCCTACTTCAAGGTCCAAGGACATTGTTAAATGGTGATCTCGGACATTGGTTAAACAACTAAAATAAGTAAGTTTTTTATTTATAATTTATAAAAAAGTTGTGTAATTATTTCTTAATCAAAAGTAACAACTTATATTTTTAAGATAAAATTTATATTTATTGATTTCTTAACCAACGTCTGGACTGTGACTCACTGCAGTCAACAAATTGACACAGTCAATCAAAGCACAACCAACCGATTAAATCAACGGTTCAAATTCATCTTCTCCAATCTTTCTAACTTTAAACACACAGCAGAGGAAAGTAAAAAGGAAATAGCTCTTCAAATTCATCTTATGATATGGATGCAAGATGAAGAGATGGGATTTAACATTGGATTGACGGTCATGTGAATGGGAGAAGGATAAATCTGCACTGTTTATTTGGAAATGGTTTCAACCATGGAGCTTCAAACCACATAGGTTAGCTTTCTTGTGTTGTGGGTCTACAGAGGAAAAATTAGAGAAGATGATTATTTACTGTTGATTTAATCGAACGAATGTGTTACAATTGACTATGTGACTATGTCAATTTGTTGATCGTAGTAAATATCAAATCCCCAATTTCCATAAGATAATGGTTAACAAGACCCATACTTTAAATTGCTATTTGTAGTGGTGTTTTTCCTATTTCAATGAGATATAACATTTTTACAACTACCTTGGCCATACCTTTCAAGATGTGCAAGGAGAATTGGTTGTCTACACTAAGATTCCAAAGATATATTCAACTTCAAACTCTTTGTTATTTTTTAGGCTTAAAAGCATATTTGACCCCTTAACTTTTAAAAAGTTGGGATTTTGGCCCTGTAACAAAAAAAAAATCAATTTTATCATCTATTTTTAGGGAAATGTGCTCTTTTGACCCTCTATCTATATAGAAATATGTTCTTATAGCCATATATTTTTGGGAAAATACGCTCTTTTGCCCCCTTATTTTTACAAAATGTTGCGATTTTGGCTCATGTTTTGGGACATGTGGCATCTTTTAAATAGTTTTGCAACATTTTGTAAAGTTATGGGTAAAATTGTTTTTTTTTTTGTTGAGGGGCCAAAATCACAACTTTTTAAAACTTAGGAAGTTAAAAATGCATTTAAGCCCTATTTTTTATTCTCATTCTACACAACATCATTTAAAAGAGCCACACTTCCTCCATCAAATTGGACGTTTACTACTTCTTGTTGTATATCTTTATTGGCAAAATTGTGGATGTAGCTAGAGTTTATACCAAATGAGATACAAGAGATTGCACTTTCTGAGCGAAGTATATATCAAATGCCATGTAACCATTGGTCTTTACAAGATTGGTCATTGGACTTTTTTGTGCTGCTTGAGTATCAATTCCATCTCAGGTTCACATGGCTTCCCAGACAGATTGACCAAGACTATGTTGAGAGACATTGCTACCCCTATATTGTTTAATAGGATGACATGCGTAGGTTACCGTTTCAGCTCCAACACACGAGCTCTCAAGACTGTCCATTGGTGGATCCTCAAGCCTATATAACACATGTTACTTGGGTTGTAGATGGGCCTTTTTCAGCAGAGGGGATGAATTTCAGCTGTAGATGGCTACTGTTGTGATAGTTATTATGAAGAATAGAAAATGTGTATTATTAATATGAAAATCTGTTCGTACAATAGATATTTATAGATTGCTGATGATGTACAATAAGAAAGTGTAAGGTAGCAAGCAACATATCTATGTAAACTTGATTAAACTAAGCTAAAGTGAAGTTACTTGTACTCTAAGCTAACTCAGTCAACTGTATTGTTGACTTCATTCAACTTATCATGTAATAGTCCCGCACAAGCTGGAGATTGGTAAAGGTCTAGCAATCCCAACTTGGATAACAAAATGTTGAATGGCCTGGGAAGCAATGACTTAGTGAAAAAAATCAGCAACTTGATCCTGAGATGAGACATGGAGAAGCTTTAAAATGTCTGCTTGAAGCTTTTCTCTGACTATATGATGAATACTTATAAGATGTGATTGATTGTAGAATGTTTCAGGAAAAATCTTGATGAAAACTACAATGAAACCATTAATTTAGTCATAATACTTAAATGTGTATAATTATACATGACATTGTTGTATGTTGCTGCTATGAGTTTGACTCGAATGACCTCACATATGTATTCGGCACATACAGGGTTTCGTTAATCAAAAGGATGCTGGAAAATTACATAAGTTACAAAATTCATTTAAAAATAGAAGAAACTTTTTGGAGTTGAATTGTTTGTTCTTATAGATAAAGTTTTATGAAAAATTGGAATTATAAAGGAGAAATATAAATATTAATATGGTATAATATGTGGATGACATATTGATCATCAAAAACAATTTATCATGTAAGACATGGTTAAGTAATTATTTTTTAATGAAAGACTTTGGCGAAATTTTCTAAAAACTTAAGAATCAAGATCTATAAAGATAGATTATTAATGGAACTCGACCTTATCCTAGATAAATATATTGGTGAAGTGTTCTAACAACTAATATGCTTAAGTTCATACTGAAATTATTGCATACGTCACATGATATGTTTTGTTCGAGCGACAATGTTCTGTCTCATTGGATGAGAAGGGGATACATGAAATGTATATCCATATGATTTGGTGATTGGATCGATCGTGTATACTATGATATGTACTAGACCAAAATCACCATATGCTATTAGCATAAACAGTAAGTATCAAAATTTGTTAATGTTCGTTACTAAATCAATACCAATAATATTTGTGGTTGCCGAGGATTGTTTTTTGAACTCTTTCTTGTGTTAGTAGTTTGGTCCAATTTGACATCGTTTGATATTTTAATTAAATTGTCAAATTTAAGGTACGACCATTGGAAAAATTGGATTTTGGGACTGCTTGGATAAAAACTCTTCCTAATTGTGTTAATATTTTATCTCTTAGAACTTGCTTAGGATTAACTTCAATTTCATGACTTGAATGATTATTGTGACATGATTTTTAGCGTTTAGTAGAAATGGATGTATAGCAAAGAAAAAAAAATCATTTGATGGCTAAGACAAAGTATTTCAATAGATAAAAATTCTAGGTTTGATCAATGAACTTGTTGTTGTTGGTCACACTACGATAAATAATGTTTGTTAAAGAAAGGTATCTTGATTGACTATTATAAGTAAATTAAATGAATCATCATTAACTACTACATTGTTAGTTAACGTAAAGTTATTGTCATATGTGATTATGATAAGTGTCTGATTATGCCTTGATTGAAATAAATTAAGAATATATAAAAGACTATTAAAATTTTGTGAGGGAAATACTTCAGAAAGGGTATAAATTCCACCCGGTGGACGGAGACTTTTGAGAATACTTGCAATCAAGGGAATCCGGAGTTTAGAATTTACAAGATAAATTTTGTGTGTTACACCTACATGTATATGTATGGGAAATGTTAAAGCATAATAGGGCAAACCTAGATGAGTTAAAATATTCAGTTACAAAGGAAAATATTTTTAGGTATAAGATGTTTTGACGTTAGTTGGAGTCAAATCACAAGAGTCTTAAATCTCTTATCTCTTATTTATAAACCTTAACCGGTCAAGCTATATTTAACCCTAATTCTAACCTAAAAATTTCCCTCCTTTCTACATGTAATTAATCTAAAAACACTTTATTGAAAAAAGCCTTTGAAGGGATTCGAACCCGAGCCTTAACGGCTTCTTCCCAACATTTTCACCACTAAGCCACTGACAATTTTCTAGATTTAATTTTGTTTCCATTAATTGATATCCAATATCAAACGCCCTGTTTTTTTTTAGGGAGTATTCATAATCTTCATCTGTCAAGCTATACTTAACCCTAATTAAACCCTAACTCTAATCTCTTATCTCTTATTTATAAATCTTAACTGGTCAAGTTATACTTAACCCTAATTAAACCTTAATTCTAATCTAAAAATTTCTCTCCTTTCTCCACGCAATTAATCTAAAAAGTCTTTATTGAAAAAAGTCTTTGAAGGGATTCGAACTCGAGCCTTAATACCTTCTTCTCAACATTTTCACCACTAAGCATTGATAATTTAATTTTGCTTCCATTAATTGATATTGGATATCAAACGCCCTGTTTTTTTAGGGACTATTCATAGACCTTATTAAGCCTAAATTTTAATAAATCTTAACCTGCCTCGCTATACTTAACCTAATTTTAATCTAATTTTTCTATCCACACTTTTGCATTTAATGTTTATCTAAAGTCAAAATATGTTCCTAATTTTATGCATTTTTTTTAAAGGAATTACCCCGCCCTATATTACCCTGCTTGCAATTTAATCCTTCCTCCCATCATGGCAATTTAGGTTCTATTTTTTTGGAAAGGAACAACCGCGCTAAACAAATTGCCTTAAACAGTTGCAATTATAAAGTCAAATAATAATTTACCTAATTGTTTTCCCTAATTGTAACAGTTAACTTAATTTCATCCACATCTATAGTCTAATATGTTTCTTTCATTATTTTTTGGCCATATGTTATGCGCTCCTCCCTAATTATTCTAAAATCAAATCAGATTTCCCAACCATAATTTCTCATAATATAATTGCATTAAAGATGATATATTTTCGTTAACGTTGAATAAGCTTTGTGTATATCACGTGTAATTTAGAGTATTTTCTGTTAATTGTTTTGACTCTGCATGCCATTGATTGATTTTAATTATACACCCTCCGGTCACTATTATAAGCAAAAATTAACATTTAGATACATTCATTAAATGATCGTATGTAGTCTTTATTATACACTTTATACATCATTTAATGAATAAATCTAACATGCTAATTTTTGCTTATAATTGTGACCGGAGGGTGTATATAGTTTTCCTGCATAATAAAGGAGTTTGGTTCTCATGTGCCCCCTTGAAACGATGAGAATATACACCAATTAACATAAATTGTGGAGAATGTTGGGTAATCAAAATTTCAATGATAATCGCATTTATTGTTCATTCTAATTAAAAGATCAAAATATGTGCCGGGTCAATGTCATGTTACAATATCAAGGTTGATGTCATGAATATAATATGATATGATATAATACCAATGTCTATGTTAATTAATATTATGGATTTAATTAGAACAATTATGACATTTAACTAAACTGTTTTGTTACATGTTACCGCTAAATATTACTTTCGATATGACTCGTGCGATAGCACGGGTCGATGGTCTAGTTGTATTAAGTTCTAATCCATTCACTTAAATTATGTGTTTTAAATGATTTCAACAATGAAAAATTTCTTATCGTAAACTTTGGGAATAAAACAATAATCGTTACTATTGTCTTTTACACTTGAGAGTTGAGATGCTAGTTCAATGGTAAGATTCTGGCCTTATTATCTAGAAGTCTTGAGTTTAAACTCCTTTGATAACAGTTGTACAATGATCATTAATTCCACTTTGATTAATAAAATTTCTCCTTGTTCCTAATTTCTACTGGTCTTTTGAGTCAAAGAAGTATTAATTACCTTTTTAAATATAAATGGCATCTAAATAAATAGAGATTAAAACAAAACGACATATTATTTTATTGATATAAAGTAACAACTTTGACAAAAAACAAAGTAACAACATTAAACAAAATATGAAACTAAAGTAATTTTAGAAATATCATATAGATAGAAACCCTAGAAATATCATATAGATCACCATTACTCTCCTCATACTTTTTCTTAGGATAGATAAGCTACAATATTGATTTTTCCCAAATCAATATGAAATTGAACTCTGGATCTCAATAACATCCTTCTTTGCCATTCCACATATTGGACACGTTTGGAGTAAGGCTTCACATTGTTTGCATGAAGATAGATGCCTACATGGAAGAAATAAGACACCAACAAATTTTGTCTTACACTTTGAACACAACATCAAATTGTTGTCACGTCTCATGCGCTTTTCAGCTCTTACTTCGTCACTTTCACCGCAACATGATTCTGCATCATTTGGCACAACTATCCTCGCTCTCTTCTTCTCTTCTTCCAACTTGTTATGCAGAGCTATTGTTGTGGCTCCCCTTTCCTCAGCTATTCTCTTCAAAAATCTTTTCTCTGTCTCTAGGCTTCTTAAGAGATTTTCCATCTCTTGATTTTTCTTTACAGCTTTTGCAATTTCCTCGTTTGCTTTTGTCATAATTTGTCGTGAATAAATTTCCATATTTTTTAGTGTAGCCACTTGTAACTCCCTAATTTGATGTTGTAACATGAGTTTTATTTGACTATTCTGTGACGACAAAAACACATTAAAAAGAACAAAGTAAACAACAAATAAATAAATATAGTTAGAAAATTATACATAAATTAGGATCCTCCTAAAGGGTCCATCTTGGAGTGAGTAATAATCGTCGAATACAAATATATTATTTAAAAATAATACTATTTTATTTTATGAGTCTTTCTCTCTTTCGAAATGGACCTTGATCCTAATTCTTGTGACATATGAATTTTTACCTGTATATTGACGAGTTGGTCTGTTTCTTGCCCTTGTTTCTCAAATAGACCAACAAAGGTTGGAGAACTTAAGATGTTTGAAGCATGAATATGAGGATTGGGAACATGGACAAAATTTCTTTGCCATTGTTGTTGTTGTTGTTGTTGATGTTGTTGTTGTTGTTGTGGATGTTGATGTTGTTGTAACTCGGCGAGTCCGACTGAGAAAAAGTCATTGGTGGAGAAAGGAAGGCCATGATTATCATGAGAGTATGGATTCATGACTATTATCAAACTACTCTTTCTGAATCACTCTTCCTAAAATAAATCTTAAAACCTTGATGAAATGAATGCTCAAGTCACATTTCATTAAAGGTCAATTTTTGAAGAATAGATTTTGACACATGATCAAAGGAAGAGGTTTTTCTAATAGTGTGTGGGTGGTGTGTAACATACGTGCATATATATATATATATATATATATATATATATATATGCACTTAAAGAAATTTCTTAAATAATAAATTCAACTTTTCAATTTTATATTTAAAATAAAAAAGTTAATGATTAAAAATTAATACCTAAATTAAATAATACTATATTTGTTCCTTTAGTAAAAAAAAATCGATTTGCACCTTTTATTTGTTATTTTAAGGTTACTTATATACCAGGGAAATTAATAATTATATTGCTTTTTATAAATTTACTTTTTCCCCTATAATACTTTTAACTGCTTATTATCTTATACCGCCTATTTTTGTTATTTTATAATAAATATTTAGGGGGTATTACTGATAAAATAATAATTAATTTTGTTTTATGATTTAAAAATGAAAACTAAATAGAAACAAAAAACTTTTACAAAAATGAACGGATACAATGTAAATTTGAAAAGGAGAAGAAGATAAGCATAATACTGATGTTAGGGATTAGGACTATATCTTAAAAAAAAAAAAAAAATCTGCTTTAATCTTTTTAACCTTATACAATATTATATCCTACCTCCGTCTTTAAATATCGGACCCTCTACCATATCACGTACGGAAATTAAAGTTGATAGTAATATTAAATTTGTTAGCATCAATATTGTTTTTATAATTTACACTGCACGAAAGAAATAGTTAGTTTATGTTTTTAACATCGTATATATTGTTGATTGAAGATGAAGATGTAAAATAAATTGGGATATTTTGGTAAAGAAATAATAAATGTAGTTGAAAATTCAAAGAATGTCTTATGAAAAAAGGGACAAGGAATTTTCTCAACATGGTCATATATTTAGGGACATAGGTAGTATTATTTTTAGTATTTCAGTCTACATACATATCCTCTCAGCATTAAAATGGGCGTGTAATATGGTAAGCAATAACGCACCGCATATATATTCTATGACTAAATTATCGGGTCAAAATTTTTAAAGGCGCTTTTATGATTTTGAATGAATAAAGTGATTGAATTTAATAGTGAATATCACAGAAACTCACAGTGTACAAGTCAAATTTCATTGATTATCAAAGAAAAATATATTGACTAAAATTTGTCGATTTCTTTATTTAATGGGATGATTTAATTCAATGCATTATTATTTGGTCAAAAAAAGTATTGTCCTATAATACATTGAAATAGTATGGGCACCTGTGCCAAGCACGGGTTAGAATTTTGTTATACTTAAGGGAGAGAATATTATGATGTATTATGTGTTAGTTAAAACAAAATATTGGAAAAAATAGTGGAGGTTTAACAACAAATAAGTGGGGGAAAAAACTCATATACTTAAGTCTTACAATTTTGAATGAATATGTGATATGAATGAAGATGTGGTATCATTTTCCCTTTTATGGATGTTCTTTCTCTAATGTTTCGATCCACATCAATGTTGGCTCTACTGTAAGGTCCAACGACGGTATTATATCTTGGTTCAACATTGTTGAGAGCAGTTTTTGGTGGGGTGGGGGGGTGGTGTGGTTGGGTTGAGGTTTGGTTAAACCTTAGTCTCTTTTGAATAGATAATGAAAAATTTGGCAAGTTCACCAAACTGTAACAAGTAAAAAAAAGTAATAAGTTATAGTCTCCACAAGGATTGTCGTCAACTCGACAATTTACTAAAGTTATTACATTATAAAATAATTAAAAGGGCTTAAGGGTTGCAAGTTTGAGTTGATTTCACAATCAGAGTAGTAGTTTGATTGTAGGAAAGTAAAGGTTTTGATTCAAATGTTCGACATTGATTAGGATTTTTCAAATTGCCTCTATCTTCTTTGTTGGGTTAATGCAAGGTTTAATATTGATTATGATTAACTGCATGATAAACAATGTTTTGTATTATGAAACCCTGATATATCTATATAATTGTTTATGGTAACTATGTCTAGACAAGGGTGATACAAAGAAAGTTCTTGAAGGATCGATGCATCATAATCTAACAGTCATACTAAAAAAAAACCTAATTTGATTATTATGATTGAGCAATTTTCAATTTGTTCTTGTTCGGGCTAAATCAATGTATGTCAACCTTATACCATAACCTAGGGATCATAGATAGACATCTAGGGCTTATTTCTACCTAAGGTCTAATATATTCATTTAGGCATTATCTGTGCCTAGAGTCTAAAATCATTATGTTTGGAAATAAATAGAGGTTCATCTTAAAACTCTAAGTCAAGAAATAATATAGGTTCATCTTAAAACACTAATCATAGAATGCTTAGTTTCCCATGGCAACAAAATACATAAACAAGAAAGAAAATACAAACGTACTCTAAAAACAAAGAGATGCCAGAAGCCCCTTGGTGCTCCTTTATGTTGCCTACAACTCGCACCACTGATGGTCGGATTAGGAAATTGTAATAAATTGTTTACCAAGTAATAAAGTGATGATAAGTAGAGTATCATATCCACAGGGATTGTCGTTTCATCCAAACAATTCGCGTTACTTATTTAGTTTAACAAAATTAAAATAAAAGTTGAAGGATAAAGATTGCAGTTTTTATCTGTTTGCAACAAAGAAAGTTGTTTTGGTTGCAGTAAAGTAAACAACGGTTAGGATTCTTCGAATTCCCCCTATTTATTTGTTGGATTTAAATAACATTCATGTCGTATTTATTTATCTTAAGTAGACTATAAAAGTGATGAGGCCATTGGGTCATTCTAACATAGTCAGTTGTCAAGCTGGACCTGCTGATCACATGGTGATCCTTACGTACGGGGTCTATACTATCTCGGTCGATTTAGGTATATCCCTCCAATGTTGAGTTGCACCTACTGGTCACATAGTGATCCTTACGTGTGGGGTCTTACTCCCTCGAAGGCAATTGAAACATAGACTTTATATTGGCATTCCGAAATTTCCAAAGGCAATGAATGCTAATGTTCCTAAAGGGATTTCTCATATATGAGTCTTAGGTATCTCATAGCACATTCTCCCTCTCTCTTGATAGTTCTACAAATGGGCAACCCTATGAGTGTCTACCTTACCAAAGGTTTAGGAGAATGGTTCTACTAGGTTCGGTCTAGATCTTGCATTACTTGTTTCCTCAGTTAAGAATTACTAGTTACATCCTAGGTTCAGCAGATTTTACTCAATATTACTAATGTCATCTCCTAAGTACTTACTACTAGGGTCTACGAACTTTCAGTATCTTTCACCTAGTTTCTTAACTAATTACTTCCCAGATAGGCAGATATAAATATCAGCATATCAACATAAATATTAGGTTCTGTCACAACCTAAGTACATAAGCTAGGGTGAATTGCAATACGAATAAACTAAACCTAATAAAACTTAATAGAGAACAAAAAATAAATAAATAAATGATATTAACTTAAATAATTATCCAACAAAATAAACAGAGGTACATCTTAGAACCATAACCTAATAAGATTTAGTTACACATAATATTTTTTTTTGAAATGGCAAATATTATTCTCGTCGAGTAAATGGAAGACGCATACACTCACGGAAAAAGGTAAAAGCAAATACAATCGGTGTCACATATACACGAAACATCTCCTAAAAACAAACACCCTTAAAGACACATGGTAACTAAAGACAAATTACTAAATGATAAAAACATCTAGAAAAACAAGGAGAAGATAGAAAAACTCCTCCTGAAGCTCCTAGAGTCGCCTTCCTCTTGAATTGCTCCAGTTCTGAACTAGAAATTATGAATGAGGCAGACGATATTTATAGGGAGAGTTTCCACTTGGGTTAAAATAATCAAGTGTATCATGCCACAACCAAGCATATTGATGTGAGGTTTCACAAGATCAAAGAGTTACTTGCTTATCAATATATATTACTTGAAAAGGCTCATACTTTAGAGAATGTGTCTATATGTTGACCAAGTAAATCATAGGTGACAAGTTCATCAGTGTTAACAAGGAATTGTACCCCTAGTTATTTATTTACTCCATACTTTGCTTTTTATCTTTTGTAACTTACGCATGTTTAAAAAATAACATCAAAATTTTGATGTCTAGGTACATATTATGAATCATATACAAGGAAGGAAGCTCGGTTGTCCTATATATTAGGAGTAAGAGGCACTTAAAATCCGAGAGTACCAATAGAATTTGGCTTTGGAAAATTGTTGACTCTCAATCTCTCATTATTACAGTAAATGTATTAGTAATAAACATAAGACATTTTTGTTAGATAATTAGAAAGTAGTTAGAAATATTTTGTGTCAAATAATTTAGTGGCTAGAAATTCACTTATTAGGTAAATAAATAGAGAATTTGAAGTTCAAACCACCTGTATATTGCAATCCTCTACTAACTGAACTATGTTTACGATGACTAATTAGAAAGTAGTTAGAAAGTTAACTCAATCTTTTAGGAGTTAACTAGACTTCCAAATACACTAGTCGACCAACTAGGATGGTTAAGCCTGTATATAAATTACACAATGTATCAGTTTACTCATAAGTAAATATACAAAGTACTTTGACTTTGAACATTTAAGATAAGTTGTTATTGAGTTTACAAATTACAAGACTAATCTCTTAAAATACATTTTTTTTTCTATAAACTACAATATCTAATCAACCCAATGATAATGACAGGGAAAACAATTTAATTAATAGAATAAAAAGAAAAGATACAAAGAAGAGATGATTCTATTATTTACAAATTGAAAACTAATTAATTATTGATTTACATCATTTGTCTGTCATTTACAATGTCAAGCAGAAAAAGAAACTCAAAGCAGTATCCACACCTTTGCATATAGTAGTCATCACCATTTTCTAATACAATATTTTTATTTAATTTTTTTTAAGGAAATACAATATTTTTATTATTGTACTCCTAACCAATGCCCCAAAAGCACTCTTTAGCATTTTCTAAATAATAATATTCATTTTTCTCCTTTTTAGTTGTTATTTTAAGGTTATTTATACATACCCGGAAATTAATAATTATATTACTTTTGATGATATATATTTTTTCCTATAATACTTTTAACTGCTTATTATCTTATGTCACCTATTTTTGTTTCTGCAATAAATATTTATAGGTATTATTGACAAAATAATAATTAAATTTCTATTGAGATTTAAAAACAAAAATTAAATAGAAACAAAAAACTTCCACAAAAGTGACAAATAAAAGTAACGAACGGAGTGCATTTTAAAGTTAGGAATTATGAGTATATATCTTCGATTTTCTTAATATATGCCGTTTTTTTTGTCAAGTAGTTTAGTGGTTAGAACTCACACAATTTAATTGTAGAGAAGTGGAGTGTCCGGGGTTCGAAGGAGTGTCCAGGGTTCGAACTCTGATTCCTACATATAATATGCAATATCCCTACCAATTGAACTAAACTTACGGGGATTAATATATGCTGCTTTAATCTTTTTAACCTTATATAATATTAAATTCTACCTTTCGCTTTAAATATTGGATCAACTTGGCCATATCACAGGAATTAATTAATTTTTTTTAAAGAATCACGAAACTAAAGTTGATGGTAGTATTAAATTTATTAGTAATTAATATTGTTTTTACCATTTGTACTTGCCACAAAAAATAGTTAGATTTTGTTTTAACATTGTGTGTGTATATATATATTGTTGATTGAATAAAAAGATATAAAATAAATTGGTATATATTGGTAAAGAAATAATAAATGTAGTTGAAAATTCAAATAATGTCTTATGAAAAGGGACCAAGAATTTTCTCAATAGGGTCCAATATTTTGGGACATAGATGGTATTATTTTTAGTATTTCAGTCTATATACATACCCTATAAGCATTAAACGGGTGGAGAATATGGTAAGCAACAACGCATCACATATACTCCCTCCGTCCCAAATTGTATGACGTTTTGGACATTTCACACATATTAAGAAATACAATTAATATTGCGTGGAAAAGAGATATTATGAGTTGTTTTACAAAATTGTCCTTAATAAATAATATGGGAAAGATAAATGAAAGAATTGAAAGAAGAGATAGTAATAAATAGTTAAGGCTATAATAGGAAAAGTAACATTAATGTTGCATTGGTATTGTAAAGCGACATATAATTTGGGACAATTTTTTTTCCTAAAGCAACATACAATTTGGGATGGAGGGAGTATATTTTGAGACTAAATTATCGGGTCAAAGATTTTAAAGGCACTTTTATGATTTTGAATAAATAGAGTAATTGAATTTAATAACGAATATCACATAAAGTCACAATATACGAGTCAAATTTCAGATTATCACAAAAAATACATTGACTAGGATTTGTCGGTTTCTTTATTTAATGGGATGATTTAATTCAGTGCATTATTTCTCGATCAAAAAAAGTATTATCCCAAAATACGTTGAATGTCTTTAAGACACAAGACAATTGTGTGTGTGTGTGTGTGTGTGTGTGTGTGTGTGTGTGTGTTTTTAGGGTAGATTAGGTTAAGATTTAGTTAAACCTTAATCTCTTTTAAAGTTTATTTCCGCACATGCAAAATGACATATTTGTCAAGTTAACCAAACTGTAACACTTAATAAAGTAATAAGTTATTGTCTCCAAATGGATTGTCGTCAACTCAAGAATTTACTAAACTTATTTAATTATAAAAGTAGAAAAAAAAGGTTTAAGGGTTGCAAGTTTGAATTGATTGCACAATAAGAATAGTAGTTTGACTGCAGGAAATTAATGGTTTTGATTTAGATGTTCGACAACGATTATGATTCTTCAAATCTTCTCTATCTTCTTTAATGGATTAATTCAAGGTTCAATATTGATTATGATTAAGTGTTTGATAAACGATGATTTGTACTATGAAACCACGATATATCTGTAGAATTATTCATGGCAGTCGTGCCTAGACAAGGGCAATACAAAGCAAGTTCTCGAATGATGAATTATAATCTAACAATCATACCAAAAAACTTATTTTGATTAATATGATTTAGGAATTTTCAATATGTTCTTGTTCGGGTTAAATCAAGGTATGTTACATAACCTAGGGATCATACATGGACATCTAGGGCTTATTTCTAGTGATAGTTACATATCTCATGATCAAGGCTATTTGAGATTTTTTACTTATCTAAGTTTTTTTAATACTTCAATGTTAGAGTTAGTTACTAGTTCAGATTTGATACAAGTTTATATTTTTTGGGAATTGGTTGGAATGTGTTTTTATCTATTAATAGGTTTTTTGTTCACATGTCCCTGCCATGTGCCTGGGGCTCATGGCCGAGTCAAATGTGCGGACAAAGTCATTTTTCTTTGTTCTTTGAGTGATCTTCTTCCTTTTTTTTAGGGAGAGTGATCTTATTCCATGTTTTCATCTTGGGACCGAGGACATTATTTTATCTCATTGTATTTTCTTCAAAAACCTTCTTGAGCTCCATGGACCTTCATTCTCTTGCCTCCATAACTTCATGTGATGTTTTGATTTTTTGAATTACATGATTCTCACTAAAATGCCTCAAAATACCTATGGAGTTACTGGTTTTGGGAAGAAATAGAATTACCATGATTCAAATAAAAACAATACAAAATGTCCCTTAAATCATAAACAACTCCTCTAAAACATCTCTAAAATGACTTTAAACTCTACTAAATTGACTACAAAATATAGCTAAAATATCATCAAATATCTTGTAATCACATAGTTTCTTTATCAAATTATAAAAATTCAGTTGGCACACTTAAATGTGAATTTAAACCTTAAACAACTTGCACAAAGTAAATAGAGTAGAGAGGATATAGAATGACATTGTTTGTTTATACCGGTTCACAACCGATATCCATTCCACTCCACGACTAACATAATATCCCTTGAGAAGGACTTAATCCCCTAACCAAATATTCATTTCTCTTCCACTCCATGCACTATGTGAATTGATACGTGTGAGTATTCATAATTTGCCTCTTCAGGATGAATATACTTCAAAAACGTCTCTAGACCTTATGAGTATTCTTCTTAAAAGTCTCTCACATTACTAGAAAACCTTTCTACTTTTATCAACAAATCATGCCTCCTTATTTGTTGAAAACTTAAATGTTGAGTTGTGTTAACAAAAAGGTTGTTGCCACTACTAGGAAAAGTATATACATGAATCAGTTTGTATCTAAGGGATACAAAGTCGAGTTGGAAGTTAACTTTCTTCGAGATGATATTACAGTTCATTCCTATGATAGACACATTTTTTCAGTTTGAATAGTTTTGCTCTTAAAATCATTGAAGAAACTATATGTTGAGATGAAAGATTATACCAGTTATGCAAAACGGTAGTTATAGATTCCAACAGATATTATTTTTAAATTGTTGTTTCAAATCTTGTCTTCCGTAAATTCTTGTATTGAAATCTTGAAGAACTTTTGTCTACTTTGCAATACACTAAGTTAAGAGAAATTGACATTGAAGAACTTAGAGACTCTGGCTTGAGTTCATGTGACAAATTATTATGTTAGTGGACTTGACTTGATGCTTTGACTATTATTGATCACATGTAAATGATGTTGGTCCTTGTATATATGGTTGAAATGTTGAATGGATGTTTTGAACTTGATCCATATGGAATGATTTAAACAATAATCTATATTGATTTCTTGATCATCAACCCAACACAAACTATCTATATTGGTCCTTGTAAAAATGCTTTGCTTCGCTTCAGGAAAGCTTGCCTGCTTATTCTTCACACCGAAAAACACTGTTGATACTTCCGGCGATTTTCTTCTCTTCTCTCTCTTTCGACTTATGTTGACGAGTCATTCTCCTTTCTTCTACACCTTATGTCCCTTCGGTTTCGAGTGGTCTTCGCACCATATAAAAAGGTTTAATCGAACGATTAAACCATATTTGAGGGTGTTGCTTCTCGATCGATTGGGTAAGGTGCAGTACGTAATCGAACAGGTGAACTGGGCTGTTTTATCCTGGAGGTGGCGCAGTTGTTAGTCTACCTTGAACAAGCTCGGGTAGTGCCGCGAAACATCTTAAACAAAGAAACCTGATCGTGTCTCAACCTGGTAATATCTTTGGTGGGGATTTCGTTTTCCTAATAAGGTACTTTTCAAAATCTGAAAAAACCAATTTTAAGACGTTTCAAAACACCATGACAACCGAAGAAATTACCACGTCTGAAACAATAGTTGATTATAATAAACCGTTTAACTTTCACGACAGTCACTTCAAAAATTGGCAACAAAAAATGTTGTTTTTCTTAACTATAAAAAAGGTTGCCTACATCTTGAAGGAGGACATACCTGTGATACCAGTGAGTTCGATTCCTAACGAATCTAATAATGACGATAAGAGTCATATGGATACAGATACGTCTTTTCCTGCGGTGAAGGAGAAACATGTTGTTGAAAAGGTGAAACAAGCCAATATAAATTTCCCTCTGGAAAGATAATGATTATCTATGCAAAAACTTTATTTTACATGGAATTGGAGATGTTTTGTACGATTTGTACAGACTCTACACTAAACAGGTTTAGGATGCGCTGTAGAAAATGTATGACACTGAAGAAGATGGATTGAAAAAGTTTGATGTCAGCCGATACTTGAACTACAAGATGACTGATGACAAATCTGTGGAAGAACAATCTCATGAAATTCTGAAGATAGCTCACGAAGTCTAGGTTGAAGGTATGCAGTTACCCGAACAATTCCAAATTGCTATTGTTATTGATAAACTGCCCCC
Source organism: Medicago lupulina (assembly GCA_958299785.1). Classification (NCBI taxonomy): domain Eukaryota; kingdom Viridiplantae; phylum Streptophyta; class Magnoliopsida; order Fabales; family Fabaceae; genus Medicago; species Medicago lupulina. The sequence continues at coordinate 80,524,658 of OY283139.1, forward strand.
TGCTTGGAAGGACTTCAAGAATACCCTTAGACATAAGACTAATGAGTTTTCTCTTAAAAGTCTGATCACCCGCCTTCGAATTAAAGAAGAGGCGATGAAATAAGACCTAAAAGAAGAGGTGTTTGTTGTCTTGAACAACACTAAAAAGAAATTTGTTGTTGTTCTTCGATTAATAAAATTTCTCCTTGTTCTCATTTCTCCTGGTCTTATTGACTCAAAAAGGTATTAATTAACTTTTTAAATATAAATGGCATCTAATTAAATAGAGATTGGCACAAAATAAAATATTATTTTATTGATGTAAAGTAACAACTTTGACAAAAACTAAAGTAACAACATTAAACAAAATATGAAACTAAAGTAATTTTAGAAATATCATATATATCACCATTACTCTCCTCATACTTTTCTTAGGATAGATAAACTACAATATTGATTTTTCCCAAATCAATATGAAATTGAACTTTGGATCTCAATAACATTCCTCTTTGCAATTCCACATATTGGACAAGTTTGGAGTAAGGCTTCACATTGTTTGCATGAAGATAGGTGCCTACATGGAAGAAATAAGACACCAACAAATTGTGTCTTACACTTTGAACACAACATCAAATTGTGGTCGCGTCTCATGCGCTTTTCAGCTCTTGCTTCTTCACTGTCACCGCAACATGATTCTGCATCATTTAACACAACCATCCTCGCTCTCTTCTTCTCTTCTTCCAACTTGTTATGCAGAGCAATTATTGTGGCTCCCCTTTCCTCAGCTATTCTCTTCAAAAATCTTTTCTCTATCTCTAGGCTTCTAAAGAGATTTTCCATCTCTCGATTTTTCTTTACAACTTTTGCAATTTCTTCATTTGCTTTTGTCATAATTTGCCGGGAATAAATTTCCATATTTTTTAGTGTAGCCACTTGTAACTCCCTAATTTGATGTTGTAACATGAGTTTTATTTGACCATTCTGTGATGACAAAAATACATTAAAAAGAACAAAGTAAACAACATTTTCAAAATAAATAAATATAGTTAGAAAATTATACATAAATTGAGATCCTCCTAAAGGGTCCACCTTGGAGTGAGTAATACTCGTTAAATAAAAATATATTATTTAAAAATAATATGATTTTTTTTGAGTCTTTCTCTCTTTCGAAACAGACCTTGATCTTAACTCTTGTTACATATGAATTTTTACCTGTATATTGATGAGTTGGTCTGTTTCCTGCCCTTGTTTTTGAAATAGACCAACAAATGTTGGAGAACTTATGATGTTTGAAGCATGAATATGAGGATTGGGAATATGGACAAAATTTCTTTGCCATTGTTGTTGTTGTTGATTATGTTGTGGATGTTGATGTTGTTGTAACTCGGCGAGTCCAACGGAGAAAAAGTCATTGGTAGAGGAGGGAAGGCCATGATTATCATGAGAGTATGGATTCATGACTATTATTTTCTAGCTAATCTGTCTGAACCACTCTTCCTAAAATATATCTTAAAACCTTGATGAAATGAATGCTCAAGTCACATTGCATTAAAGGAAGAGGTTTTTCTGATAGTGTGTAGGTGGTGTGAAACATACATGTATATATATACTTGAAAAAAATTCTTAAATAATAAATTCAACTTTTCAATTTAATATTTAAAATAAAAAAATTAATGAGTAAAAACTAAGACTTAAATTAAATAATACTATATTTGTTTCTTTAGTAAAAAAAAAAATTGTGCTCTTTTCATAAATTTACTTTTTTTTCCCTATATACTGTTAACCGCTTATTATCTTATACCATCTATTTTTGTTTTTTTACAATAAATATTTAAGGGTATTATCGACAAAATAATAATTAATTTTGTATTAAGATTTAAAAACGAAAACTAAATAGAAACAAAAAACTTCTACAAAAATGATAAATAAAAAGGAACGGGCATAGTGTATTGTTTCAATGAGTCAAAAATATAAAAAGTTATTTAAAATTTGAAAAGGAGATGAAGAGAAGCCTAAATATTGATGTTAGGGATTACGAGTATATCTTTAAAAAAAATTAATATATTTTGCTTTAATCTTTTTAACTTTATACAATATTATATCCTATCTCCGTCTTTAAATATTGGACCCTCTTGACCATACCACGTACGGGAATTAAAGTTGATAGTAGTATTAAATTTGTTTGCATAAATACTGTTTATACTTGACAAAAAAATAGTTAGTTTATGTTTTTAACATCGTATATATTGTTGATTGAAGATGAAGATGTAAAATAAATAGGGATATGTTGGTAAAGAAATAATAAATGTAGTTGAAAATTCAAAGAATGTCTTATGAAATGGGTGCGTAATACAAATTCTCAACATGTTCCTATCTATAGGGACATAGGTAGTATTATTTTTAGTATTTCAGTCTACATACATATCCTCTAAGCATTAAAATGGGTGCGTAATACGGGCTTCGGCCCTCTTTGTAATAAAAAAATATGGATGCGTAATATGGTAAACAACAACGCACCACATATAAATTCTATGACTAAATTATCGGGTCAAAGATTTTAAAGGCGCTTTTATGATTTTGAATGAATAAAGTGATTGAATTTAACAGTGAATATCACTGAAACTCAGTGTACGAGTCAAATTTCATTGATTATAAAAAAAATAATACATTGACTAAGATTTGTCGGTTTCTTTATTTAATGCGATGATTTAATTCAATGCATTATTATTTGGTAAAAAAAAATTATTGCCCCAGAGTACATTGAACTAGTATGGACACATGTGTCAAGCACGAGTTAGAATTTCGTCATACTTGGGGGAAAGAATATTATGAAGTATTATGTGTTGGTTAAAGCCAAATATTGGAAAAAAAAATAGTGGAGGTTTAACAACAAATAAGTGAGGAAAAAAACTCATATACTTAAGTCTTACAATTTTGAATGAATATGTGGTATCATTACCAATTTTATGGTTGTTCTTTCTCTAATGTTTCGATCCACATCAGTGTTGGCCCCCTATAAGATCCAACGATGGAGATAGTCTTGCATAGGCACAAATATTTAGACACAAAATTTAGGCACACACATAAATCACTTTAAGTCTCCACAAGGATTTGGCAAGTTCATCAAACTGTAAAAAGTAATAAGTTATAGTCTCCACAAGGATTGTCGTCAACTCAACAATTTACTAAACTTATTCAATTATAAAATAAGTAAAAGGGTTTAAGGGTTGCAAGTTTGAGTTGATTTCGCAATAAACCTAATTAGATTATTATGATCGAGTAATTTTCAATTTGTTCTTGTTCTAGCTAAATTAATGTATGTCAGCCTTATACCATAACCTAAGGATCATGCATAAACATCGGGGTGTATTTCTATTTAAGGTCTAATAGATTCATTTAGGACTTATCTATGCCTAGAGTCTAAAATCATTATGTTCGGAAATAAACAAAGGTTCATTTTAAAACACTAATACATAAACAAGAAAGAGAATACAAACATACTCTAGAAATAAAGAGATGTTGGAAACATACATATATTTACTTAAAAATAAATTCTTAAATAATAAATTCAACTTTTCAATTTTATATTTAAAATAAAAAGATTAATGACTACAAATTAATAACTAAATTAAATAATACTATATTTGTTCCTTTAGTAAAAAAAAAAAATAATTTGCTCCTTTTTAGTTGTTATTTTAAGGTTAATTATATACTAGGGAAATAAATAATTATATTACTTTTCATAAATTTACTTTTTTTTTCCCATAATACTCTTAACTGCTTATTATCTTGTACCACATTTTTTTGTATTCTTACAATAAATATTTAAAGATATTATCGACAAAATAATAATTAATTTTGTATTAAGAGTTAAAAACAAAAACTAAATAGAAACAAAAAAACTTCTACAAAAATGATAAATAAAAAGGAACGGACATAGTGTATTTTTGCAATGAGTCAAAAATAAAAAATAAAAGTTATATAAAATTTGAAAAGGAGAAGTAGAGAAGCCTAAATATTGATGTTAGGGATTAGGAGTATATCTTAAAAATTATTTATATATTTTCCTTTAATCTTTTTAATCATATACAATATTATATCATACCTTTGTCTTTAAATATTGGACCCTCTTGGCCATATCATGTACAGAAACTAAAGTTGATGATAGTATTAAATTTGTTAGCATCTATATTGTTTTTATAATTTATACTTGACAAAAAAAAGCTAGTTTATGTTTTTAACATCGTATATATTTTTGATTGAAGATGAAGATGTAAAATAAACAAGAATATGTTGGTAAAGAAAAAATAACTCTAGTTGAAAATTCAAAGAATGTCTTATGAAAAAGGACAAGAAATTTTCTCAGCAGGATCTTATATTTAGGAACATAAGTAATTTTAAGTATTTAAGTCTACATACATATCCTCTAAGCATTAAAATGGGTGCGTAATATGGTAAGCAACAACGCACCGCATATATATTCAATATATCTTAAAAATTATTTATATATTTTCCTTTAATCTTTTTAACCATATACAATATTATATCATACCTCTGTCTTTAAATATTGGACCCTCTTGGCCATATCATGTACGGAAACTAAAGTTGATGATAGTATTAAATTTGTTAGCATCTATATTGTTTTTATAATTTATACTTGACAAAAAAAAAACTAGTTTATGTTTTTAACATCGTATATATTTTTGATTGAAGATGAAGATGTAAAATAAACAGGAATATGTTGGTAAAGAAAAAATAACTCTAGTTGAAAATTCAAAGAATGTCTTATGAAAAAGGACAAGAAATTTTCTCAACAAGATCTTATATTTAGGAACATAAGTAGTATTATTTTAAGTATTTAAGTCTACATACATATCCTCTAAGCATTAAAATGGGTGCGTAATATGGTAAGCAACAACGCACCGCATATATATTCAATGACTAAATTATCAGGTCAAAGATTTTAAAGGCGCTTTTATGATTTTGAATGAATAGTGATTGAATTTAATAGTGAATATCACATAAACTCACAATGTGCGAGTCAAATTTCATTGATTATCAAAGAAAAATATATTGACTAAGATTTGTCGATTTCTTTATTTGATGGGATGATTTAATTCAATGCATTATTATTTGCTCAAAAAAAGCATTGTCCCAGAATACATTGAAATAGTATGGACACCTGTGTCAAGCACGAATTATAAAGTAATATGTTATAATCTCCACAAGGATTGTCGTCAACTCGACAATTTACTAAACTTATTAAATTATAAAATAAGTATAAGGGTTTAAGGGTTGAAAGTTTTAGTTGATTTTACAATAAACCTTAGTATCTATATCCTCTTTGTTGGTTAATGCAAGGTTCAATATTTATTATGATTAACTACTTGATAAACAATATTATGTATTATGAAACCGTGGTATATTTATATAATTGCTTATGGTAACTATGCCTAGACAAGGGCATTACAAAGAAAGTTCTCGAAGGATGAATCATACTAAAAAAACCTAATTTGATTATTCTGATTGAGTAATTTTCAATTTGTTCTTAATCTGGCTAAATCAATGTATGTCAGCCATATACCATAACCTAGGGATCATGCATAGACATCTGGGGCGTATTTTTACCTAAGGTCTAATAGATTCATTTAGGCCTTATCTGTGCCTAGAGTCTAAAATCATTATATTTAGAAATAAATAGAGGTTCATCTTAAAACTCTAACCCAAGAAATAATAGAGGCTCATTTTAAAACACTAATCATAGAATGATTAGTTGCCCATGACAACAAAATACATAAACAAGAAAGAGAATACAAACATACTCTAGAAAGAAAGAGATGTTGGAAGCCCCTTGGTGCTCCTTTATGTTGCTTACAACTTGCACCGCTAAGCCTATGAATGAAAAAAATTGTGTCTTTTTTCACTAATCTAGCTTGAAAGCAAGCAAATAGGCAATTTGTTAAACCTTAGTAATAAAGTAATATGTTATAGTTTTCATAAGGATTGTCGTCAACTCGACAATTTACTAAACTTATTAAATTATAAAATAAGTAAAAGGGTTTAAGGGTTGCAAGTTTTAGTTGATTTTACAATAAACCTTAGTATCTATATCCTCTTTGTTGGGTTAATGCAAGGTTCAATATTAATTATGATTATCTACTTGATAAACGATATTTTGTATTATGAAACCGTGATATATCTATATAAATGCTTGCCTAGACAAGGGCGATACAAAGAAAGTTCTCGAAGGATGAATCATACTCTAACAATCATACTAAAAAAACCTAATTGGATTATTATGATTGAGTAATTTTCAATTTGTTCTTAATCTGGCTAGATCAATGTATGTCAGTCTTATACCATAACCTAGGGATCATGCATAGACATCTGGGGCGTATTTTTACCTAAGGTCTAATAGATTCATTTAGGCCTTATATGTGTCTAGAGTCTAAAATCATTATTTTTGAAAATAAATAGAGGTTCATCTTAAAACTCTAACCCAAAAAATAATAGAGGTTCATCTTAAAACACTAATCATAGAATGATTAGTTGCCCATGACAACAAAATACATAACAAGAAAGAGAATACAAACATACTCTAGAAAGAAAGAGATGTTGGAAGCCCCTTGGTGCTCCTTTATGCTGAATGAAAAAAAATTGTCTTTTTTCACTAATCTAGCTTGAAAGCAAGCAAATAGACAATTTTTCCTCAAACCATGCTTCTTGGGCTCACGGAGTAGGAAGTTTTTCCCTCTGGCACCACCATGCACCTGGGAAACATGGGGGCGCATCCTGAGGCGCATGGTCAAGTCAAATTTGCAGAAAATGTCATTTTTCTTCGTTCTTTTACTGATCTTCTCCATACTTTCATCTTGGAACTTGGTATATTATTTTCTCTTTTTATTGTCTTCAAAAACCATCTTGAGCTCCATGTATCTTTATTTTCCTACCTCCAGAAGTCCGTGTGATGTTGTGATTTGCCGAATTGCATGATTTCTCACTAAATGACTCAAAACACCTATGTACTTGCTTGTTTTGGGAAGAAATAAACTTACAAGGACTCAAATGAAAACAATTCAAAATGTCTCTCAAACCATGAGCAACTCCTTTAAAACATCTTTAAAATGACCCAAGACTCTATTGAATATAGCTAAAATATCATCTAATATCTTTGTCATCACATAATCCACCGCTATCAAATATATTTGTCATCACTGACCAAGTGTTCATTTCTCTTCGTCTCCAGGGACTATGTGAATTGGTACTTGGCCTCTTCAAGCTGAGTATTCTTCAACAATCTCTCCAAGTTGTGTGATTATTCATAATTTGCCTCTCTAGGATCTAGACCTTATGAGTATTCTTCTTGAAGTATCTCCAAGCCAACATTACTAGACATCCTTTCTAGTTTTATCAACAAATCATGCCCCCTTATTTGATGAAAACGTAAGTGTTTCACTACTAGGAAAAGTACATGAATCAGTTTGTATCTAAGTGATACAAAGTCGAATTGGAAGTTAACTCTCTTCGAGATGATACTACAATTCATTCCAATATCAATTCAAGTTTCTAATGATAACTTCATTGGTTTCCTGTATCAGGTGCATTTTCATTAGTATATGCAATATGTGTATCAGAACCATAAGCATTTCCCGTTGGAAGCATAATCTGATTGTTCAAATCAATGTCAATTGCTTCAGGAGATGGTTCTTGTAGAGTTGTTTTTGTCAGAAATTTTATGTGATGAGCATCTTGTCCAACTTTGAAGTATTCTTTGCATAAACATTTCCTTTCTTCTTGTTTTCTTCCATCATGTTATCAACTAATGCTTGAACAACATGCATTGAGAAGAAGAGATTGAGGTAGAGATCTTGATGGTGATTCGGAGATGCGAATTGGTCAAGATTGAGAGTCATTTATTTGAAAAATAATCAAGTGTATCATGCTACAACTAAACATATTGATGTAAGGTTTTACATGATCAGAGAGTTACTTGCATATGAACATATATTACTTGAAAAGGCTTATGTTTTAAAGAATGTGTCAGAAATGTTGACCAAGTCAATCACCAATGACAACTTCATCGGTGTTAATAACGAGTTGTACCCGCTAATTATTTATTTACATCCTTGCTTTTTATCTTTTGTAACTTGCACATGTTTCAAAAATACACAACAAACCCAAACATTGTATTTAACATCAAAATTTTGATGTCCAATAATCATTTTTTCCTTTTTGTTATCTAAGTAACATATTTTGAATCATATACAAAGAAGGAAGCTCGGTTGCTTTCTCTTTGTACACTTAAAATTTGAGAGTACCAATAAAAATTGGCTTTGGAAAATTGTTGACTATCAATCTCTCATTATTAGAATAAATGTATTAGTCATAAACATAAAACATTTCTGTTAGATAATTAGAAAGTAGCTAGATAATTAGAAAGTAGCTAGACATTTTTTTTTTGTTTGTCAAATAACCTAGTTGCTAAAAATTCATTTTTTGATGTCGAACCCCCTACATACTGCAACGCCTCTATCAACTGAACCATGCTTACAATGACTAATTAGATGACTAATTAGGAAGTAGTTAGAAAGTTAGCTCAAGCTGTTAGGAATTAACTAGACTTCCAAATACACTAGTTAGACCAACTGGGAGGGTCAAGCCTGTGTATCAATTACACAATGTATCACTTTACTCACAAGTAAAAATATACAAAGTACTTTGACTTTGAACATTTAAGATAAGTTTGTTATTGAGTTTACAAATTACAAGACTAATCTTTTAAAATACACTTTTTTTTTGTTTTCCTATAAACTACAATATCTAATCAACACAATGATAATGATAGGGAAATCAATTTAATTAATAGAATAAAAAGAAAAGATACAAAGAAGTGATGATTCTATTATTTACAAATTGAAAACTAATTAATTATTGATATACATCATCTGTCTGTCATTTTCATTTACAATGTCAAGCAGAAAAGGAAACTCAAAGCAGTATCCACAACTTTGCATAGTAGTCATCAAGCTACTACTCCTCAAGCTTCTCTACCTCTTCCACCATTATATAAACAGTGTTAATTAAGCCTCTTGTGCCAAATGAAAGAATATTTCCATGCCTGAATCAAAAGGGACCAAAGAAACATCAAATACAGTACAATAGTATGTTTACTATACTTATACAAGTGCTTTGTTAAATTCTTAATCCAAATAAAGGCCTAACTAGGTTAACTTCATACTCAATTATTCTACTAGATGTCAACAAATCTTAACGTATGACGATATATAGATCAGAAATAGATAAATTACCTTCAATCAAATTCATCTTAATTTTCTTCAAGATGTCCCTCAGAGATTACCTTCAATCAAATTCATCTTCATTTTCTTCAAGATGTTCCTCATTTTCAGGCCTTTTGTCGCTATTTACAAGCATGAGCTGAGCCCCCGTGTTTAAGTGCTCTTTTCTATTATTTACAATCTCATGCTGAGTATTTGATTTAAGACTGTCATTGTTATTTACAAAGCCTATAGTTTCTGATGGCATCACATGATTATCCCACTCAGTTCCTTCCATGTGATTTTCATGTTCAGTAATAACTTCACCACCATAACTATTCATGCACTCGGAAGATTCCGAAACACTCCTAGGTGAGATCCTGCCATTTCCATACGACTCAGAACGGTGATGTAACACTTGTTCATTTATCTTTCTGTCCATAGAAGGAGCCCTGTAAAACAGTCACAATTTTTAATTACATAAATAAGCAAAAATTTACAGGGACTAAAACTAAATTTCATTGTATTCGCATGTACTAAATGAATAATTAAACCTTAAATAAAATATTTAGCACAATGGCCAAGATTAAAATCTTTTGATCTAATTAATCTAATTACTTAATCAATTTGTCATCACACCTTGTTTGATGCAATTTTGGGGCCTGCATATAGTTGAAAATTGGAACCAAGTCTTTTGGTCTAGCTTCAATCATGCAAGTTGGAATCCTTTCAATCTCGAATTCTCCTCCTGAAGCATCTTCTTCATCCATTATGGTAGACTCTTTCAACATTGGATTGAAATATATCTGTTCGGAAACAGAATTATGTAGTTCAATATCACAAACTAAAGGGTGTAATAATAAGCACTAAATGCACAATTTCAAATTATGAAATAATATATACCTCTGGCTTCACCCACAACGGAATCTGAGTTTGATGCATTTGTAGTTCAGCTTCAGAAATATACAAATGATGCTCTTCCTTGAGACATGGATTCAATTTTGTGACACCGTTTCTCATTTTCGGGCTAATGATGTCCTCGTCTACAACTTCAGGATATATCTTGTTGCTGTCTGCAATTCCATTTTCGCCATATATATCAACATTATCTTCTCGCTCTCTACGACTATGACTGTGACATATATTCCATTTATGCATGGCCTCGACTACTAATCTTGCTTCGGCCTGTGGAGTGGATTCATAAGCAGGGGATAGTCCAGAAACAACAGCTGAATCTTGACCAGTTATTGTCCGAAGAGCATACTGTATCATCGATCCACTAGGTGAAAAGACCAACAAGTGATGATTTGCCTTAGAATTGCTCCCTTCGCCGTAGACAGTTCCACTTCCTTTACAGTTACGGAAAGACGAAGCAATAGCACCAGAAAGGGCACTCTTCCTACCAGCTGCAGCTGCAGCAGCACCACTGACAGTGCCTCTCCAACCATTACTTCCATTCCTAATTCTGCTTACTACAGAAAGTGTGATCGGAGGGCCGCCTACATACAGGCTCTGCTGTTTAGGCATTTGTACGGCCGACATAGAAGCTCGGCGGACTGATTGATTAGTCGCAGTGCTTAATCCATTAGTTTTTGTATTTAAATTATCATCATTAGACTGAATATTTACATATCCTCCTTGAGGATTTATGGCAAAGAGATGGCAAGTGCCTCTAGAAGAACTAATCATAATCCACTTGCTGTCGTCACTGAAACTGATATCTTGTATAACCTGAGAAGTCAAACAATGATTGATAAAGGTCTCAGCTTCTTGTAAACAAATTGCAAAAAGAAAATGATGATATAGCAAAATCAAAGGATAAGTGAGAATGAATATGCACTCACCGCATTTGTAAAACCACGTTGCAGCCTGTATAAATGAACGTGAGAAGGACCGTCATCAGATGCTGATGAATTCTCACGCAGAGGCATTATCTTAAAAACATTTATGTTATGACCCTGAACAGAAGCGGTCACTAATATTGTACCACTAGGATCAAAGCATAAGGCTGAAATTGGACTTTTATGGGCCCGGAACTGGGCAACAACGTTTTTAGTGACAATATCTTTAACAATGACCTGAAATATAACAATAGCAAAGTTATCTTCACATAAAATATTAGTATGAAATGCAAAAATACCAGGTGAAATATTAGTATGAAATATAGTATCATTTCATTATCATGGACCAAAATTAAAAAGAACAGTATTTACCATTCCAATGTTATCTAAATCTGCTGAATGGCCATTAATGCTTCCATTGACCTTTGATCCAGAATTTACAGATTGTAATGAACCATTGTTATCAGAGCAATATCTGGAAAGTTTCTTATACCCCATATCTCCAAGAGTCACAATCCCAGAAGCAAGATGCTTGCTTGATTCTTTGGCATAGTGTGCAATCAAGCTACTATTTGAAGAAAAACCAGGAAAGCTAGCAGAAGGCATCAAATGCTGCGGACTAACATGGCTGGAAGTGGAGACCGAAACTGGACTTCCACTATAAGCCAGCCATCTTGGACCCACTGCAAGTGGTCCATAGCCTATGCCTCCAGAACCAGGACAACTCAAGGCTATTGGATTGGTAAGTAAAGTATATTCCCTTTCTAATGTGGTAGCATTAAAACAATGTATCTACAAAATAACAAAAACTCCATTCAACATTTCAAAATCGAAGATAGTAAAAATGAGGTTTAATTACTCCGTAGACCCCAGAACTAAAAATATTGTAAATGGTTCCCTGGATAAATTTTAAATAATTTCAGGGGCCTATTAAATTATTTAAAATTTTCGAGACTCAACTAAAAACTGTTTAGTTTAAGGACTTAATTAGTTCAGGGGCCTATTAAAAAATCTTCAAATAGTTTAGGGACTTACAGAGTAATTAAACCTAAAAATGACAGGCAAAGATGTTAGACAGCATACCTGAGTTGATTGAGAAACAGCAACTATTCGAGAACTGCACCGTACAGAATAAACAACAGATCTAAACTTCATTACATGAACATATGAATGAGATTTCATAGAATAAAACTGAACCGTAGTTGGCATGTAGTTGCCATTCATTTGATCATGGGAGTTTGAAGTGGTTCCATTGGGAGGACCAGTCAACCCATCCTTAATATTGCTTCCTCCTCCGAAGAATCCATCGGCACAAACTACCAACAATGGGCGGCTGCTTGCAAACTTGTCTTCTGATTTTTTTGATGCAATTGGATTTGGAACCATTTGCATAAAAGAAACAGGACCATCGTGTTTGGAAACCATGTCGCGGACATTATTTGATTCATCGACATGCCAAACCTGGAAGCCAGACCGATAGCCTAGAAGAAGTACTTGTTCAACGATATCGCCTTCACCCTCCAATTTATCAAAACCAGCCCAAATTACCTATACAAGTCGTACATTGAAATGAGTAATCACTCCAAACAACAAATTGGAAAATATCAAAGAAAAGGAAGGAAATCACTGTCACATACAGAAGTCTTATTAAGATAAAAAAAAATAAACATAAATCACCTCATTCTTGCAAATGATTGTGACATTCAACATTTAGCTTCACATCAATAAAATGCATAACATAAAAATTACACATGCAATTTCCTTTATGCTTCATTATTCATATGAATTCCTAAAAGGTTCATGATCAAAAGATGTTTGTGACCAAAACATAGAAAAGCATTTGTTCCAAACACTTAACACAGTTAACATACATGCCAAGAAATATATAGAGCTTAGCACATCAATACCCATTCAAATGGCTCAAAAGACAAAAAAAAAATCCAAATATTTAATACATAACATTAGGCTGTGTGATGTGCCCCTACTTGCATCGAACAAACATTTATTTTTCCTCAATAGAAAGATGCTCAAACACAAATATGCTAATGTAACTATCCAACATAAACAGAATCTTAATTGACAGCTGAAAACTAATGTAACATCAAACAATCACACAGAGCTTGACAAGCGGCACATATAGTAGCAAAATTATCATAAATATAAAACCAAAAATGTACCACAAACAACCACCAAGTTCCCTGATTTTAAAGCCGGTTGAGACACCTGAATATCCATATTACCAATGCATACTTTCTTAAATACAACCTACATTGAAAAATTAGCAACTAGGCATGCTCAAGAAATTCACAAAATGGCAGCTATAAACTCCACCAGAAAGTGCACTCCACAAGCCTACCCTTCCCCGAAAGAAATTGCACATAATATAGCTCAAACTTCACTAAAAATAAATGCACCACACCTTCTCAATTCAAAACTTACATGGAACATATTCAAGCAAAGAAATTAGAATAAGATTACCAATTACTAAAAGAACTGAAAACCAAAAACACTCATCATGCGTAAAATACTAGATATGAAATGAACAAACAGTAACAATAACTACACAGAATTTGCCTTCTAACACCTATCCTCTACAATTAGAAGAAACCTAATCCGAGCATCAAGATAAGTAATCATATTTTATCTCTTCCATAAAAGCAAACATGAAATTATATCTAACCAAAAATAAGCATCCTATAAATGTAAAAATCATTAAAATCTAAACCAATACACCATAAGTTTACAATGATAACCATGAAAGTTATTATCATAATATCTCCTAAAATCATATAAAATCTACTCTCTCACACCTGATCATGATCAGCAACATCATCTCTATCCACAATCGATGAAGCAACCGATGCAGCAGAGCGCGCAACAGTAGAAGCACCGGATGAAACAATCCTCAAGTAACTCGAGATAGCACGAAACGAGGTAGGTAAGAAACCATTGGTTCTTCCACCACCACCAACAAATCCAACACCAACACCACCACCTTGTTGAAGAAGCTGTTGTTTTTGTCCATCATTTCTCATCCCCATCACCCAAACCAACCAAAATATCACCAAACCACAACACAAATTTCAATGATTCTTCAAATTCACCTTCAAATTCAATCATAACCCCCAAAAATTATCTTCCCTTTCAATCCACCACCACAATTTCACCTTCTTCCACCATCAACCACAATAGCAACCACAAAAAGTTTCCAAATTTCAATCACAAATCCTTTCCCTTCAGCCAAAAGCTTCCAAATTTCAATCACCACCACAAAAATCACAACAAACCCAGATCAAAATTCTTCCCTTTTTTTCACAATTTTTGTTTGGAACCACAAACAAACAAAAAAAAAACCACCAAACGACAAAAAAGGGGGTTTTTTTTTTTTCTTCCAATTTTCTTCAATCAATCAACAACCAATATAATTTTTTTCCTTCACGTTTTTCTCTAAAATATATAAACAATAATTTGATACTAATAATCACAAATTAAAATTAAACAACAATGATTAAACTAATCACAAAAAATCAAAAACCAATAAAAAATGAAACTTTGTGAAATGAAAACGTATGTACGATTCAGAAATGAAACAATCGAGAAGATTAAGGAAATGGGTCGAAGCCAAAAATCACCAGAGAAAGAGGTAGAAGAGAAGATCTGAGGAGAGAGAAAAAGTTAGAGAGAGAAAGGAAGAGATTAGAATTGGTAAATGGATAACGAAGGAAAATAATAAGAGTCTTCGTTTACGTCTCAAAAACTTTTTTTGTTTTTTTGAAAAAATTAATGTTATGATGTTTTTTTTGTTAATGTTGTTGTTGTGTTGTGTTGTGTTGGTGTTTTAATGTTGTTGTTTCTTCCAGTTCAACTTTCTCTCTCTGACACGTTTTGTCCTTTATCATTTTCTTCTGTCAAAACAGTTTTTCTTCTTTTTCATTTTACCATTTTTAATAAATAATTGCTTTTTAAGGAGTTAATTAATGGTCAATGGGAAATTATAAATTAATTAATGTGATTAAAATGAATGTTTTATTGGTCTCTCGTGGTTTACAACTCGCGAAGTAGCTAGTTATGGAACAACAATGATGACGTATGAGCATCACTTTAACCTTTTTTATGGATTCATATAAATTGTTTGGTTTTTTCATGTTGGAGTTCTATTGAGCATATTGATTCATATGAGTTACATACAAAGTTTGAAAGAAAAATATTTTTTTTTTAGATTTTATAAATTAAATAAGTTTCTTAATTTTTTTAAAAATATCAATTCGACGGAAATATGATCTTTTCATAGCGGTTTGTATACAACAACATCCAAATGCATTAAAAAATATTCAATTTTTTACGGTTTTCGGTTTTTTTGGATTGTTTTGTGGATTTATTTTGAATCGGTTTGGAGTTAAGCACCAATAAACTTAAGTCCATGTTTCAAGATATGTGATATTTATAAAAAAAAAAAATCAAAAATTATGATAAGTGATAGTATAATATTTAAATCACATATTTGATTTTAAAAAATATTTTATATTGTCCTTCAATAGAGAGAAGTAAATATTTCCCTCCCCTCAAAATAATTCATCCAAATTATCCTAAGGGTTGTTAAAAGTTTACATTTTTCGTAATTAAAGTGTTGTTTTGTGGGAGTCATGATTGCTTAAAATAAAGGACAAATATTTATATAATCAAATGTTTCTTAAAAATAAAAAAATAAATAAAATCATAACTAAGAACGAATCATCTCATACGTGGTTTTAACATAAGATGATAAATGTGATTTCTCTTAAAACTCAGTTCATTCGAAAAGAAATTGCTCGAAATTGTAACATTAAAGATGTTTTTCCAACACAAATTAAAGAAGACGTTTTTTCGTTAGAAAGTGGAATTTAAAATGTGATATATAAGCTTCGTTGATTTTTTTTTTCAAAGATATTGAATACCAAGTTTTTTTGTTTACTTTAGATTGATCCTACAAATGAAAAACAGTAAAAATTTGACCCAATGGGTGTTTACTTAAAAAGTAATAAGAACAATGGACGCAACATAGTTGAAATTAGGCAAACATGGGTGGTTTTGTCATTATAAAATTGAATGAAACTCGTGACTTGTGGCACGGATCAACTACTATATATGAGTTGTGTATGACTTTGCATATAGTTAATTTACAAAGCAACAAATTTTCAACTATGCTATCAACATTTTCAATACCTAGCTAGTTCTTCTTTTCTGCCCCTTTTTCCTTCCTTGATTAAGCCATGAATAAGAAAGGAAGTTAATGTTACCAAAAATGGTTTAGTAAAAATCTCTAGCATGTATTTTATGTTCTTATGGCAACATTGTTACAGCATGTTTCCCCTAAAAAATAATGATTATCTAAACCTAGTTATTTCTTAATAAATATGTAATTCCTTGCGTACTTTAATAGCTTAAAGTATCATTTCCTTCTACACAGGAAAGGTGGGGGGCCAAAAAATTTAGGCCACCCAATTAGAGGAATAGGACATAACGTGTAAATTATTGGAGAAAACTTACTAATATCAAACAAACTCCTTGTGTATATGACACAAATGCCAAGTCTAAACAAAAACAGACCTCTCAAAATTTGGAATCCTAACGTTTTCGACTTTCATCTGATATATACGTAGATATATATATTTCCATCACGAGCCAAAATTAAAGAATAATCACATACAAACAAACAAACAAAAAATACAATCATTCCTTAAAAAAAAAAAAAAATACAATCATATATACATACCTACACGTTACTTTTCGTTATAAAAATTCTTTGTGATACAAATTCATTTTAAATTAAAAAAAGAATATGAGTTTTTTTATTTATTTTTTAGAAAATGGATGAGTAATTTGGTGAGCATGGATAATTTAATTTGAAATTACTTTATAGTGTATATTTTTGTGTTTTTCTATTAATACTAAATAACATTGTAATATTTTTTGAATGGGAGTTGTATATGCATAGTAAAAAAACTAACATGTGGTTGGTCTAAATGGGGTTGCACTTGGGTGGCTTTGGCCGTCATTGGTGTCTTTGTCATCTAAATAATCTATTTTAAACATTCATCTATCATTCTCTCTCATCTAAAATGAACTAAAGACACTAAAGGTCAAAGACACCCAAGTATTTCCCGTCCAAGTGTTATTAGACTTGCACAATTTAAACATGTATCATGAGTTCAGTTTAAAAAGAAATAATAATAATTTGTGGTCAAAAGATTTTTTCACAGAGATCAATTACTATTAAAGGTGGAAATAAGTTGGACCGAATTAGGTTTTGGAAGATCTAAATCTGACTTAGTTAAGATTCAAGGTAGGACATTTTTGAAAGTCTTAGTTAAGATTCAAAAGTATGATCATATTAAGTTTATTCATATTTAGTCTACGATTAAATATAATCTTAAATATTTCTGTTAAGATTGTATTGTTATGATATTTGCTGGATACACGGCTTAAAGGGTTCAAACATCTTTAAGGTATATCCTTGACTCCCAAGTTTCGGCAACAGTTTGCTTCCCGAAGACTGTGTTACCTGTACGCTAATAAAGAGCAACCAAATCTCCTTTCACACAAAAGAAAGAAAGGAAGAAAAAAAAAATCAATTTTATCTCTCATAAACTGTTTGAGAGCCAATCTAATTCCTGATATTTGTATATGGTGGATAAATTAGTCCTACTCCTACACTAAATTTTGACTCGTGTTTAACTATTTTGTTGCTATTGTGTTGGGTTAAAATGATGACATGTTTGTTCATAAGAGCATCTATGATTGTTGATTATTTACATCAAATTAAATAGGCATCTTATTATAATATATGTTTGGTTATGCGGCTACAATAATTGATTTTTAGTAAATTGATTATGTAAAGTTGATTTTGATTAAAAATTAGTTGAAGGTAAACTAATGTGTGTTTGGAACTAATTAGACCATTTATAATAGATATTTTTTAAATTACAAAAAAAAAAATAGAGGAACTAATTTGACCTCAAAAAATTATGTGCAAGCAATTTTTCTAAGGTGACATTAGTATTTTTACCTTCAATTACTTTTAATTGTAATCAATTTTACATAATCAATTCATTAAAACTCAATCTCAAAACCAAATATACACAAGGAAACATATGGGATGAAGAGAGAAAATTCTGGCTTGGAGTACAAGAAAGGAATATATAGTTGCCAACTTTAATTTTTCCTTTTGTTTTTGTTTTTTAATTTCTCCAAGTTTCAGAAAAGTTGTGAATGAGACGCAAACAGACATGTTGACAATATTACACTTCTCAGCCACGAAGTCATTCCGCAAAAACTTTCAAGAGAGATGCAATTTTTTTAACATCTCCAAACTTCAATCTATAATACACTTCTTATTTTTCTTCAAAAATAATATAGAAAAGGATTGTGCTTCATTGACTTTCAGTTGGTCCTTTTGAATAATTTGATTTAATCTATCAAGGACTTTGCTAGAACCAAATTAATTAAAACGCTATGTTAGTACACAATAACGTACATGAATTCATGATGACCAATTAATAACACAATTATATATAATAAAAAATTATAAATATTTGATAGTTTGAAAATATTCACCAAAACAAATCAAACAACATCTTACATACTAACATTTATATTTATATATTAGTTAAAAAATATGATCAGAATAAACTATATAAATAATACACAATGTAAAATAATTACGACATATATTTTATTTTAGCTCCTTAAAAACACAAGTTGGCATCAACCTAAATTTTTTCTCAGTCACTTTGTGATAGTTGGATGTCAACAAAGACAACTACAAAATGTGTGATTCGGAAGCCATGACCTCGTTATTTATCCAACACTATCTATGGTTATTTATTGATAATTTTATCAAGCACATCATCAAAATCTTTAAAATTTCATTTGTAAGTTTATACATATTATAAATTTCTTTTATAAACTTTAAAAGTTTTAGCTAAAAAATTTTATCCATATAACTGAATGTATTATTATATGATTCATAGAACACTCACTTGGAGGCTTGTCTAAGTGTCTCTCTTGACCCTACCATTTCTAATGTATTTGATACTCAAAAATAAAATCGATCGACTATGTGTTTGATATCGCAAACTGTGATTCTCACATATCCACCGTAGTATAAAATATGTACTTATGATGACTTGAGGATAAATGGAGGTCTTTCTTTTCTAGGTAGCTTTTCCAAGCTCTTTTCTTCCATCCTAGACCAACTAACTCATAAGTCTTTTAGTAAATGTTATGGATTTCCTTTGCTATTGGAAATTGGCTTCCCCTCCTATTGTAAAGGTTTGCGAGAGATATGCATCCAAGTAATTAGGATTTTTTTACAATCTATTGGTTTCATAAAATATTTTTCCACAAACTTCAGTTCTTTAATCAACTATGGAACTAATCTTCACTCACTCGGATGTTTAGGTTGCAACTTAAAAGTCATTTGTGAGGACATATAATCTAGTTTACATCAATCGTAAGATCTTAATTAAATTGGTTTGTTTTGTACCCAAAAATATTTGGTTTGTTCACAAAATAATTTTAGACAAAGTTTTTCTAAAGGCTTATTTGATTAAAATAAAATACAAAATTAGGTCATTAAAGTCTTTGTATACATTCTAAAAATATAAGCATGCCTAGTAAATTAATTTATGTAAATCTAAATAATAAAACAATATTGGTAGTGGTGGCAAGAAGAGACTTTTCAACATACTTTCAAACACACTCTTTTTAATTATTCAAAATTCTATTTAAGTTTCACAAAATTATGTGGGTTCCATATAAATTTTGTGTGACTCGTATGAATTTTAACAAATAAAAAAGAGTGTCTTAAAAATGTATGATTAAGTGTGTTTTTCTAGCATTAATCCTAATATTTTGGTCGTCACTGTTATTATTATATTAGACATATAGACAGAAAAGTTCTACTTAGGGATAGACTAATAGACTAATACTATATAAATAATATATAGCAAATATGTCTTCTAAATAAGTTTTTAGACTATATAAGGTTTTTGAGAAAGTTATGTATTAAATAGAATAAATTTGTTTCACTGAATAAATAATAAAAGATAAGTATTAATTCATTTTGTTTAATATATAAGCATTTTGTCCACTCTCTTTTAAAAAAATATATTAACAAAGATCTAAAGTTTTAAATAATCTATGCCCCCTTCTCTTCCATTATCCTTCAAATTAAATAGACCCTAAGAGGTTTGCTATTTAATGGGAATGGAAAAGTACTAACAGATCAAGGAGCTTGGAGTGTATCAGGTAACTTCTCAAGATTCAAGAATTAAGTTTTTTTTTTTTTATATGCAAATGCTAGTAAGAATAGTGCTACAATAAATAAATTTGGTAGGACGTACATGAATTTCAACCAATAAAATGAGTGAGTTGAGAGTGTTATGTAGCACTACATGTAGCAATTGCATACATTCTCTCAATAAAATTTATACATATGATTCAAAATATGAATCAACATTGTATTCTTCTTGCTGTCAAACAAAACTGTATTCTTTTATTTTGAGAGCTATGGAAATTCAAAAATCACTAAACTAGAACTTTTCTTAAATGAAAGTAGCTTCTTTTGAATTTTCAATACACAAAAGGTAAACCTAATCCTCTCCAATACCTGACCATTTTCTATACAAAATTTGGCAATACTTAATCCATGCTCATGACCAACAAATTTTTCAAACTTGAGCACTTTGAGAGTAGATAGCAAACAATGAGGCACAGTTGTATGCTTAACAAATATT
Source organism: Medicago lupulina (assembly GCA_958299785.1). Classification (NCBI taxonomy): domain Eukaryota; kingdom Viridiplantae; phylum Streptophyta; class Magnoliopsida; order Fabales; family Fabaceae; genus Medicago; species Medicago lupulina. Next base: position 80,545,529 of record OY283139.1, read on the forward strand.
CGCAGCCAACAAAGTTTAGTTCCAAATGTCTCAACATTTTAAAAGGAGGAATATCCGCAGAAGAATTTTTCGTTCCTGCAATGACAAACTAAAAAAATTGAACAATTGTATGTAATTAGGACAGTATATCAATATCATATCCATAAGGTAAAGTAAATTTAATGAAAAATTACACAGTTCGCAACTATAAAAGGATCAGAGACATGTTTGCATGCTCATAAGAATACTATTGTTGCGAAGAATTCCCTTTGATCAATAATACTCATACTCATGCTTATAATGGAAGACTACAGCCAGCAACTGATGACGAGTGATGGCGCGGAACTTGAAGATCACTATCAGGTGGTAGCGAAAGGAGGCAGAAGCTGAAATCAAATCAAAATCAATGTCATCAAACGCAATTGATCATCGAATCAATCAATATATCGTCACTAGTCAAACCAATGAGTAACTCATTGAACCTGTGAGTCACCCACCTGTTGAAACGCAACAACCAATTTACAGTAAAAATGAGTTTAATGGGCAACCGGGCATACATTGTCAGTGTAAAACAGTTTTACACTGATATGAGAGATCACTATTTTTCGATGTCATACTACCAATTAGCAATAACTTTTAATGGGCAACCGGGCATACATTGTCAGTGCAAAATAGTGGATTTTTATAAGATGTGGGTGTAAAACAAACTAGTACTAGTGTCACATAACACATAGAATAAACATATCTTGTCAATCGCAGAGCTGAGGAGGTATTTACTGCTATGCCTTCCGAGATTAACAACATAGATAAACATGAGTCTTCTCTCAACAATTAGGAACAAAAGGTAATGCAAATATTCCTGATCAATTTGCATAGCCAAATAAAGAAACCTATTAAGGTGACTAATTTTTCTTTCATACTAATTTATAATATGGCATTGGGCAGCACATTCACTTAAACTATTATGACGTAAACAAATTGATTCATAATCATTTCAAGACCAACAAAATCAAAATAATCTATAAAATTAATGGTTCCATGAGAGAAAGAAAAAAACTTACTGGTGGATTTAATTATGGATGATGCAATACTAAGCTTCCAACAAAATTGATACCGAGGAGTAGGATATATTTACCGAGGATAAATTAGTCTTTCTGTTGCAATAATTCAAAGACTAATTTATATTTCGTACAACAAATTTGGATATTATTTTTAGTAAAGAACTAAATTAATGTAACTAAAATGCCTAGAAGAGGATCAATTTTATGTACCTTCAAGAAACTAGTAGGTTGGTGAAAAGCGAAAGAATTGGACAATTCATGATTTAAGCTTTGTTACACAAGCAATGTACCATTTGAGAGAAAAGGTTTTTTTTTTGAAGGGGGTCTAAATGAGCATGTAGGGGACGTATCAAGAGGTTTTTAGGGCTTGCATATGACCTTCGGAGGTAAGTATAGAAGGTAAATCCATCATGAACTTTTCATCAGCTTTTCATCTTGCTATAGCTAGTACGTGCTTTGATAAAAGAGAGGAACATCATATTACATATAAGAGTGGGGATGACATATTCTCATATAGGTTTCTTTCTTATTAGAAATTCAGACATGAAGATTTGCTTAGACCGTAAAGTCAGACGTAGAGCGAACTTGAGATTAGAAAGTGGTGTCATTTGAAGGATGGTAAATAAAGTATTTTCCAACACAAAATATTATAGGGAGGTTTCGGACAGCTACAAGGAAGCCCAAATCATATGTGGGACAAGATGCCACATGAGATTAGAAAATTAGCAAAAGAAACATCGGAAGAATCAAGAAGTTTTGGACCTAGGAGTAAAGAATCTTGGTGGTGGAACGTAAGTGTTCAGAGTAAAGTTATAATTAAAATGGAATGTTTTAAAGATTGATCTAGGTGTAAAAATAGCGAAATTTGGGGGAATGAAAAGAGAATTAAAAAACAGAACAAGAAGGTCGTGGGCTAAGAAAGAACTCAAGCTTTTTACATATTATATCAATTCTTAGACAACAAAGAGGGAGAAAAAATCTGTATACATGCTTGCTAAGGGAGAGAAGACAAGATAATTTGATCAAATGGAGTGTAGTAAAGATTAAGAAGATAAAATTTTGGTTCAGAAAAAAGATATAAAAGAGGAGGTATTTCCATCAATTATTTAATGAAAGATATGAGATCTTACTAGACTGTAACAAACTAGACATTAGAGAGGAGGATTAAAATTATAACTACTATTGCTGTATTTAAGAAACATGAGTTGAAAATGATGAATAATTTCAAGACAATTTGGCAAGACAACATACTTATTGAAATGTGAAAAAGTCTTGGATATAAAGCTAACAACACTCTATTGAACACACATTTTTTGTATTGGATAGAATCACACGTGTCCAACAAAACTTATGAGTCTGATATATAACTTTTAACAAATAAAAGAGAACGTGTTGAAAAATATGTTAAAAATGTGTTGATAGCATTTATCTTCATTCAAATTTGCTTGCTTCCGGCTGAGAAATTTTTTTGTCCACTCTATCGAAAATTAAGACTTAGTTTGATATATGATTCACTAAAATTTGTCAAGAGTATGAAATAACTGGAATATATGCAAAAATAGATTAATAAATCTGCATTTAGCAATTACATAATTCTCTAGATAAAATTTAACTGTAAAATATGAACCAACAACATGATATTCCTCTTTTAATTCCAAATGTATCAACATTCCAAATGGAGGAATATCTGCAAAAGAATGTTTCATTCCTGCAAGCATGACAAACTACAAATATCGAACAAATGTTGGTGTTAGGACAATCTATAGAGACCATGTCCATAAGATAAAGTAAATTTAATGAAAAATTACACAGTTCTCAACTATATAAGGATCAAACGCATGCTCATAGCCATATAATGTGAGAGAATGTTTCAAACGACATAGACCTTTAACTATCACACAACTAACAACAACTTTTGAAAAGCTCACCTTTTTTATTTTGTTCAATCATTACGTTGAGATAAAAATTACAAACCACAACTTAACTTTGGTAATTAGTGAGACTGACTTCAATATACGAAGGTAAAAACATTTGTCAATATATTCATTGAAAACAAAGAGTGACGCAAGAAAGTGCAACCACGCATCTGCAGCTTTAGACTTTCTGGATTAATACTGAGAAGTTTACAAACAAAAATCCCAATTTCTTGCAGACTCTTCTTGTAATCATCATATAGAACAATATCAGCAAATGCTACACTATGTGCCTCTAACAAAATTGTATCTGACATATAACCAGAATAACAAAATGTTGCAATGCGCGAAGCATAAAACTTAATTGCAGCAAGCGACGTGTGATGGAAGGGAGAATAGCTTATTGAAACAACTTAAAGCAGAGGCACTTGTAAAGTAACACTCTTCACATTCAGAAAAGTGCAATCTAATGTTTCATACTTTCTAAGAGATGGGAAACTAAGTGCCAAAGTTTTGGACTCATTAGAAGAGTCACAAAAAATTGTGATTCTAGACAACTTTAGGATTGTAAGGGATGAAAGACAAACAAAGCTTGGAAGTGCGAAGTCACACCCGTTCAACGCCAATTCCTCTAAGGATTGACATTTAAAAAGGGCATCAAGTGAAACTAAGCGTTGTTCCTTCAAATAGATACAAAGATTTCTGACTCTCAAATTTATAACCACGAATATCCACTTGTTAATATAAGAAGAATTATAGTTTGCTAACATTGAAAGAGAAAAACTTAGGATGTGTGCACTATTCAGATGAAGCAGTACCCTATCGACAAAGTCTACAAAGTGTTTTTTCCTTATCTTATTTGAAGAAATATGGTTCATGTCGTCAAAATCTAGTTTCGTGATAAATTTCCAGAGGTATATCCACTTCTTTGATAAAACGCTAGTACGAACTGCTTCCTTAGTAGGAAGGAAAAAAAGAATGTAACCAATAATGTGGTCAGGTAGGTTGCTTATCAAGTCTCGACGCTCTCTGGATTTTCGCCTCTTAGAAATCTTATGCTTACATCTACCAATCACATCTACGGAACTGGAGGCCATTTTTACAGCAAGTTCCTGTGAAAGCAAATATATCCATTGTAAAGCTCTATTAATACCAATACTAGTATCACACAGCAGATAAAATAAACCTCACACTTCTCAACAATTAAGAACAGAAACTAATGCAAATCTTCCGAATTTGCTTAACCAAAAATAGAATTGGTAGGACTATGGTTGTTTTCCAGCATAAATCATAGATTAATTATTAACCCATTAACTAGAATCTAGCTCAACCTTACACAAGGAACTAAAATTCAGCCCAATAAAGTACAAGAAACTAAAATCAAGAGAAATACCACCACTGCACTCTAAAGATTTACATCTTCTAATTGTCCTTAAGAAAGATACTATAACCTATACCAAAAAAATCCTTCCTCACAAGCCTAAACTATACTACAATACCTACTCAGGAAATGAAAATAAGTCATGGACTTGGAAATGGAGTCATTGGATAAGAACAAGATTTGTGAATTGGTTCTTCTACCAAGTTAAAAGAAATTTGTAGTGTGCAAATGAGTATACACCGTAAAATACAAGGTTGGTGGATCTATTGAAAGGTAAAAGGCGATATTGGTAGTCAAAAGGATATCCACTCAAACTTACATAGTAGATTACTTGGCGATATGTTAATTGTTAGGATGATATTATCTTTAGCAGCTAATTATAATTGGAACTTGTACGAATTTGATGTAAAAAATGTCTTCCTTCTTGGAGAAATTAAAGAAGATATCTACATGCTACCCCTGGATACAATTAACATATTGCTGCCAACACCGTATTTAAGTTAAAGAATTGGATATTCACTAAAATTATGGTAGGTTTGAGCTTAAAAAAAAGCCAATGAGACAATACTTTATTTGTCAGACACTCCAAGTCATGGAGAGTAATAGCGTTGTTGGTGTATGTGGACAATATTATAGTGATAGGTGATGATAAAGAGGAGCAACGACCGTTAGGCCAACACTTGCCAAGAAATGAGATTAAGACCATGTAAAAATTCAAGTTTGTTTTTGGTCAAACTGGCATGATTCATTGATCAACGAAACATTTTCAATAGATTGGTTACGTTTAGTTGAGTGAATGGATACTTACAATCCATTATATGATTCAGTGATTTATCATATACCACTCCAGGATAATTGATATCTTAAAAAAATTCCATGTTCTGTTGTTAGAACTTAGAACACCACTGCAAAAAGTCTCTTCTGTTCCTAAAAATGTCGAAGAGTATGAAATAATTGGAATATATGCAAAATTAGATTAATAAAACTGCATGTAGCAATTACATATATTCTCTAAATAAAATATGAACCAACATTGTATTCCTCTTATTTAAAAAAAATAAAATGGTATTCCTACTTTTTAAAATCTTACTAAAATAAAAATTCTATAATTGCTGAGCTAGAACTTTTCTTAAATGAAAGTAGCTCTTTTTGAAATCTGGAGTCACAACGAATACTAAGTTAATCTTAAATTAGTAGTGTATTTTTTTCTTTTGACAAAATTAATAAATGTGATATGATATGTGTAGAATCATTTGTGTGACAACTTTATCTCTTAAACTCATATTATGTTTTTACTTTTTTTTATCTCTATTGATTTTATTTTCGTATCAATACATATTTTTCTTTGTATTACATCGGTTTTGTACTCAAAAAGAGTAAAGAATATTGCTGGCATTACTCATACTCAAAATGGAATGTTAGCAACACTCACTTTTTAACATTCTCTCTAGCACTTCATCTTTTATTTGATTAAATCAATGTACGTCTAGACATGGCAATGGAGTAGGGTGGGGACGAGTTTTAAATTCCCCGTCCTCATACCTGATTCTCATATACTTACTCGTTACCCTACTCATACCCAATGAAGATGAGAAGTTGAACCACATCTCCGTCCACGACGGGTTTGAGTATCCCCGTCTCCGCATTGAATAATTTTTTCTAATAAAAAAATAGTAGTTTTTTGCAACCCTTAGATAAATGTTGTAATGCATTATGTTGATTCAACATTTGTTAGACCATTTAGTTTCTCCTCAAAATAAATGTAGGTACATCTTTGTAGATTATGCAATTCCTGAAATAAATGTTAGACCGACAACTTTGTAAATTTGTTTGTAGGTACATCTCCTGAGATAAATGTTAAGCCAAGTAAAAAAAATAAGTACCGTACTGTATTGCAAAATTATTACACACTCATTCATAAGAAAAAGTAAGTATAGTTGTAAAGTAGTAGTAGCACATAGAGATCCAACCAACCATCGCATACTGTCACGCACGTGCCAATCGAGATTCCATTTTCCTCTCACACTCAACTTAGTCGTGTGATTATTGACACAACATAGACATAAAACAAAAAGCTTCCATTCACATTCATTTCATCTTCAACACTTCACAAATCTAAACTAAACCCGACCCGAATTCATCGCATCCAAACCTGTGATCTCAGGCAATGGAATCGATACTGGGTCGGGCTCTCGAGTACACTCTCAAATATTGGCTCAAATCCTTCACTAGAGATCAGTTCAAATTGCATGGCCACACAGTTCACCTTTCCAATTTAGGTAAACCTTCTTCCATACCACCTATTCACACCGACACTTCTGATTAAAGACGTATCTTTTGCCAGTGTTTGACACTGACACATGTGATTACTTTCAATTATGCAATTCTTATAGATTATAATTGGCTCAGTGTCAGTGCTTTGTAGAAGTGTTCAAATCTAAATTGAAATTCAGATTAGAGTTAGTTACGATTTGATTTGTTTCCAGATATCGACGGTGATGCTTTGCATTCCAGTGTTGGATTACCGGCAGCGTTGAATGTTGCATCGGCGAAAGTTGGAAAACTTGAAATAACGGTTGAATTTTAGTTCGCGTTAACTAACTTTTTGTTTGAACTTCTTTTTGATGTATTGTTGATTGATTAATGTGTTGATTGTGCAGCTTCCGTCTGTGAGTAATGTGCAAACGGAACCGATTGTTGTGCAAATTGATAAACTTGATCTTGTTCTTGAGGAGAATTCTGATTTTGATGCATCTTCAACTTCAAACAGGTAAATGTGAAACAAAATTTGGCTTGGAATGATGATACTCAACTTGCATTTGGATGAAAAGCTTAATTAAGTGATGATTATATTAAGTGTTTATGTTTAAGCTATTATATAAGTGCTTATGTATAATTTATGACTCTGTTTGGATAAGCAGTTTAATTAAGCTTTATAACATAAGTGTTTATCATATAAAAGCTTATGTATAAGCTATTTCGCTAAAATAAAGTCAAACTGTTTTCTTATAAGCAATAAGTTGTTTTCATACGCTAACTTTGAGAGCTGATAAAAGTAAGCTGAAAACAACATATGGACATGTCATAAGCTGTTTTCATAAGCTCTTCTAAACAGTCTCATAAGTGCTTGTGTTAGTAGATAAACTCTCAACTTAGTCAATCCTAAGAGGTCGATCATTTTGCTCTTGCTATTGGTTTATTGATGTTTCTTGGTTTGTTTTGTTTGTTTGTTTATGTGCAGTTCCACCTCTTCGGCTGCACCTGCCAAGGGTAGCGGTTATGGTTTTGCTGATAAGGTTTGAGTTTGAATCTGATCTTTTCTAAGATAGAGTTTATATGCATGATGAATGATGAAGTGTGATATTGTAATAACACCTGCCATGGTTTTTTTGTAGTTAGTTTTAAACACTGGGAAATAGGAACATAGTTTGGGGTTTGAATTTCAATGGTTATGTTCTAAGTGACATAGATAAAGGTGTAGGCAAAGATTAATTTGATGACTGTAGGCAGAGGTTACTGGATCTTTATAAAATATCAAGTGGAACAGGACGATAAGGATTAAGTGAACAGGAACCGTAGGATAGTTAATAACTTCTATTAGTTGGTAAATTGGTGAGTTAGTTACAGTTACGAACCCTGTTATCAACATTGTTACACGTACTTAAGTTTTTCTCCTAGCTGCCTTTTATATAGAATGTAATACTAATATAGTAACATACTAATATGCACTTTTGTAAATCAAATCATTAATTTTTTTTAAGAATCCAATTAAATCATTCAGTTAATCAGTTGTTTTTACAAATCTCAATAGGGAAACAAATCACATGCAGTGTTGTCAAATATCGGCCATGGCGGCGGATATCAGTGGTGGGTTTTTGGCTTTTCATCGTGGCCGATTTTGTGAAGGATGGCGCCACCACATGTTGACCGATATGGCGGGTTTTTGGCTCTCTTCCATGGCTCGCCATCTGCCATCGACAGCAATCATCACATGTCTCCCTTGCACATCCCTTTTCGTGTCCTTCCAATTAAAAGATAAAACCTCACTAAAATTAATGACTAAGATAGAAAATGCTGATATTTAATAGAGGAAGGGACAAACAGGGTAAAGGTTATTTCATTCCTAGTGGAAATATGGTTTGCTGCAATGCCTTTCAGCCTAACTCATTCATTTCATTTAGATTGGGTAGTTCCTAGCAAATGCCAATCACTTGTCCACAAACACAAATATCGTTTTTGAATGCTATTTGATTTGATCATACTGATTGTGGGCTATCATTAGATTGCAGATGGTATGACTATACAAATTCAAATAGTTAATCTACTGCTAGAAACTCGCGGTGGTTCTCGTCGACAAGCGGGAGCAACATGGTAAGTTCCTGTTATCAGCTGATAGAACTCTTTGTATGGTTGTGTATCATATGTGATAGCACGTGTTTAGTTTTCCAGTTAATTGTGGCAGCTGTATGCATTCTGTTAGAGCTGTTTGTAAGTAGTTGATAACTGTTCCTCTTCTCTGTATTCTTTAAATACGGACTTGTGTACTATTCTATCGTGGATAATGAAGATTTAAATATACTTTTAGTCCCCCGAAGTAAAATAAAATATTATTACACTCGTTCCGTCAAAAAAAATATTGTCAGCTTTTGGCATTTCTTTTCTGAAAATAATTACAATTGGTTTCTCTCTGTACTCTTTTGGTCAGCCTTTAGTCCCTCTTTTTTTGATGGAAAGGAGCAAATTGTGATCATTTTCAGAAAAGAGAAACCAAAAGGTGACAATTTATTTCAAGGGACCAAAAACATTGATTACTTACTTGAGGGACTAAAAAATATTTAAGCCTATAATGGATTACAAAATTACAGATTTAATGCAATTCTCTCTATTTCTCGACATCTATCACCAGCACTTCTAAATTTGATTTCTTCAATTTTTTTAATGCTCTACCAACACTGCCAAGTATTATGAATCTCCACAAATTGAATTTGATTTTAGTATATTATTCTCTGCTTGAGTTGCAGTATCTAACTACTACTTGTAAATTGTAATGGAATAAAAAATACAATAGGTAATTCTGTGGGGTAATTTTAAGCATAAATAGGAGGAGTGATGACTGATGAGTTTTACTTTGGTTTTAGCTCAAAGATATGCTATAAGTTTTATCTCGAATTTTATATATAAGCATCTCCATTCATTATCTCTGGCTGCAGGGCACCGCCTATGGCATCTATGACCATACGCAACCTTATGCTGTATACCACAAATGAAAATTGGCAGGTAATTACTTTGAAACACGTTCAATAATTTTCTGAATCTTGATCGGTGTGGCATTTTACTGATGTTTTATTTAACAGGTTGTAAATCTTAAGGAAGCACGGGAGTTCTCCAGTAACAAAAAGTACATATACGTCTTCAAAGTAATATATCCCTCTTCCCTATTTTTAGTATGTGTGTAAATTGCTCTTATGTATTATTTCGCTCCCTTTCTTTCAAGTTTCTATAATAAAAAAATATATTTTCTGTTCTTGGTGATGAGGATAATGTCTTTCTTTTTGCTTTACCATCTATTAGTTCTCACTTTTTTGTCCTGTCCAGAAACTGGAATGGCAATCTTTGTCCATTGATCTTTTGCCGCATCCAGACATGTTTGCAGATGTTGAAGAGGGATCAAACCTGAGGGATGATGATGGCGCAAAGAGAGTATTCTTTGGAGGAGAGCGTTTTATAGAAGGAATATCAGGAGAAGCATATGTAATAAATGCAGTTCCTCCAAGTTATTTTATAGATATTATTTTTATTATAGAATGTCAGGAGTAATGAAATATAGGTTGGATGTGTATGATTACCAGATCACAATTCAGAGAACTGAATTGAACAGTCCACTTGGACTTGAGGTTCAGTTGCACATCAATGAAGCTGTTTGCCCTGCGTTAAGTGAACCAGGTACGTAAAAGGGCTCAATTTTTTTACTGTATCAATATTGAATTTAATATAAAGAATGGTTATAGCACGAGTTTAATACAGCATATGTGAGCAGGACTTCGTGCACTTCTACGCTTCATGACCGGAGTATATGTTTGTCTAAACAGGGGTGACGTTGATTCAAAGGCTCAGAAGGTTTGTTATTGTCTTAACATTTTATTTCCTTTGAGAAGACCAAGTCTCAATAGTTTTTCGCTTTTTGTTGCTTGTTTCGTTATGGTTTTTTCTGAGTCCCTCTGTAATTGAATTGTAACAGCGCTCCACTGAAGCAGCCGGATGCTCTCTCGTTTCAATTGTTGTAGATCATATATTTCTTTGCATTAAAGATACTGGTTTGTCTTTGGCCTCTGCATAATTATTTTTATGTTGATCTTTATCTCCTTCAATTATTATTGAATATCATAAGGATACTAGTCTTATGTATAAACTCACCTGACAAATGATCCAACAATTGGCATTAACTTGCAGAATTCCAGCTTGAGTTTTTGATGCAGTCCCTCTTCTTCTCTAGGGTAAGTTTTTTGGTATTTTCATTGTTGACATCATAAATTCTTGCCCTCATTCTTTCTTTCTCGGGTACTTGTCCATACTACTCTCAATACTGTTGGTGACACTACCTTAACCTTATAGAACTGAGTGTGTTTTAAGCCAACACTAAACAACAGTACTGAACCTGAAGTTATTTTAAGCCAAACTTAAGCCAATACTGTTCTTGGTGACACTACTCTCAATACATTTTTTTGCATGATAGGTTTTCTTCTTTTAATAATCAGGCTTTTAGTGGCAGTAGACTCAGTGTTTAATTGACTATCCTTGTAGGCCAGTCTTTCTGAAGTGGATAACGACAAGAACTTGACCAAGATTACAATTGGTGGATTATTTTTGAGGTTTGTATCTTTCAGCTCTTTTTGAACAACAACTATCAAAATAATTAAGAGAGCTGTGTGTGTATGCATGGTTGTGGGTGTTTGTGTCAGTGTATATGGAAAACAGGAGCCAAGTTTGTGTCAATGTATTCTGTGCTCATAGGATTTGATGGAAACCGGTAGCCAACTAATCTGTTATGAACCACTGCTGTTTTAGTTAGATATTGTGGACTGGAATGGGAGAAACTAATGCAATTGAAAAGGGGGAAAGGAAAATAACATGAATTGCTTATATTCTTTAGTAGTAATATCCTTAAATAATTAATCATTTTGGTGGCTCTTGATAATTGAAATGACGCAATCTTCTTCCAGTACTTCAATGAAACTAAATTATAGTTTCCGTTTATTGGAATGCAGGGACACCTTTTCTTCCCCTCCATGTACTTTAGTGCAACCATCAATGCAAGCTGTCACGGGAGAGGCTTTTCATGTGCCAAAATTTGGTATTAAGTTATTAATGCACTTAAGTAATTTTGATTTTGAATTTTTTTTTTACCTGATGTATCATTTGTTAACTATTTGTTTTCTTTTGACAGCTAGAAGTTTTTGCCCTCCAATATATCCTCTAGGAGAACAACAATGGCAGTTGACCGAGGGTACCCCTTTAATATGCCTCCATGCTCTCCAGATCATACCTTCTCCACTTCCACCATCCTTTGCTTCTCAAACTGTTATTGACTGCCAGCCTCTTATGGTATGTGCAGGTTTTTAGAATAAATGCTCTGTTATGGAATTATAATGCACCACTTTTATTTATTTTTCTCAATCATATTATTTGAAGCTTTTTTTCTTCTTCCAGATTCATCTCCAAGAAGAGTCATGCCTGAGGATATCCTCTTTTTTAGCTGACGGTATTGTTGTCGGTCCTGGTGACATTTTACCGGACTTCTCAGTGAAATCTTTTATTTTTACTCTCAAGGGACTAGATCTTACAGTTCCTTTAGACAAGGACAAATTGGAAATTTCTAGAAGTGTCATGGACAATACAACCAATACCTCTTTTACTGGAGCAAGGCTTCATATTGAAAGCCTTTCATTTTTAGATTCACCTTCATTGAAACTAAGAATACTGAATCTTGACAAGGATCCTGCTTGCTTCTGTCTTTGGGAAGGTCAACCAGTTGATGCTACCCAGAAGAAATGGACTGTCAGAGCATCCCAGCTTACATTGTCTCTGGAAGCATGCACGGGTACAACTGGACGTCAGACTGCAGGATTGTGGAGATGTGTTGATCTGACAGAAGCTTGCATTGAAGTAGCCATGGCAACAGTCGATGGAAGCCCGTTGTTAAAAATTCCTCCTCCAGGGGGTATTGTCAGGGTTGGAGTTGCTTGCGAACAGTATGTGTCCAACACTTCTGTTGAGCAATTATTTTTCGTGCTAGATCTTTATGGTTATTTTGGAAAAGTTAGTGAAATGATGTCAGTTGCTGGAAAAAGGAAACAACTGGAGGACATTGGGGACAAATCTTTCAGCGGAAAGCTTATGGACAAAGTTCCTAGCGACACTGCTGTGAGTTTAGCAGTGAAAGACCTCCAACTTCGATTCCTGGAGTCTTCATCAATAAATGTTGAGGGACTGCCATTAGTGCAATTTGTTGGAGATGATCTGTTTACAAGTGCCACTCACAGAACCCTTGGTGGGGCTATTGTTGTTTCATCTTCTCTACGCTGGGAGAGTGTTGAGATAAGTTGTGTGGATGCCGAGGGGAAGTTGGCATGTGAGTCTTTGAGTTCTAGCATAAATGCTCCTTCACCAAGTGATAATGGATATCCTCATCTCAGAGCTGTATTCTGGGTGCATAAGAACGAGAGACATCTAATGGATAGAAATGCACGTTCTTTCCCTTTTCTGGACATAAGCACGGTTCATGTCATACCATTACACGAACAAGACCCGGAGTCTCATAGTTTGAATGTCTCAGCTTTTGTATCTGGTGTTCGTCTTGGTGGGGGAATGAACTATACTGAAGTCCTACTGCATAGATTTGGAATACTTGAGCCTGATGGTGCTCCTGGGAAGGGTCTTTGTAAAGGGTTGGAAAACTTACAAAAGGGACCATTGTCAAAACTTTTTAAGTCAAATCCTCTGATTGTTGATAATTCAGAAGATGGTAAGTAACAATGTCACCTGATTTTCTTTAGTTGATCAATTTGATTAATACATAATATATTTATTCTAAGTTCATATTCCTTATGTTCATATGTCCATATCTTCATATGCTTAGTTTAAAGTCAGTTTTCTTTGTTAATAACTTCTTACCAGTTGAAAGCACGGGTGATGGGAAAGAAACAGGTTTTCCCCACCTGAAGAAGCCAGATGATGTGGATGTAACTATAGAATTGAGAGACTGGTTATTTGCTCTCGAAGGTGCAGAGGATACGGCTGAAAAGTGGTGGTTCTCGAGTCACGAAGATGAAGGAAGAGAAGAGAGATGTTGGCACACATCTTTCCATAGTTTACAAGTAAATGCAAAAGGTAGCCCGAATAATGTTACTGGTGGAAAAGGACAAATACATAGAATACGGCATCATCCAGTAGAACTGGTTACGGTAAATTAATGCTTCTTTCTGATTTTTTCTAATTTATGTTCCAAACTACTGCAGAATCAAACATTTACTATCTGCTTTCAAGATTGAAATTATGTTGTTTTACACTAATATAAAAGTAACAAGATTAACTATTCCGGAAAAAAAAAAAAAAAAGCCCGACATCATACATTATATCGGCAGGAATAGCAAAACACGAAATGCCATGTTTGTAATTCCGCATCCATGATACCATTTCTCCTTCATTTGCATGAAAACCATGCAAACTACTAGAGTTAGGCTGAAGACATACTTTTGTTATTTGTGGGAAGGGGAACCTTAAATGGATCATTTGATTTTGACCTGCTATTCTTCTGTTGACTACCAACTACTGCTCTGTTTATAGAGAAACAATTCATTAATGATAACTGAAAAATAACCAACCTCTGCTTGCAAACATATATAGTCTCTTTCTTTTAATAGAATAACCTTTAAAACTTACTTCTCATGCTTGAAGTTAATTGAAATATTATAAATATGATTGGTATCGGTTTATGATATTGTGTTATTATGCATTGATTATATTCATTTAGCTTTCATTTCTCAGTGGACTCTTTCCCTAATTCTTGGGATTGATTAAGAGATTCATGTGTCTATATATTTGTACATTTCCCTTACATAATATAGACAATATATTCTGTCTCAAGTAAATTCATAATTTTTTAGTACACTCTCTTTTCTGAACTACCTTTCCTAATACAATTTTTTTTTTCTTTACAGTTTATAATTAATAATACATCTAATTGGATTATTAATAATACATCTAATTGGATTTTGTTAGCTTTAGAATCCAGTTATCATAATTGGTATAAAATGCATGCTCATGGACTATAAGTTTATGATTAATCCCGCATGAAAGCACTAAATGGGAAACCAAGTGTTTTAGATCAGATCTTTGGAGAATGGTCGAAAGCATACACTGAATTCTCTTGTCAACAAAATTGGTATTACAGTTTATGGTGGTCTACTTTTTAATCAAGTATCTAAGAGCTTACCTGTACACAACCTTTGACAGAATTTGCAGTTTGGTGCTGCTTCTTCGTTGTTGTCAAAGTCAGAAGAAGAGAAAGTTTTCTTACATGGATTGAATGCATAAACATGAGGCTAGAAGATTTTATTGTCACATTTAAATGAATTATGATGATTATTCTTTATGACTGTGCATAATGATCAAAATACATTTGTTATATATCTCTGGAAATGTTAAATGTAATCTATTATGGGTATATCTGATTTATTTGCTCTTGGTTTGAACATGTTAATACCAAATATCCTTATTTAAGGTTTTCCTTCGTCTATCTTCTCTTTTCTGTTGTCTGTATTTTAATATATGTCCTACACCTATCATACGATCTTACATACTGAGCCTGAACATGCAGGTTGGAGTTCAAGGGCTGCAAATCCTGAAGCCTCGTTTCCAAAAAAACATTCCTTCATCACTGGTAATAGGCAATGGGGTTAAGGAATTTACTGATGCAGTTGGAGGAGTTGGTCTTGAAGTTCGCTTGATATTATCTGAGGAAGATGTTGATGACGAAACAACTAACTGGGAAGTGGAAAATCTAAAATTTTCTGTACAACATCCGGTAATGAGAATTATAGATATAAGTATGAGTTGTCTCTTTTATTAGATGGCTATGTGTAATGTTGATTTTACTTTGCAGGTTGAGGCAGTTGTAACAAAGGATGAGCTTCAGCATCTTACTTTTTTGTGCAAATCTGAAATTGATTCAATTGGCCGGATAACTGCTGGAATCATACGGTTGCTTAAGTTAGAAGGCTCTGTTGGTCAGTCTGTAATAGATCAACTAGGCAACCTAGGTATGTTTCCAAAGTTTCTTATTCATTGAATTATTTTTTTACGTAAAATCGGTAGAACCTATTGCCTTACCTTAAAGTTGGGAAGGGATAAGACTGTTTTATCTTTAGATCATAGGATGGAAGACAGATTTTATATTTGAGGTCTAGCATTCTTGACTTGGGGTAGCATATAGATCAAAGAGAGGTGCACAAGACTAATCACTAGCCGCAAGGATTTTATTAGTTTTTTTTCTTTTAAAAAACAAGCTATAGGAAATTGATATTGCTTCAAAACAAGGTGTCTAGAGTCCAAGTAACTGTAAAATTGATAAGTAACTCAGCTGGATGCCATATAATAATACTTCAAATGAGCAGTATAAACCTTGTATTGGCTAATGCTGAATTTACTCTTGAATTCATAGATAACAAGCACCTTGCGATGTGTCAGGAAAAACCAAGTCCCACATAGAAAAGAAATAAGGCCTGATAAGAGTTTATAAAGAGAGGCACCCTTCACCCTGCAAACTGTTTTGTAAGGACAAGTTAGACCAATATATAAACCTAATACGGTATCAGAGCCTATTGATTGGGCTGCCCACCATTTATACATACACTCACCAAAGCTCAATAATGTTGGGCGTGAAGGGGTGTATTTGCTATCCCTTTTGTCAACTGTTGTCATCATCATCTAATAATGGCACCGTGATTTGCAGGAAGCGAAGGCATTGATAAGATGTTCTCTGGTGAAAAGGTTAGTAGAGACGGTAGTATTGGTAGTAGAGGACTTTCTCCATTACCAAACCTGATAAGCGAAGAACCAAACAAAACTCCGGAACAGACATTAGCTTTACTTGAGGAAGCTGTTACGGATTCGCAGGCTAAAATCAATGATTTAATCAATGATGTTGGTACTTCAGAGTCTTCTTCCTCCCAACACCTTACCATCGTCAAACTGAGTCAAAAGATAGAAGCTATGCAGGGCTTATTAATGCAATTGCGGAATCAACTTTAAGGTTCTTCTGCCATTTTTGTTGTACAAATATATAGTCAATTGATTTTGAATTACATAGGTTATATACATATATTAATGTGTAGAGGATACAGGTCCTTGTTGAGTGTTTTTCGAGCATGGCAGACGTCAAGGCTCCCATTGTAACCGGAAATTTTGTTCCCTTGAGCGAAAATTGCAAAATATTTTCCAACCATGTAATTAAGCACCGAAAGGGATATCATTTTGACAATTTCGTTGACTTGTTTTGGTAAAATATATATGGTAAGGTTTTTTTTTTTTTTTTGGGACGCAATATATACTAAGGTTGAGAAGGATATTTGTTTGTATCATAATGAGTTGTGAATGGCTTTGGCTATTGATAAATTATTATACTCAGGGCTGCCATCATTGTCTTGAAAATGAAGGTACTGGCAGAAATATCTCTATTTCTTAAACAAAAAATAACTAAATGGAGTATAAATTTTGTTACATAATATCTCGATAAATATGATATTTGTACGACCATTTTGAGACAATATTTTCTTCCATCTTCTTTTGGAACATAAACAATAGAGACAGGATAAATCATTGAACATTCATTTTGATCCTTGAGAATTTTCTCGCAGCCTATTTATTATTGGACAAAAAATAATATTCCATCTGATCTCAATTATAAACAACTTTTTATTTTTTAGGTTCATTGAATAAATGATGTATGTGGTATATATTCAATCAACCTAAAAAGTGAAAAATTGCTTATAATTGAGACTGGAAAAGTTGTTTATCATTGAGACCGGATGAAGTATAAAACTAGCCAGTCATTGACATTTCAAATTGAGGACAAATTAATCTTGTTATAATAAATCACTAATATGTTTGTATAAAGTAGCTTGGGTGGATGAATGCTCGCTTCAAATTCAATTGACTTGGATTCTCTGCATGATAATTATCATGCAATTACATACATTAATTTCGTCTATTGATTTAAGATTTGACAAATAAGATTACACAATGAGTAAATCAAATGTTAAACAATATGTCATTGATATTGGACTTGCAAGATCTTAATTTTGATGTAGTTCTAGTTAAAAAATAAAATTACAGGACATCGGCACAAACTTATCACTAAAGTTTATAGTTTAGGTAAAGTCAATTTTTTTATATGTATTAAATGACTTACAACATACCTAAAAAATTGACTAGCACCTACATAAAATGTTTTTTCCACGTTATCAGTATTATTATTTTCTAACAGAATTTTATGTATATATGTGTGTAATATAATATATGAGAAATTGCATAACACAAGATCTGCACAAGCATAAAGTGTTGGTAATAGCACTATTATGCAAAAATATATACACACACATATTCCCTCAAAATATACTTTTTTGTTGTTGTTAAAACAAACAATATGACATTGATAAGTTAGAGAACTTGGGTCTCTAGGAACTCCCCACAAACTTGAACTAGTGAATTGTTTCTCACCAGATTTGAGATACTTTTTGCTTATGGGGTTTAAAGAAAATTGAGAAAGAGAGACTTTTATCAGTTAAATTGACATTAATAAATTTTCTTTTGAGTAAACTAATATATCCCCGTGTACAATTGCAAAGACTAATTAGTTTTTCAGATATCATTCAAGGGATTGACATCTCCAAACATATGTTTTTTCATACACATCAATCAAAGATTAAACCCGTGACCAAATTATGCGACTAATTATAATCCCCAAAGAAATTTAAACCCCAAACTCTTACCATTCACCCAACACTTTATTTACAACATT
This sequence comes from Medicago lupulina, assembly GCA_958299785.1. Lineage (NCBI taxonomy): Eukaryota > Viridiplantae > Streptophyta > Magnoliopsida > Fabales > Fabaceae > Medicago > Medicago lupulina. The sequence continues at coordinate 80,563,940 of OY283139.1, forward strand.
TAAGCATCATTCAGATGAATTACTTTTTGTAAGAACATATATGAAAAAATAAGTCAAAAAAAGTTGATATATTTGACTAAAATTTTAGATTAGATATTTAACTGACTTATGTTTATAAAAGTGAGAGAGAGAGACCTAATGCATATACCAAATCAACCATAAAACGAAAAAGCCTTATCCTTCATTCACTTTGCTGATGCTTCCAAACTAACACCATGGCTTCAACATTTCTCACATATCCTGCACCTCATCAACTACACAATCTCTTTCAAACCAAAACATCTTCACAACTTTCAACTCACAACAACAAAACCAAGAAAAACTTCTCCATAAAATGCACTACTCCATTAAATTCCACATCTTCTGAGTCAGAATTTCCCACACCAGACCCTACAAACACTACAATGAACAGTCCAGAAACCTTTCCTATAGAGAAAAGAAGAAGATCAGAGATAATCAGACAAAGAAGGCCGAAAACCGACCTTGCAAATGCCGAGCCACCAAACTTTGAAATAGGTTGGAAAAGGACAAAAGAGATTAACCTTGAGAAGCCAGTAGGGTATGTGGTAGCTGATTTTTTGGAGAAGTTGGAAGACCTTATGAAGAAGGAATTTGGTTCAACAGAACTGTTGGCAAAAGTTGGTGAAATTGTTGCTGAAAGAGCAAGAGAAGAAGCAGAAATTTTGAGAGATGAAGGAAAAGTTGAGGAGAGAATGGTTGTTGAACTTTTTAGAGTTTTGAGGTTGATGGAAATGGATTTGGCAATGGTGAAAGCTTCTGTTAAGGAAGATACTTTGAATGAGAGGCTTGATCAAGCTAAGGCTAGGTGCAGGCAAGCTATACTTGTTGCTTATTCCTTTTGAATTTTAACTATTCATGGGAATGTTGTAATAAGAAGTTGAGATTACTAATGAGTAATGAATATTTTGTTTGAGTGGCTGATTAATATATTTCAATAATCATAAGACACTGCACTACCTCTTTATCTTATTATAAGTTGATTATTTTTTTGTCATTTTGATGTATATTAAGAAAAATAGTTACTTTTTATGTACACACTAATTGTTGTCTTGGAAGAAAGTATTCCAGAGTTTTTTATGGAATTTTGTAATATTCTTGCTTTGGTGATTCTCACTCATAATTGGACTTAGTTTCACACCCAAGGAATAATGTTGAACAAATAAGTTGATCCTTAAATTTAGTTAAAACTGATTTGTACAAGTCCTTATAAATTTCAAAGTGAGACATCCCCTATTTGTTGGTTCCCAAAGTGGATTGAAGTTACAAGAGCCTAATGAGGGCTATTTTGCATTGTTTGATACTTACATGAATCCTTAGAAAGAATTTTGAATTGCAGGGACTAAATTGAATTTGTGAAATTGTACCCAAAAGGATTATTGAATTTGAATTAAATTAGGGGATTGAAACTAACAGATTTGGATAGTGATAAATCATTCACAACGACGGTTGTAAAAACTAGTATATGTTGAGTCAAAAGATGCAAGTGCTCTTAAATCAAACCACAAGTATTTAAATGTTCTTAAGCATTTTTTATGCAATCAACCACTTTTTTGTTTTTGTCAAAAAAAAAACTACCTTTAGCTATTAATTTTTCTTTCAGAGCTTTTTTTATTTATTTAATTCAATGTTAAGAGTAAGAGGGAGTTCAAAATACTTGCAGAAATTCCTTTAATGGATTAAGTGCAGAATCAATTATTTCTTAACATGAAACATTTTTTTTGGTTCACACTTATCACTCAAATAGCCTGTTTATTTTAGGTCTCTCAATGAATAGCTGATAAGAATTGTAGTATTCCAAATGGATATCAAAACTATAGGATAAGTTATAACATCATCTTAAACTATAAGATGGGGAATTTCTCTAATAGCAATTCTAAAAATGACATTTTGCTTTCTTTCAAGAGGGTGAAGAGAATTGATTATGTAGCATAATTCGTAGAAATTGTTTGTGGTACCAATTTGTATGTACACCAGCACCTATTGTTGTTAGTGGCAAAGTTATGAAGAGCACTACATACATATACTCCTCTTATTAAGGAAATTCATTCAGCATTATGCGAACTATCATTGGCATTTGCAGAAGGAGTGAACAGAGAATCATAACATTTTTGTGAAGGCAAAAGACCAAGCTTATCCTTCATTTCAAAAAACAACTCTAGGCAAGTTTGAGAATGATTGGTTTCCGACTCTTCAATTCGAGAAAATACCTATAATCAGGCAGACAAAAATTTGTTGTCAAAACAAGTCAACTTGTCAACATTGAATTGAAAGTTCATACAATTTGCATAGAAAGGGAGCATGACCTAACCTTATCAAAGAGAACATTCATAACCAGTTCATCAATTTGTAACTTATCCTTGAGAAGCTTACACAAGTCAATAGCAGAACTGTCCAAAATCAACATAAGTAAATATAAGAATACATTTTTTGTGCACATAAACCAATGGAAGTGTAAAATAAAAATAAAAACAAACCTTAAACAATTATTCCAAATACAACACAAGATGATTCTGCAGCAAGCATCATTCCAATAGGATGTATCATTTAGTTCCTCAAGTAGCAGAAGCAATTGATCGAACTCTCCATCGGAACAAGTGTGCTCCTATGAGGCAAAGCATTCAGATTCAGATTTGTATACAATTGAGTAAACAGAACAGTAACTTTGTTGTGGAAGGTGAAACCCTTTGAGGAAAATTTGCCTACTATCAAGAATACATTTTTGACAAGGAAGATAAAGTAAATTTATGGGGAACAAATTATTTCTCAAGTCCCAACTAAAATATACACAACTTTCTTTATTGGCTCAAAATCTGTTTGTCCTATTTCTGGACCAAAAAGTTATCTCGTGTTTCATTTTCATCCGAGTACTAGATTCTCTTTCTTTTTATAGTCAAGGTTCTGGAAGTAACTTGGTAATCATGAAAACACACAGAAAATAGTGTACCTTGAGCAATGCACAGTTATGTGAAATGAGCTTCTCATATGACGAGGAAGAAGGTAAAACTTCTAGTTTTTCATGCAAATCCTTGAATTTATTTATGCCACCCTCAACCTTCAAGAACACCAACAATACATCAGATGAAACACACAAAACAAAATATTTTGTCCAAACACACGATTAGTGACAGGTATCATGCCAAAGAACATGTATGAATAAAAAAACCTTTGACAAATTTGATTGTGGCCAAATGTTCATATGGAACTATGCACTTTTTAGCGTACAAGCACAATGTAGCAATACTTTAATGCAGCTAAGCATTATGTAGTTTCTAATCAAAATAAATCAGGAAAAAATATTCATATCTGAATGCTTCCAACATAAATCTACAATACAAGCCATTTTGAATAATCTTGCGCCATCCACCAATTCTGCTCTAGGTTACTTAGAACGAAATCAACAGAATAACAACAAAATGTAAAATGTAAAAGATAAAGAATTGTGTCTATCAAAAGGCAATGATGATAAGTATCCAAGCCCTTAGGAAACTCTCCCTTAAAAACTAGCTATGGAGGGGAAAGAATCAAGCCACTTAAATTTTCCACCAAACATCCTATGCTACTTGACATGAGACTTGGACACCCCAAAATATCCAAGTCCCTATCATAGCACTGCCCCTGAGAGCCGATGTCCCCGGAACCTACACTCTATGATTCTTTGTTCGGCCTTTTCGGTCAACCCCTCCATAGGTACCCTTTCCCAACCACCGGAAACTATTGATAAGTATCCAAGCCTTGGGGGACCCTCTCTTATAAGCTAGATATCGATGGGGAGAGCCAAGCTACTTAAAATACACTACCGAACATCTCATACTACTCGATGTAGGACTTGGCACCTCCATAGCACTTAAGTCCCATCAAATGATGACTACCCACATGGTGTTGGGAGAGTTGGTAACATAACTCTCCTCTAGAAAAAGAACTCAAGTTCAATTCTTGAAGTCCCCAATTTAGGGTACATCCCAGCTCTGTGTAAAAAATCGAATGTCCTACTGCAGACTCAGGGTTTAATTCGAGAATAGGTCCAAACTTTAAAGGACCTGCGCTTAAGTTATTGATAATTATCACTAAAGTATGCTGATTGAAACTAGCAAACTGCGTTTCATGCAACATCAATTATGATTAAAGTCTTTTTTTGATCAAGTCTCGTGATTAAAGTCTGAAGTAACACAAAAATGTGAAACTGGTGATATAGTTCTAGGATAAAGCAAACTGCATAAACCATAAAGTAAAGTACTGAACGGTATCACATCATTACAGAAACTATATCATGCACGAGGATTTCCTTACCGATAAATCTGGAATGCTGACTGTGTAACTAGCAATGAAGGTTGTAATATTATCTTCATCATAATCTGCAAAATGTAAGAAATCTCACTAAAATATGTACAAGGGAAAAAAATTATAGAGAAAGGGAACGCCTAATCCCTCCATACCATCATATTAAACTCTAAAAACAGCACACTGGTAGTAAGTTAGAATATTATTTATTATTTAGTTCAGTACATTTACAATCACTAAAGAAATATATTTGCAGCCCTAATTTATGTCAATTAATGCATATCAAACATAAAAGTACAGGTTTCAAGAGATACAGAAGCTCATATGTCATAAGAAAAGTGCATTATTCTTTTCCATACCGAAGGTTACAACAAGAAGATAAAAATCATGATCATACCACTTGCTTTGAAGTCTAAAAGGAGCTCCTCTGCAACAGGTTCCAATAGTAGTCTTCCCAATGCCTGAAATACCTTCGCTATAGAGCCAACAGATGAAAGCTTTTTTATGTCCATGATTTCCAACACCTCCAAAATATTCCCCTTCCGTTCACTCTCACAAAGAGCCAATAAATAATTTTCTGCAACATAAGTTGAATAAAATAAATTTTAAAGCACTACTTGAATCAAAATATCTGTTATTGTTGAACATCTATGTACAGAAAAGGCAGCATCATGTTAATATTTATGTCTCCAAACCAGACAGTGGATGCACCGATTTTGAAACATGCATGTTTGGCATTAAGACTTTTAATAATGAGCTGCATAACAGAAGTGTACTTATATACAATTTAGTTCAATTTATGTTGTCTCAACATGTTTTTGATTGAGCGCATACATGAATTCTCACAGATATATTAATTTTCTTACAAATGTAACGGCATAAACATTCATATTAGAGTAATCTCATCCAATTAGCCACACAAAACACGGACAAAACAGTTCAAAAGATCAAAAAAATTATAAGACATCAATTATGTTTGTGTACAAACAAAAATGAACTTGCAAGTATATGTTATGGTCGAAATCCAATGATAGAAGTTTGAGCATAGCTTCCAAGAAATAAATTATGACAAAGAAATGCATGTCAAAAAAACAAATAAAAGATTCACCCACCTCGTAAATCAAAAGTGTCATCAGCATCATTCTCTGCAATATAATCACAGAGGTCCTGAATTTTTTCTTCATTATTAACTTTTAACCACAGCATCATTTCATAGTAACCCAGTCTTGCAGTTGAACTGGGAACCTCTTCTTTGATAATATGACAGAAAAACTGAAACTCTTCAACCATACCCATGTCAATTGTATACAAAAGAAGTGGGCGATATGTTTGCTCTTCTGGCTTTAAACCTTGTTTCTTCATTAAATCAAAAAGGTGAAAAACCTTCCCCATTTCTTCAATTGCAAGGTCTTCATTCTCAGCTTCCCTAGCTTTACCCATGCAAATTTCTACCAATGCATTGTATCCTTTCACGCCTGGTTTTCGTCCCACTTTATCAAACAACTCAAGGGTAGCCTCAGTTCCTAGTATCTTTGCACAACTTTCAATTAAGCGGCGAAAACGGTTTTCTTGAGCAATTTTGAACAAGCATTTTCTTTTCTTTTCGCGAGGAACTTCTTTCCTTCGCAATGATATATTACTCTGAGGTATGTTTGGCAACTGCGATACATTCAGTATTCTTTCAAACTCATTTGCAGCATCAATTTCCTCAGTATCAGTTCTCTTGACTGACTCGCCACCTGAAATAAGTAACAACAATACTCTAGTAGTGGCTCAAGTGGCCAAGCAAGGACCAATGTTGTCGATCGGGAAAAATAGTGGTTTGTTCAAATTTCACTATGCTACAGTGCTATAGCGTTGTAAATTGTAACAGCCTCTATGTGACAACACTATGTACTAAATACTGTATCACAAAACAATAGCAGTTTGTTCAAGCTCTGCTACGCTATAGCGCCGCTATTTGACAACATTGCTAAGTCATTCTAAGGGTCGGAGAATCAGGTCCAAGGTTCAAACACTAACCACTAACATAACACCAACTAAAAATTAACATATGCGATCAAAACAAGACCTTTCAGACAACAAGAAAACAAAATAAAAATTAGTTAATTTATTCATAGGAGATGAAAAAAGATGGAAAAGAATTGTCAATAAAAAGTTAAAAGTTAAAACTACGAGTTAAACTAATAAACTCTATGAAACACTGACTCCGATACCAGACACAACACTGGTAAAAATTTGAAAATATGAATCACATGTGTTGGCACCGGACAAGACACTTGACACAGATTCGTCGACACTGATAAAAATTTGAAAACTAATTGAACATAATCACATGTGTCACACGCTTTCCATTAGAAGTGACAGTACTACAGAGGTACTTAAACTACATAACTCAAACATTCTTTGAGTTTTCTTCCATATCCTAAACAAAATAGAAACATACATTCTCATAGACATTTTAACAAACACTTACCGTAGAAAATAGAAGAAATCTGATGAAAAACCGCTTCAGACAATTCATCTGCAACAACAAAACATCACCAAAAAAATTAAAAATGAGATTTTTATACACAAATATTCAAAGAAAAATAAACCCAGATTTTTTTTCATCAATACAACAATACCCATTAACGTAATTGGTCAAAATAAAAAATACCCAGAAAAAAATTGAAGTTTTTATTCATTTTTCTGGAATGAATTGTGGTTAATATAGTGGAAAATGTACCTGAATCAGAGTTACGGTGAAGGTTGAGGCTTGCGAGGATAGAATCAACATCGAGTTTGGAATGAGTGGTTGTAGAAGATGATGAAAAAGGAGAAGAAGAATGAAGGTTGAATTTGGTGGGTGAATGTGTACGAAAGGGGGTGGAAATAGTTCTAATAATATGGAAGTAACGCATTTGAATTTGAATTTGAATGAATATATGATAAATTATGATGATGAAGATGAAGTGATGCTGTTTCTGTAATGTACAAATGGAATAACGCAATGAGCTCAATTTACGAGTGATGAGAATGATCAATCTTTCTGCTTTTGTGATTTTTTTTTTTTTTTTGAGGGATGCTTTTGTGAACTATATGTACTTACCCTTGCTATACTCCTAATTTTATTATTTTGATTCATATATTAATTAATTTAAAATTTATTAACTAATTTTTTACACCCTCCTGTCACTGTTATAAGTAAAAAACTACATTTATTATATATCACAGATATCATTTAATGTTATTTTTTATCTGCGAAAAAATCTAGGAAAAGAGATCCCGCTTTGTGCATACAAATTTTTTTTTATGGAGATTAATTATTTTTAATCAACGATTGAAATTTTGTACCAATAACATGGTAACTCAATTTTATACAAAAAATTTGTTAACTTATTACTAACTTCCTTCAATAATGAGTGACTCAGTTTGACTACAAATTGTAGGGTATCTCATCCTTTTCACGTACGCTCATCATTCTATCTAGAAAACAACTTTTCGTGGCGACTCTTCCACACCCCCAAATCCAAACCATCAAGGAGTGGTAGTGTGCTTGTCTTCAATATTGCACCAACCTCTAACCCTGGAGGAGGTCTCTTAGTCGTCGACGTTGTGCCGTCAATAGGGATGTTTGCGATGTGATTTGGATCAGTTTTTGAACAAAAACTCATCTGGTTGAAAGATAAAATTATATGTGGTTCGATTTAATTTTTTATGACTGATTTAAAAAATTCTATCTGAAACAGTCCAATTTAATGCAATATATCGATTTTTAGATATTTAAATTACAAACCGAATTTTTTTTATTAATATTAAATTTATAAAGACATGGTAAAATAATAAGTTTGTAGATCATATTGTTTCTGTGAACAAAGGAGGTTGCACATATTGTCGCTATGAATGAATTACTTCATGAAACTAGTAATAGACCCGTGCTTTCGCACGGGTCGCATAACATTGTGGTAATCATATAAAAATAATTACATTGTTAATATTATAAAATGTTTAAAGATATTAAATAAAAATTAGCAGCATTAATATAAATTTTCTATAGATTTTTTTTTCTTATATGTAGAAAAATATGTTAAATATTTGAATCGCGTATATTGTGGATTTTATTTTCTTATGTACGCGAAAACAAATTTTTATATACATTTATGAGAAAGTCAATACAATAAATTTTTTAAAACTCCCGATTATTTTCAATGTTTACATCACACCTGTTGCAGATTTTATGCATTTTATCTAAAAAAACAAATTTTTATGTAGATGTATGAGAAAGTTGATATGAAAAAATTGTGGAAACTCATTAATATTGTCAAAATATAAACATTAATATAGTGTTTATATTGAATAACTTTTTTATTTTATATGCAAAACACCTTTCAATGTTTGCACCGCATCCGTTCCAGAATTTATGTGCTTATATATGCATAAATAAATTTTCATGTACTTATGTGAGAAAATCGATATGAAATTTTGCAAACTCAGGACTATTTTCAAATAATCAACATCAATGTAGCGTTTTTTTTTTTTTTAAAGATCAATGTAGTGTTTTTATTAAATAGCTTTTTATTTTATATGCAAAACACCGTTCATTGTTTGCACCGTACCCGTTGCAAATTTTATATATTTTATCTGCATAGAATTTCTATTACATAAATTTTTATTTTATATGCAAAACAACGTTCAATGTTTGCACCGCATCCGTTGCAGAATTTATGTGCTTATATATGGATAAATAACTTTTTATGTTCGTATGTGAGAAAATCGATATGATAAAATTTTGCAAACTTATTAGTATTTTCAAATAATGAACATCAATGTAGTGTTTCTCTTAAATAACTTTTTATTTTATATGCAAAACACCGTTCATTGTTTGCACCGTACCCGTTGGAGATTTTATATGTTTTATCTGCAGAAATATTTCTATTAAATAACTTTTTATTTTATATTTAAAACACCTTTCAGTGTTTGCACCGCACTCGTTGCAAATTTTATGTGTTTTATCTGCAGAAACAAAATTTTATGTAAATATATGAGAAAGTTGATACGATAAAATTTTGGAAACTCATTAAAATTGTCAAAATATAAACATTAATAGTGTTTTTATTGAATAATTTTTTATTTTATATGTCAAACACCGTTCAATATTTGCACGGCACCCGTTGTAGATTTTATGTGCTTATATATGCATAAATAAATTTTTAAGTACATATATGAGAAAATCGATATGATCAAATTTTGGAAACTCGTGACTATTTTCAAAATATCAACGTCAATATAGTGTTTCTATTAAATAACTTTTTATTTTATATTTAAGACATCGTTAAATATTTGCACCGCACTTGTGGATTTTATATATTTATATATGCAGAAGAAATTTTTTATTTAACGATATGATAAAATTTGGAAAACTCGTAATTATTTTTAAAATATCAACATCACTACACTGTTTCTCCAAAATACCGTTAAATATTTATACTGCACTCATTGTAAAATTTATGTGCTTATATCTCCAAAAGAAAATTTTATGTATACCAATGTGAAAAAGTTGATATGCTTAAATTTTGAAAACTAATGACGTGAAAAAGTACTTATGGCATAAAAGAGTATATCATAATTTTTTTCTCCTATATTTACGCTATACTACATTTTTTTTCTTATTAATTATTATCAAATTGACAATGAAACCCACTGAATAATTTTTTTTTTGAAGGAAAACCCACTAAATTAGTAACTGAAGTTTTTTTTTTTTGTGTGCAATTTATCTAAAAAAACTACAAAGAATCAGATAATAAGGAGAAGAAAGAAGAAACAAATTGAATTTTTATTTGCAAAATATAGAAAATTAGTTGTAGGCTCTGTATTGATAAACCAGAATATATATATATATATATATATATATAACGATTGAACCCATAAAATTTAGAAGATTATGAGTTTGATCGAGTATAATTATGAAATTTTAATGGAGTAAGATTTTCTTATTTTCCTATTATTATAGTATTAGTAGTAGAAGTAGATAATTAATTTTTTTTACGTGAAATTGGAAAGATAGTCATCTTTAATTATCATGATAATATATTGGCTTTTATGAAGGAAAATTATGAAATTTTGTTGAATTTTGATTTTTATATATTGTTTTTTTAAAATAAATTTTTTATATATTGTCAGTAGATTAAAATAGCAAATATATTTTAAATTTAAAAGTATGCGAAAGACTTATTAGTTTTGCATCCCAACAAAAAATATACGTGGAAATTTGATGTATCCGTGGATAGTTCCATTATATTTGTTTTTAAGTCATTTTAGGAAAAACAAATAAAATGATTTCATAGTTATCCGTGAAGAAACTTGTGATGACCATTATCCATAATTTTTTTAACAAATTAATTAATTTTGTAGTTATCCGTGGAAATTTGTTACTTGTGATAACCATTATCGTTATCCATAATTAATTTTTATTTATTAAAACTATTAAATTAAATTTGCAAAATGACCATTATGCACATAAAACTAAGGAGATCATGAGTTTTAATTAATTTTGTAGTTATCCGTGGAAATTTGTTACTTGTGATAACCATTATCGTTATCCATAATTAATTTTTATTTATTAAAACTATTAAATTAAATTTGCAAAATGACCATTATGCACATAAAACTAAGGAGATCATGAGTTTTAATTAATTTTGTAGTTATCCGTGGAAATTTGTTACTTGTGATAACCATTATCGTTATCCATAATTAATTTTTGTTTATTAAAATATTAAATTAAATTTACAAAATGACCATTATGCACATAAAACTAAGGAGATCATGAGTTTTAAGAAGGACGATTATGAAATTTTGCTGTATTTCAATTTGTTACTTGTGATAACCATTATCGTTATCCATAATTAATTTTTGTTTATTAAAATATTAAATTAAATTTACAAAATGACCATTATGCACATAAAACTAAGGAGATCATGAGTTTTAAGAAGGACGGTTATGAAATTTTGTTGTACTTCAATTTTTATATATTGTAAGTAGATGGTGAGCTACCAGCCGAACATGGGGTGCCACGTACCCCATTAGAAAAGAAAACTTATGAACTACGCGTGCAAATAATTGTCTAAGGGTAAACGCTATAAATCATGTCATTTGGCTAGTAGGAATATTTTTGCACATAAATATTTATCTTGTACAATTTCATAACACAAAAAGTCAATCAAATTAAATATTTAAGCATTTTTATCTCTTTACTTTTCTGCCTTTAACTTTACTATTATGCATTTCTTAGTTCAATACCTAAAAAAAAAACCCAAAACACCGCACTTGACGCTCTACTAGAGCAATTAAGGAATTCATAGATGAGGGACAAAGTTTTATCTTCGTGCAGCATGATCAGTTCTTTGGTAGGACCTTCAGATGTTCAACCGACACATATGTAATGGAAATCGAGGCTTAACTCATCCTTACAAAGTCGGCTTGTATGGTAAGGAGTGTCTCACTGAGTGTTGGCCGCTAACACACCCCCTCACGTTTCTGAAATGTGGACGATGCAGGAAGCCCAATGATGGACCCGATAGGCTCCGATATCATCTACCATTTCCTTCTATAATCCTCAGTCACGTATTTTTGCTTTGGTAAACCCATGGACATCCAGTAGTCAACGATATATACATCTATTCTAATATTCAAGTTTGACTGGTACATATGGCAGGGAGGCCACCCGATGCAGTAAGACAAATTGACATGCCACAAGTTTAACCTTATGGCAACCTTGCGGAGGACAAACCTTCGACCCAGTAGCAAGAACACAAGAGATTAATGTGTTCATGAGAGACCTGACCCAAGAGGAAATGAGGTATGGGAGGAGAGATGGAGAAAAGGAATGAAGATCTTGATATTATAATTACGAGGAGATGAGGCATGAAAGAAGATATAGAGGAAAAAAAGCAAGACTTTTTTTTAAGGTAATAAGAGGAATGCGAATATAGAAGGGAAATTCAACAAAATTTCTTTATTTTATTAAGATTTTTTTTCAAGAAGCTAAATTAGCCCACTTAAATTGGCATCGAAGAGAATCGAGATCCCAAGTCAATACCACTAGGCCAACCCAAATGAGTTTTATTAAGATTTATTAAATGGAACCCGTAAAAAATGAAGAGAGGGTGTTTCCATAGCCACCCTCCTCCATAGGCACCTATATATTATACTCTATAATGGGGGTGCCTATTTAATATGGTGATAAATAAGTGAAGCATCCACCATTGTGGATGGTCTTATATACCTTAGAGTTTGGTTGAATATCGAATGCAAAATTTGTTTAACATTTGAATTTATTTCATGGCAATGAATGATTGGATATTGAGAAGTACATAGTCAACCATACTATATGGTACCATGTTTACCTTATGACCCCAATTAGATTTATGGTGAATTTTGCTATACTTAAGCATTTGTAACTTTATTTGAGACAAAATTGAAATGAATTAGGTTTTTATCTTATGAGAATGGTGAGTGACGTATGACACCTCTAGAATTTTTACAATAGAAAATAATGAATTGTCAAATACAAACCAAAATTTTCTAGAATTTATTTTAACTATTGTGGTGAAATCCATCCTTTCAAAATAGAAACTCAAGATAATTTCATATATCACAAATTGAACATGATCACATGAGCCAGAAAATCACAAATATCAACAAAACATTAACTCAGCAGATCACATATCAAAATGAAAACAAAAAATATCAAAGGTGCCACATATCATATTCATATCATATCATATATATTAAAAAGCTAAAAACAAAACGAGGAAAAACGACAACCCTGTGAATCATATCATTGTCTCACACAGAATTATTTCATTCGACATGGGAAAGATATATGCTAGGGTTTAGTCTTCAACTGCTTTAATTTAATAAATTTCAATCGAATCGATTTAACATCTTCTTCTTTTGGTGGGTTTGGTTGAATTGATTATTTAAGTCGAAGAATGAGAGAAGAGCAACATATCAACAATGGAGGTGTTGGGTTACCATGAAGAATAAGAATGAAGTTTGATAATTTTTTCAGGGGAATGAAGTTTGATAACTTCTAATTTATTTTTAGGTAAATAAAATTAAATAATAATTATTTCATAAAAGTTGCAAAATGCAAAACTCAAAAGTTTGGTAGTGTTTAATCTATAATTTTGTCAAACTGATTCATTACAATTTATAGGTTTTTTATTCAACTATTGACCAGCGATAAAAACAAAATTCAACTATTGGTCAATTGATTTTATAGTACTGGTCATAGTTTGAAAACCCAGACCGACCGGTTAAACCAGGATCCTAACACCTAGCCGGTCCGATCAAGGTATCAGACCGCTTATGTTGTGGATCTAGTGCATAACTGATTGAACTAGTGAAACTGATACGACCAATGAATTAAACAAGTAAATCACAAAGTAAAATAGAAATACCAAACAAAAAAATTCTACTTTTATTGATTGAAAGGTGATTTACAAAGAGTAATTTCAACGATTACATGCCAAAGTTTTTGTAACCAAATGAATATGCTATAAAATACTCAATCAATTCTATAAGTGTCACTTTTTCAAAGCTTTACTTCTTTTATGATATTGACCAAGAGAATATATTTTCTGATCCGGGTTAGACACGGGGTCAAAGTTAAACACAATAGTTTAGTCATCTATTTTTGTCAATCTGATTCCACATTTAATTGGAATAATGCTATGCTAATTAAATTTCTTATTTTATTTTTGAAAAGTAAGTTATACCCGTTATTGAAAAGTATGTTATACCTTTATTATTTTGAGTTTTTTTTGTATGACTTCATTACTTTTTATTGAATCCACATCTTATTGTTGTAATTTTATCAATAATTTAATTATCTACTTAAATAAAAAATTTAAAAATCGCTTTTACTTCAACCATTGCAAAAATCTTTCAAACTCAATCCACCTCGTCTCAAGTTTGAGGTCAGTGAAATAAAATTTAGCAGTATATTTTACTTTATCCCAATCAATAAGTCTATTCTTTTACTCTCAATCTAAATATCAAAGGAAATTAAAATTGACTTTATTTTAAAATTGACTTTATATTACCATAAAAATATTAAAACAATTTATCCATACAAATTTACAATATTTTTCTACTAAAACACATAATGAACCGGTAAGAGTGCTAAACAAAAATAAATTTAATAAAAGGTAAAGAAAAGACTGACAGTTTGGATGACGCAAGACCAACTAAAAGGGACCGGAAGTTAGGCAGCCGCCTTAGGCCGCAAATTTACACGTTTGATTTTTTTAATACCATAAATTTTATTAGTATCATTTTTTTGGTTTTCATAGTATAAAATCATTCACTAATTTCTCTACCAAAAATAATTGTTCACTAATTTTATTACTAATTAATTCAATAAAAAATTAATCAATCATATGAATAATTTTTTGAATATATTTAATATTTATTTGTATGTTGTTTAATATTGTATAAAATAATTGGGCTTAAAAGACCTTCAATTTTGTTATTGTTAATTTCTAAAAGACTTCACTTTTATTTTCGTTTTAGTTATCTAAATTTATAATATTGATCGTAGGATGATGATGGTTCGGGCAGCAACAATGTGACACAACATAGGCAATTGGTTTTGTTGCTTCTTTGTCTCACCTAATTTTGTCGGGGATAGGTGATTGTCCATGACTATAAATTTAAAGAAGCACCAAATTATGTGTCTCTCTGTTTGTGTATGTATATATGTGTGTGTGTATATATATATATGGTTTGCTAGGATACACCCTCTAGTTTTTATTAAGGTATGTTTTAGCAAAGATATAACTAAAAAGTTGTTAAATATATATATACACACACACACACATAGATATATATATATATATATATATATATATATATATATATATATATAGAGAGAGAGAGAGAGAGAGAGAGAGTAATACTGTTTTTTTATATAAAAATATACGTTAATAGTTAAAGATTATACAAAATAATGAATAAAGACAAATGAAAGATCAAAGAAATGATTAATGTTGTTGATATTCATCATCTAATTATAAAATGATAACTGATGTATTTTATAATTTTTTCATAAAATAATAGAACATTACAAATTTTTATGCGGTTATTTAAACATTATTTGATATATAATAGATACATTTAAACATTATTTGATATATAATAGATACATAATACATAAATATAATAGGAGTTAAAATTTAGAATCATTTTGTATTTCTAACATATATAATATTCAATCTCACATGACATGCATGGTTCAAACAATCATATTTAATATATGAAGAATGATAAATATATGTATTATTTGTAAGATATATTTGTCGTTCTCAGAAGTAGTCGGTGGTGGTGTTTGTGATATTGAAATACATAACTCCAAGAGTCATATTTATCTCATGACTAGAGAAATCAATCATGTGTGATTTATCTAATATTCAAAACTGATTTTTTAATTTAAAGTCTATGATATATATATATATGTGTGTGTGTGTGTGTGTGTGTGTGTGTGTGTGTGTGTGTGTGTGTTGTGTGTATGTATATATACAAATTGTGTTTTTATAGCTTTTTTTAATTAATAGAACATACATTCAAAATGTAAAAAAACAAAAAAATACATTCAAAATTGTCTGGTATGTTTCTAAAATGCTCATCTTTGTTAATTGATTCAAGCAAGTCGAGATTCATTTTACAATATTAAATATTGTAATGACTAATTTCTTAGCAGGATTTTATATAAAAAAAATCTTAACATGATTTAAGCTATTAAATATTTTTAGATCATTTCATATAAAAAAAAACTCATAGTTTTAAGGAGATTTATCAAATCCGGTTCGCTAGACGAGCAATAATTCACTAGAGGAACTTGTTGATATAAAATCTAAATCCCTACTTTTAGTTTTAAAGATAACAAACTAATTATATTAAACTTTATTAATTCTGATTTTAATTGTGATATAACTTGTGCACTTAAGTGTTTCTTTTAAGCTAAAGGTATAAAAACATTATATGATTGCCAAGGAAAGCACCAAGTTTTGATAAAGAGATTGTTCTCAAACATTGGTCTCAAATGTGGACTTAAATTCAAAACAAGCCAAGGACGTACAGGGCAATGGGAATGTCACATTTAAGGAAGCAATAAATATTATAAGTATAAGATATGTCATGACAAAGGAAATATTATTTGAGCTTACTACAAATGTACATATGAACAAAAAGAATATATTTAATATCATGTGCAAAAAGCTTAGCAAGAGAAGGGCCAATATAAACACAACAACACAACAAGGGTGTATGACAAGTGCAAAACTATGATCCTTTGGATATTCACTTTTTGGTCACCTCACAACATGACAAGAAAAGCTACCTAGTACAAGATATCCTTTTCATTGGGCTCAAGATTAAATTTACACCAAACGATGTTAAGTCAATGAGATGTACAAAGCTCACACTCCACGCAGCAAGAGCTAGCAAAATCAAAGAAAGGCTTCAACACATTTAGAGATCGATCTCAACTTTCGCAAAACAGTTTCATCTCAAAAACACTCATTTGAATCTTGTGCTGCAAGTTTAGAAGAAGTTATCAAAAGTTTCTCTCCTATAAATAGAAGACTACAACAAGAGGAAAATACAACTTTTGAGCAAAAGAAAAAAGAAGAACATATTCATCAAGAATCTCTCTATTTACAAATCACTAAGAACTATATCTTTGTTTTGAGCAAGCTGCTCTTTTCATGTATTAAATCTTTCAAAGAGATTAATACTTTTCAATTCCACTTACTCTTGTAAAAGAAATTGAAATTGTGCAGAAAGCACAAAAGTTGTAAAAATTCTTGCTCGTAAGAGCAAATGACTTGACCAAGTGAAGGTTGAAAGAAGTTGTTGTAAAGATCAGAAAGATCTAAAAGAAAGAAGGAGTTGAGATTAAGTCATAACTCAACTACCTAGTGGCAAATCTCACAAGTATTGTGGGGACTGGACTAACCCACATTAGGGGAACCAGGATAACTTTTATGTGTGATCTTTCTTCCTTATCTCTTTTATATTCACATTGTTCACACACATTCACAATCACTATCTTAATTTTTAATTAAGCTTCTAACGTATTTGTTTGAGAAAATTTTTAATAGGTAAATTTTATTACATCACAATTCAAACCCCCTTTCTTGTGATATTATTTATCTTCAGAACTAAGGTGGTTTCAAAAAATACAAGAAGACAGTTGGTTTTTTCCTCCGTTGAAGAAAGCTCAATTCGTTAGGCAAGCCCCACTTCGTCTAGCGAATAAGCACTTGCAAAAACTCTATATAAATAGATGTGCAATCATAATTTTTGAGTTATTACTTGTAATATAACACTTTAGAGATAGAGAAATAGAGCACAAGGCATGAGAAACCCCATAAGAGGGCTATGGAGTTTGGATTCAAGCTTGTTGATGCTTCTCCAACACATATCAACCTTCGCTTCTTAGTTATGCTCTCCGTGAGAAACTGAACTCTCTTTTGTGTTGTGATTAGATAGTTGTAAATATATAGGATTATATGTGGTGTGCTCTTAATTTGACTAGCTGTATATGATTTATGCATTCAATATAATCTTTGGTTTGAATTCTTTTTAAATGCTTTTGTCAACAAGCACTCCGCAAATGAACTTTTGATTTAGTTTGAGCAAGGAATTGCCTTATTATCTAAGGGGTCTACTTTAAATCATGTATATGTTCTATCGCTCTAGGAATAGCGGGTAGGTCTATATTCATGTATAACTTTTAGGGAATAGAAGTATTGGCTTGTTAAGTCGGGTTTTTGAGCCAACTTAATAAACATGGATAGGTAGGTGTCGTACCCTCATTTTGGACCTAAAAATACTCGTTCAAACTTCTTTTTGGTTCTGATTATTTCAAATTCACTATGTCTATTTTACAATTTTTTACTGTGCTACAAACGCACATTTTACTGTTATTACCTCCGATCTTCTTGCATTTAAAACCATCCAAAGTGTTTTCTTGCGCTACAAGTCCTCAAAGAAAGTTTCCAAAACTATTGCACGTTTTCTTGCATTTTATTCCAAATTTTTTGCATAAAATCATACAAAAGGGTATTTTGGTCATTTCCTACAAAGGAACCCATTTTGGTCCCTACAATTTGTCCCTGAATCTCTTTAACTTGTCTGCATAAGTCATCAATCAATTTCTATCCAAAAATCGTCCTAGTTTTGCATCTGAGTCGTTTTAGTCCCTAGGGGCATTTTGGTCTTTTCACATCAAATAAATTTTGGGCAGAGAGGTATTTTGAAATACCTCATTTTGGTAACTTGTTCATTTTAGTCCATTTTGTCATTTTTAATTGTTTCACTTTACGTTTTTTTTCAAATTACATTTTTTACCAATTTTATTTTTACTTTTTGCAAATAAGTCCAAATTTTATTTTAATTGCAAATATGTCCAATTTCTAATTTCAAAACAGTCCAATTCCTTTTTTCTTTTCTTTCAAGGCAGTCCAATTCCTTTTTTATTTCAGTTCGGTCCTTTAATTTTACAAAATTGCATTTTAGTCCTTTTTACAGTTTAGTCCAATATGCCACGCAAGCTGTCCAGGGCCAGGTGTCCAGGTCTCATTGGTTCAAAGGCCACATGGCAGCCTATATAAGGCCACGCCACTGTGCAAGTCAAAGAGAGGATCCCACTCATTACACGCCACATCACAAACAGAGAAGAATCCTATCTCTCTTGGCAGTTAAGATCAAAACAGAAAAATTCACCAAGAACAATTCATAAACCCTAAATTTCCAGAAGCAAAATTCAAGCGAATTCAATGGAGTTTTCGTTGGTTCTCAGTGATTCAAGGCCGAATCATCATCATTGAATCTTCTTTCTGCAATTCAAGCACAGAATTCGTCACTGAAAGCAACAAATTCCGTACGATCACAGAATTATAGAGTTTGAGAAGAAGAAGGTGAAGAATTCAAGGGTTTTGAACCGGTTAAGAAGAAGAAAGGAGAATCACGGTTTATTTCCGAATTTCAATCTCAAAATCAACAACAGAATCAAGATCAAAGAATTCTGAAGGTTCAAAATCGAATCTCCGAACAAAACCAGGTGAAAATAAAAAAAAACTTACCTCTTTCATACGCATGAACATCAAACGAGTCCGAATCACCGTAGATCCATAGGAGTTCAAAAGGTCCGGTTCAAAAAGAATGAAACCCTAACATTTTTTCAAAACCGTAAAGGATTTTAGGGTTTACAACGTAAATCAATCGTTGTAAACCTATGAATCCATGAGAAGTTTCATCAGAACAAAGATTTGAACCAAGAAAGAACCAAAGAACTGATTGAAATCCGTAAACAAGAATTCTAGATCTACGGTGATTCAGTCAATGCATGCGAATTCCAGTAACAGATTCGTGATTAGAACAATAGGACGAAGCTTTTGAGCCATGAATCCTACATTTCTGGGTTGTACGAACAAAGTTAGGGTTAGGGTTTCAACGAAGAACGAAGAGAGAAACGGAGAAGAAGAGAGGAAGAGAGAGAGTGGAGCTGAGAAAATGAAGGAAATCCGGGTTCAAGGCTTTTATATAAGGCGCTGGACCGGGTGGGTTCTGACCCGATCCAGCGCCCCGCATTCGTGGCCTTTGGATCTAGATCCTATTGGATCCGGATCAATCCAACGCCCCTGATGTGTTCTGGAGATTCGGATCCATCTATTTGCGTGGGTTTGGGCCGGATACCTTAGGCCTTTGGTTCCTTTTCAGTTTCTTGAGAATCCTTGCTAATTGCACCTATTTTTCTTGCTACCTGAACCCCTGTGTGTGTTAAGTTTCTTACAAAAATTCCTAAAAATTGCTATGTGTTTTTTTTTTTGATGCATTTTTAACTATTTTGTGGTACTTTTACGTTTTGAGATGGATAAAAAATATGTGCGCCAATTATTCCTCTTGATTTGAATATTTTTGTGTTCCTTTGTGGAATTTCTTACATGATTTTTGTGCCAATTCAACGCCACATGATCTCAATGTTGGTTACATGATTTTGTGATGATTTTGCTCATGATTCTATGCCCTTGCTACTGTTTGAGTGTTTAGATCTTGATTTCTTATATTGCAAGTAACTTGATTGGTTTTAAAAGTTGAAATATGCAAATGTGATAACTTTGTGCCTAAAATTGCCTTGTAATTCACACTCCCATGTTTGAAATGAGCTTCTAAAATCATTGCTAGGATAGGTATTTTAGGTCATGTGTTAGATGAGCTTTACATCTAGGTTTTGTGTATTCTTTCATCATATTCTGGCTATTATTTTCATTATGTGTTGCATGCTTTTTTACTAAGCGTTTTTGCCGTTTTATTTCACATTCTTTACCTATTTCTATACCGTTTTATATTTTGTCTACTAACCATCTTATTGCATGTCTCATTCATAGAGCAAGCTTTGCATTACCTTCATCCTTTTCTTTAACTCTTTTATGCAATTTTCCATTGATTTCCATGTAAGATTTTTAGGTAGATTTACTTTCTTTTAAATTCTTGCAAGACCATAGAATGTAAATTAGGGCCAAATGTAAAGGACAATGGACACTATGACGATGTACACCGACACAAGCACTGACACGCACACACGTTGTATGATTCACCGCTAGATGTATGCTTAGGAAGCGTGAAACTTAGAAAAAATATTATGCTTTTTTCCAAAAAAAACCAAATAACACCTCACTTGAAAATCTTTTTCGCAATAACCTTGGAGTCAAAACTCCATAGCTTTTCCCTTTATTTTCTTAATCAAAAATATAAATGGATATTAAATTCCAACTTAAACCCTTTACTTTAACAATTGAAACAACCTCACTTTTTCCAATCTCATGCCTTTAAGGCCCCTTTTCTCTTCTTCAAAATCATTTTCAAAACTAAAAACAAACTAACCCACAAAAATCTTTTTTGGAAGAGAACTACATGGAGTTTGATCCCTTAAAAGGGTATGTAGGCAAGAGGTCAAAATCTCTCCAAGTCCAATAAAAATAAAATCCAAACCATCTTCTTCCCCCATTCTTAAAAAATAATCCTTTTCAAAATAGCATTTAAAATAAAGCGTAAAAGATAAATCTAGAAAAACGGCTCCTATAGAGTACTATAGTCGTTGCGGGTGCCTAACACCTTCCCGTAGCGAAAATTGCCCCGAACGTAGCGAAAAAAAATAGAGACATCAATGATTGAAAGGTTCAGGCCTAATTAATGACTTGACACCCGAAAATCGCGATGACAGTAGGTTATCTGGGAGCCGACTTAGGGCATATTTACTTGTCCTAAGAAAGTAATTGCTTAAGTTGACTAAATTTTAACCGACTTAAGAAGTTTAGTTTTTTCCTATATACATGAAAAATATGCATCATATTTCTTTTCCTGCATATATGTAGAATATCCCATGCCATTAAGTTGTACTAATCAAAAGATACATGTAAGAGTTGGACCAAAAATACAAGTACTAGTCAAAAGAAGGACCAAAATACACATGTACTAATCAAACAAAATCATAGAACTATAATGTCATACCAAAGTAAACATAGCCACTACACTAGCAAGGTAAAGTTATGACCAAAATGCAAATAGATAAAATAACAAAAACTCAAAACATGGCCAACACTATGCTAAATTCCCAATTGTTAAAAAAATCAGACTCACGCCAAGTTGAATCCCCACCCACTCCAAAAACCAGTCTCACACTGAGATGAATCCGCACTTGCTTCAATAAGTTCCGTAATCATATTTCTACAACGTTCTTGAATATTATTAACTTTATCCTTATGAAAGGGATTTGAATCTGCAAATATCTGAATAAATAAATGTTGACATAATATTAGATTATCAAATAAACATGTAAAAATAAAATTAATTAATTTATACAACTTGTTAAAAAAAATCCAATTAAGTACTTGCATCCATGAATTCACAACACTGCCGCATACAATGTTCAACATATGTATCATGACAAAGTAGTCGCTCCTGTAACAAACTAATTGATTTTGACTCTGAAATTGAATATGATCAAATGTATCAGTTTAGTCGGTACATACTATTCAAAAATTGTTATATAATACAAAAACACCACAAAAAAAGAGGGAAAGTTAAAACTATAAAAGGTTAAAAATAAAATAATAATGTTAAGTCAACGCCATAAGGTCCAAAAACCAGTTTAGATTGACGCACATAAGTGTTGGCTCCGCCATAAGGTCCAACGATGGTATCATAGCATGTTACTCTTTGTGGGGGCTTGAGGAAGCATGAGTGGTTCATGGCGTTAGATCTCAGATGCGCAAGTCTCATACTTGATGGAGAGATGTTAATGTGTCAATTGTGAGTTAAAGTTCCACATTTGTTGCAAGAGTATATGTTGAGTAATATATAAATGATATGACTCATTTATATATAATTCCTTAAGGCTTAGGGTGAAGACGAACGCACTTGAAAAGATTCTCTTTGTCTAATGCGATGATTAAACTCAATGTAGGATCCCTCGAAAGTCATAACAATATAATGAACATATTTTTTAGTTTTTGTGTGTCATTTGCTTAACTTTTTTATCTTAAAATTGAGTTTTTAGATGTTATTATCTTTAATGTGAATTTTTTCATTCAACCTCTATTATTAATTCATTCATTTTTGGACTTTGGTGTCAAGTGAAAATGGAAAATTATAGATGAATTATACTGAGTTGACAAAATACATGCTTATTAAACATTTAAAATTATGTGGCGTTTTTTGAATTGAATCAAATTTTTTTGGTAAAATAATTACCCAAAAATCTTCAACTCCTTCAACAAACCGATAAAATTTTCGCCAACTAACACTATTTTCCATACTCTCACGAACGAAATGCATAATAAATTTTTCTCCCTTATCTTCTCTCTTGTTCAAATTCCTTTTTCAAATTTGTTTTTTTCCTTCTAATTTCTATTTTTTTATGCAGCCTCCATTATTTCAAATTTGTTCACTTTTGGTCGTTGGTGAGATCTCACAATGGCAAAAGATGATGTGTTATGTTGAGTTAACAAAATACATGTTTATTAGTCATTTAAGTGAAAATGTGGTATCAAGCTCACTTGTGTGGTTGCTCTTAGCCTAAAAATTGACGTGATATGTCGCGTTAACAAAATACATATTTATTAATCATTTAAGTGAATGTGTGGTATCAATCTCACCTGTGTTGTTGCTCTTATCCTAACGTGATGATCAGACCAAATGTATGCCCTCTTCTCTAAGAAGTCTTAACATTATGATGAACTATTTTGTTAGTGTTCAAATGTCACTTGTTTAATTTATTTTTCTTCTTAAAAACTATTTTGAACTAATTTGTTAGTTTTTGCTAGTGTCTATCGTTTTAATTGATATTCTAACTTGTAGTCAACAAATTTATCATTGTTAAAAATGATATAAGTTTTTTTTTTTTTATAAAAGGAATGGTATATGTTTAATGTAAAAAAAAATTAAAAACATCTTGATAGTAATTAACCATTATTTTTTGAATAATTTAGTGGCACCTCACTAAAAAAAAAAATTATCATTGTATTGAAGTGATTAACCATTATTTTTTAAATAATTTAGTGGTTGAACTCACACATCTTGATAGTAAAAAGTATGCGATGTTCTATTTTTTTTTTTAAGGAAAGTATGTGATGTACTAATTGAATTGCAACGTAAAGAATATCAACTGCTTTTTTTTTTGTCAAGTAGCCTAATGTTTAGAGCTCACACAATTTAATTGTGGAGAAGTGGGGTGTCCGGGGTTCAAACCCCGACCCCTGCATATAATATGCAATATCCCTACCAGCTCACGGGGATCAACTACCTTCTTTCCATGATTGAAAGTTTAGTAATTAAATTTTTGGCTTAATTGCAGCTTTAACCCCCTAACTTTCACAAAGTTGTGATTTTGGCCCCCTAAGAAAAAAAACTACAAAACGACCCCTTATGTTTTGCATCTGTAGCAGTTTTGGCCCCCCAAGGCCAAAAAAAATAAAAAAAATAACACGTGACACCTCACTTAGGGTGCCACGTCAGCGTAGACCGAGTCAAAATTGGTATTGGGGGCCAAAAATATCACCGATGCAAAACTTAGGGGGCCGTTTTGTAGTTTTTTTTTTCTTAGGGGGCCAAAATCGCAACTTTGTGAAAGTTAAGGGGTTAAAACTGCAATTAAGCCAAATTTTTTGAGTAATTATTCAAATACCCCCCTGAAATTGCAGGTTTTGTCAAATACCCCCCTGAAATTCACAAAACGTCAATTACCCCCCCAAAATTGTATAATGTTAGTTAATTTCGTCCCTCCATTCATTTCTGCCATTTGAAGGTTTGACGTGTCCGTTAACTAGCCAAATGGCACCTCCACGTAGGACAATCATTAAGACACGTCATGAGGGTTTTTGCCTGTTTTTTTATTTTTAGAATGTTGTCTTTCCTACAATTTTCTTCCTCCTTTTATATAACCCAAACTTCATCTTCTTCCTAATTCTTCCTCAATCTTCTCCATCTAAATCTAGTTCTTTATAAATCGTTGAAAATGATGGGTGGTGGTTTTGGATATACAAATCAAAGGAAAATGAAAGAAACAAAAAGTTCTCCTTCCATGGGTGAAAGCATGAACATTGTTACTCTCAAATGCCCCTATGAACGAATTTATGTTGTGAAAATTGCTGGAACTGATTCAAATTTTGGTAGAGAATTCTTCTCATGCCCATTTTCAAAGGTAATTGAACCCTAATTTTAGTTTTTCCATTTTTTCCCAAATTCGTTTACCCCTTTCTATATTTTTAGGGATTTACCCCCATTATATACCCAATTTAGTGGTTTGTTAAGTTGTTGGGTAACTTTGATCTTGTTGGATAACTGTGATTTTAATTTCTAGTTTCTTAAGGACAATTGTAATTTTTTTGTATGGGTTGATGAGGCTGATGCTTTTGGGTTGATTAATGGAACCCTTGATCAAAATGTATGGAAGACTGGATTGTTGAGGAAGAAGAACAATTTTTTGGTGTTGTTATTGTTGGTTACTAAAAAAACATCCTGAATTTTAAAACTTTCTGTCAAAAACCCCCCTGTCTTTTATCAGTGTTGACACATGCAGTTTATCAGTGTTGAAAGCGAGAGAAACAAAAAGAGTTTTGGAATGTTGTGGGTGAAATTAGGGATATATTTGGAGGGAAAGTAATAAAAAAATATATTAAAAGTGACTTTTATAATTCAGTCATTTATCCCCTGCCAGGAAGCATTGACACGTCAGCATCAAATAGCCATGTCATCACCTTAAACTAAACCACTTAACAGAAGGACCAAATCGACTGACGATGTAAAATTTCAGGGAGTAATTGACGAAACCTGCAATTTCAGGGGGTATTTGACTAATTACTCCAAAAAAATTATTAGTACTAACATCTAAAAAATATAAAATAAGTGATTGTAGGCACATGATCACCAACACAAAATCCCACTAAGGCACCATTCTAAGATGAACTGAACTATTATACTGGACACTTTTGTAGATCTAGAGATTGAATATCATTTTTCCCTTCTTCTCGAATCCATATATAAATAAGATCAATACACTAATCATAATATAACAACATCAAAACTATTCAAGATTCAAACTGAATAAATAAACAAAAAACACAACTATTAAATCAAATACTCCTAATAAAAATACAAAAAAAATCCAGCAATACACGGACAAAACAAACTCAGTCAAAGTCAAGTAAACCCAAGACCAATAAACAAGACCCAAAACACAAGAAGCGCACGATAGCCTCCATACACTTTCCATGCGCCGGACACTATCACCTTTGGTTCATTCCCACCAAGCCTCACACTTTTCTTTCCCATTTTCTCCCCAGAATCTCCAATTTCCACATTTGCCCCTCCCCATAACTGATCTCTTTTCGTATACCAAACCAAAATCTTATACTTTACCGCAGTAACATAATCCACTCTCAAATAAACCTTACCATTAATACCCTTAATACTCGCAGTTAAATTCTTAACACTAGCTTCCACAACTCCATTTTTCTTAGCTTTTTTCTCATGCCCTTGATAGAATCCATTAAGAGTAACATTACCAAGTGGAAGAGTAGCGTTGAGAGTATTGAAAAAAGTGAAGTTAAGATGAATAGGGTCATATTGAATACCTTTATCTTTATTAGGGTTGTTGAGTTTTAACCTGAAGGTGAAAGTGGTGTTTGATCTTGATGTTGAGTTTAGGGTTTTGTTGAGGGCAGGAAGGTAAATTTTGTCTATGTAAAGCTTTGGTTCATCGACACGTAAGCTTAGCCATATGAATAGGGCCATTAAACCTATGGTTATTATGAAACCTGAACAGCAAGAACAACAACTGTTGGGTTTTGATGAAACCATTTGATTTGAGGTTGTTGGATTTTGGAAAGAGAAATTTGTGTGTGTGTTGTTTGTGGTTGTTTAGTTTCTATAAAGAGGTTTTGAGACGATGGGTTTGTTTTATTTTTGGTTTTGGGATGTGGAATGGGAAGGTTCCATGTTTTTGGTGCGTTATTTACTCGAAGGTGCATTTCATTTTTTGGAGTAAATAAACAACTAAATTAAACTAGAGTTTTGAACTTTGCTTTCAAATAGATTTGTAAGTATAAAACCTGTTGAGTTGGTCTTAATATTAAGCCACTTAATGTTAATATGACCTACTGAAGTTGGACATAAATTTTCACTCTTTTAAAATTTTCTGTTTAGTTTTTTTTGTCGTTAATAGATAAATTTTGACATGTTCACATAATATGACATCCTGAAGTTGGACATAACGTTTAAATATAAAATAGATATATATTAAACATAAAAGTGTAATAAAATTGACATTAATATAAATATAAATAATCTATTAAATAGTAATTTTTTTTAAAGGATGATGTTTTATTTTTTAGAGATTAAAATAAAAAAATAACTATATTTTATAGACGAAAAAAATTATTTAAAAATATATATTATCAGTTTAATTCTTGACATATTTTGAAAAATGACTTCTAGTGACTGTTTTTTTATTGCAATGCCGAAATATGTGAGTTTTATTTCAGTAAATTACCACTTAATCTAAAACAAAAACAAAAAAATATTTTTTTTTGTTATTTTCATTAAACGAGAGTTATGCAAGTAGGTGATTGATTGATGTAGCTTTTTTGCCGTGGACAGCTTTGCCGTGTGGTCCCTACTTTTCATGGTAGATTCCCTTGGGCCAGAGAACTCGTCTACGCATAAGAAATTAGGCCCAATATTATCTTCATAATATGAGAATTTTGCTTCATACCCTCCAATTATACTACCCCCAAACACATGAGCTTTCTCAAATCCTACATACCGCAACAAAGTCTGGAGAAAGAAAAATCCATCACTAGATTCATTAAAATCAATCTGTACCCAAAAAAATGACTTCTAGTGACTGTTTTTTTTCCTGCTTTATGGAGAATCGATTTTGGACCACAAAACTGATTTAATAATGCAAATCCTAACACCTTTGCAAGATAGAAAAATCATGTTAGATGAAGTAAAAAAAAAAGTGCTTCTAGGGCATGTAGAAACTGAACCAAAAAAAGGCTTAGTTAAGTGCCAAGGAGATGCTGCTCGCACCCCTGTTTTTCATGATACAACACTCACAAGTCAAAAAGTGGATTAACTAAAAAGTATGAATGTCTATTTGCACAAAAGTAATGCAATTGCATGCTACTCAGTGGAATACAGTAAAAGGAAATAGAGAAGTCAAATTCAGTAGAATAGGGTAATCCATAAATGTAACAAAGTTGTACATCGGGTATGTTTGTTTCAGCTTTGGATAGAATTGATTCTGACAGAATTGATTCTGATAGAATTGATTTTGTTAGAATTGATTTTGAGAGAATTGATTTATGTTTGGATACAATAACGTAGAATTGATTAAACAAAATGAATGTTGTTTGGATAGTTTTGATCAAAATTGCTTTTGAATGTATAATTACTAAAATGGACATAGCTAAATAAAAATAAATGTACATAATAGATGAATGTATGTGCAGATCAATACTAAGTGTATATATATTATTTAATGTAAATAAATAATTTTTCCTATATATTAATTTAAAAAATAATAAATATGATCGTAAACCAAATTTTTTTGACAAAATATTTGTTCTATGCATTTTATATTTTCTGATAAAATATATTTAAGTTAAATAATAATATAGTTTTTTAAAGAAAATAATAATAGAGATGGTTGGCAAAAATGATAAAATTTAGCGTAAAAGAAAAAAAATACAGCAAATCTGAACGGAAATACCGTAAAAAAAAAAAAAAAAACTTGGTAACTCATGTTCATAAATATTTTATGGGGCTAATTTGGTTCGTTAAATTTTTTGATAAATTTGGTTCCTCAAATTGAATACAAAAAAAATTGATAAAGGACAATAAAGGAAAATAATAGGTTGTTATAATCAAAATATAAAATTTAATGGAGAATTGATTCTAGTTAACTCAAAAGCTAGGAATTATAGCTTCATCTAGAATTGCTTTTGGAGGGTAAAAACAATTCTGAAAAGCCAAACTAAACATGATTGAAAACTCAATTTTTACTTTTGAGGTGTTGTAGAAGTGCTTCTTGCTAGAAAAAAGGCAAACCAAACACACACATCATATATGTTTTTTGACACAGATACCCATAATAAATATAAACTTTTGGTTTTTTATTTATACTTAGGCTTAATTGCACTTTTGGATCCATATCTTTCCAAAAGTTGCGGTTATGGACCCCTAACTAATTTAAATACAAAACAGACCCTTATGTTTTGATTCTTTGGCAGTTTTGGACCCCCCACCCCATTGTTGACGTGGTCGTTGCTGACGTGGCACCCACATCCCATTAGTGCAATTAAGCCTTATATTTACTCTCTTTTTGGATGATCATAAAAAAAGACAGTAGTAATCTACTTGGATTGATTTTGTGATGTTGACTTAAGACTTTGAAGCATACTCCTCATTCTCAGGTGAATAGTGTCAACTTTTGTTGCCCAAACAACAGTTATGAGTACATATGCATCTCTTTCTAAGAAACTCATTAACAATTTTAAAAACTAAACCACCTAATGCAATGACATTCAAATGACAAACCAATTTACTACTATGAATTTGAGACTCAAAATCACATCAATAAACTTAGATGTATGTAGCAAGTATCAATGACAACAAAATAACCAAAACTGTCATAACCAACAACATATCTAGATCTAATCTAGTAACTAAGTGTAAAACAAAACCACAATCGAATAAAAGAACAGCAAAATAACGAGAGTAGAAAATAGAGAACAACAGACCAAGAAGTTGTTTACTCAATTCAACTCAATAATGACCTTGAGAGAGAGATCTTCATTTCACTATCGATGAGTTTCTTACAAAGAGATATAAAAGAGTTACAATAAATTAGCTTTCAAAAAGTTCTTTATGGGCAATCTTAATTCCTACCATTTTTCCAATTTTCTTTCCATGGCCAAAATCCTTAATGATCTCCCTACCGATGATGTTTACAAATTATTTCCTAACTCTAGAATCTAACCCCAAAAGAAATAAATCATTAACGTTTGATTTTCTAAGGATATTTGTTTTTTCGTTTCCAAAGATTCACCTAAGTTGTTCATAAAGACTAAACCTCTCATGTGTTTCCCATCTTTCTCAAACTATGAATATCTTCCTAAAAGGCACCGACCTTTTTCCAAGAGCCCCTCTTAAAAACAAAACCTCTCATGTGCCACAATTTTTTAGGAAGTTCACAATTCGATTTTGAGCCACATCACAACATTTACAAAGTATATATATATATATATATATATATATATATATATATATATATGTATATATATATATATTATTTTGTGTTGTAATTTTAATATATTCGGTGACCAAGACAACTTCAGTTACATTCAAGTTTCAAAGGCCGACATGGTCATATCTAGTGAATGGATCAATCTCCTACAATGGGACAAACTAAAGTTAGAATCTTAATTAAAAAAGATGTTCACATTTAATATTCGACAATGTCTTAAATATAATTGCTTCCGGTGAATGAAATATGTGAAAACCAAAGTAAGTAGATTTAAAATCGCTCTTTACTCATTTTTAATTCAAAAATATTCACAATATAATGCAGTAAGCACTCTTCCAACTACTAAGTTGAGCATTGTTCATTTTCTAAATGACACCACAAGAACAATTTTGGTTAGTTTCGCTATACTATTGCTGAGTTGGTATGACAACTGGGCAGCACAAAGAGCATATTTTGCCTCCCCATCCAGTGGCGGAGCCAGAAAAAATAATTGGGGTGGGCCGCTAAAACAAACTATAAACAATAATATGTAAACATAAAACTAAAGTACTTTTTTAAAAAATAAAATAAAACTAAAGTAGTAATAATTCTTTAGCATAAAGTTGAAATTACAAAGTTTGACAAGAAAGTTCTCGTGGATGCTTTAAAAAAATAAATAACATAGTTTACTATTGCTATAAATTATGATATTTTTTTTTTATAATACAACTCTTAATTGAGGGAATTTTCATTTGACAAGACAATATCAAAGAGATTTGAAACCCAAAAAAAAACAGAAGGTATGCAAACCTCCACTAACCAGCCAAGTATAAGCATGAAAAATAATAATCACATATGTCACTTTTGGAACCGCTGAAAACTTAAACTGTTGAAAAATTGTTTAAACCTCGCAAAATAGACCCATGATTTTTAACTTTTTTTTCCAAGTGGGCCACTAAACCCATTAGTGCGAATTTGGATCTGTCGAACACTAAAGTCGTAGCAAAATTGTTTAAAATCTTGCAAAGTAGACCTATGATCATTAGTTTTTTAATTTTTCAGGGTGGGCCGTGGCCCACCTCAGCCCATGAAGGGCTCCGCCACTGTCTCCATCATAACACCCCGCAGAGATTCCACACATGCACATGTTTTTCCTCTGGACCGTGATTGAATGCAGTCGGCAATTTGCCGCATTCACGCAGTCATGTATTCTCGGTCGTCCGATCATGATCGGATGGTCGTGATTTGAGAACAGAATTGTAAATATTAAATACTTTTTTCTGAGCTGTTTGATCAAGATCAGACGGTTAATAATAAAATAAATGTGTGACTGTGTAAAAAAGTTGACTACAGTAAATCATAATTAGTTTTCCTCTAGGTTTAAAATTTAAATCCCCGCCCCCACCTTCGATATGAATTATATTTTCTATATCGTTATTGACAAATTAATATTTGAGCATTTACTTTTATATAATACGAATTAGTTTTTACAATTGCACGTAAATGTGCAAAACACTACAGTAAGTATTACTGGTATTTAACAGTTTTTATGCGTTGTTCTAGATTTTAAAACTATGAAAGAATGTTGTAAGCATTAGTATTTAACAATTTCAGTCACTACGTAATAAGTAATAACTCTTGTTTTTTAACAGTTTCAATTAGTGGTAAGGAGTAAATAAAAATAATAATAATTGGTAAGGAGTTCAATTAGTGTTTTGAGCTAGGATTAATTAAATGAGTTGAAGGATTTAACGAATCGCGAGATTCAAACTACTAATATAATAATAATAATTGATATGCTAACATTTATTTATATATTTTTTCTTCTATAGTAGTAAGGTTCCATTGCTATGCAATTGTGTGATGAAAATACTATAGAAGGTTTTGGTTAGTATAAACACAAGATAAACGAGTCCAACACTAAAGTACATTGCTGAAGTTAGTCCTTAGTTTGTCAAATGAAGGATCCCACATATATTACAAGATAGAACATGTCTCCTTGTTGATAGAAAAATAATTATCTAAGAGGCAATCAAAGGTTGTAATTGTACCAAGTTTCAGTTTCGGAGTTGGCATTGGTTTAGCAATCCTTTCAAGTGTACTTCAATTTTGGATTCATTTCTCTGTCTGCTAGAAGTAATTGGACGGTGGCTGTGGTGACAATGTGTGTATATATATCTACCACATTATCTTTAACATAATTTCAATTAGAAAAGTAGCAAGGAGTCGTTTTTTGATTGATTTGAAAAGTGGCAAGGTGTATATATTTCTACCATATTATTTTTAGGGTTAAATACGTTTTTAGTCTTTATAAATATGTCAACTTTTCGTTTTAGTTTCTCTAAAAAAATTCTTCAATTTTTTAGTCCTTCAAAAATTTTCCATCTTCACTTTTGGTCTCTCCTTTAAAGTAAATTCATATGTAGAATTCATATTTTTGAACAAAATTTTGCACAAAAATTTATAATATTATAAGGATCTCTCCCAAAAAAAAAAGATTTTTTTTTACCAAAACATGAATTAAATATGAATTTTTATATTTTTTATGGTAAAAAATTCATATTTAATTTATGCTTTGTTAAAAAATTCTTTTTTTTGAGTGATTTTTACAATATTATATACATTTATGCACAATTTCATTAAAAAAATACAAAAATTTACTTAAAAACAGATACTAAAAGTAGTGATTGGAAATTTTATAAGGACTAAAAGTTGAAGGAAAATTTTAAAGGAACTAAAACAAAAAGTTAATATATTTATAGGGACAAAAAACATATTTAACACTTTTTTAATGAACTAACACTTTTTTAAAAGCTTAGTCTCTTAAACACAAGGAGTGTCAGATGAGAACTAAGAGGAGAGTCTTTGTTACATCTAGTTTCCAGGAACAACGAAAACTAGCACTAAAGCAACAACTATCTCGAGCAAGAACACCAAAAACACTGAAACGAAAAGAAGCTAAGTAGCAACTCCCAATCACAAAAGAGGATTAAGCCACCATGTGTGGTAAAGCAAAATTTAAACCACCACATCACAAAATTATAATGATTGGCATTCAACCACCACAAGGATTGTAGTTTAATTTTGTCTACCACTTTTTTTTTTTAATTTTTGTTTAATAAAATGACATTAAATATCATTTTACAAACGTTTCGGATGAAATTTAAACTATGTTTCTAGATGTTATTAGATTAGCTTTTATCGCTAAACTATCACCTCAAATGTTATATCTAGCACATTATCTTTTAACATAATGTCAAATTTGAATTTAAGTAAGTAACGATTGATGTAAGTAGAATTTGGGTCACATAAACTTGGTGATCAATAAGAGAGTTCTTTATGTGTGGGTTGCACAAGATAAATACTAAAACACATTGCTGAAGTTGGTCCTTAGTTTGTCAACTGAAGGATCCCCCACACATGTCTTAAAAGATAGAATATGTCTCCTTATAGGTAGAAAATAGATATCTAAGAGTCAAATAGAGGATGAAATTGTACCAAGTTTCACTTTAGGAGTTTAATTATTTTAGCAATCCTTTCAATTGTACCAACAGTTTTGGATTCATCTCTCTGGCTGCATGAAGTAAATTGGAAAGTGGATGTGTTGACAAGATGGATATATATATAGATCTGGGGACCATATAGATCTACCACATATTTTCAATTAGAAAGGTGGCACGGTGTCGCTTTTTGATTGGATTCCAATGGTCATGTGAATTTAAATTTTAGATTAATTTGTCTTATGAGTACTGGTATTCATTTTTTTTTCCTCTATAAAATGAAAAAAGTTTGGATTGAAAAGACTAGACTTTCAATTCAACCAATAAATATGTCCGATTTACGAAACTATGAGTAATAAAACTGTCCGATTCAACGTCAATAGTTTATTTCTTTTCCTTTCTATTAGTGTGATGCAATATTTATGAATTACACATTCCATATAAGCAAAATTTCATGTTTTAAATTTATTTAATAAATAATGTATGTGATTTTTATTATAGGCAACATACATTATTTATTGAACGAATCTAAAATATGAATGTTTGCTTATATTTATGATCGAAGGATGTATACTTTACAAATTTAAGATTGGTGAACAATGTAAATTACTTTTGAGTCGCAGCATACATGTATTGTTTTTTTTTTTTTTAACAAGTGTATTGTTTTTCTTTTTGGTTTCTTAAAGTTTCACCGTCAAAGGTAATTTTCTTTTAATTAAAAAAAATAGAATTTAAATATTAAATATTTAAATTGTCAAAGGTAATTCTATTGTGATGTGTTAAATATTAAATGTCAAACCAAAAAAAAAAATATTAAATGTGAATTTTTCTTGATGTTAGAATTTAAATATGAGTCTTACTTTCCTTAAAAAAATATGAGTCTTACTAACAAGTGTCCTAAAGACATTTGTTAGCATTTTCCTTTATATATTGAATTTTGACGTTGTAATAGTCTATTTTTCTCCACTAGACCAAAACTGATGTTAATGGGTCAGATAAACATATGTTGATGGACTAAACTTAAAATCTCATAACTATGTCTGAACCAAAAGCATATTTAAGCCAAAGATAGTGTCTTTTACTTTTGCTCATTGTTGGTTTTGTTTTAGTTCATATAAAATTTGATAATATTGAAATTAGTCTTTTTTTTTTAAGGTGAAATTAGTTTCTTTAATATTGTGTTTTATCTCGATTATAGTTTTTATGCAACCCACATTCGAGGGACTATACAACCAAATATTGTACATATTAAAATGATAAATTCCAACATGAAAAAATATTTTTGAGACAAAACAAAAAATAAAGACTAATTAAAGGAATTGTCTAATATGGACATAATCCAAAAGTGGGCTACACTATTTTAGTGAATTTTAATAAATTCTTATTTTGTTCTCAATTTTTTATTATTATAAAATTTAATTTTTACTAAAAATGGCAAATGTTCACATTTAAACCTTTTTTTTAAAGACATTTAAACCATTTTTGAGAGGTCTATATTCCACCCTTAATTAAAACTAATAAGTGACATGTTTACAAGAGCTATTTTTTAATTTTTTTTTTACTTTTATAGTGATTAAAAGTAAAAAGTAATATATTTATAAAGCCAGAAACAAGTGAATAGACAAGTTGATCCTCAAAGTCGTAAGTATTAATCAAAATATTGATTTCTTTATTGGCAAAAACTCATCTATAAACTTATGTAGTGTTGATGTGAGATCAACATGAAAAGTGCATAGACATTTAACATGTCAAGTTATTGTCCCTACCATGAAAAAAATATTAACAGAGATATTATTTTAACTAATACCTTACAATTTAAAAATGTACTATCACAATTTACAAAAGATCAAAACTCATTAGGTTGATTAGTGATGTTGGTTTGAAATCTTGGAGTGTGCTTCTTTCAAAATTTTAGATTTGATATTCTTCGGTATCAATTTCAATAAATTAATTTGACTTCTTAAAAAGAAAAAAAATACAAAATTTAAAAGACCAATGCATATAATTTCAAATTAAATTTTCCGATTAACCCCGACAATTTTTTTTTATATAATTATTAGAAAAAAAAGGATATTTATATAATCAATTCAAATGGTATACACACCAATACAGCATCAAATCAAACACACATTCATCACTTTGCACTCATTAGTCGATAAACTTAACTTTAACCCACCAATCAAACAAGAACTTTAAACTCACATATCATAATTGAAAATCAAGAAGAAAAAGAACCCATAATATTATGAGAAGAAATTATTTTTTATCAAAATATGAGTGGGAGATGCCAACTTCATTATCATTACTTTGGCTCACTTTTTTTAGTTCTATAAGAGAAACCTCGATAGCCCCACTTTATCACCACCTTCCTTAAGATCTTTCATTGTTTGCTCTTTGTATTCTCCAAATGTAAATTTTCTATAAAGTGGCGGCGTGGCATAGCTCTCTATCACTGCATCAATGGAAGGGCAATAGAAATATGCCAAAGAAAACCTCTCCACTTTCTCAGCAGCTACCACTCGATGTCTAACACTCGTGTACACTCCATTGCTTAGTGCCTGCAACATAAAATGGTAGCCACTTAATCACTTATCTAGAAAGTTAATTATTAAAAAAGGGTTGTTAATTTCCAAGTTATAATGATTAATTAGCATCATTAGTAGTAAGTTGATTCTATGAACATAATTCCTTATTGCTAATTACTTTTCTTGAGGCAATTAGCCTTCGATCAGTTGAATCTATAGCCGGTGGGTTTGTGTCATATGAGTACTTAAATTTTTATAATATAAAATTACGTCAAGAGAGACTAGTATAAAAGTCGGTCAATATATAAAAGACCCCCTGTAAGTTATTATGTTTACCGACTCTTCTACCACTCTCCTTTGGCATAAACTAACTCATAAAAAACTCAGTCGAAGACAAATCCCACTAAACAATACAACAAAAAGAAAAATCAATTAGGTCGAGCGGTAGAAGAGCTAGCCAACATAATAAAATGCATGGGGTCAATATTTTATTTAGTGGTGTGAATAGGTTGGACCGAGTTAGTGTTGCAAGATCTACGACTGATCTATCAAACAATCCGAGCCTAAGTCTGATATGTAGCCTGCATTAAACTTAATTTTGTTTATTTGAGTATGGTTTTTCGAAACTCTAGATATAACCTAAGTAAAAAACTATTTCATGCGAACATATTTAAATAAGTAATCTACTTTATGTTTAAATATACTGATAAACTAATAGACCAATGAGATTAAACTCCCTTTGGTTATTTAGCATGTCTTTTTAGAGAATTTGACTATATATAAAATCATATTTCAATTACAGTGTATAATACGAAAAATCAATATAGGCTAAAAGTTAAATTACTGAAAAGTTAACAAATATATAATTTAATCTAAATTAAAAAAATTAATATAGTACAAATAGTAATAAATTCATGTGATCATAATTCAGTTGTTAAAGACACTACGATGCAAGGGTTAAGGCCGAATCTCAAATTCTCGACTTATTCACTTCAATGGTGAATTTCTAGCGTTTAGGCTATGCTTGCCAAACAAAAAATTTAATTATAGTAATACAAATTATTATTTCCATTTACTTAAGTTGGATATACTTAAAAGACTTTCTAATGACATATGTCATAACTTTTTTAGCTATATAAACTACGAAAAAATATTAGTCTCTGTTTGGTTTCCCGGTGAACTAGCCAAAACGCACGTTTCACCATATATGCCGCACATTTTGCATGTTTGGGTCGTAATTGGTGGAAGTGCTTTTGTCTTTGAAAGCACATTTCAATCAAAGCAGGTATTTATAGCTTTTCAATTTGGACAATATCGATTCTCCTCTCTATAATATGGGTATTGGCTGTTTTACCTTTCTAATTGTCATTATAGATTCTCATTTCCACAACATCAATTATTATTGAATATATGCATGTTTGTTGATTGTGGGTGATAAACTTCAATTTGCTGAGAGAACATTATAGTATAATGTTAATTTCAATTTCTTCTGAAGGTGTTTACACTTCATTCAGAAACAGTGGCAAGATTGATATATACGATGGAAAGAAAGAAAGATGAATAATCGAAAATCGGTGCTGGTGCTCAACTAAAATTTATCTGAACTTTCTTTTTCGGATTCAACTTTGAATTAAAATTGGATAATTTGCTATTAAAATTAGATGAAACAGAGTTGCAATTGTATGTGTTGTGCATAAAGCAGCAAGAGATTATGGAGGAGTGTGTGATTAATGTTACAGTGTGGCTGCATATGAGTAAGGCACATGTACTAAAGTAGAGTGACAAGGAGGTGATTGTGGGCATCATAAAACAGAGACTCTTAAATGTAAATTTGTTACTCCCTCCGTTCCGCAATAGTTGACACATTTGAAAATCTGAAGTTTTGACCTAACTTACTTTGACTATATTTTTCTATTAATATAAAAAAATAAATAGTATCATATAAGATGTCGTTAGATTCATCTCGATGAATATTTTCAAAATATCAAATTTTCATAATTTTTTCTAACATATTATTCAATATATTTAAGCTCAAAATTATGCATTGACATGCTTAACAAGGTCAACTGTGTCAAGTATTATATGACAGAGGGAGTTATGTCAAGCAAATGTATAAATAAATGTAGAAACCCATTTTAGTAATTTGCCCATTTAAAAGCAATTTTGATTCACATTATCCAAACAACATATTTTATATAAATCACTTTTGTTGTGAAGATATCCAAACATAAATCAATTTTTACTCAGTTCACCTTTAACCAAACTCAATTCTACAAAATCAATTCAATCAAAATCAATTTTTGCCACCGTATAACCAAACATAGTCTTTTTTGATTTTAAAAAATTGGCGTGACCTGACTAGGCTTGCTTATAGACATCTATAAGCATGTATAAGTCATTGCCGCCCCTAACTCCTCTCATGAAAAAGGCAATTCGAAAATTTGCACAAACTCATGCATCAATCTCGAAGCAGAAATAAGAGTGATGCAAAGTTTGCATAATACTAAATATAATTTTTTATTTGAAAGGAATGCTAAATATAATATTTTCTTATCGGAAATAAAAACTATATTAGTATAGTTTTATTTTGCTCGTGAGCTTAACTCAATTGATAGAGACAATTCATACAATATGTAAGGTTTGAGATTCAAACCCTCACCAACACAAAAATAAAAATATAGCTTTTTTTCTTTTCAAGAAAAACTATACTAATATTTTTTTTGTACACAACTATACTAATATTTGTCACTTAAAAATAAAATATAACTACTAATGATAAATAACTAGTCTTTTATACGATTCTTAAAAAAAAAAGTCTTTTATATGATGAATTGTTTAATGCAATACAATACACTACATCACAATCACAATTATGATCGTATCACTTGTATTTTATGACAATATTAGTATCGTAACATAACCCAACCGCAATTTTAAAAATATGCAAATATTTGACAAAATAATATCAACTGCATCTTAAGAAAATTGAAGAGTGGTAAGAAGATAATTAATTACCTGGAATAAATCTCCAATATTAACAATGAGAGCTTCAAAATTAGGTTTGACACTAATCCACTTTCCATCTTTCATCAATTGCAATCCCCCAATATGATCTTGATGAACTATGGTGATGAAACCAGTATCAGCATGAGGTAAAAGGCCAACCACCTTTGAAGGAAATGGACATGGTGGATATCTGTTCAAGCGAAGATAACTAGTATTTGCTGAACAATTTTGTTGGAAATAGCTGAAGTTTATGTTCAACTCTTGAGCTAGAATTTGCACCAAGTTCTCTGCCAGAGGGTTAACTATACTTACAAAGGCTTCAATACTTGATCTAAAATTAAGTTAAAAAAATAAAATTATTAGAGATTAAGTAACAAATATATAGATGTTACCTTAAATACATGCATCACTGTGTATGCAAAAGTAGGTATCACTTTCTTCAGAAGAAACATTATCATATTTATGTTCTAATAACCGAAATGTCTCTCAAATGACTATTTGAACACCAAGATGAGGTTGTTTAGAGTGGTAACATATTCAAGTGTTTTAAACAAGTGACTAGAGGTTCAAACTTTTACTCTTGTTTACGGAGAAAATATGGTTAGGAGGGGAGAATTCATATCTTATGTGATAAATAGATTTTTCTACGAGGAAGTTCACTCGTAAGTTTTGATGGATAATTTGGTACATGAGGGAAAATGAGGAGGTGATTTTTTTTTGAAGAAGAAAATGAGGAGGTGATTAGAAGAGAATAATAAGAAAAAGTCGGAGAAAGATAGAAATGAGACGTTGTAGAGGGATGTAGAGAATTTTTTTGGAAAATGACCCAACTCCGTTTTTAGATATAGAGATGCGAGGATGGAAGATAATTCAAATACCAAAACAAATGAGACTCAAGATCATGTTTTCACTTTAAGCAAAAATAATTGAAGAAGAAAAAGGACTAAAAATTATAAAACTATAATCCTTTTTTTTTCTCTCCTTGTAATACGGCCATTTTTTCATGATTTGCTTCATATGTTTTGACCATAAAATTTACACATGATGATGACAATGCATTGTAAGAACTATGAAAGAGATATATATCTACCTCAAACTTTTGTGTTGGTCCATCTTTTCTATATCAGGAAGAAACATGTGTAATGCTTCTGACCACATAAGTTGCTTTGGATTAATGGCAGAAGCATTGCCCCACCTATAAGTTCTAGAAGGCAGGTTCAAAAAATTCTCTTGTGATTTAATTCCAAAAGGTATTTGGAACACTTCCTTTTGTTCAAACTGCATGCTCTTTAGCACCTCTTGTGAAACTCCATGATTCACAACTTGGAAAAAACCCCATTTTCTAGCAGCTTCAGTGATTTCTTTCATACATTCCTTTCTCTCAATTTGGTCTAGTTTTAAACGTCTGAGATCAATTAGAGGTATCTCACTCTTCTCTACATCACTTAGGTCACTAATAAGATCATTGGTGCCTTGCAAAAGGCTCATGTAGGTCTGTAAAAATGGTGGTTCATAATCCATTTGAAAGAGAGCAATAGAGGCTTTAGGGATTTACCCTTTTGGAAGATAATACACACACAAATATAACAAATATATATATAGCAATGATATTTGTACAACCCTTTTAAGACAACTTTTATGACAACCTTGTTATTCTCTCTTTTTATTGGTTGAAAACAATAGATAGAGAATAAAAATGTAATGTGAGTATGAGAAAGAAAGTTGTATCAAAATGGTTGTACAAATATCATTTCTCATATAAATATATTGTTATGATTCAAAATGGCATATAAGAAATTACACTTGGCATAATATAATTGGTTGAGGTAAATAGACATGGGACTAATAATCATAAAATCAAGAAAGTTTGAATTGTGTATAAATAGGAAAATCGCGATCAATAAAACATAATAAAGACCAATGTTAAAGTCTCTCCCCTCTTCCTTCGATACTCTCTAGTAGAATAAAGACTTAAGTATTAGACTAAGTCTTCTTTTATATTTTTCATTCTCTTTTATGTACTAAGAACACAAACTCTAATTGAGTTCTCATCTATTAATTTTAATTTGATTTAATAAATCAATTTGTAATTATTCATTTTATCACATTCTCAATTTTGAAAACCCTTATATATATGACATAAAAAAGGGAGCAACCATTCCAAATGTTTACAAGATTGGAAAAGAACTAAAACACACTTTCCGCAAGCATGCAGAGGCGGATCTAAAAGTCTATCAAATAGTGGCAAAACACATTAATAAAAAACATTGAGTAAAAAGGCAACCCGATGCACTAAAACACATGCATATGTAAAGTCTAAAAAGGGGTCTCATCATTTGGTATATTGTACGCAGTCTTATATTGTTTTTACACAAGATGCTATTTTTAAGACTTGAACTCGTGACTTTTCAGTCACATGACAACAACTTTACCAATTTTTTTTTTTTTAATAATTTGTAATACATTGTGACATTTTTGTGTCAACATCAAAATTTCAGTCTCTATAACAATATTTTCCATACCGCAAGATATTTCAGTCTCTATAACAATATTCTCCATACCCGCAATTTATAAAATAAACAATTATTTCTTTCGAACTCACTTATATTTTTTTAAATTTATGTCTCCTAATTGTTAGAGGGTCTTACTAATGAGTGCCCTAAGAACACTTTTTAAAAATTCATAATTAAAAAATTATTTATTGAAAAAGTCAATTAGTTCAATCTAAAATGTATTAAATTTATCAATTTCTATAAAAGTATGAAATAGTGACATTGGCAATGTCACTAAGAGCCATCACAATTTTGACAAAAGTTAAATTTTTTAGCTTTAATAAAAATTTGGTTTAATTGCATTTTTGGACCCCTATCTTTCCAAAAGTTGCGGTTATGGACCCTTAACTAATTTAAATACAAAACAGACCCTTATATTTTGATTCCTTGGTAGTTTTGGACCCCCACCCCATTGTTGACTTAGTCGTTGCTGACGTGACACCCACATCCCATTAGTGAGGTGCCACGTGGCTGACGTGGATGAATTAAAAAAAGTAAAAAATAAATAATAATACACGTGGCACCTCACTAATGGGATGTAGGTGTCACGTCAACAACAACCAAGTCAACAATGGGGTGGGGGTCCAAAACTGCCAAAGAATCAAAACATAAGAGTCTATTTTGTATTTAAATTAGTTAGTGGTTCATAACCGCAACTTTTGAAAAGATAGGGGTCCAAAAGTGCAATTAAGCCTAAAAATTATTGTCACTATGGTTTTCTCAAACTAACCACTCCTATAAACATACATTCATACTTAAAATTTCATCACAATAACTTTTTTCTTTTACACTTTTATTCAATTATAATAGTTATTATTCTAACAAAACTAATTGATATAAATTAAATATTTGACCAACATGGATGAGGGAGGGGCTCAAGCCGTTGGGTGCCCCTCCATGCATTTGTCAATTGTCATTTCATGCTGGTACAATCACCTTTTATTCATTAAGAATGTATATACCTTTGAATATAGATGAGGGATAAAGTTACTCAAAAAGTTATTCTAAGTAAAGTTATTTCACTTAATAACTCAGTATATGTATTTGTAATTTTGTCCTTATAAAAATAATTATCTTTAATTATCAATACACACCTTGGAACAACTTAGAGGGGAATTCATGAATTAAAAACCTTAACAGATTCCCTCTGTCATACCCCATTTTTTGACCGTTTTGTTTTCTTTTTACTCGGCATCTAAATTCGTTGTACCGGGTTATTTTCTCAAATTTCTACGTCTTATTTCGCGATATTTCATCAGTTTTTTTTTTAGCATTCTACATGTATATATCTCAGCATTTTATCTGTACGCTTTGCAAACATTTACTCGTCTTTTCTCAAACTTTTATCCGCTTAAATCTCATTTTCTGTCTATTCGTTTTACAGCGTTTCACTGCTATTTTCTCATTTTTTACTCGCTTTTGTAGACTGAGAAGTCTCGTCGTTTCAGACGAAATTTCGGCAGAGAGGTTACTTTGAAGTACCTCATTTGGTTCCGAAGGGACAGTTTTAAGTTTTTTATTTACTTATTTATTTCTCTTTTATCCTTTTTTAATTTGTTTTATTTAAAAGTTTTTATTTATTATATTTTATTATTTATCATTTTTATTTTATCATTTACTTCTTTTTTTTTTTTTTTAATTTTCGTTTTTTTATTTATTTAATATTTTTGGTCCAAATTTTGGTTTTTGTCCTTAATATTTTTCGTTTTCTCAGTGATTCAAGGCCGAATCATCATCATTGAATCTTCTTTCTGCAATTCAAGCACAGAATTCGTCACTGAAAGCAACAAATTCCGTACGATCACAGAATTATAGAGTTTGAGAAGAAGAAGGTGAAGAATTCAAGGGTTTTGAACCGGTTAAGAAGAAGAAAGGAGAATCACGGTTTATTTCCGAATTTCAATCTCAAAATCAACAACAGAATCAAGATCAAAGAATTCTGAAGGTTCAAAATCGAATCTCCGAACAAAACC
This sequence comes from Medicago lupulina, assembly GCA_958299785.1. Taxonomy (NCBI): domain Eukaryota; kingdom Viridiplantae; phylum Streptophyta; class Magnoliopsida; order Fabales; family Fabaceae; genus Medicago; species Medicago lupulina. The sequence continues at coordinate 80,607,632 of OY283139.1, forward strand.
AGGTGAAAATAAAAAAAAACTTACCTCTTTCATACGCATGAACATCAAACGAGTCCGAATCACCGTAGATCCATAGGAGTTCAAAAGGTCCGGTTCAAAAAGAATGAAACCCTAACATTTTTTCAAAACCGTAAAGGATTTTAGGGTTTACAACGTAAATCAATCGTTGTAAACCTATGAATCCATGAGAAGTTTCATCAGAACAAAGATTTGAACCAAGAAAGAACCAAAGAACTGATTGAAATCCGTAAACAAGAATTCTAGATCTACGGTGATTCAGTCAATGCATGCGAATTCCAGTAACAGATTCGTGATTAGAACAATAGGACGAAGCTTTTGAGCCATGAATCCTACATTTCTGGGTTGTACGAACAAAGTTAGGGTTAGGGTTTCAACGAAGAACGAAGAGAGAAACGGAGAAGAAGAGAGGAAGAGAGAGAGTGGAGCTGAGAAAATGAAGGAAATCCGGGTTCAAGGCTTTTATATAAGGCGCTGGACCGGGTGGGTTCTGACCCGATCCAGCGCCCCGCATTCGTGGCCTTTGGATCTAGATCCTATTGGATCCGGATCAATCCAACGCCCCTGATGTGTTCTGGAGATTCGGATCCATCTATTTGCGTGGGTTTGGGCCGGATACCTTAGGCCTTTGGTTCCTTTTCAGTTTCTTGAGAATCCTTGCTAATTGCACCTATTTTTCTTGCTACCTGAACCCCTGTGTGTGTTAAGTTTCTTACAAAAATTCCTAAAAATTGCTATGTGTTTTTTTTTTTTGATGCATTTTTAACTATTTTGTGGTACTTTTACATTTTGAGATGGATAAAAAATATGTGCGCCAATTATTCCTCTTGATTTGAATATTTTTGTGTTCCTTTGTGGAATTTCTTACATGATTTTTGTGTCAATTCAACGCCACATGATCTCAATGTTGGTTACATGATTTTGTGATGATTTTGCTCATGATTCTATGCCCTTGCTACTGTTTGAGTGTTTAGATCTTGATTTCTTATATTGCAAGTAACTTGATTGGTTTTAAAAGTTGAAATATGCAAATGTGATAACTTTGTGCCTAAAATTGCCTTGTAATTCACACTCCCATGTTTGAAATGAGCTTCTAAAATCATTGCTAGGATAGGTATTTTAGGTCATGTGTTAGATGAGCTTTACATCTAGGTTTTGTGTATTCTTTCATCATATTCTGGCTATTATTTTCATTATGTGTTGCATGCTTTTTTACTAAGCGTTTTTGCCGTTTTATTTCACATTCTTTACCTATTTCTATACCGTTTTATATTTTGTCTACTAACCATCTTATTGCATGTCTCATTCATAGAGCAAGCTTTGCATTACCTTCATCCTTTTCTTTAACTCTTTTATGCAATTTTCCATTGATTTCCATGTAAGATTTTTAGGTAGATTTACTTTCTTTTAAATTCTTGCAAGACCATAGAATGTAAATTAGGGCCAAATGTAAAGGACAATGGACACTATGACGATGTACACCGACACAAGCACTGACACGCACACACGTTGTATGATTCACCGCTAGATGTATGCTTAGGAAGCGTGAAACTTAGAAAAAATATTATGCTTTTTTCCAAAAAAAACCAAATAACACCTCACTTGAAAATCTTTTTCGCAATAACCTTGGAGTCAAAACTCCATAGCTTTTCCCTTTATTTTCTTAATCAAAAATATAAATGGATATTAAATTCCAACTTAAACCCTTTACTTTAACAATTGAAACAACCTCACTTTTTCCAATCTCATGCCTTTAAGGCCCCTTTTCTCTTCTTCAAAATCATTTTCAAAACTAAAAACAAACTAACCCACAAAAATCTTTTTTGGAAGAGAACTACATGGAGTTTGATCCCTTAAAAGGGTATGTAGGCAAGAGGTCAAAATCTCTCCAAGTCCAATAAAAATAAAATCCAAACCATCTTCTTCCCCCATTCTTAAAAAATAATCCTTTTCAAAATAGCATTTAAAATAAAGCGTAAAAGATAAATCTAGAAAAACGGCTCCTATAGAGTACTATAGTCGTTGCGGGTGCCTAACACCTTCCCGTAGCGAAAATTGCCCCGAACGTAGTGAAAAAAAATAGAGACATCAATGATTGAAAGGTTCAGGCCTAATTAATGACTTGACACCCGAAAATCGCGATGACAGTAGGTTATCTGGGAGCCGACTTAGGGCATATTTACTTGTCCTAAGAAAGTAATTGCTTAAGTTGACTAAATTTTAACCGACTTAAGAAGTTTAGTTTTTTCCTATATACATGAAAAATATGCATCATATTTCTTTTCCTGCATATATGTAGAATATCCCATGCCATTAAGTTGTACTAATCAAAAGATACATGTAAGAGTTGGACCAAAAATACAAGTACTAGTCAAAAGAAGGACCAAAATACACATGTACTAATCAAACAAAATCATAGAACTATAATGTCATACCAAAGTAAACATAGCCACTACACTAGCAAGGTAAAGTTATGACCAAAATGCAAATAGATAAAATAACAAAAACTCAAAACATGGCCAACACTATGCTAAATTCCCAATTGTTAAAAAAATCAGACTCACGCCAAGTTGAATCCCCACCCACTCCAAAAACCAGTCTCACACTGAGATGAATCCGCACTTGCTTCAATAAGTTCCGTAATCATATTTCTACAACGTTCTTGAATATTATTAACTTTATCCTTATGAAAGGGATTTGAATCTGCAAATATCTGAATAAATAAATGTTGACATAATATTAGATTATCAAATAAACATGTAAAAATAAAATTAATTAATTTATACAACTTGTTAAAAAAAATCCAATTAAGTACTTGCATCCATGAATTCACAACACTGCCGCATACAATGTTCAACATATGTATCATGACAAAGTAGTCGCTCCTGTAACAAACTAATTGATTTTGACTCTGAAATTGAATATGATCAAATGTATCAGTTTAGTCGGTACATACTATTCAAAAATTGTTATATAATACAAAAACACCACAAAAAAAGAGGGAAAGTTAAAACTATAAAAGGTTAAAAATAAAATAATAATGTTAAGTCAACGCCATAAGGTCCAAAAACCAGTTTAGATTGACGCACATAAGTGTTGGCTCCGCCATAAGGTCCAACGATGGTATCATAGCATGTTACTCTTTGTGGGGGCTTGAGGAAGCATGAGTGGTTCATGGCGTTAGATCTCAGATGCGCAAGTCTCATACTTGATGGAGAGATGTTAATGTGTCAATTGTGAGTTAAAGTTCCACATTTGTTGCAAGAGTATATGTTGAGTAATATATAAATGATATGACTCATTTATATATAATTCCTTAAGGCTTAGGGTGAAGACGAACGCACTTGAAAAGATTCTCTTTGTCTAATGCGATGATTAAACTCAATGTAGGATCCCTCGAAAGTCATAACAATATAATGAACATATTTTTTAGTTTTTGTGTGTCATTTGCTTAACTTTTTTATCTTAAAATTGAGTTTTTAGATGTTATTATCTTTAATGTGAATTTTTTCATTCAACCTCTATTATTAATTCATTCATTTTTGGACTTTGGTGTCAAGTGAAAATGGAAAATTATAGATGAATTATACTGAGTTGACAAAATACATGCTTATTAAACATTTAAAATTATGTGGCGTTTTTTGAATTGAATCAAATTTTTTTGGTAAAATAATTACCCAAAAATCTTCAACTCCTTCAACAAACCGATAAAATTTTCGCCAACTAACACTATTTTCCATACTCTCACGAACGAAATGCATAATAAATTTTTCTCCCTTATCTTCTCTCTTGTTCAAATTCCTTTTTCAAATTTGTTTTTTTCCTTCTAATTTCTATTTTTTTATGCAGCCTCCATTATTTCAAATTTGTTCACTTTTGGTCGTTGGTGAGATCTCACAATGGCAAAAGATGATGTGTTATGTTGAGTTAACAAAATACATGTTTATTAGTCATTTAAGTGAAAATGTGGTATCAAGCTCACTTGTGTGGTTGCTCTTAGCCTAAAAATTGACGTGATATGTCGCGTTAACAAAATACATATTTATTAATCATTTAAGTGAATGTGTGGTATCAATCTCACCTGTGTTGTTGCTCTTATCCTAACGTGATGATCAGACCAAATGTATGCCCTCTTCTCTAAGAAGTCTTAACATTATGATGAACTATTTTGTTAGTGTTCAAATGTCACTTGTTTAATTTATTTTTCTTCTTAAAAACTATTTTGAACTAATTTGTTAGTTTTTGCTAGTGTCTATCGTTTTAATTGATATTCTAACTTGTAGTCAACAAATTTATCATTGTTAAAAATGATATAAGTTTTTTTTTTTTTATAAAAGGAATGGTATATGTTTAATGTAAAAAAAAATTAAAAACATCTTGATAGTAATTAACCATTATTTTTTGAATAATTTAGTGGCACCTCACTAAAAAAAAAAATTATCATTGTATTGAAGTGATTAACCATTATTTTTTAAATAATTTAGTGGTTGAACTCACACATCTTGATAGTAAAAAGTATGCGATGTTCTATTTTTTTTTTTAAGGAAAGTATGTGATGTACTAATTGAATTGCAACGTAAAGAATATCAACTGCTTTTTTTTTTGTCAAGTAGCCTAATGTTTAGAGCTCACACAATTTAATTGTGGAGAAGTGGGGTGTCCGGGGTTCAAACCCCGACCCCTGCATATAATATGCAATATCCCTACCAGCTCACGGGGATCAACTACCTTCTTTCCATGATTGAAAGTTTAGTAATTAAATTTTTGGCTTAATTGCAGCTTTAACCCCCTAACTTTCACAAAGTTGTGATTTTGGCCCCCTAAGAAAAAAAACTATAAAACGACCCCTTATGTTTTGCATCTGTAGCAGTTTTGGCCCCCCAAGGCCAAAAAAAATAAAAAAAATAACACGTGACACCTCACTTAGGGTGCCACGTCAGCGTAGACCGAGTCAAAATTGGTATTGGGGGCCAAAAATATCACCGATGCAAAACTTAGGGGGCCGTTTTGTAGTTTTTTTTTTCTTAGGGGGCCAAAATCGCAACTTTGTGAAAGTTAAGGGGTTAAAACTGCAATTAAGCCAAATTTTTTGAGTAATTATTCAAATACCCCCCCTGAAATTGCAGGTTTTGTCAAATACCCCCCTGAAATTCACAAAACGTCAATTACCCCCCCAAAATTGTATAATGTTAGTTAATTTCGTCCCTCCATTCATTTCTGCCATTTGAAGGTTTGACGTGTCCGTTAACTAGCCAAATGGCACCTCCACGTAGGACAATCATTAAGACACGTCATGAGGGTTTTTGCCTGTTTTTTTATTTTTAGAATGTTGTCTTTCCTACAATTTTCTTCCTCCTTTTATATAACCCAAACTTCATCTTCTTCCTAATTCTTCCTCAATCTTCTCCATCTAAATCTAGTTCTTTATAAATCGTTGAAAATGATGGGTGGTGGTTTTGGATATACAAATCAAAGGAAAATGAAAGAAACAAAAAGTTCTCCTTCCATGGGTGAAAGCATGAACATTGTTACTCTCAAATGCCCCTATGAACGAATTTATGTTGTGAAAATTGCTGGAACTGATTCAAATTTTGGTAGAGAATTCTTCTCATGCCCATTTTCAAAGGTAATTGAACCCTAATTTTAGTTTTTCCATTTTCAAAGAGGAGAGTCTTTGTTACATCTAGTTTCCAGGAACAACGAAAACTAGCACTAAAGCAACAACTATCTCGAGCAAGAACACCAAAAACACTGAAACGAAAAGAAGCTAAGTAGCAACTCCCAATCACAAAAGAGGATTAAGCCACCATGTGTGGTAAAGCAAAATTTAAACCACCACATCACAAAATTATAATGATTGACATTCAACCACCACAAGGATTGTAGTTTAATTTTGTCTACCACTTTTTTTTTTTAATTTTTGTTTAATAAAATGACATTAATGATCATTTTACAAACGTTTCGGATGAAATTTAAACTATGTTTCTAGATGTTATTAGATTAGCTTTTATCGCTAAACTATCACCTCAAATGTTATATCTAGCACATTATCTTTTAACATAATGTCAAATTTGAATTTAAGTAAGTAACGATTGATGTAAGTAGAATTTGGGTCACATAAACTTGGTGATCAATAAGAGAGTTCTTTATGTGTGGGTTGCACAAGATAAATACTAAAACACATTGCTGAAGTTGGTCCTTAGTTTGTCAACTGAAGGATCCCCCACACATGTCTTAAAAGATAGAATATGTCTCCTTATAGGTAGAAAATAGATATCTAAGAGTCAAATAGAGGATGAAATTGTACCAAGTTTCACTTTAGGAGTTTAATTATTTTAGCAATCCTTTCAATTGTACCAACAGTTTTGGATTCATCTCTCTGGCTGCATGAAGTAAATTGGAAAGTGGATGTGTTGACAAGATGGATATATATATAGATCTGGGGACCATATAGATCTACCACATATTTTCAATTAGAAAGGTGGCACGGTGTCGCTTTTTGATTGGATTCCAATGGTCATGTGAATTTAAATTTTAGATTAATTTGTCTTATGAGTACTGGTATTCATTTTTTTTTCCTCTATAAAATGAAAAAAGTTTGGATTGAAAAGACTAGACTTTCAATTCAACCAATAAATATGTCCGATTTACGAAACTATGAGTAATAAAACTGTCCGATTCAACGTCAATAGTTTATTTCTTTTCCTTTCTATTAGTGTGATGCAATATTTATGAATTACACATTCCATATAAGCAAAATTTCATGTTTTAAATTTATTTAATAAATAATGTATGTGATTTTTATTATAGGCAACATACATTATTTATTGAACGAATCTAAAATATGAATGTTTGCTTATATTTATGATCGAAGGATGTATACTTTACAAATTTAAGATTGGTGAACAATGTAAATTACTTTTGAGTCGCAGCATACATGTATTGTTTTTTTTTTTTTAACAAGTGTATTGTTTTTCTTTTTGGTTTCTTAAAGTTTCACCGTCAAAGGTAATTTTCTTTTAATTAAAAAAAATAGAATTTAAATATTAAATATTTAAATTGTCAAAGGTAATTCTATTGTGATGTGTTAAATATTAAATGTCAAACCAAAAAAAAAAATATTAAATGTGAATTTTTCTTGATGTTAGAATTTAAATATGAGTCTTACTTTCCTTAAAAAAATATGAGTCTTACTAACAAGTGTCCTAAAGACATTTGTTAGCATTTTCCTTTATATATTGAATTTTGACGTTGTAATAGTCTATTTTTCTCCACTAGACCAAAACTGATGTTAATGGGTCAGATAAACATATGTTGATGGACTAAACTTAAAATCTCATAACTATGTCTGAACCAAAAGCATATTTAAGCCAAAGATAGTGTCTTTTACTTTTGCTCATTGTTGGTTTTGTTTTAGTTCATATAAAATTTGATAATATTGAAATTAGTCTTTTTTTTTTAAGGTGAAATTAGTTTCTTTAATATTGTGTTTTATCTCGATTATAGTTTTTATGCAACCCACATTCGAGGGACTATACAACCAAATATTGTACATATTAAAATGATAAATTCCAACATGAAAAAATATTTTTGAGACAAAACAAAAAATAAAGACTAATTAAAGGAATTGTCTAATATGGACATAATCCAAAAGTGGGCTACACTATTTTAGTGAATTTTAATAAATTCTTATTTTGTTCTCAATTTTTTATTATTATAAAATTTAATTTTTACTAAAAATGGCAAATGTTCACATTTAAACCTTTTTTTTAAAGACATTTAAACCATTTTTGAGAGGTCTATATTCCACCCTTAATTAAAACTAATAAGTGACATGTTTACAAGAGCTATTTTTTAAATTTTTTTTTTACTTTTATAGTGATTAAAAGTAAAAAGTAATATATTTATAAAGCCAGAAACAAGTGAATAGACAAGTTGATCCTCAAAGTCGTAAGTATTAATCAAAATATTGATTTCTTTATTGGCAAAAACTCATCTATAAACTTATGTAGTGTTGATGTGAGATCAACATGAAAAGTGCATAGACATTTAACATGTCAAGTTATTGTCCCTACCATGAAAAAAATATTAACAGAGATATTATTTTAACTAATACCTTACAATTTAAAAATGTACTATCACAATTTACAAAAGATCAAAACTCATTAGGTTGATTAGTGATGTTGGTTTGAAATCTTGGAGTGTGCTTCTTTCAAAATTTTAGATTTGATATTCTTCGGTATCAATTTCAATAAATTAATTTGACTTCTTAAAAAGAAAAAAAATACAAAATTTAAAAGACCAATGCATATAATTTCAAATTAAATTTTCCGATTAACCCCGACAATTTTTTTTTATATAATTATTAGAAAAAAAAGGATATTTATATAATCAATTCAAATGGTATACACACCAATACAGCATCAAATCAAACACACATTCATCACTTTGCACTCATTAGTCGATAAACTTAACTTTAACCCACCAATCAAACAAGAACTTTAAACTCACATATCATAATTGAAAATCAAGAAGAAAAAGAACCCATAATATTATGAGAAGAAATTATTTTTTATCAAAATATGAGTGGGAGATGCCAACTTCATTATCATTACTTTGGCTCACTTTTTTTAGTTCTATAAGAGAAACCTCGATAGCCCCACTTTATCACCAACTTCCTTAAGATCTTTCATTGTTTGCTCTTTGTATTCTCCAAATGTAAATTTTCTATAAAGTGGCGGCGTGGCATAGCTCTCTATCACTGCATCAATGGAAGGGCAATAGAAATATGCCAAAGAAAACCTCTCCACTTTCTCAGCAGCTACCACTCGATGTCTAACACTCGTGTACACTCCATTGCTTAGTGCCTGCAACATAAAATGGTAGCCACTTAATCACTTATCTAGAAAGTTAATTATTAAAAAAGGGTTGTTAATTTCCAAGTTATAATGATTAATTAGCATCATTAGTAGTAAGTTGATTCTATGAACATAATTCCTTATTGCTAATTACTTTTCTTGAGGCAATTAGCCTTCGATCAGTTGAATCTATAGCCGGTGGGTTTGTGTCATATGAGTACTTAAATTTTTATAATATAAAATTACGTCAAGAGAGACTAGTATAAAAGTCGGTCAATATATAAAAGACCCCCTGTAAGTTATTATGTTTACCGACTCTTCTACCACTCTCCTTTGGCATAAACTAACTCATAAAAAACTCAGTCGAAGACAAATCCCACTAAACAATACAACAAAAAGAAAAATCAATTAGGTCGAGCGGTAGAAGAGCTAGCCAACATAATAAAATGCATGGGGTCAATATTTTATTTAGTGGTGTGAATAGGTTGGACCGAGTTAGTGTTGCAAGATCTACGACTGATCTATCAAACAATCCGAGCCTAAGTCTGATATGTAGCCTGCATTAAACTTAATTTTGTTTATTTGAGTATGGTTTTTCGAAACTCTAGATATAACCTAAGTAAAAAACTATTTCATGCGAACATATTTAAATAAGTAATCTACTTTATGTTTAAATATACTGATAAACTAATAGACCAATGAGATTAAACTCCCTTTGGTTATTTAGCATGTCTTTTTAGAGAATTTGACTATATATAAAATCATATTTCAATTACAGTGTATAATACGAAAAATCAATATAGGCTAAAAGTTAAATTACTGAAAAGTTAACAAATATATAATTTAATCTAAATTAAAAAAATTAATATAGTACAAATAGTAATAAATTCATGTGATCATAATTCAGTTGTTAAAGACACTACGATGCAAGGGTTAAGGCCGAATCTCAAATTCTCGACTTATTCACTTCAATGGTGAATTTCTAGCGTTTAGGCTATGCTTGCCAAACAAAAAATTTAATTATAGTAATACAAATTATTATTTCCATTTACTTAAGTTGGATATACTTAAAAGACTTTCTAATGACATATGTCATAACTTTTTTAGCTATATAAACTACGAAAAAATATTAGTCTCTGTTTGGTTTCCCGGTGAACTAGCCAAAACGCACGTTTCACCATATATGCCGCACATTTTGCATGTTTGGGTCGTAATTGGTGGAAGTGCTTTTGTCTTTGAAAGCACATTTCAATCAAAGCAGGTATTTATAGCTTTTCAATTTGGACAATATCGATTCTCCTCTCTATAATATGGGTATTGGCTGTTTTACCTTTCTAATTGTCATTATAGATTCTCATTTCCACAACATCAATTATTATTGAATATATGCATGTTTGTTGATTGTGGGTGATAAACTTCAATTTGCTGAGAGAACATTATAGTATAATGTTAATTTCAATTTCTTCTGAAGGTGTTTACACTTCATTCAGAAACAGTGGCAAGATTGATATATACGATGGAAAGAAAGAAAGATGAATAATCGAAAATCGGTGCTGGTGCTCAACTAAAATTTATCTGAACTTTCTTTTTCGGATTCAACTTTGAATTAAAATTGGATAATTTGCTATTAAAATTAGATGAAACAGAGTTGCAATTGTATGTGTTGTGCATAAAGCAGCAAGAGATTATGGAGGAGTGTGTGATTAATGTTACAGTGTGGCTGCATATGAGTAAGGCACATGTACTAAAGTAGAGTGACAAGGAGGTGATTGTGGGCATCATAAAACAGAGACTCTTAAATGTAAATTTGTTACTCCCTCCGTCCCGCAATAGTTGACACATTTGAAAATCTGAAGTTTTGACCTAACTTACTTTGACTATATTTTTCTACTAATATAAAAAAATAAATAGTATCATATAAGATGTCGTTAGATTCATCTCGATGAATATTTTCAAAATATCAAATTTTCATAATTTTTTCTAACATATTATTCAATATATTTAAGCTCAAAATTATGCATTGACATGCTTAATAAGGTCAACTGTGTCAAGTATTATATGACAGAGGGAGTTATGTCAAGCAAATGTATAAATAAATGTAGAAACCCATTTTAGTAATTTGCCCATTTAAAAGCAATTTTGATTCACATTATCCAAACAACATATTTTATATAAATCACTTTTGTTGTGAAGATATCCAAACATAAATCAATTTTTACTCAGTTCACCTTTAACCAAACTCAATTCTACAAAATCAATTCAATCAAAATCAATTTTTGCCACCGCATAACCAAACATAGTCTTTTTTGATTTTAAAAAATTGGCGTGACCTGACTAGGCTTGCTTATAGACATCTATAAGCATGTATAAGTCATTGCCGCCCCTAACTCCTCTCATGAAAAAGGCAATTCGAAAATTTGCACAAACTCATGCATCAATCTCGAAGCAGAAACAAGAGTGATGCAAAGTTTGCATAATACTAAATATAATTTTTTATTTGAAAGGAATGCTAAATATAATATTTTCTTATCGGAAATAAAAACTATATTAGTATAGTTTTATTTTGCTCGTGAGCTTAACTCAATTGATAGAGACAATTCATAAATATGTAAGGTTTGAGATTCAAACCCTCACCAACACAAAAATAAAAATATAGCTTTTTTTCTTTTCAAGAAAAACTATACTAATATTTTTTTTGTACACAACTATACTAATATTTGTCACTTAAAAATAAAATATAACTACTAATGATAAATAACTAGTCTTTTATACGATTCTTAAAAAAAAAAGTCTTTTATATGATGAATTGTTTAATGCAATACAATACACTACATCACAATCACAATTATGATCGTATCACTTGTATTTTATGACAATATTAGTATCGTAACATAACCCAACCGCAATTTTAAAAATATGCAAATATTTGACAAAATAATATCAACTGCATCTTAAGAAAATTGAAGAGTGGTAAGAAGATAATTAATTACCTGGAATAAATCTCCAATATTAACAATGAGAGCTTCAAAATTAGGTTTGACACTAATCCACTTTCCATCTTTCATCAATTGCAATCCCCCAATATGATCTTGATGAACTATGGTGATGAAACCAGTATCAGCATGAGGTAAAAGGCCAACCACCTTTGAAGGAAATGGACATGGTGGATATCTGTTCAAGCGAAGATAACTAGTATTTGCTGAACAATTTTGTTGGAAATAGCTGAAGTTTATGTTCAACTCTTGAGCTAGAATTTGCACCAAGTTCTCTGCCAGAGGGTTAACTATACTTACAAAGGCTTCAATACTTGATCTAAAATTAAGTTAAAAAAATAAAATTATTAGAGATTAAGTAACAAATATATAGATGTTACCTTAAATACATGCATCACTGTGTATGCAAAAGTAGGTATCACTTTCTTCAGAAGAAACATTATCATATTTATGTTCTAATAACCGAAATGTCTCTCAAATGACTATTTGAACACCAAGATGAGGTTGTTTAGAGTGGTAACATATTCAAGTGTTTTAAACAAGTGACTAGAGGTTCAAACTTTTACTCTTGTTTACGGAGAAAATATGGTTAGGAGGGGAGAATTCATATCTTATGTGATAAATAGATTTTTCTACGAGGAAGTTCACTCGTAAGTTTTGATGGATAATTTGGTACATGAGGGAAAATGAGGAGGTGATTTTTTTTTGAAGAAGAAAATGAGGAGGTGATTAGAAGAGAATAATAAGAAAAAGTCGGAGAAAGATAGAAACGAGACGTTGTAGAGGGATGTAGAGAAATTTTTTGGAAAATGACCCAACTCCGTTTTTAGATATAGAGATGCGAGGATGGAAGATAATTCAAATACCAAAACAAATGAGACACAAGATCATGTTTTCACTTTAAGCAAAAATAATTGAAGAAGAAAAAGGACTAAAAATTATAAAACTATAATCCTTTTTTTCTCTCCTTGTAATAAGGCCATTTTTTCATGATTTGCTTCATATGTTTTGACCATAAAATTTACACATGATGATGACAATGCATTGTAAGAACTATGAAAGAGATATATATCTACCTCAAACTTTTGTGTTGGTCCATCTTTTCTATATCAGGAAGAAACATGTGTAATGCTTCTGACCACATAAGTTGCTTTGGATTAATGGCAGAAGCATTGCCCCACCTGTAAGTTCTAGAAGGCAGGTTCAAAAAATTCTCTTGTGATTTAATTCCAAAAGGTATTTGGAACACTTCCTTTTGTTCAAACTGCATGCTCTTTAGCACCTCTTGTGAAACTCCATGATTCACAACTTGGAAAAAACCCCATTTTCTAGCAGCTTCAGTGATTTCTTTCATACATTCCTTTCTCTCAATTTGGTCTAGTTTTAAACGTCTGAGATCAATTAGAGGTATCTCACTCTTCTCTACATCACTTAGGTCACTAATAAGATCATTGGTGCCTTGCAAAAGGCTCATGTAGGTCTGTAAAAATGGTGGTTCATAATCCATTTGAAAGAGAGCAATAGAGGCTTTAGGGATTTACCCTTTTGGAAGATAATACACACACAAATATATATATAAATAGAGCAATGATATTTGTACAACCTTTTAAGACAACTTTTGTGACAACCTTGTTATTGTCTCTTTTTATTGGTTAAAAACAATAGAGAGAGAATAAAAATGTAATGTGAGTATGAGAAAGAAAGTTATGTCAAAATGGTTGTACAAATATCATTTCTCATATAAATATATTGTTATGATTCAAAATGGCATATAAGAAATTACACTTGGCATAATATAATTGGTTGAGGTAAATAGACATGTGACTAATAATCATAAAATCAAGAAAGTTTAAATTGTGTATAAATAGGAAAATCACGATCAATAAAACATAATAAAGACCAATGTTGAAATCTCTCCTCTCTTCATTCGGTACTCTCTAGTAGAATAAAGACTTAAGTCTTAGACTAAGTCTTCTTTTATATTTTTCATTCTCTTTTATGTACTAAGAACACAAACTCCAATTGAGTTCTCATCTATTAATTTTAATTTGATTTAATAAATCAATTTGTAATTATTCATTTTATCACATTCTTAATTTTGAAAACCCTTATAGTATATATGACATAAAAAAGGGAGCAACCATTCCAAATGTTTACAAGATTGGAAAAGAACTAAAACACACTTTCCGCAAGCATGCAGAGGCGGATCTAAAAGTCTATCAAATAGTGGCAAAACACATTAATAAAAAACATTGAGTAAAAAGGCAACCTGGTGCACTAAAGCACCCGCATACGTAAGGTCCGGGAAGGGGTCTCATCATTTGGTGTATTGTACGCAGTCTTATCTTGTTTTTACATAAGAGGCTATTTCCAGGACTTGAACCCGTGACCTTTCAGTCACATGACAACAACTTTACCAGTTTATTTTTTTTAATAATTTGTAATACATTGTGATATTTTTGTGTCAACATCGAAATTTCAGTCTCTATAACAATACTCTCCATACCCGCAAGAAATTTCAGTCTCTATAACAATATTCTCCATACCCGCAATTTATAAAATAAACAATTATTTCTTTCAAACTCACTTATATTTTTTTAAATTTATGTCTCCTAATTGTTAGAGGGTCTTACTAATGAGTGCCCTAAGAACACTCTTTAAGAATTCATAATTAAGAAATTGTTTATTGAAAAAGTCAATTAGTTCAATTTACAATGTATTAAATTTACCAATTTCTATAAAAGTATGAAACAGTGACATTGACAATGTCACGAAGAGCCATCACAATTTTGACAAAAGTTAAATTTTTTAGCATTAATAAAAATTATTGTCACTATGGTTTTCTCAAACTAACCACTCCTATAAACATACATTCATACTTAAAATTTCATCACAATGACTTTTTTCTTTTACACTTTTATTCAATTATAATAGTTATTATTCTAACAAAACTAATTGATATAAATTAAATATTTGACCAACATGGATGAGGGAGGGGCTCAAGCCGTTGGGTGCCCCTCCATGCATTTGTCAATTGTCATTTCATGCTGGTACAATCACCTTTTATTCATTAATAATGTATATACCTTTGAATATAGATGAGGGATAAAGTTACTCAAAAAGTTATTCTAAGTAAAGTTATTTCACTTAATAACTCAGTATATGTATTTGTAATTTTGTCCTTATAAAAATAATTATCTTTAATTATCAATACACACCTTGGAACAACTTAGAGGGGAATTCATGAATTAAAAAACCTTAACAGATTCCCTCCCTCTCTCTCTCTAAAAATTCTCTCCATTGGATTTTCCGATCAACATTCAAACGTTGGTTCACTATATTACGAGAGTTTAGCCTCTTCCGCTAGATACAACAACAATTTTAGTAAAAATACCTATTCTTTAATACAATTCAAGGATTTGTTTAATATAGTCATTTTAACAAGGGTAGAAAGGTGCATCGTTACCATTTTTAATAAAAGAGTAAATTTTATAATAATAAAAAACAAAGTTGGACTTCCCGTAAGAGTAGCTCAATTAGTAGCTACCAGGAATAATATTTACAGAGGCTGAAGTTCGAACCCCGGATTCCCTATTTCTCCACACTTTAAAAAGTGTGTATTCTGTCACTAGCTTATTGAACTAAAAAAAAAAAAAAACAAAGTTGGACAAACCCATATTTTCTTACATTCTTGTAGTAAAAATAACAAAGAGTCCATCTTTATACTCTTTTTGAGAGATTTATATTGGACAAACCCATATTTGTGTACACATTTTATAAATTATTCCCTTCAATTAAAAAACCAAACTCTTTATCAGCAAACACACATTGGAACTGCTTAAAAGTAAACCATGAGTAAAAGTAAAAACCATAAGGGGCAAATAAAACTCAGATGATGTTACATGTTTTTGGGGACAATGAGAGGGACATGAATATACATGTCATTTCATACCCTATATCATAATGTCAAAACAAATATTTAGCATTAAAATAGAGCATATAAAAAACCAAGAGACATCTCCCTTAATGATACATGTTATGTGATTTCATATTTTATTTTCCATAATTTTGGTTTTTCAGATCTGTATAAGAGTAATAGATTTTTAGTAGCTTTTTATAAGTGAAATGTTAATTGATAATTTAATATAATAATATTAACCATTGGGTCGGAGGAGGGAAGTTCTGGAGGTTGATTAATAACTGATTGATCATGATTTAAATATTATACAATCATGCATGTCTAAGTGTTGACATGACAAATTTATTTATATTTTTTTATAATTGCATAAAAATATATGTAGTAATCAGGTGCATGGAAGGTACAAGATAAAACTTGTAGACATAATTAATAAATAAATAAGCATTATTCACTAGTATGCTAATTGACACAGAGACAGTTACAACTTCATGAAACAAGCATGTCGATCAGAAGCAAAGCCTTAAGTAACAAACCAAAATCGAAGATCGTTATTTACATCGAGGGAAATACTATTTAATGTGAGAAAATAACTCCCGAATTTATCCCGACTTTGTATTCTACTCTTCCTTTGTTTGTTGACCTCCATTTATTTTCCAAACTTGCCGTGATTTCCGCTGGTTCCTGCTTTTTCGTTGGTCTATTTCTATTCGTGATCTGTTCGGGATAGGACATGTCACTATCTATAGCATTGTTGATTGGGGGAAATACTATTTAAGGCGAGAAAATAACACTCGAATTTATCCCAACCTTGTACTATACTCTTCCCTTGTTTGTTGACCTCCATTTATTTTTCAAACTTGTCGTGATTTCCGCTGGTTCTGTTTTTTCATTGGTCTATTTCTATTTGTGATATGTTCGGGATAGGACATGTCACTATATATAACATTGCTGTTACATTGGAGATGTGGCAAACATGCATGTCATTGGTAATTACCAAGTTTTTCTCTATAGAGTGGAAGAAATTCTTACATGAAGTCGAACCTAACACCTCACCCTTAAAACTTTCACCAATTTATTTTCATGTACAATTAAATTTCTTGCAATATAAATTTGTGCAATTTACTTTCATTCACTTTATTTTTATGCACATTATTTAATTTTTTATTTTTTATTTTTTAAAGTCATTTACATTTGTTGCACTTTATGTTCTCAGATAATTTACTTTTATGCATTATATTTTATGCACTATACTCATTTCAACATGTTTTTACACCCACCACACTCCACATTTCAAACTCACTCATATGTGGAAAGTTTTCGTGTACAAGTCATACATTTTTTCACATTAAATTTGTCAATTATTAGTGTTTTCAAAAATCGTGTCGACATTGTTAATTTTCATGAATTATATGAGCTTTTAGACAAATCACACAACCACATCACTTCTTCCATTCCAATAGCTTATTGGAGTAGTTTGCACTTTTTCTATAACACAATAGCTTACTTTTCAACTTATCAAAATCCCACATTAGACATTTTATTTGTTGATTAATATTTGACTTAATTACATTTTTGGCCCCCTAAGTTTCCAAAAGTTGCGATTCTGGCCCCCTATAAAAATCAACTCTTTTCTGGCCCCTTAAGTTTACATTTTGTTGCAATTTTGGCCCCCCTGCCCAATTTTGACTCATTCAACGCTGAGTGAGGTGCCACGCGGATTTTTTTTATTACTATAATGCCAAGTTGGATTTTATGAAAGGAAAATTAAAAAAAAAATCAGAAAAAAGAAAAAGGAGGCACGTGAGTCTTCCTTCCTCCAACGGTCGGAAGTTAGGGTTTTAAAAACCCCCAAATTCCCAAATCACCAAATCCATTCCAATCCTTTCTTCCTTTACTAAATCTCCATCTTCTTCCTTGTTTTTTCGATTCACTTCTTCCTTGTTTTTCGAATCGTTTTCTGCTTCATTACTCTTCTTTGTTAAATTTGAATTTGCATATTCATATTCATCTTCATCTTCTTTTTCCTGTTCGTGATTTTTCCAAAAACGAAAATGGTTGAATGTTCATCTTCATCGGTCAGTGGGTCTTCCTTGAAGCATCGAAACAAGATTGTTTGTCATTGTGGTGTTGATTCTCCGTTAGTCACTGCTTGGACTGAAGAAAATCCAGGGAATAAGTTTCATGGATGTGGGAAATATTCTGTGAGAAGGAAATGCAATTTTTTTAGGTGGTTTGATCCTGAGGTGCCTGAGAGACAAAAGAAAATAATTCGGGGACCGTTAAGGAAGAATGGTGAATTGATGAAGAAGGAAAGATGTCTTGTGATTGCCATAGTTGTATTGGGAATTATGTTGTTCATGTGCGTGCTTTTAGCTCTAGGGTTAGCTATGAAATAAGGTTGAATGTTGTTCTTAAGTTGTTTAGTTTGTGTTGTAGTTTGTGTTCTTAGTTTGTGCTCTTAGTAGGTTGTATGTTTGTGTTCTTAGTTTCTGCTCTAGGGTTTTTGTTGTAAGATTGTTAGTTTTTGTGATGTAGTTTTCTGTTGTAAGGAACTGAATGATGTTGAAGTATTTTGTATTCCTAGCTTTTGGCAATTGAATGAAAAAGTTTGTGTTGATGAACATATGCACATTACTGATATGAATACAATATATAACACATAACATGTTCTTGATATTAAGTTGCAACCCAAAAAAGGATTTAGGTTCCAAAAGAGTACATAATATGTCTAAGTACTTAAACATTAGAACCCAAAAGAGGACTACTTAAACATTACAACCCAAAAGAGGACTTAGGTTCCAAAGGTACCAAAATACGACATATAGTATGAGTACTTAAACATTACAACCCAAAATAAAATGCAAATAAAGGAGTACTTAAATTTCATTACAACCCAAAATAGAAGTCTCAAGGCATATTAAATAGTTGCCACTTCATTTCTTGTTAACTGATTGTTGTGTCCCAAGAGGCTCCAAATCACCACTCTTTCTTTTTGATCATGTGGTTCTGCCCTTCTTTGGCACCATTACCACTTGCTCTCCTACAACTTGTGGTTTAGAGTAGCAGCAATTGGGACAGAGTAGGTTTTCAAAGTGGTTGTCACAGTCTTCTTGGTCACATTCACAGTGTTGGTGACATTCACAGTGTTGCTTGTACCTGATGGTCCAGTTGTGACAGTAGCTGGTGGACCACTTGTGACAACAACTGGTACATTGTTCACAACAACTTCTGGCTGAGTGTTGACATTGTTGGTTGCAGGTCGTGGCTGACTATTGTTACCAGATGGCTCCCCAGCTTTGTTGCTTGGCACAGTCTTCTTCCTTGGCACTATTTTTTTCTTAGCTGCCTGCTTCTCTTTCCCACGATGAGGTTGCTCAACAGTTGTGTTAGTCTGTAATTGGCACACATGACAACATATAAACATTAAACCAAACAACATGTATCAAAATCCCATAAGAGATGGAAAAAGCATATACCTTGTTACCCCCTGCTGGAATATTCCTCTCAGCAGCTTGTTTACCATAACATGTTCTTTGGTTATGACCCAAAACACCACACCTTGAGCACTTCACAGTGACTTGGTTCCTTTTGATCAAAGCTTGCCTACCAAAAGCAGAAGCAGAAGCAGGTTTCTCTGACTCATCATTTGCTTTCTTCCTTTGCTTTTTGGGTCTATCTGGTGCCCTTCTCATGAAGGGTGGCAGTATAGGTTCCAACTCAACTTGTGGCCACAACTTTGGTCCATTTGAGGGAAGTATCAGATTGTCATAAGTATCCAGAAAGGTGGATTTCCTGTAAATTAATAAATGACTTATTAAAATCCCTAAAAACAAAAAATAATTGTAAACAATTAAAGAAAGTAAACTAACCTGTACCAATGAGCAATAAGCTCATTTGGGTTTTGCTGGTTGTACCAGACACAAGCAATTGCATGAGGACAAGGAATGCCAGTTAGATCCCATTTTCTACATGCACATGTCTTTTGTTTCAGATTAACCACATATGCATCACTCCCATTTGAAACATAAAACATTGCATAGTTTCTATCACCACTCCAATTTGGAGACCAACCTTCAGCTTCTTTCTTACACTTATCAAACAGTTTGTTAATCATAGGACAAATTTGTCCATCATACCTCAACATAAAATCCCTAAGTTTTACTATCCTATTTGTTATGTATTGCTTCAAACCATCAATGAGTGAGTTGATTGGCAATTCCATTAAAGCAACAATTGCAAAATTAAAGGCCCCACACATGTTGTTTACTTGTAAATCACAACATGTGTAAGTGCTAAAGGCAGCCCTTGTCCACATACCTGGTGCCAACTCATTCAACTCTTTTCATGCAGATTCATCAATTTTCTTGAGATTGTCCATAGCCTTGTTAAACTCAACCATTGTTGTACACCTGGCTGCTATCCACATTGCCTCTTTCAAATGCTCCCCTGCATGTCTCTTCTTAAAATTCCCATACAAGTGCTTCACACATAACCTGTGCTCAACAACATCAGGAATTGAAGCAATTGTGTTTACCAGTCCCTGAAGTTAAACAACATATCATTAGTACAGAATTACATATCCAAAAAAATCTTAATTTACACATATATCATAATTTGCAAAATAAATTACATTCACATACCTTATGTTGGTCTGAGATGAAAGACCACTTCTTTGCTTGAATACCATTCAAGTCACCCAAAAGAAGGTCAAGAAACCAGTCCCATGATTCCTTTGTTTCAGCTTCTACTATTGCAAATGCAATAGGCAGCATCTGGTTGTTCCCATCTTTCCCAATTGCAGACAAAAGTTGTCCAACATACCTTCCCTTCAAAAAGCATCCATCAAGGCCAATCAAGGGCCTGCAAGTCATTGCAAAAGCCTTCTTGCAGACATTGAAGCAAACATATATCCTTGACATTGAAGCAAACATATATCCTTTGAAACACTGGCCCTGCATCTCCAACTACACATTTAATCTTAATAGTACTACCTGGATTACTCCTCAGCAACTCCTCAACATAATTTCTGAGATGAGCATATTGCTCATCTATTCCACCATGAATTAGTTCCAAAGCCTTTGTCTTAGCTCTATAAAGCTTAAAGTGACTCAACATAACTCCCCACTTATCTTTACAAGTTGATTGCAAATCCTTAAGTTTCATACTAGGGGAATGTTTCAGAATTGGTACCAGTTTTCTAGCCAACAAAGCAGTCTTAATCAACCTAAGTTTTCCAGTGGTATAACAAGTATGGTCAGGGTTATACCTAGCAAGAACAAAGTAAGTTTTTGGTTCAGATCTACTAAATCTCATGTGGAATGGACAATTTGGCTGACACTTAACCACACTCTTGTACTTTTCATTCTTCTTAGTCCAAACATCTTTCCTTTTCTGCAAACCATACTCTTTAACAGATTTTTTCACCAACTCAGCATTTGTGAATATTTGTCCTACCTTATAAGTAATTTCATCAGACAACTTAAACTTTGAAAACTTTTGCTTACATCTCTCATCTTCAGAAGAGCAAGAACTGTCTAGATAGTCTGAATGTCCATGCTCATCATCAAAATCTTCCAGGGTTGTTGCATCAGGGTTCCTTGAAGAATTAACAGCTACCAGAGCCTGACCACTTCCACTTGAAGCATTAACAGGTGTTGGATTGATTAGCTGGTCAGGCAACACAGTTGTCCAGTCAAATTGTTCATCATAGTCACTGTCATTTAGAGACACCCCATCAACACTTTCATTCCCATCAACACTTCCACTCCCATCAACACTTCCATTCTCAGACTGCTCACCTTCCCCAGCTATATACTCAGGATCTGATTCACTCTCAGGTTCTTCACCAGAATAGAAAAATTCTTCATCTTGATATCTGTTGTCAAGTTCTTCCAAGGTTAGATGTTCCAAGTAAAAATCCACACTTTCCTGTGACTTATACTCATTGATGAACCTTACCACATCTCCATCAGTTTTGATTATTCTAAGACCTTCTTTGACTTCTCCCCCAGCTACAGGATACCAGACTTTGTAGTCCCCCTTCACACCTACTTCCCTCACCAATTTCTCCAAATCAATTAAGTTCACTTCATCTAAGTCCCAAGTACCCTCAAACTCGTAAGTTTCACCCCTTTTGTAGCAAACATGAGGGTCAACAGTAAAGTAACCATTGTAGTGGAACCTTATCTTGAGTGAGTGGTCCTCAACAGCCCTAAAATCAATATAATAATCAATATTTGACTAAGGTATATGCAAGCTTTTACAAAGGTATATGCAAGCAAATAAAATAAGTCCCTAAAGCACATTAATATTGTATTCAATACTCTCACCAACCATAAAAAAAATATATCAAATACAGACAAAACCTAATATTTTACACAAGGTATATGCAAGGTTTTTATACAAAATCACAACAAGACAAATCACCCACATGCAATAAAGTCCCACGACAAGACAAAACACCCACATGCAAGACAAAGTTCAAAACACTAAACAAACAATGTAAAATAAGACAAAAATAGTTACTTACTTTGACACATTTTGGTCTGGAATCTTTTGCTTGCCCTTGTCTTTTCCAGCAACAGAACTTCCAACACCAGAACTTCCACCAACAGAACTTCCACCAGCATCCTTGCTATTTGTGCCGTACTCAGCCCACTTCATCTTCTCCGAAAATACGAACTCAAAAACCCTAGAATCGGTTGAATTTTTCTTCAATTTGAAACGATTTACCAGAACTTAACACTACTCTAACTGATTCGCACAAACCCTAGAATGGATAGAGAGAGCGATAGAGAAGACGATGAGAAGATGGATGGTTTTATGAAAGAAAGGGGGCCAATTTCACAATGTAAACTTAGTGAAAAGCAAGTCACGTGCCTCCTCTTTCTTTTTTCCGATTTTTTTTTAATTTTTCTTTCATAAAATCCAGCTTGGCATTATAGTAATAAAAAAAAATCCACGTGGCATCTCACTCAGCGTTGAATGAGTCAAAATTGGGCAGGGGGGCCAAAATTGCAACAAAATGTAAACTTAAGGGGCCAGAAAAGAGTTGATTTTTTTAGGGGGCCATAATCGCAACTTTTGGAAACTTAGGGGGCCAAAAGTGTAATTAAGCCTAAATATTTCTATTCCAATGATATAAAAATCAAAGCCACTACTATGTTGTGTCATCAACTTAGTGACATGATTTAAATATTTAAAAGGTAACTTTTATGAAAGCTTGCGTAATTAATGCATTTGAAAATTGAAAATTTTGACATTTAAAAAAAATAATTACTCAATTTAAAATGCTGAAAGAGTGTCCCCAAAATACTCGTTAGCAAGACCCTTATATGAATTTTAATAGATCATGTACTTAAATTAAATGTTTCGTTAATTGTGTTAAACCTTATAAGTGATTGCCTTAAATTAAATGAGTGCATTGTGTGAGTATTTTAGATGTGTATATGTGCAATACGAGGGACCTAGCACCATCATCATTTGTGTATATGATGATGATTTACCAGTAACGGGTAACAATATTGATGAAATGAAGAAATTCAAGATATTTATTGATACGCCCGTAAGTGCATGAGTTTATTGTTGCAATAAAATATCGATCCACATGGAATTGTGATTATTAAGGTCATTTTTCCTAGAAGGTAACTCATGCACTTGCATGAGTAAGTGTTTATCTAGAAGTGATTTTGTAAATTTCGGGGTTTTGATGATTGATTGTTTTGGAAAAATAAAATTTATCAAAGATTGTCTTGGAAATACCGCAATTGATCACAACAATGAACAAACCCAATAGGCATGACAACAAAACCCATACCTGTGGTTATCCACCCGAACCAAACCCAAGTTGACGGGTTTTTCCCATTTTGACTGGGTTTGGGTATGAGTTTGGGTTTTTCCTGATTTCAAAATACGGGTATGGAACAGGTAACGGGTATATAGGTACCCACCCTGAACCTATACCCAAACCCGTCCGGAATGAAGAAACCTACTTTATGTTGATATGCCATGTTATTTTGTTTGATAATTGTCGTGTTATAAAAACTACAATTAATATTTAAAGGAGTAACTAGATCAATCGGTCTAACAAATGTTAAAGTGAACATATTGTATGATAATGCATTATAATATTTCTCTAGGGGTTGCAAAAAAGCTTCTATTTTTTATTAAAAAATATCATTCAATACGGGGACGGGGACGGGCGGGAATACCCGAACCCGTCGGGGACGGGGATGAGGTTCAATTTCTCATCCCCGTTGGATATGGGTAGGGTAACGGGTAAGTATATAAGAATTGGGTATGGGGACGGCGAATGTAAAACCCGTCCCCACCCCACCCCCTTGCCATGCGTAAAACCCAAATTATGGGAAATCAATACCTAATGATAAGGTAACTATCAATGAACCTTTGTTTTCTTTTGAGATACAAAGGCGTGACTTACCAACATAATCTCATATTCATGGTTGCTATATTTCTTGGACCATTTAAACCACATTACCCATTTCATCCCAAGGATCTCTAATCTATTCTCATGCTTCAAGACCTTTGAATAACCTCATATTTCCAGCAACATCCTTGTCTTACAGCAAAGATGTTGCATTGATTTTTCTTAATAACACTAAGGCTAGATTAGAGTTTTGAAATTCCACAACAAAAGAAAAGAAAGAGATTATGGAAAGTTTATCCTTAGGCTACTTTACATAATCCCAAGACAAAGAAGAGGACTACTCTCTCATCATAATGAGGAGCTTTCTACTGAAATAAGAAGAAATTAACAAATAAAACTAAAAACTTCATTAAAATTATAAGACAAAATTACAAGAGTATGCTATGGTTTATAATGGTAAAGTGGTGCCTAAGGTAAAGAATGACAAGCCTATTTATCGCCTAAGAGTCATTTATATAAAATCATTCAAGTGCACAAAAATATAACAACAAAATTGAAGAACACAAAATGTCAGAGACGTAACATGGGGCTAGGATTGACGTAACACCTTCAGTCTTTAGTTCTTGTGATTTTCCATCTTCTCTTGAGTAATGGTGACAATTTTGAGTCTTATGTAAGCATATATGAAATGTTAGGATTTGATTTTCCACTATTCTTGCATTGAAGAAGGCTTCCAGTATCATAATTCCATGTTTGGTCAACAAGACTACAACAATTGCCATTATTTCATCATATTTCCACAATTTCTTCCCATTCTCTTGATGTATCCTATTGATTGGAACTAAAATAAAATGTTGTAAAATACTTATTAAAACATAAATAAAATACAAATTTATTTAATAAAAACTTTTCATAAAAGTAGGTAAAATATCATGCTATCACTTATGATGAAAGAATTTAAAATGTCAAATTTAGAACATGGAATTTTCTAAAATTGTGAAAGATATGATGTGATATTGCTCCATAGAATCTTACTTTGGTCAAGAATCTCACATTTCTAGGGTTTTAATTATCATAAATATGTAACTAGGAGCATGCTAATTTATCAAACTTAGATTTGATTTACCCTATGATTTGGTTTCTCTAAACCCACACATAAACAAGAATAAAAAGACAGTGTTTCAAGCAAGAAGTAGAATGACTAATAGATATGTTTGAAATTGTTGAAATTCTTGTTATTAAATAGATATGAGGTGTGTATATTTGACGATGTATATATGATGTGATGCATGTGTGTTGTAATGAGTCAAATTTTATTAATTAAGCAAGGTTATAACATGGTATGAAAAGATGTGATGATGATTGATATGATTAAATTAAGATGAATGAATATTGTTGATTACCCTTAAACCATGAATTAGTGATATTTTCCATTCCTGTTGCATGTTGAGTAATATAGGCCAACAAGACGAGGGATTAAATGTTAGAGTCTTAGAGTGTAGTGTTTTGTCATCATCGATGTAGGGTTTGACAAGCCTAGTGATTCAAGGAAGTACTATTGAATAAGACACAATGTCTCGGGTTAAGGAGAGAGTTTATGAGAGAATGGTCAAATTTGAGTTATCCAAAATGGCAAGGCCAACCTTGAATAGTCAGTAAGAACTCGGCCAATTATGAATAGTCCGTAAGGCTTCAACGATTTTTGAATTGTTTGTCCACCCATGCGGTGGCATGATATTATCGACCTACTGACTAAATACTTCAACGTATAATGGTATCAAAGAAAGAGATGTCTATAGTCTAAGTGCATGCATATGATTGTTTGAAGTGTGGTTGTTTCATTGCGAATGATGTGGATCAATTCATGATATTATATTTTTGGATTATGAAACTATTTTGTTGTGACTAGTTTTGATTGAGTTATGATATTATATTAGCGAATATTTTGAATGTTATGTTGTGATGATTTTGTGACTACTTTGGATTGAGTTGACATATTAGTTTCTATGAAGGTTTTGAATATGGTGCTTGTGATGTCATACAGTTTCGAGAAGATACTTGCATTTTCTTTTAATTTTTTTTTAAATTTGTTATATATTTTACTCACTTATATGTTGTTTGTGTTTGGCTGGCTTGCGAAATTGTAGTAAATACAGGTTGATGAGTTTAAAGTTCAAGTTTGGGAAAAGCTCCACTCTGATAGTGACACTAGGAAAAGAATATTCTTATTTATTTAGTTGTTGCATAGAAAAAAAATCATTATTTGTAATGTTTAAGAAACTAATTCCAATAAAGCAAAAAATGTAAATTATGTCATGTTATGAGTCAATGTGGTATGATGGACCTTGTAAAAGAATTTTTAAGTCCTAAAAAAATATTATTTTAATTTCTCCTCTACTTATCAAACTCGATTTTTAAATAAATAGTAGTAATATATATTTTGGGGTTTAGGATGTCACAAGACGCCGGATGAAAAGTTTGACAACTGTACCAAACTTTAACAATTAATAAAGTATTAAGTTTATGATTTCTATAAGGATTGTCGTCAACTCAACAATTAACTTAACTTATTTAACTACTCCTTGATGCTTGCCTTCACCTTGCATCATAAAGTTTCTAAATAAATAAGAGTGTGTGCAAGGGTCTATATTTATAGGCAAGTTTCAATTTGGGAAACAACTGGATTTTAGGGCTTTTTTTTATGATCTAACTTGGAAAACAAGGTAGAAGGAAAATTTTCCCAAAACCATGCGTCTGAGGTGTACGGAGGCGCCTGCAAAATGAACCATTTACAGTTTGTGAAGAGTTTGGTCTTGTGCGATCATATGATCAAATGCATATTACTTATGAAAAACACCATTTTTGTTTTTTAATAATAAAAAAAAGATTTTTATTTTAGTTAGTGTTTGTTATTTTGTGTGTTTCTCTATTTGGTCTTGTGATCATGCAATACTAGCCAATATTTATTAAGTGTGTGCATCTAATATCAATTACTAATTTATTTATCGACTATTGATGTACTAATTATTTAATTCCCTAAAGTGAATTGCTTACTTTAAAAAATATTGTCCAAATAAATGATTTTGTTTTCACTAAACCCAACTAGTTAATTACCGAAATCTCAAATCACATGTCAATACCAATATAACACTCAGTTAACAATAGTTGGTCTATCCCGAAAAAAAATAGATTGTCTAATTTTATGCATGATAGACTATAACTTAGGATATATAAATATAAGTTACCTGCAAGTCTTAATAATCTTCAAAAGCTAATATATCATTTACGTAAGCATTATTATTTTCAAGAAAATTGTTGTTGACATATTTGGTTTGGCTGAGAAACAATTGTAAAAGATGAAAATGCCCCTTGGCAGTTAACTGCCGAATTATGAAACCGGCTACAGTTAACTACCGAGGAAAACTTCGGCAGTAAACTACCGAGGAAAAATGAAAACTTCGGCAGTTAACTGCCGAGGAAACCTCAAACCTTTTTTTTTTGACAAAAACCATAAATTGTCATTAATAATATTTATTGATTTTGAATGTTTCAATCATTATTTTATACGTTTCAAACAATTGGAGTATTATACTTATATATATATATATATATATATATATATATATATATTAATAAGAATATCATTTAAATCTTGACAAAAAAATAAAGAGCATTTAAGTCCTCAAAAAACATTTCAATAAGTGTAAAAATTAAGCATTTGAATATTGTTTTGCAAATTACTTAAATAAAAAAAAATCTTTTTGCACAATTATTTTAATGTAGAAAATATAACAACATATTATACCTTAAAAAAAATCGTTGTGCACAATTATTTTAACAATTTTTTTTTTTTTATTTAAATAATGTGCAAAACAATATTCAAATGCTTAATTTTTACACTGATTTAAATGATATTCTTATTAAGATATATACGCATAAGTATAATACTACAATTGTTTGAAACGTACCAAAATAATGATTGAAACATTCAAAATCAATAAATATTAATAATGATAATTTATGGTTTTTGGCAACAAAAAAAAAAAAGGTTTGAAGTTTCCTCGGCAGTTAACTGCCGAAGTTTTCCTCGATAGTTTACTGTTGAAGTTTTCCTCGGTAGTTAACTGCAGCTGGTTCGATAATTCGGCAGTTAACTATCGAGAAACATTTTCATCTTTTATATGTGTTTCTCAGCCAAACCAAATGTGTAAACAACAATTTTCTATTTTCAAATCAAATCTCAGGTGGTTGTAAAGTAAGAAAGAAAGCAAGGAATTCATTAAAATGAAAAGTTGTTCTTTTACTTTTTTGTCCTTACGTGAGAGTCTCCTATTACAAAGTCAACATTGATATCAATAAGGGGCATTTTAATTTTTTTTCTTTCTTTTTGATAAAAAAAGAATAATTTATTCTTCATTTTATTTCATGAAAAAGATAAGTATATACTATTTTAAGACACAAAAATATGCATTATTTTGTTCTCAACTCCCATTCAAACTTCTTTTCTCGTCATTGATTTAAAATCTAGGACATACTTCTACAACTCATCAATGAGATATTAGCTTTTTAAGTTTATTTTAAAAAGAATTTCTAAAATTGAAGTAACACTATTAGTTGTTTTATGACCGTCGTTCAAGGTACAGTATATGAACTCAATGATGAGATTATAAGGTCAAACTTTTACTGAAATTACATCTCATGTAGAGATGCAAAACATGTTAAAAAGACCAAACTCAGAGTAAATAAGAACTTAAGTTAAATGAACAAAAATTAAAATGATCCAAACTCATATTTTCAAATAAGATCAACAACCAACCAATACTCATCAGAGTTCATATTCATCAGAGTTTGGAGTTAATATGGCACAAACAGGTACCTCTAAAAGTTACAGTTCTTGCATGGCGGTTGCTGAGGGACAGATTACCTACCAAAGACAATCTTGCAAGTCGCGGAATTATACCGATGGAGGCGAGGCTGTGTGTTACAGGATGCGGTTTTGTTGAAGATGTGACCCACATGTTCTTGACGTGCCCTTTCTTCGGGGCCCTGTGGTCCATGGTGCGGGCGTGGCTTGGGGTCGACGGGGTGGATTCTCATGCGATACCGGATCATTTTATGCAATTTATTCAATATGCAGGTGGCCTGACAGCGCGTCGATCTTTCTTCCACTTGATTTGGCTTCAGTGCGTTTGGGTTTTATGGAATGAACGAATGACAGATTGTTCCGTGGTCGTAATTGCTCTCTACCACAGTTGTTGGATAAAGTAAAATCAAATTCTCTGAGGTGGTTGCAAGCTAGTAATGTGATTTTTAGTTTTGGTAATCACACTTGGTGGTCGAATCCGCTTGTTTGTATGGGTATCGACTGACTTTGCTTGTAATTTGTATTGACTATGATCTTTTTGTGATTGTTTTGGCACGCCTTGTGCTATAACAATTACGTTCTTCTTGGTAATATATATCATTTTAGTTTCTTCAAAAAAAAAATGAACTGAAGGAAAAGATGCAATCAGAAAAGACTAGAATTTTTTATAACAAAGAATTTGTCAATTAGCCTTGGCCATCAAAAAATGAACTGAAGGAAATTCACACACATTTATATGAAAGAATTTTAAAAAATCACTTATTATGAAAGAATTTAAAACACATACTTGAAACATGGAGTTTTCTAAAATTGAGAAAGATGTGATATTGCACCAGAGAATCTTACTTTCGCCAAAAATCTCACATTTGATGAGTTTTAATTATTGAGAACGTGTAACTTGAAGCATGCTAATTTATCAAACTTAGATTTGATTCAACACATGATTATTTAGTTCTCTTTTCCCACACATAAACAAGAACAAAAATCCATGTCCTAGTTGTTAAAACAAAAGCAAATGTCTCAAGTAAGGAGTGGAATGATCGATTTATTCAAAGCAAGAAAAATAAATAAAAAGAAAATTTTGTAGATTTAAATAATAACAATGTAAAGTTCTCACATGCTTGAATTATCATCAATATTTAAAGCATGAAACATTAAATAAAAATGAAGTGGTAAGAATAGCTCATAAGATCTTTGAAGTGTATTTCCCTGTTGTTTGTGCATTGCTTCATCGACTGTCATACAAGGAACATAGTTTGCATTTCTTCATTGATAAACCTTGAAGATTTGATTGGTTGATTTAGGGTTTTTGTATTTGTGGTTGTTGAGGGTTATGTGTTAAGGGAATGGATGAAGTTTATTGTTGGTCAAGTGATGATTTTTGACAAGGAAATGTGTTTGTGGTGTTGTGGGTGGTTAGGGATGGTTGAGGGGAGAAATTTTGAAGGATTGGAATGATGGAGATATGTTATGGTTGTAGTGTCTTGTTATGGTTAACCATAATAGCCTCTATTTTTGTATAGGGTGTTGGTTGGTTTTGTGATTTTTGTGTTTTGGCCTCATGGCTAGATTTTCTTATGGATTTTATCTTAAATTGATCTTCAAAGTAATTAAAAAAATATTTATTAGCAAATAAAAGTGTGAGCTTCCTTCGAGGAAACACTTGTTTAAGGACTTAAGCTTGATTTGTAGAGTATTAAGATCCGACTTTAGAGAAAATATATCTCATTGGATTAAATGAGTCGTTATTTCCAATTCACTCTATAATTGTTGTTTTTATGGTGTCCTTTCTTGCATAGTAGATAAAATTTGTACCATATTGGTCATTGGAGGATGAGTACACCATTCCCTTATGCACTTGGTCATTGGTGTGGGTATTTCATGCCACTTTTTATTTTTTATTTTCTCTTACATTTACTATCTCCTAAAATTTTGGTGTCCTCTAAACCTTTTTTCCCACCTAAGATATCACATTAACGTGATCTTTTGGGATTGGTTTTGAGGTATCGGGGGTTTTATAGGGCAAGGCTACTTGATGAAAAACATGAGAGCTTTTATTTTTGTGGGGACTTGAGGAGTCTACTTTAAAAGCTAAAAATTGAATAACATCTATCATCAAAATGTTTTGCATCCTAATACCTCTAAGTTATTTTTTAAACCTCTTTATGATGTATCATGTATTGTCAAGATGTTTTCTAACAATTTTATTTGAAACTAAGGTGTGTAACACCCCATATCTCTTGTTATTGTATTCGAGTAATATTGTGATAATTATAGTTATATGTGTGTTTTTGTGGCAGTGTCATAATTTTTTTTTTTGGTTACCTTTGTGTGTTTGTCGAGATGTTGAATACTCCTTCGCAGATGTTTCCTTCTCTCACAATGAATCTTGCAGCTGTCATAGAGAATGGTAAATGGCAGATCCCTACACCTCTCATTAACTACCCGAATGTGGCTGAGAAAATTAGGAACATTACATTACCAGTTTCTCCTTTACCGGATAAGCGTATATGGAAGCATGCTTCAGATGGTGTTCTTACCGCCAAACTTGCACATCTGTACCTACGCCCTCCTCTTGTTAGACTTGATTGGCCGGATTATATTTGGCGCACTTGCATTCCCCCATCACACTCCTTTGTTTTTTGGCGTATGATGTTGTCCAAGCTTCCGACAGATGAGAATCTAAGGTCACGTGGCTGCATCTTAGTGTCTGTTTGTGTTCTGTGTTTACGGCAGGCAGAAACATCATCCCATTTGTTTATGGATTGTGAATTTGCAACTATTATTTGGAAATGGCTGAGTGTTAAATTAAGGTGCACTATTTTCCTTGATTCTTTTTCCTCCATTCTTGAGTGCATTCCGCGCCCTTGCAGCTCCCAGCTTTTTGATGTTTTCGCTACTGCTATTGTGCATACAGTCCATACAATTTGGTTGGCTAGGAATGCTGTTCGATTTGACTCTGCAAAGGTTTCCCTTCACGCTTCCTTGGCCAAAATTTCTTCCTTTGTTGCTATGTCTGGTGCTAACTCACGGTAATTGTTTAGCAATGGACATGGCTGTTCTTGACAATTTTTCGATTGCTCCATCATACCGACGTGTAAGAGATATTACCCTTGTCATTTGGAAGGCTCCCACCATTACTTGGGTCAAAGCAAATACTGATGGTTCGGTTATGCATCTTAATGCTTCGTGTGGGGGAATTTTCCGAGACTTCCGTGGAACTTATTTGGGTGGTTTTGCTTGTAATCTCGGACATGGCACTGTTTATGAGGCGGAGCTTACGGGGCTTATCTTTGCTATGCAGTATGCGGCTTCTCACAATTGGTCTAGGTTGTGGCTTGAAAGTGATTCTTCTAGTGCGGTCGAGGCCTTCAAAAATCACTCTATCATTCCTTTGCGTTTACGGAACCGATGGCATAATTGCATGAAACTTGATTTAATGGTGATTTGTTCACATATTTTTAGGGAGGGTAATTGTTGTGCGGACGCTTTGGCTGCATTGGGACAAGATGTCACCACCAATACTTGGTTCCATTCTTTGCCAACTTCTCTTTCGGTTGATTTTGCTAGAGAGAGACATGAGCTGCCTAACTTTAGATTTCCGTAGCTATTGCTTGTCTTTTGTTTTTTCTTTCTTATTTTCATCTTTTGAGGGTTTTGGCCTAGTCCCCCCTCTTTTGTACAACTTTTTCCTTTTTTTTAATAATATTATTTATTAGGTTGGTGGTATAGGATGAGAGTTTTTGTGGGGTGCCAACCTAGTTGAGATGCTACAGATTCGCCCTGATGCCTAACCTTTCTATCGGCTTATCAAAAAAATGATATTAAATCCATTATTATTATTATTATTATTATTATCATCATCAATACTATTAATTTATTATCTTTTGTTTTATTATTATTATTATTATTATTATTATTATTATTATTATTATTATTATTATTATATATATATATATATATATATATATATATATATATATATGTTGAACATTGTATTTAGTGTGTTGTTGATTCATGGATGCAAGTAAGTAATCTTTTTATTTGTTTTTTTATAAAAATTGTATAAATTAATTGATTTCATTTTTTATGTTTATATGATAATCTAATATTATTTCAACATTTATTTAGATATCTGGAGATTCAAATTCATTTAATAGTGATGAAGTTAAAAATGTTCAAGAACGTTGTGTAAATATGATTTTGTAACTTAATGAAGCAAGTGACAATACTATGGTTTGATGATTTTGTTAACAATGACAAGTGGTTTTGTTTTAGTACTACTCTATACATTTAGAATGGACTTGGTTGTTAGACTGGTTTTTGGAGTTGGTGCAGTTTCAGCTTAGTGGTGACCATGATTTGAGTTTTTGTTGATTAGTATGGTTGTAGTTCTCTTATTGCAGGTGTTTTCATCAATTTGCACTTTGGTATAACCTCTAACCCTGTTAGTGCAGTGGCTACATTTTACTTTGGCATGACATTATATATAGCTCTATGGTTATGTTTTGATTATTAATCTATATAATTTTAGTGTTTGTATATCTTTTGAATTCAGGTTGACATATGAAACAATTTTATGATATGTGCTGTATATTTTGCATATATGTAGGGGAAAAACTATACTTGTTAGGTCAGTTAAAACTTAGACAACTTATGAAAATAGTTTCTTAAGTCAGGTTAATACGCTATTCCAATTTCTGAAGGTCACGACTTATTAAGTCGGCTCAAAATCTAACTTAACACCCGAAATCTTATTGTGTTGCTTACTCTTAAGTCAAACACAAAACCGATTTCCATTTTCATCTAACTTAAAATTTGATTTCAGCACCATTCAAAATAAGAAGAACTTTTATACCATCGTTAATTTTATGATTTAGTAGTCTAGAACCCATTTGAATATGATTTTTGGTTGCGCCCCTGCATATTTTTTCAGCGGTCGAAATATATTATAAGATGCACCCTTAAAGATCATTGAAATAAGAAAAACTATAAACACCAAAGTCGTACGAGAAGACTATGTAAAATAAGTGATTAAGAGCTTGTATTGTTGTGATTAATTAATGAGATAGATGCTAAAAAAATGGTCGGTAACATACATTTTTATGAATATATAATAAAATAACAGTAGTGAATTCGAACAAATAATCACACTAATAAAACTTATATGTGTGGAATAAAGAAAGTATTAAATCAAAGAACAAAGTAGTCTCAAACAACAACAATAAGCTGTCCTAGAACTAAGTGGTGAAGCAACACCACAAGTATATTTAAAGCAACGGAGATAAGAAAGAAAGGAAAGGAAAGGATACAACATACCAATGTTTACCCATTTCGATAAAAAAAATGACCTACTATGGAAAAAAGAGCAGCCCTCCAATCCACTATGATAAGAGTGATACAAAGATGTTACAAGAAATTCTTATTTATTAATTTTGTTAAGTCTTAACCTAATTTTTTCCCTTCACTAATCCCTTATTAGGTTTGCAACAACTCAATCTTAAAATTTTGGCTCTAAATTTGCATCATATATGTATTTTCATTTCTCTCTTTAATAACCGTGAATATTTTTCAAAGCAAAAATTTAAAAGATATCTTAATCTTTATCCTTATTATTTATTAATTTTATTAGGTATGTAGCAACTTAACATATTGTTTTTGTAGATTTTTTTTACAAGTTGTTGTACATTTATTTAATACGTTTACAAACAGAATACCCTAATTTCCATACAAACTCGGCTACCCTAAATAATTTGTTAAGAGTCATGAACTGCATTAATTTTTTATGTTTAACTATAAAAGTAATAAATAAAATTGACTCATGCAACAATATAATTTTGTATTCTTTTTATCTTTTTTCTTTATAATTTTTTTATTATCATTTGATTGTAATATTGTATCTCTAATAATCTAATTTGCGTTTATTGATCGGCTCATGATCTTACGGGTTAAAAATTATCTATTGATCTCTATTATAGTCGAGAAGACTCGTGCGTCGCACGGGGCAAAAGTCTAGTTAGCTTAAAAGCTCAAAAAGAACAAACTTAATTTCTACTCATTTTTCAAGTCACTAACACTCACAATGAAACCTAAGAGAAAAAACTAAAGGAAGCTTTTTGATCATTCCTCAAATGAAATCTCACTACCCAAGGTGTTTACAAATGTTTCTCACCCACGAGAATCTCTCAATAAAGACACTCAACTCTAAAGCTACCTCCTTTGATTTCCCAAGTTTCTCTCTCTTGAAGCTCTACTAAAAAAAATGAACAATGAAGACTTATATATTGACCAATACCTGTCAAAATAGTTTCACAATTTGCTAGAATTGCACCACGAAGAAGCTCGTACGATACATAGTACAATACTATAACTTTACCCCAAAATTGTGTCACGATTTTACACAGCACACTACGATTTTCTGCCATTAGCTTCATCCAATTTTTGCCTAAAAATCTTACCACGATTTAGAAATCGTGTCACAATTGAAAATGTTCAAAACTCTATTTTGGGTCAATATACCACAATAACGAAATTTACTAATGACACAAGAATTGTAAAAATATTTTTCAACATTTTAAAAAAAGGTTTGGCTAAAAAAGCAATGTTCAATGTATTTGTACAATAAATAGTATTATAGTACCCTTTTTTTTTTTTTACGAAATAGTATCATAGTACATGATGTGTTTTTATATGTGTGACAATCTTTATTTTCCGATAACATTTTTCAAATTTTAATCCTTTGTAGTATCCAGATCTTACATTAACATCTTACTTTTATATATATCCATTCAAACAACGTACCTATCAATTAAAAATATAAAAGTTTGAGTGATGTGACTTCAAAAAAAATTATAACAGGGCCGGCCCAATGCATAGGTCGGAGGTGCGGCGGCCTAGGAACCATGGCCGCAGGGGGGGCCAATTTTCTTTTTATGGAGGGGTGTATATAGAAATATTTGGTTTAAAGATGTTATATATAGAAATAAGCGCACATAGGGCCCAAACATTTACTAGATTTGAGGCCAGTAGCCATTTCACCATTTTTTTAGCAACCCAACAACATTTCATGTTTACACTCCCAACCCAGCGCTTTCATTTTCACCCCTCAACATTTCATTAGCCAAAACGCAAAACTTAAAAGTAAAACGTATATCACAAAAGCAACACGTGAAACACAAAATATCTATTCCTTCCCAGATACCAAATTTGTTTTTTATTTTGAGGATGCCTTTGGGTGTTTCAAATTGAGGCTAATCTGAATTTGTATTGAGATTTCATAATATAATATAACTTCATCATGAAAGTTTAATGTTTGTGACGTCAAATTAGGTCTTGTGTGATTTTTGATAAGTAACATATCATATTCTATTGACAAAAGATAAAAGGTTTTCATGTTACTGGGTATGACAGAAGTGCGTTTTATACAATTATGGAGACGACTGATAATGAAACTCTTTAAGAAATTTTAGAGGTAGTAAATCAATATATATATATATATTTTTTACAAAATAGATAATATAACTTATATAAAGCTCGGTATGTCTATTATCGCTTTATTAAGCTTTGTTGGGGATCGGTTTGGCACCCAATTTTTATTTTTTTTTTTGTTATTCTTTTTTATTGATAATATATAGGACGAGATGTATTTGACACACGATGTTTTTGGTGTGTCAACATAGTTAGGGTTTCCCCTTAAAAAAAATATAGTTAAGATTTCAAAACATCGTATTACAGTGATCGTCATGATTAATACATATCTCATTCACCGTTTATAATAAAGATGATCTATTATATAAGGAGGTCCTCTCTCAAATTTGGCGTAAGACCTGTAAAATGCTAGAAACGGGTCTGTTTTATAATGCTGGGTAATATCCAATTAAACTTTTGGATAGAAAATTGTCATCTAAATTTAGGTGTTTCTAATTAATACGAACCTGTTATAGGTGAACCTTTAACATAAGTGAATATGCAGTGATAAAAAAGTAAAAGATAATAAAAATTTATCAAAAATAATAAAAAAGAATTTATTATCTATAGATCTTTTTAGAAGTTCCAGATTAAAAAACCATCTAAATTTTATTTTCCTGTCTCCGAGTCCATTTTCTAAGCATATGGTGTAACGGTGGCAGGTCCATCAACAGTTTACACAACCCAAATTTAGCAGGGGGTGGGCTGATTGTTTTTTTAATAATAAATATTAATCGTCAGATGTTAGATTAATATTTACTTTTCTCTTTTAAGTTTAAACTTAAGGTATTGTTTATGAGTTTAGAAGGGAAGATAAGGGAGAGTTTGGAGAAAAAGAAATGGGCAAAGGAAGAAATATATGACATTGAGAGGAAAAAGCTTTGAGAGTTCATTTTTTTTATAATACAAAATCTTTTTTATTTGAGAAACTCAAAAAATTGTATTGGACGAGAGTTTTAAAGGGTTTTAGAGAATTTATATTTCAAATTTAATTTATATAGTTATAATATTTTAAAATTAAAAACACATTAATCATATATATTAATTTATCATTTTATACAATTTACTCTTTCAAAAAAGGTGAAAGATTTTACTATTTTTTTCATATTTTCAACCCTCTAAAACCTTCAATTCCCTTCCAAATTCCTTTGCTGAAGTCTTCTAACTTTTTAATGTTCAACTCAAGCCTTTAGCAGAAAAAAAAATTATTTTGATGTTTCAATCACCTTATTATTACGCCATAAATTTGAAAAAATAATAATCGGCAGAAAACAAAGCAGTATCACAACATGAACAAAACTGTTCTTTAATCAAACATAGACCAATCACATTGAGTGTGCCCGTAGAATTGTTTCGGATAATCTCTGTCACGCATGCATGACAAAACAAGACAAGTAGAAAATGACGGTAAAATTAAAGCTATAGTAACAGTAGTAGATAACGTAGGAATTGCCGCTTAATGGTGTTTTTCAGTTCGCATGTCATCTTCAACTTCTTCTTTTTTGGGTAGATAGACCGTATTTTTTTTAAGGGAAGATAAACTATATTTATATTCATATATTGATTTTAAGATGATTTTTTCATTTTCAATTGTATCTTTCAACATTTTCGTATATGAGAATGTTATATTGTTGTTGTCATTTAGAAATATTATATCTTTCAATAGTCTCGTCTTTGAGAATATTATATTGTTGTCGTCGTTTAGAAAAATAAGAGTTTATGTTATATTTGTTGTATTGTTGGTATTATTGAAAACAATAATTATATTTTGTTATTATATGAAAATGCAAAATATATATATATATATATATATATATATAATTTTAATCAAAATCAAAATTCAAAATTTTATTAAAATTATTGTCCATAATTTATACACATTAGTGAAATAAAAATAGTGGACAAACACAGAGTATCCGTCTGAACACTAATTATAATAATTACTCCATCTGTTTCAAAATACATGTTCATTTTGGAGAAATTGTTATAACCAAGAAACCAAATAAATTTTGTTATTTTTTATGAAATTATGTGTGTGTTTTCTATACTACTTTTAACCATTTATTATTTCATTCTATTTTTTTTCTCTCTCTATAATAAATATATAAGGGTATTATTGACAAGACAATAATTAATTTTGCATTGAAACTTGAAATGAACAAGTATTATGAAACAAAATTAATCTTCAAAATGGACATGTATGGCGGAATTGGAGTTCTAAACTTAGATCACGGAGTTCCATGTAACAATTTTGATATTTTTAATACTCCTCCCGTCCCAAATTGTATGACGTTTTAGGCATTTCACACATATTAAGAAATACAATTAATATTGTGTGGAAAAGAGATATTATGAGTTGTTTTACAAAATTGTCCTTAATAAATAATATGAGAAAGATAAATGAAAGAATTAAAAGAAGAGAGTAATAAATAATTAAGGTTATAATAGGAAAAGTAACATTAATATTACATTGGTATTGTAAAACGACATACAATTTGAGACAAAATTTTTTTCCTAAAACTACATACAATTTGAAACGGAGGGAGTAATTGAGTACGTTGATTCTTCAACTTTATTTAAAATAAAACATTGGAGGGGGTGATTCCTTAAATTTGAGATAGAGACATCAAGATTTCGTAAAGATACGTCAATGTCGACAAACATATGCTTCAAAGTTTATGTAAAAAATAAAATAATATTATAAAAGTAAACAATTTATGTAAAAAATAATATTGTGCCAAAGAAATGTAAAAACAAATAAATATTGTCAACAGATGCTAATTTAATTGGTATGAATCATATATGCTCCTTGCACAATTTGCATATATTAATCTTTCGAATATGGTAGGATCGTAAATGACAAAATTCTTCTTTAAAAGATTTAACGCTATTGTATTTTTAGAATTGAATTCAAACCTAAAACCTCTAGTTAAACGGAAAAATAATAATAATTAGTTTTAAATTTTAATTGTATTTTTTATCTTTAAATTTTATACATATGAGATTAGTCTTTTTTTTTTTGAGATAAAATTAGTCTTTTTTTGTTTAAATCAAACTTTTTGGTCCATCTATATTTAGATTTGTTAAAATTTTGATTCCAACCCATGTTTTTTCCAAAGAAAAAAATCGTGATTTTTGGCATAAAAAAAAGTAATTTAGAACTTGTTTGAAACACTTTTCAAAAACTCTTTTTTAGTTTTTAAAAACTTAAAAATTAAAAACTTGTTTGCTAAGCTATTTTTAAAATTACAGTTTTTGAAACCGTTTTGAAAATTTTAGTTTTGGGGACTACAAAACTAAAACATATAAAAAGATAACCATTGTAAAAAGAGGACTTGTATATTTCAAAAACTGAAAACAAAAACTATTTCAAAAACTAATGTCTCAAATTTGAATTTAAAGACAAAATGTCACTTTTGAGATCAAAATCATCATTTATGACACCAAAAATCACAATTTTTAGAGAAAAAAACATGTAAGTTTAATAAAATAAAAGAAGAAAAAGTATAATTAAACCAAACAATCAGCAATCTAAAATTCTAAACTATTCACGCATTCTTTTTTATGTAAATCAAATGTCTCATTACTCACAACTACCGAAAAGAATGAGTAGGTCAAATGTCTCACTCGTGAATATTGTTCCCTTTTTACAAATAATGCAAAACATACTCTAGTGGTTAGAAAAATATGTACATGTCGCATTTGATGAGACTAATGCCCAATTGCAAGGGGTAGGTATTTCTATAATTCTATTGATAATTTTGTAGGTTTTATGACAAGTGAAATACTTGATGAAGCTTCATATTCAACACTGAACATTGTCTCGTGGGAATGCTAAGATGAATTAAACCAAATTTAAAGAAATCAAATTTGGAACTTGGTCCCCAAATCCATTGGTCATCTAAGTTATCAAACTAAACTAGCAAGAACCCCGTGCTAAGCACGACATGTGTTCTACACGGGCTAATTCGAAGTGGGAGGATATATGCATCAAAGCGCATTGCAATAATATATGAATTAAGAAAATAAAAAGAGAAAATTAGTGATAAAGTCGACGTTAATGATAAAAGGGCAACTTACTTTGATTTCCCTTAAGATTTTCTTAAACTAGACCATCGACCCGTGATAACGCACAGGTCATATCGAAGGTAATAAATAACACAAGCAACCCTTATATATTCTGGAGTATTGTGGATGATATTGGTTAAAGTTGAACACATTGACGGTAAATCGCGAGTAAAATAACATATATATCATTATGAATGTTTATGAATCAATGATTGAATGGTTACCTTTTATAGCACGATATAGTTATAGTCAAAACCGAGATGGTTATTCACAAACATCACACAAACACCAACCCCTCTACTAAGCTCACACGAACAAAGTCTTTCCGCTCACACTATTAGTTCGATCAAATGGAAGCTTTTATATATATATATATATATATATATATATATATATATATATATATATATATACACACACACACATAAACCCTAATTTAATTTCATTATTTGATTATTTTAATACTTTATACAAAAACACTTACATGTTACTTAAACTGTTTTCCATAATTTTTCATAATAATAGCACAAATTAAATAGATGATACAGCATACAGTTCTAAAGAACAAATCTAGAAAGCCCCACTTTATCTCCTGTTTCTTTGACATCGATCAGAGTCTGTTGTCTATACTCCCTCAAAGTGAATTTCTTATATACAGCTGGCTTGTTTTCACTTTGTATAACTGCATCATTGAAGGGACAATAGAAAAATGCTGTAGAAAACCTCTCTACCTCTTCAGCAGCAACCACTCTGTGTTTTATGCTTTTGTAAACATCATTGCTTAATGCCTGCAAGGACACATTTATT
The DNA here is from genome assembly GCA_958299785.1 of Medicago lupulina. NCBI lineage: Eukaryota > Viridiplantae > Streptophyta > Magnoliopsida > Fabales > Fabaceae > Medicago > Medicago lupulina. Next base: position 80,649,012 of record OY283139.1, read on the forward strand.
GGAGTAATTAAAGGGTCTTTGAGAATATTTTTACCTACAGTAGTAATTAACTAATGTCCTACTCCTAATGATTAACTTTTTTATATTATGATGTCCGACTAATGATGAGTTAACCGAAAAAATTAAGCTTGTAAGATGAAAAAACTTTGGCAAAACATTAAGGGCCTCCTTGGTTGGCAAATAAAGGAGTAGGAGATATAAGCAATCATGTCTCTCAATTTAAAATAAAATAAGAAAATAGTTTCCCGATTCACCTTCATAATATATATATATATATATATATATATATATATATATATATATATATATTAATTCGAGTTAATATATGTATTAATAAAGAAATCTATGATTAATTTGGTATGTCTAATTTAATATGGATCCGACTAAAATCTAGATTTTCCTATTTTTCAAAATAACTAGATTTTAATCAAACTAGATTAGATGATTTTTTTTTCCATTTTCTAAAATAACGATTAATCTAAAGTGGAAGTATAAATTTTAAATGTTGGTATACAAGACATCTCCCAAAATGATAACCAAACAAGAGATTTTTATTCAGAAATACAGTGTTAGACAATAATGAGGGGGATTCCCCCACCCCCCAACAAACTCATGTAGGTTTTCTCTGTGTTTCTATATTGGACTATTATATTAATAATTTGGAGGGTTTTGTACCCATTACCCAGTGAAACTTCAAACTGAAAATAGAAGATACATACGTATTTGACATTATTATAAGACCTGTCATCTAAATAATCACGTGTGTATTTTGTGGACCTCTAAAATATGTCTACACATTATTTTTAGTAAAAAATAAGTTTATAATAATTATAACATATATTTCAAAAAAAATCAAAAATAGAAAACGGATAGACAATTTTATTAAAAATTAATTAAAAATACTAAGATTCATTATTAAATCAGATCCATATATTAGACTTTTCTAACTAATCATAGACATTTTTGAAAAATATAAAATTTATATACAAATATGCTACCAAACAAAAACTCTAAGTTTAGTTTCCTTCAACAAAAAAAAAAACTCTAAGTTTAGTTAATTTAGTGGTTTGGATGGGGAAGTTAAGAAATAAAGTGATAAGTCATGTAAGACTTGCGTGCTGGAGTACCTCTTGTATTATAATTTATTTATATACTTGATTTGTCATTTAGAAAAGGAAAAAAAAAGTAACATTTACAAATTTAAAAGATATAATGAGAGGACATAAATAAAATCAAGAAAATTCACCTGAAATAAATCACCAATATTAACAACTAGAGCACTTGGATTAGGCTTGACATCAACCCATTTTCCATCTTTCATCAATTGCAATCCCCCAACACTATCTTGATAGAGTATGGTTAGGAAACTAGTGTCACAATGAGGCAAAAGGCCAAACACTTTTGAAGATATAGGGCATGGAGGATATCTATTTAGTCGAATGAAAGAACTTTTTGGCAAGTAATTCTCTTGAAAATGGTTGGATTTCATATTCACTTTGAGGGCAAGAATCTCCACCAAGTTTTCGGCAAGGGTATCCATTCTTGTTGCAAAAGCTTCAAGGCTTGATCTATACTCACAAAGTGTACTTATATAAGGCATAGTAAAATTACACATGACAACAAACTAAGGCATTTACGCACATAAGTATCTTGAAATTAGATATATATTTTTATAGGGTGCATCTAATATGAACTTTTTTTTACAATAATGTACACAAATGTGTGTCACACTAGTTTACATTATTAAGTTGTGTATATTATTAAGTTTGGGCTTCATTTTTTAAAATTTGCATCTTTTAGAGGATTACAACTATGTATTTGTTATACCTTGAAGTGTCATTTTTAGATGCGTACATGAACTACGCAAAAGTAGCAAAAATCCATAATTTACTCTATCGTGCCTAACTTTGCGATTAGCTTGATTTATGATTCATCGATATCCCAAAATTAGTTGTTGTCCTTGTAATATACAATAATTAGTTGTTGTCCTTGTAATATACAATAAAAAATAGATGAAATTCACGATGTCGAAGAGATGTCACCTAAGGTGTAAAAATTTGAGTCATGCTATTCAATGTCTCAAGTTGTGGCACTGGTTAAGGAGTCAAAAGAGAAAATTTTAAGTTGAAATTGATATTTTTTAACTTTTGATGCATTAACCGTATAACTTCCAATACAAATACTACTATATTTGATTCCTAACATTTTCCTAAAAATTTTACTTTATAACAATAAGGAAGATTTCAAATGTAATACTCATAATAAATGGATATTCTATTTTATTTTATTTTTCTCACACAAGGGGAAAAAATAAAATGTTTCAGCATGTACTTTTTTCTCCATCAATCTTTTTTTTTCCTTCAAAATTAAACGCAAGAATAAAACAGAACTTTTCATGCTTTCTCTTATACAAACGAAGGAAACAGATGTGTATCATACAAGTCAGCAAGCTAGGAAAGTCATCCACAATAGTAATGGACTTAGTTACATTTTATACAGTGATAATAAGTTAAAACATCTATTCTTTATTATCCCAAAAAAATAAAAGTTTTCTAAGGTTCATATCCAATGACTAAAAGTGATTGATGGACAGTTTGGATTGACTTATTTTTGCATTATAATATTAGACACTCTACTTCTCCAAATTTAATCGCGTGAACTCTAGTCACTAGACTACTTGACATAAAAAACGTAAAATAAATAAATAATCCATATTAGTGCATCCACTACATAAACAATTTTGTTTATTAAAAATAAATTATCATATCAGTGTCTTTGTATATTGAGAATAAAAATCGAGTTTCACACTCCACAAATTCTAGTTCAAGTGCAGAAATTGTTAGGCTCGATACCATGATCGGGGTTTGTACTTCAACACCTCCACTTATGTGTGTGAGTTTATAATAGCTTTGTTATTTCTTCTATAAAAAAAAAAAAATTGAGTTCCACATCGATTGTAGATATTGTCTAAATATAATCCAAAAACAACTTTCCAACGACAGTAAAGCACCCATGGACACTTTCTAGAATGGTTCAATCACTTATTAAACCGATCTTAAGACACTTTTTTTAAAAACTCGATATACAGCTCAAGAGCCGACTTGCGGGTACCCATTTAATGCCAAAACCAGGCATAGCTTTGTATGAATATAACCCACCAAAATTGATGTCATGGTAGATCAAACCTACTTGAGACCTTTATAAAAGCAGACTTCAAGGTCTCAAGTGAATTGTTAAGCCAATGACACTTAACTACTACCGAAAAGTCAAACGACAATTAACTATCATTGGATCAACTAACAGTTGAAAAAAGAAACAATTTAAGAAGTGATTAAGAGACTCTTCTATTTTGTCCATAATTTAGGTTCAGTTAAGTTTCATATTGTCTATGAATGTTTTATTGGGAAAATGATCAAAATTATGTATTGTTTTATTGGTTTTGTTAATACTTATCACCGTGGTTTAAATATTTTTTTAGTTTAATTTTAAATTGAAATTGTTTTATTTATATCATTGAATAAACAGTTATGTGTTGATTTATGATAGGAAAATGAAACACTAAATTAATTAAGAAATTAGATTTTTTGAGTGATTTTTTCAATTGTACCTTCATTTTGATTCACCAATAAATTTCTTTTTTTTTAATACATACTACATCTTTTCAATCAAATAAATTTTCTATATTTTTCTCATAATAAACAATTGGTATACTCTCTCTCCAACAAACTCCTTTTTTTTACACATTTTATTTGTCCCATAACAAACAATTTTTTTTCAATACAAAGCAAAAAATTCAACTTCATATTAATCAAGATATAACTACGTACTTCGACTTGCCTCCAACTCCTTTGATCAAAATTTAGACTTCTACTATAACTTCAACAAATACTAATACTAGATTCACATTATGTGACATAAGTTTAAGCTTCAACTCATTTAAATTTTTTAACAATGCTACAATCTTATTTATGTGTTGAATTATGATAGGAAAATGAAACACTAAATTAATTAAGAAATTAGATTTTTTGAGTGATTTTTTCAATTGTACCTTCATTTTGATTCACCAATAAATTTCTTTTTTTTTAATACATACTACATCTTTTCAATCAAATAGATTTTCTATATTTCTCTCATAATAAACAATTGGTATACTCTCTCTCCAACAAACTCCTTTTTTTTACACATTTTATTTGTCCCATAACAAACAATTTTTTTTCAATACAAAGCAAAAAATTCAACTTCATATTAATCAAGATATAACTACGTACTTCGACTTGCCTCCAACTCCTTTGATCAAAATTTAGGCTTCTACTATAACTTCAACAAATACTAGATTCACGATTATGTGACATAAGTTTAAGCTTCAACTCATTTAAATTTTTTAACAATGCTACAATCTTATTTATAGAATGACTACTCTTCATGGATCCATTATTAGCACCAAAAACATAAAAAATCATATTAAATTTGTTTTGTCAAAAAATTCTTTATTTTTTTGACAGATTGTTATAATATCTTATCTATTTTTAGAAAATTTCATTAAAAAATATGAAGGTTAGATATGAGTTGAAAAAAAATATGGACTAATTTCATGAATGGAAAATTTTGGAGGACTAAAAGCCTTTTGGATGGACTAAAATCAAATGTTGGTATATTTAGGGGACCATTTACTTATTTAACCCATATATATATATATATATATATATATATATATAATGCAAAAAATAAGATTAAAAACAAAAATAGATCCCCTCAAAAACAAAAAATAATAGATGTGAAGAAAACCGACCTGAGAGTTATGTGTTGGTCCATATTTGGTATATCTGTCAGAGAAAAATGAAAGGCTTCAGACCAAGAAAGCTGTCTTAGTTTGGTAGCACATGGATTCCCCCATCTGTATGTTTTTGGAGACAAATTAAAGACAGTTTCTGTAGATAACTTGTTCACAAAAGGCTGATAGAACAATTTCTTTTGCTCAGATAACATGTTGTCCAGAATCTCATTTGAAATTCCATGATTAATAATCTGAAAGAAACCCCATTTACTAGCAGCTTCACTTATTTCTTTCATGCACTCTTCTCTTTCAGGATGTTCAAGATTTAACTTCTCAAGATCAATCAAAGGTAGTTCCTCACTTCCCTCTACCATAGAGTACAAATCATTTTCTGAATTATCTCCAAGGTTTTTTTCCAATAGAGTGTTGTATATCTTTAAAAAGGGAGGTTCGAAATCCATTTCCATCTAGAATTCTGAAAATCTGGATAATTTGGAACTTCCAATTAGTTGTTTAATCAATAATCAACTAAATTTTGAAACAAAATCAATGGTCAATACTCCAATTCTATCTAAAATTCAGCAATTATTAGGTTAAACCTATATTCTATTTTAAATTAATTCAATGAAATTGCTAAAATTCTGCAATTACTAATATAGATTTCTTTTTACCAAAAAAAATCTTCAATTCAATAGTCTAGTGTTAAATTTCAAACAAGTTCATAGATGAAGATTTTCCTTTGTGCTTAATGCTTAACCTGTATTTTAGGGGTTTATTCTAGCTATCACTGTGTTGCCCTAATTTCTAATTTCTATGCTACACAAACACACATACATATGAATTCATCTATATAGTGATAGACTTTGATTGGAGGGATATAAACTTCTATGGCTATGAGTTTGAAGACTTCAAAGACATACTAGATGATAAGAAAAACTATACTAAGATCACCTGTAAGTGCTTGAGTATGAAACGATGATTATGGAATTTAAACCAACCTCATATATAGCTATATATCAAAGTAAATATAACTATCTAGTATACTATATAGTTTGGATATTGGTTATTGAAATGGTGTTTTGTGTAGAGGTATTTATAGGCATCCGGGAGGTATTTATAGGCATCCGGGAAGCATTAATCATACTAAAATTGAGTATATGGTTGAAGCAGAGAACACTTGGCAAAACATTACATCAGATAAAGAGTGGACACACTTAAACAGCATCTTAAGAGAAAAAGAAATAAAAGGTGATAGATGTGTTATGTTGATGATGTGATCAAAAGAGAGATAGATAAAAAATAAAGTGTAGCATAACTGTTAGGAAATTAGAGGTGTATAAATATCATTTAGGTCCATTCAAAAAAATATCATTTAGGTGTAAAAAAATTTGAGGCATTTAATATGTGAATTATCATGAATATTAATTATTATTATTTTATATCAATAATCATGAATATTATATCCCTATGTATGAGTGGTGAATTAATTACCGTCATAGATTGTCAAAGTCGGTTAAGTTAGTAAGAAGATGATTCATACTCCGTAAGAGTGTAGACTTGACTCTTGGTGCTAAAAACCTCATTACTTGATAATTTATAAATATTTCGGTCAATGTTCTCTAGGTCTTGAGATCTACACTGACCTTATGAGTCTCTAAAACTAAACTCGCCTAGACATTTTTTATAGAAGAAAATCTCCAATTGACTTATAAGTGAATATTACTGTAGAATTAACTTATGCTTTTCTTTTGGCATGATAAATTTTTTACTTACGATTTAATTAACTATGAGAGTCATCCCCGTGAACTTAGCTCACTTGATAGGGATATTGCATATTATATGCAGGGGCCGGAGTTCGAACCCCAGACACCCCACATCTCCACATTTAAAATGTGTGAGCTCTAGCCAATAGGTTACTGGACCAAAAAATAAAAATAACTATGAGGGTCAGCAACTAGTTTAATTATATCTTTTAAGATTTAAAAAAAATTAAAGAAGAGATTATATTAATAATGATGCAATTAATAACCCTTTACAATTATTATTTGAACTCCGTCTCTTTAAATTTCACAATAATAGTATAAATATTAGTCAATATTTTAATAATATAAATAAACCTCTTACATTTATTTTATTTATATTCTAGTGCTTTGTTGTATTACTTATTGTACAATATATGTTTTCATTTGTTTGTTCATTTTTATAATACTTATTGTATTTAAATTTGAAAAAGAATTAGGTTGCTTATGAGAAATTTGTAAGAGAAAAATATATATGATAGTTTGTTTTAGATTTTTTGTTTTTGTATTATAAAAAAAACTAAATTCTTAAGGATATATTTTTCTAACAAAATTTGAACAAATGAATAATTATGATAGTTAATTTTGAGATTTCTTTTATATAATGCTATAGATAACACTTTGTGTAGTTTAAGTAATATCGTTATTTTTTCTTTAGAGAGTAATATTGTTCTATAGAGTACTTTGTCAACATAAAGGTTTATTCTTAAATAAATAGATTTTTTTTACGGTATAAACATAGTGTTTGTGTAGTTTAAGAATTTTGAAAAGAAAAACAAAATGGACTTCTAATATGAATTCAGTCTAAAAATGGATCTAACTAATTTTCGTGAATTTTAATAAAATATTATAACTATTTAAATTTTTACTATATATATTAAGATTGGTAAAAGCCTGTTTTGATTTTGAACCATTATTTAAAAGTCTATATCATATTGACCCCTTTAAGAAGCAACTGTTCCTATGACGGCAAATAGATTTTTGTCATAAAGTTATATGTAAAATAAAATTGTCTCCTAGAAATTATCCAAACAGATAACTTTTGAGAAATCAATTCTAAAGTTCATAAAAAAATTGACAGAATATTGTCTCCCGTCGATTTGTTTCTACACTAAAAGTTTGATATGGTAGTCATGTCAATAGGTCCACAATTTTCTTTCTTTTGCTTAAATAATAATATAGTTTTTTTTTCTTCTATATAATACTTTTTCATGCTTCCAGTTTATTCGAAGTATATAATAATGTTCTTTTTTACAAAGTATAATAATGTTTTCTAACTTTAGTCAACAAAATAATGTTTTCTAACAAGATTGATTCGGGTGGAACTAACTATTTTTAGGCAAATCAGTATTCTATTGTATAAGTCATTTTACAATATTCATGCATCATTATTAATGATTTTTTTCATTATACATTTGACCATTTATTACTCAATTTTCTTTTCATTCTTTAAGAGTTTTTCTAACCTATACAACATTGCATAGGATAAAATTACTCATAATTTATCTTTCCAATACAAAATTAATTACATTTCTTATTATGTGTAAAAATGTTAAAACAACTTATAGTAAAAGACGGAGAAAGCATATGGAGTTGGTTACAAAACCTAATGTTAGTAGTAATTGTATACCTCCAATTTTCGTTTACTTTATTCTTGGTGAATTTTTAACATAAAAAAAAAAAACCACCGAAATTGTTCTTTTTTCTATGAACTATTAGAGAAACCAAGATGTTGAATTTTAATTTTGACCCTTTAAAACTTCTCCTTTTTCACACCAAAGATTTTCTGGTAATTGCCTATAAAGCCCTAATCTCGTTCAGAAGTGAGGAACTCGAATTTTGACGACTCTAAGCCGTAAGGTGTGATCCATCAACCCTAAGGTTGTATTTTTCAAGGTTTGGAAACAAGTTTGAAGATCAGTATCATTATTACTGATTTTTTCTTTTACTAGTTGAATTATATTGTTTGTTACTGTTATCATGTGTAACTAGACTCTCACATACTAGGATTGAATGGTGAACCTTTATGGTATCATCGGAAACATGTAATCTATGAGTCATTTTTATGATACAACTCAAACTATGTTTATTTGATATGTTTTTAATGCTTTTCGACTTCTGATTTATTTAGAAGTGATTCGAGGTTATAGCTCGCTACTAACACTAGGTTTTGTAACCAACTCTATACATATTATTTTCTGAGGTAATTCACCTAGAAATATGTGATTAATTAGTATGATTTGTTCAACGATCTTTAAGGATTTTGATGATATAAGTTTCACCTAAGACATTAGGGTTATATATTAGATAAACGGTGCCTTGAACCATAACTCAAATAAGTCTACTTTGTTAAGCATTACGAACATGTAACTTGATCTAGAACATCGACTCGTGTGATGCACGGGTTCAACTAACCAAACAAAGGAACAAATAAGTTATACCGTATAACTAAAATATAATTGAATAACTCACATGATCATTATTATATATTACATAATTAATAGACTTAATTACACTTTTGGCCCCCTAAGTTTTTTAAAGTTGTGATTTTGACCACCTAAAAAACAACTCTTTTCAGGCCCCCCTAAGTTTACTTTATGTTGCAATTTTGGCCCCCACGCCAATTTTGACCCAGTCAACGGACACGTGGACGCCACGTGTGTAATTTTTTTATTTATATTTTTAAAATTATTTTTTAATTTAAAAAAATAAAAAAAATATTTTTGTAATTAAAAAAAATTAATTACAAATTAAAATAAAAATTTAATTTTTTTTAGTTTTTAATTACAAATGAAAAAAAATTACAATTTTTTGTTTTGTTTTTTATTACAAAAATAAAAAATAAAAAAATTTATTATTATTTTTTAATTAGAAAATACAAAAATATTAAAGTGGGCGCCACGTCAGCGTTGACTGAGTCAAAATTAGGCTAGGGGCCAAAATTGCAACAAAAAATAAATTTAGGAGTAAAAAGTATAATTAAGCCTAAAAACAACTCCTTCTGTTTTGACTAATTATATACAAATAACTTTTTCTTTTTTGTTAAAAATTAACTTTGATTTTAATCCATAATTAACAGACCCGTCCCTACATATTTGTTCAATGGTGATTTTAGTAAAAATCAATATAAAAAAAATCAGAACCAAAATATCTATGTTAAGAATGTACATAATTCCATGAAATGACTGGTGTTACAATATGAACAAAATTATCAAAGACGGTACAGTACGGAATATATATTATGCTCAGTTTCAAGATTTTTTTCTTCAAAAAACATTACCACGCGAAAAACAGCATGTTGGCGATATTGCTCATGCTGCACCACGTGACAGAAGTGTATCTTCTTCATATTTCTCATGCACTACCACGTGATAAGACCATTTAGGTTGTCCCTACCCACAGCTTTTGACCACAAGATTCTGCAAACTTTCAACTGAACTTCTTATAAATAGTACTCTGTTGTATCTAGATATAAGTCATTTTAATATTTTTACATATATATTAAGAAGTATGGTTCATTTTTTTTTTACAAAAAGTATGGTTCATTTTGTATTAGAAAGATAAACTGTGAATAATTTTGCAAAAAAAGAGGGTAATAAAGAAATATTTAAAAGGCTATGAAGAATATATTAATAAACCAACAGAATTTTAAAGATTTGGTTCAATTATTAGATAATATAAAGTTCTCTTCGTTTTCTTGGTTAAAGGCTAAATTGTTTACGTCTGTTTTCAGTTATAATAACTAATGGCGACAGTGTTTAATTTGTATGGATGTTATGGTGTAGCATTTTTTGTATCTTTTTTCGTTGTGTCTTTTGACAACAAATATTTAACATTGTATTATTTTTAGAGTGATTATCTTGACACACCTTATACAAAATGACTCACTATTTATTAAATTCAATTTTGACTTCTTTAAAAAAATATATTAATAAACCAAACAAAACTCCTCTACCAAAAGATGTATGAGAGAAGTTAAACCATCCGAAAAGTCTGAGACGGAACACCTCATGTACCTAGGTGAGGCATGACCCACCCTAAAAAAAACATTATTTATAGGTATATACAAATATTATAGCATGTAATTAGATTATATATACTATGCAAACATTTATTAATTTAGCAAGGCCTTTGTGGCTTTGTCATGCTTACGTTGTAGGATTGAATCCTACCAAATGGTCTTTTTGATTCCTTCTGTATTTTTTATTAAAAAATATCATTATTTATTTGGCAGTACGGATAGAAATAGGTCAGGCCGGCTTACATGGCCTATGTCATTGTCTACGACAGGGCAAGTCAGACTTTTTTCTTAAACAGATAAGGCCTAAGCTTTCTTAAAAGCCTATTTAGCTTAATAGATCAGGCCACATGCCATACAAAAAGCCTTTTAGGCCTATTAGGCCGGCATATTTAAGTAAATATGAATAATATTACTTATTATTATATTTTGTATTTTGAATCAAAATAAAAATGTGTTAACTTTTTCAGTAATTTAAGCTTATTAGCATACATTCATTTTTTGCATATTTAAATGTATTATTATAAACTAGAATTGAAATATGATATAATATATAGTCAAATTCTCTAAACACTCGTGTATGATTCTCAAAAGAGAGTTGAATCTAATTGATATATTAGTTCGTTAGTGTATTTATACTTAGATCACATTGATGATTTAAAGATGTTCATATAAAATAGGTTTTTAAACATGCTAGCAGGTTGTATCAGGCTTTCAGAAGGCCAGACTCAGACCTAAAAAGTAAGCCTATGACAGACTACAGGTTAGGCTTAGGCCTTCAAAAAAATTGACAGGGCAAGCTCAGGCCTTACAAAACCTAACTCGGCCTAACCTATTCTCATCCCTATTTGGCAGCAAGGAAGTTTCGTACACTGATACTTAATGAAGTCACTTTTGATTTAATTATTAAACACAACTTTTTATAGAAGATTTGTAAAAAAAAAAAAAAAAAAACATTCTATAGAGGAATTAATAAAACACAACTTATTTCAATTTAAAATAACTTTATATATGCAATATAGTAAAACACATATAATATAAATTGATCGTACCTGATCAGAAGGTGGTTGTCGGTGCTTTGAATGAGGTGATATTGAGGTGGTGAAAAGCTTTAGAATGCTCCTGGGAACAGAGGGGGGTGTGTACCTGCAATTGCTCCGACGCTCAAATCAGTAGAGATCAAAGCGTGAGGGTTTAGAGAGTAAGAAGAGTTCTACCTTGGGGATTGCATTGAGTCCCCTATTAATAGAGGTGGAGAGCTACAGAGCCGTTGTAATGGCACACCCAGCTCTGGCGGTTACGAAATCGTGGGAAGTGTAACCGCCAGAGAGTTTATTGCGGGAACGTGCAAAGAGACGTTAGGGTTCGTTTGAACTGGTCTCGTTTGCTCTGTGCACCCCCTTCGCGAGGAAGAGACGTACCGCAAGTAATATTGCCAAACGTAGCGTTTGTGCTTTAGATTATATTGGGCCTAAGTAAATGGGTCAAGATCCTTTTGGCCGGTCCAGAACATAAATGTTAAAATATCCTTAAATATTTATATCATACAAATAATTAATTTTGTAAATAATATATTCTTTATTAAATTAAAATGTATTTCACTTTTAATAAAAATTTAGACTCGGTTATCCAATTCAATCTGATTCCGTATCTATAAAAAAATAAAATTATAGAAGTTAAGTTGTACGGATGGGTTATTTAGTTAAACCATGTGGTTCAATTGATAATCTAGTTGTTAAATTAGTGACCTAGCACATTGATCGAGTCGAAAACCAATCTGAATTTTAACGCACTAAAAAAATTGGCCACCCACAAACTTGCTACCCATAAAAGAATTTCTAGCTCTACCACTGTTTGTGGCCCACCCATGTCTTTTTTTCTCGCTCCACCACCGCAGAAGTTCACATTACAAAACAAAACTACTCAAAGTAGCCACGATGCAAAAATCAAGAAATTGCATTTAAACACAACAAAGGATTAAGCCTCCATATAGTTGTCGGGTTTACGTTTCTCTGATCGTGAATCCAAGCTAGTTGCTTTTGGATTTGGGTTTGTTTTGGATTTTGTCGTGGGTTTTATGTGAGTTTTCGTCGAGTTGATCGTTTGTCGTTGTCTACACCGTTGGTTTGTGTGTTTTTGTTTTACGGTTGCGTTTTCGTATTGTTCTGTTTGTACTGTTCACTAGTTTGTATTATCATGTTTTATTCTCATTTGAATTGCCCTTGGTGATCAGATCTAATGTCCCCAATCTCTATATCTTGTTATTTTTATTTAATCTATTTCTCTTTTCGCCTAAAAAAAAAAGTCATATAGCTCGACTAATAACCACTATCCTAGTAATCCAGCATCCCACTTATAAAAAAAGTAATTAATAATAATAATAATAATAATAATAATAATAATAATAATAATAATAATAATAATAATAATAATAATAATAATAATAATAATAATAATAATAATAATCCACCACCCCTACCTATGAAGCCCGGATACGAGATACGATACAAAAATTTCAAAAATCAAGATACGATACGGCTGGGATACATTAATAAAAAAAATTATATAATTAAATGTACAATACAGTTATAACCATTTTTTAATATGCAAATATATTAACAAACAAAAGAAACTAGTCATAGGCTCGTAGCACATCAACATAAATATAAATAATAGTGACGATTAAGAGAGTGATGATTAGTCAATTACATACACAATATATCCCAAAAAGAGCTCCGTAAGTGTTATATTATATATCAAAAGGAACATTGTTAGTGCTATACTATATGATCCAAAAAAGAAGCACTATACTCAAGAGTTAAGTTATTTTAGTTAACATTAATTGGGAAGTATTGAGAAAAATATCGGTGTAAGATAAACTAGATACTCTCATGATATGTATCGCGAAGTATCGGATAATTATTTTATAAAAAAATAAAATTTAATCTTTGGATACTCTCATGATACGTATCGGGAAGTATCAGACAAATATCGATGCAGAATACATAAGGATAAGATACGTCATCTATTTTGAAGAATATGGAGCTTCATAGACTCTGCCCAATTGATTTGTAAGACTTTTTTTTTTTTTTTTTTATAAAGTAAGACCCATTTTTAAAACACCCTATAAAAAGGCATTTCCATGTAGTGTTGGTTAGCCTCCAAATAAGGAAAGTTTTATTTCAAACCATATCTCGAGGACTGCATCTCCCTCTCAGTCACGACTTTTTGGCTGTCGGCAAGAAAAAAACTTAACATCAATTTACAGTGCCTCCATATCATTATCAGAAAAACTCAATACTGATTACTTTCAATCTTTCATGTCAATTTGTACGGTTGATGTAACAAATTTAAGTGCACACTCTTCCAAAATACTTTAAAAAAATGAATTAGTCTATCTTTATTCTTTTGTATGTTATGCTTCCTCATTTGCACAGTACTCGTTAGGTTTTGCATCAAATCATTTAGAATAATGTTATATTGAGACAATTTAGTCCGATGCAGAAAGAGAGAAGAGAAGATGAAAGAGAAATTTTGTTTGTATGGCCTTCACGTTGTCACATGTTAGATTTTTGTGTGGATGTCAAGGAGTGTATTGACACTTAAAATTGTCTATGTATTATAGTGATTTTTAAGTCATAAAATATACTTTTAAAAAATACTTATGTGAATCTTTATTGATAAGTTGATATTTTTAAATTTATCGTTCTCAAAATTATAGGTTATATGTGTATTTATCAATCTTATTTTGAAACAAAATCAATGGATTATTTGATTTATGATGTTGTTGATGAAATACTAATTTGTAAAATAAGGATTGAATTGGAAAACAATAAAAAGAAAATGTATGTAAGTATTTGTTTTTTGTGTCATAAACATTTTTTGAACCTTCCATTTCAATGCTAAAAAAAGGGATAAATTTATTTTAAAAAAATTAACTTGTTCATTGTTACTAACATAAAAGATCAATTTCAAAACTAAAAAAAACTGAAAGGACTAATCAGGTGCAAAAGTTAAATTTAAAGGACAACATTATGCATTTGACTAAAAATTCATATTCTAGATACAAGGTCATCTTAAACAGCTTGGAGATCTTGTTTTAATCTTAAAAATTTAGCATTGGTAAAACGGGGTAAGGATCCTTTTAAATGGGTAAAGTATTAACTGAGAAAATCAAGGGTTGTTATTATGTACCTACAATATATATCTTTAATTAGTTAATTGCTGATTGTTATTGACAACTTTACACGCTAATTTGAGTTTCTTATTTTAGAGGAGCCGAATCCAATAAAATGAAGACAAAAAACTCAAACAAAAACCATATTTTATTTAGATTACAAACAACATAAAAAAAAACTTATAAATGAAATCAATAGCTTAAAAAGAGACATGTTGTAATCAATAACATCAAATTGATGGGGTATTCAAATCCTCGTAAAAAAATCTCATCAAATTGTTTTTTTTTTTTTGAGTTATTTGTCTTTTAGAATACATTATGTCGTTATTCGATAACAATTTCATTAGCATGATTTAAGACATTATAAAAACCATTTTCTCCATATCCCTAAAAAAATGAAATCGTCCCCTTTATTTTTTGTACTTGTAGTGAGTACAATCTTAAAACTAGGGTTTAATATCTGATTAGGTCATCCCTTGATAATGATCTCAAAGAGGTTATTTATAACTGTTTTGGTCCTCTTATCACATGACTTACTCCTTAAGTCACCCAAGATAGGGAGAAATACATGTATATCCCCCTAAACCCGGATATTTTGGCTGAACATTTGGCCTCAAGATTTGGGCTTGATGGTCTCGGGGTATAAGGAATGGAGTGCGTCCTACTTAGGTGTGTGTGGCATCCTTATATAGGGTTAATGGGCCCTTATTTGAGTATTGACGGTCCATAACCCCCGAGCACGAGTCCTGATTAAAGGCCAAGTGGTTTGAACTAAAAGTTGTTGTCCATTTTCTTTATTGAATTTATTAAATATAAAATGTCTTATATAAAAATCCACCTGTGTCGTGTCGTGAGGCCTACTAAGGGGAAACACACCAGTACGTCGTGAGAAAAAAAAAAATAGAATACGCCTTTGACGTTACCAAATTTGACCTAATATTTCATCATTTTCTTAAAGATAAGAAAATTCAACTATTCTGCATCGATCCATAATAATCTATTACTATTTTTATTACTTATATATTTAATTTCAATATCGTTTAATCATCACAACCTCACAAATATTTTTATTTACGCTGTCATTTAATTATACCAAATATTTTTATTTTCTTTCTTTAACCTCACGAATATATATACACACATTAACGTTTAGAGTAATACTTTATGTTCGTCTCTCTGTTTTTTTGTTACGCTAATGCATATAATTTTTTTTAGCGTTGCTTGGTTGAGTGCCACCTCACCAATTTTTTAAATTATTTTCCAATTTTTATACTTTTAATAATTTTTAACTATTTTCCAATTTTTTTATTTTTAACTATTTTCTAATAATTCTCCCAAATTCAGTTGCTTCTACACTGCCGTTGTGGGAGATTAAGGTACCATTTGACTCGGGTTTTTTTTTTCAACTTCTCTACATTTTTAAGGAGAAGTTAGGCCAAACACAATATCAATTAAGTACTTACTAAAAAAAGTACTTTTTTAATGCATAAATTTGAATGGAATGAGCTTTGGTCAAAAGTTGTTGAATGTTACTTCAAAAAACTACTTTTCGACAATTTATTTCACAAACATCTCTTTTCAATTCACGCCGAGAACCTTTTCTTTTATTTTTTAATATTATATTTAAATATATTTTTTTCTTCCATTTAATTTTATTATCTTTTTTTCAAATGAATTTTATTATCTTTTTATCACTTATATATTTAATTTCAATATTGTTTAATCATCACAACCTCACGAATATTTTTATCCACACTGTCACTTAATTGTACCAAATATTTTTATTTTCTTTCTTCAACCTCACAAATATATATATACACGCATTAGCGTTTAGAGTAATATTTTATGTCCATCTGTCTGCTTTTTTGTTACGCTAAAGCGTATAATTTTTTTTAGCGTTGTATAATGAGTATGATTATTTTTATAAAATATTATATATATATATATATATATATATATATATATATATATATATATATTCGACCTTTATATTGTAATAAACTATGCATACCTTGTTCTTATTCAAAAAAACTAAACATATATTTTTCAAACACCAACAATGTAACAAATATAATATCATATAATATAAATTCTTATCTTCTTTAAAGATACGAAAATTATTGTATTATTATAGCGAAATTTGTTATAGAGTATTTAGTCTTATTCTATTTAGAATAATTATTCTAAATATATTCTCATTTTTTTTTTAAGAAATCAAAATGGAATTATATTAACAAAACCGTAGCAGTTCCAAGCACAAGGTATGCCCACCAACTGCTACTAAGAGTACAAAGTATACCAACAAGCCAGGGAAAGAAGTAGTGGTTTAGCCAATACCTAGACAAGCCATAGGATTTGACCACCACCTCTGAGTACCATAAACAAACATGACTTTTTTAGCTTTGAGCCACCCTAATGATAACAACTTAACCTTATCTAACAACCTAGGTACATCTGTTACAACATTATTAAAAAGCCTGTTATTGCGTTCTAACCACACCACCCAAGTACACAGAAGCCAGATTAGCTGCATAAATGACCGTCGAGCTTTACCAACACCTGACAAGTAAGTGAACTGCATCAAATGATCAGGCAGATTATTGGGATCCGCCCCCATGCACCCTATCCAATTACGCACCTGCTGCCACAACAATACGGAAGATGAAAACGATAAGAACAAATGCTCAGTAGTTTCAACCTGATCACATCCTGTAGCACAAAGAGACGCCTCAGAAGTGAGAACACCACGAGCTACCAAGTTTGCTTTCGTAGGTAAACGATTCCTAAGAATACGCCAAGCAAAAATTGAGACCTTCAAAGGGACCTGATGATGCCATGCGAGCTCCAAAGCGTCGTCCGTGGGAGGGTTAACGCCCTCCGATAAGATATCATAAGCTCCTCAAACAGTATAACCCTCCAAAGGGTCATGTAACCACACCCATCTATCTGAAACATTATGCAACAAAGAAACATCAAGCAGTAAGGCCCGAAGCTCCTCTAAAAGCTCCTCCTCCCACACCCACAACCTACGCCTCCACCTCCAACCCTCCCCACCCTGAGAGAACATCTCCGCCACCGAAATAGTTTTGTTCTCAGCTAAGTGAAACAACCTACGAAACCTTTCACTAAAAGGAGCACCACCACACCACCTGTGAGACCTAAACAACGTACTCCCACCGTCCCCCACCTTCCTAACGACACTACCACAAAACCAGTCACCCCCAATATCACCAACTCCCTCACAAATCCTCCCAACCTCCCTCCACCACGAAGAACAACTCCGGCCCCCAACCTCCCACCTAATTCGCTATAACGGGCGACTAATACATGATACCACAACCCCTCTCTATCCACTAACAACCTCCAACACCATTTTCCTAACAAAGCTACATTAAATTCCTTCAACCTCCTCACCCCCAACCCTCCACACTCCTTTTTAGAACAAATAGTTTTCCAATTTAACCAAGATATTTTAGAGCGGTCCTCACTCCCCCCCCCCCCCCCCCCCCCCCCCAAAAAAAAAATTATTTAACAAAGATTCAATGGAAGAGATTATACCTGATGGAGCTTTGAAGAAGGAAAGAGCATAGACAGACAGAGAAGTCAGAACAGCTTTCAGAAGAATCAAACGACCACCAAACGATAAAAATCGACTATTCCATCCCGACAGTCTAGATTTAATACGATTCACAATCGGATCCCAAAACGACAGTCTTCGGGGATTACCCCCAATAGGCAAACCGAGGTACAAAAAAGGAATCTTGCCAACTTTACAGCGCAACACTGATGCCGCCTCACTCAACCACGAGTCAGAAATATTAAGACCCACCAACAAACTTTTATTAAAGTTCACTTTCAAACCCGACAACAACTCAAACATGATCAGGGTCGCCCGCAGAGCACGGACGTTGGCCCAACTTTTGTGACCAATCAAAAGAGTATCATCCCTCTAAATATATTCTCATTGATAGAGTATTTTCGAGAATTCTTTTTTTCTTTTCACGAAATTTTTGTGAAAAGGAAAAGGAAAAGAAAAGCGTCCATTGTCTAATGGATAGGACAAAATTCTTCTAAACCTTTGGTATAGGTTCAAATCCTATTGGACGTAGATTTTTTTATTCTTGGATTGTGTCTGGTAGTTGTCGCGTCATTTTTCGGAGATCAAGGCTATTTGATTAGCTTTTGACTCAGTAAATTATTTCACGACTTTGAAAAAAAAAGTTTTAGATTAGATGGGGTCAGGGGGTTGGTTATATTTAGGGAAGGTATTAGCACCCTAAATATTTGTAGTACTCTACGAGAACCTCTTGAGTTTATTCAACTTTTTGCGCTATAACTTACTTATTTTTTAGAAGAAAGAAGAGTGGTGATTGAAAGAAAAGAAAGAGGCATAATATCTACATTTTTTATTGATTCGGAAGGACGAGAGCCCTTTGTCTACGTACCCGTGAGGGATCAGAACCTCGTAGTTTGGGGTAGAAATTTTCGATTGATTTGTTTTGTATTTTTTATTTGTTTTTGAAAAAGGCTTTAAAAAGAAAAGCCAAATGGCAAAAAAGAATTGATTTGTATTTTATTATGTTAAAAGAAAGATGACTCAAAATAGAATTAAAAGTTGATTGCAATTTGATTAAGAAAGAAATAGAAAAAAAAAAAAGGAATCACTCGATTAATGGATTGAGGTTTATTGTGAAAATATTTTTGTGATTTTGGATTATATGGATGTTTTTGAATAATGAGCTAAAATTAAACTAACGGAGCAGAAAGGTAAAACGTAGGTAACTCATGGTGGCGTTGGACCACCACGAGAACCTTTAACCTAAACTACGAATCATAAAAAGTAAGGCATACACACACGCACATATGCACTTAAAGCTATTACATAAAAACCTATTATACATTCTAGGGTATGCGGAAAATTAAATATGCATAATAAAATTTACACTAAGCCTATGATATACATTCTAAAATCTGCGAAAAATAAATATGCATGATAAATTTACAATAAGCCTATTATACATTCTAAATGCTTTACGATAAAATAAAAGAAAAAAAGTAAATAAATAAAATGCAGAATGATATATCTAATAAGAAAATATGCATGAGAAAAAATAAAATGCTAAACGATGAAATAAAATATGCATGCAAGAACTAAAAAAAAAAATTACAACCAGGGGAGGTGTTAACAGTAAAAAAGGGGTGTAGTAATTAAAAAAAGCAGGAAATTGGGCTTTGAATAGCAGAGGGAGCGATGGGCGCACATGCTTGGATTGACTAGATTTAGGCCGTCTGATTAATCTGACGGCCTTGAGTTGATCCTGTTGGGAGGACTCAGGAGCCATTGATCTTGATCTATAGGATAACAAGGGCGATGGTGCATGCTAAAGCATACACCCACATACACTGGAACACAGCGAGCTTATAAATAGGTTGTGGGGAAATCTCTTTCATTTTTTACATAAGTTTCTCTCTCCTCCTCTTTTTATATGCTCTCGTCTCTCTCTCTCTCTCACTCTCTCTGTCTCTCTCTCTCTCTGGGTTCTTGTAAGAACTCTATGAAGTTTCCAACGAGGTAAGGGGGTTTCGATGGTGGTTGGCCGGCCGGTACAGCGGCGCCACCACATCGGAACCCTAATTTAATTTTTTGTTGTTTTTTTTTGCTCTGTTTCGATTCCCTCCTTCTTCCTACTTATTCTTTCTAATTTCGAACTAAAAATTTTAAAAGAAAATTGCTACCCTCTTAGATCTATGAAATAGAAAGAAAAGAAACTACCTTTTGAATGTTTGTTTTGGATTTATACCTTGTTGTTGTTGGATTGCGGTTTCGATTTGAGTGATGACTGTAGCGGTCTGTGTTGTGTTGTGCTTGCTGATTCCGATTTGTGAGCACTGGTCTTTGAGTGTCGAAAATGGCTTGCAGTTTTTGATGAGAATTGTTGCAGGTTCTACGTGTTGTTGTGATTGTAGGTTCTGATGAGTCGGTTGTGTGAAATGGTTTTTGAAATTGGCTATGGTTTTTGAAATTGGCTACCTTGTGCGTGAATTGGCTTCTAGTTGTGTAGGTTTTTTGCAGGTCATGGGTAAAGAATCGGCCCCCTTGTGCGTGTATCTGGCTGTTGGTTTTATAATACATGGGAAAGTGTTTCAGGGTTTGTTAAAGAAGCAGAAAAATTGGTGGCTTTTGGATTGAGATGAAAGGAAGCGTTGGTTTACAGAACGCGTTTTTTGGATTTGGGACTGATGAGGCTGTGACAGACTGTTTCGGATTGGACGATTGGACTTGGACAAAAAATAATAAATAAAATAAAATAGTAAAGCCAAAAAGAAAAAGATAAAGACTAAAAAGATAATTAAATAAATAAAAACTAAAGAATTAAGCATTAAGATTAAATGATTTAAAAAGAATAAAAGATGGAAATAAAAATAGAGAGAAGAGGGCCCGACTCAGAGCCAAAAAATGAGGTATTTTAAAATACCTCTCTGCCAAAATTTCGTTCGAAAAGTCAGAGATTAATCAGGACAAATGACATGTGTCAGTGGTACCTTAGGTCGAAAATTGAGGTATGACATATGCCCCTATTTAAGTTTCTTCGTACCGAGACTTGAAGATGAATACTTTAATTCGACTGGTCGAAGAGACTTAAATACAAAGTACATCATTTTTAACCTAAGATGCTACGAATGCTTGTGATGCAATTATGAATGCAGGACGACAAATATGATTTGACTTGAATGAGAAAGGACAGCGGGATACCCAAATTCGTTGAAGAAAATGGATCCGACCACGCTTGGGGATATTGTAGTTTCACTAGGGGAAATGATTGTCTATTATCGTACTGATTTGGAACGACAACTTAATGAAGATAAACTTTTTAGTGGCATCTTTTGACGAGACACACTAGGGATGACGCTCAAGAGAATGACAGGTAAACACCAATTGTCCGTTATTTAGGACTGACCACTTGAAACATGATAAAGAAGGGAAACTCAAGTTATCCATTGTTTAGGACTAACCACTTGAAACAAAGACAAAAGGTAAACTCAAGCTGTCCATTGTTTAGGACTAACCACTTGAAGCAAGACAAAAGGTAAACTCAAGTTGTCCATTGTTTAGGACTAACCACTTGAATCAAAGACAAAAGGTAAACTCAAGCTGTCCATTGTTTAGGACTAACCACTTGAAACCAGACAAAAAGGTAAACTCAAGTTGTCCATTGTTTAGGACTAACCACTTGAAACAAAGACAAAAGGTAAACTCAAGCTGTCCATTGTTTAGGACTAACCACTTGAAACAAAGACAAAAGGTAAACTCAAGTTGTCCATTGTTTAGGACTAACCACTTGAAACAAGACAAAAGGGTAAACTCAAGATGTCCATTGTTTAGGACTAACCACTTGAACCAAAGACAAAAGGTAAACTCAAGATGTCCATTGTTTAGGACTAACCACTTGAAACAAGACAAAAGGTAAACTCAAGTTGTCCATTGTTTAGGACTAACCACTTGAAACAAGACAAAAAGTAAACTCAAGTTGTCTATTGTTTAGGCCTAACCACTTGAAACAAAGACAAAAGGTAAACTCAAGTTGTCCATTGTTTAGGCCTAACCACTTGAAACAAGACAAAAGGTAAACTCAAGTTTTCCATTGTTTAGGACTGACCACTTGAAACAAAGGCAAAAGGTAAACTCAAGTTGTCCATTGTTTAAGACTGACCACTTGAAACAAAGACAAAAGGTAAACTCAAGCTATCCATTTTTTAGGACTAACCACTTGAAACATGATAAAAAGTAAACTCAAGTTGTCCATTGTTTAGGACTAACCACTTGAAACAAGACAAAAAGTAAACTCAAGCTGTCCATTGTTTAGGACTAACCACTTGGAACATGATAAAAGGTAAACTTAAGTTGTCCATTATTTAGGACTAGCCACTTGAAACGATTGAGGACGGAACTGAAGGGATACGACCAAACAAGACTCTGGGTGACTGATGCTACCATGTATGAATTGATATTGTGTATATGTTGTGTATGCATGAATGTGTGAATACGTGAAAGTATTAATGTATGGATGAATGTAAGACTGTATGGATGTAAAAATGTATCAATGTAACTTGTATGATTGTATATACTGTATGTGACAGGTGAACTTGATAAGACGAGACAAGACAAGTATGATGGAGGTGGACTGACGTCGCAGTACAAACACTCGACAAACTTCCTCGGAGATGATACTATTGTGAACAAATCGAGTCGTTGACGGTGTATAACCTGGCACAAGGTAGCAACTGATGCCCCTTAGGGGAAATGCCCTTGTTGCTCAAAAGCCTGGAAGAGTCGCCATTTGTAAACCGGTGCAGAGTGTTCTTCCGTTGATGCGCCTCAACAATCATGCTTTCTTTGTTTTTTTTTTTTTTTTGTTTTGAAAATCTCTAATTTTTGCCTGGACCGCCCTTTCATATTTTCAGTCCACCGGGAGTATATTCCTTTTTTGTGCCCCTAATTTTTGCCTGGACCGCCCTTTCGGGTTTTCAGTCCATCAGGACGCTCTCTATTGCCTAAGCCGCCTTTTCAGGTTTTCAACTTATGATAAGTGCCAGAAAGTTGTGTTTTAAAGGATTAAATTCGGCACATTTGTTTCTTGTTTTGCAAGTTATCAAGGGAAAGGTCGAGATATCAGTGTAAAATTCCCTATTATGCTTTAATTATCTTACTTTACCCAATTATGCAGGTATTGATCTCAAGACATGAATCAAAGAGGAAAAACAAAGAAATATTCAAAAGGTTAACTCGCCACAGCGAGTAAAAAGATGTCAAAGGCGAGCTAGAGGCGAGCAATTCCAGAATGGACCAAAGTTACTCGCCATCAACTCGCCAAAGGTGAGCTAAAGGCGAGAGACTCGCAATGGCGAATACAAGGCGAGCTCCGAAGGCGAGCAATTCCAGAGAAAAACAAAAATCACTCGCCCTCGACACGCCAAAGGCGAACCAAAGGCGAGCAACTCGCAATGGCGAGTGATTTTACTCGCGAGGCGAGTTAGGGCGGCTTAACTCTGCTCGCGAGGCGAGATGATGCAGAAAAGAAATTCTATATAAAGCCACTTGATTCATTCATTGAGGACATCTTAGTTTTTCATAGTTTCACTTCTGTAATAGTTGTTAGAGAGAAAATAGGGCTTATTCTTCATAGAGTGAGAGTGATAGAAGGTGGATTCCTCATCCTTTGTTGAGAGATCACAAGTTTGTAATGAATCTTTCTCTTCTCATTCATTCTTGCAAAGCTTCCATGACAATGAGTAGCTAAATCTCCTTTGTTGGGATTAGAGGTACTTGATCTTAGCTTAATATGTAATCTTTTGATCTATAAATATATGGTTCTAGCATTTGATTTGATATTGATGTTATTCTTGCACTTTAATGCTTATGTTTTGATTTAATAGTGATTGAAAAATACTTTTGAATCTAGGTTTAGAATAATCATCTATCAAAACATAAGTTCTAGACATGGAATCGATGTTTTGATAATCACTTCTTGTATCTAAACTTAAAGCTTTCTTATCATTAAATAGATTGAGAAATCATCGATTAAATGATAAGATCGACTCTTGGATCGTTCAATAGTTTGAGACATCGACGATTGAACGATACAATTGATGTCACGATAATATTTGGACACGAATGTTATTGCCGAGGGATACGTGATAATATCAAAGAAAAACTAGAATCCGTATACGATCATTAGGTTATATGTGATTCTTGATCAAGGAACTCTAATCCTAACAAGTTTTACGCCTTATTAATCTCAATTTTATCTTGCAAAATAGTTTTCGTAGTTATAAACAAAAAAATATCTTTCAACTTAAAATGATATTTGGTGTCGAACGGTCTGTGATATCGCACTAGTCCCTGAGGAGACGATATAAATACTTATCTTGTTTGATGCTAAAATACTACATCAAAATGGCGCCGTTGCCGTGGACTGGCATTTAGATATCATAGATATTGCGACTATTTTATCGTTTTAAGCAAATTTTGCACTTATTCATTATTGTATATATATATTTCATTTATTATTCCTTTTTGTTGCTAATTTTCTTTGGTTAGATCTTTGAACTCTTGTATGCGAGGTACAGTTCTGCCACAAGATTTAAGATACGATCTTGAAATTGAAAGAACGGCCCGCAAAAACAATAGTAAAACAAGAAGAGAGAAAAGACAAGCCAGACAAGCACAACAAGAAGGAACCTCAGCTTTCACTCCTTCACTAATCACCATACTTGAAGAGGAAGAAAACATGGCTGGAAACAATCAAAATATTGATCTGAACAATCAAAGTGTGATGCCCTCTTGGACAAGTCCAAGACGGTTGGCTCATCTCGGAAAGGACAAGGAGAAACAAGTGGAGCTTAAGTCCGGAACTATACAACTTGTCTCAAATCATCCTTTTGCCGGGTTAGATCATGAAGATCCTTATCAACATCTATCGGTGTTCTATGCTCTAGCCAACAGTCTTGGTCAATCCGAAGCTGACGAGGAAGCTGGGTTCGTGAGGTTGTTTCAACATTCACTTATTGGCAAAGCTCGAGAGTGGTATCTTGATCAACCACCTTCGGTTTTAAATGATTGGAATGCATTGGAGAAAGCGTTTCAAGAAAGATTCTTTCCGGATCATAGGCACATGGATACTAAAACCGCAATTGCAATGTTCGCTCAAGGTTCAGATGAGTCTTTATGTGATGCATGGGAGCGATACAAGTCATTACTAAGAAAGTGTCCAAAGCATGGGTTTGAAGATACAACTCAAATCCATATGTTCCGTGGAGGATTGTTACCCGAGCCAAAGCTTATCTTAGTTGCAGCTGGACATGGTTCTTTGATGGCATTAAGTCCTAAAGACGCAGTGGATATCATCAACAAAATGTCACTCAATGACCGAGCAGCCAAACACAATAAAAATGGTGCACACCGAAAGTCTGGAATTCTTGAGTTGGGTTCAAATGATGCAAATCTAGCACAAACTAAGCTCCTAACTCAACAGCTTGAAGAAATGAAGATTCAAATGAAGGAGATGCCGAAACTCATTAAAGAACAAATGCAAAAGGAACAAAGGCATCGACAAGTTCATTTTTGTGAGATGTGCTTCGGTGATCATCCAACAGGTTATTGTCCACCGCAACTTGAAGAAGAAGTTAATTATGTGGGCAATCAACAAAGGCCGGGACAATTTCAAAATCAATATCCGGGCAATTCAAATCAACAACGGTATCCGAACAACAACAATTTTCAAAGAGGAAACAACTTCGGACAACCGTGGAGGTCGAATGCCGGACCTTCAAATCAGCAGCCATACAACAACAACTTCCAACAATATCCACCACAACAAGATCGCACACAAAAGATAGAAGATACCCTCAATCAATTCATGCAACTTACAATGGCCAATCATTAAAACAACACCGCGTCCATCAAGAACCTCGAGACGCAAATGGGACAACAAACTCAATACTTGAGCCAAATCTCCCAAATTTTGGCCAATCAACAAGGAGGTACCTTCACAGCTAACACACAAAACAATCCCAACAATGGCAATAATGGAAAGAACGAGCAATGCAAAGCTATTTCAACAAGAAGTGGCAAGGTAATTGGGCAAGGGATTGGTGATAACTTGGAGGTGGAGAGGCAAGTTGTTGAAGATGAAGAGGAGGTGGATAGAGAAGAGAATGAGAAGGAAGAGGAAGATGTAGATATAGATGTAGATAATAGAGAAGTAGTTGAAAAAGAAAAAGAACAAAAAAATGAGAAAGAAGAAAAAAATCAAAAAAATAAAGAAGAATTAGTTGAAAAGGATGTGGGAAAGAACAAGAAGAAAGAAGTCGGGAAGGATGTGCCGGCTCACAAGCTTCCATATCCTAAAACTCAATCAAAGAAGGACTTGGAGAAACATTTCAAGAGCTTCTTAGACATATTCAAGAAGTTGGAGATCAACATTCCGTTTGCCGAAGCTCTTGAAAAGATGCCGACTTATGCCAAGTTTATGAAAGAGATCTTGTCCAAGAAGCGTCGCTACAATGATGAAGAAACAATTCAACTTGATGCCAATTGTAGTGCAATCATCCAACGAAGGTTACCAAGAAAGGAAAGAGATCCCGGAAGAGTTACATTACCGGTGGCAATTGGTACCGTCAATGTCGGTAAGGCTTTAATTGATCTTGGTTCAAGTATCAACCTTATACCATATTCGGTTGTCAAGAGGGTTGGTGGCTTAGACCTTAAGTTAACCAAGATGACCCTACAATTAGCCGACAAATTCATAGCCCGACCAATGGGAATAGCGGAAGATGTACTAGTCAAGGTGGACAAATTTGTGTTTCCCGTGGATTTCGTGGTAATGGATATTGAGGAAGATGATGATGTGCCCTTAATTCTTGGACGAGCATTCATGTTAGCCTCAAGGATGATGATTGATTATGATGACGGGTTGATGAAGGTGCGGCTTGATGATGAAGAAATCAATTTCAATCTCCACAGTGCGATGAAACATTCAAAAGACAAAGGAGCGTGTTTTAAGATGGATGCGATGGAAGAGGTGATTATGGATACAAGGAAACAACTGCATAAACCTACAACCCTTGAAAGAGTACTCACCGATGCACTCAACGTTCTAAGTGTCGAAGAAGAAAAGGATATTGAAGAATGTTTGAAAGAATTAGAGACTTTGAAGGAGGTTCCTCCAAAGAAAGCCAAGATGGAGGAATTGAAGGACAAAGACAAGATTGAAGAATCAAAGATTGAATTGAAAGTCTTGCCGTCACAACTAAAGTATGTTTTTCTCGAAGAAGACGGCACAAAACCGGTGATCATAAGTAGTTCTTTGTCCAACAATGAAGAAAAGAGATTGATTGAAGTTCTCAAAAGCAACAAAGAAGCAATAGGTTGGAAGTTGTCCGACCTCAAAGGTATTAGCCCTTCATATTGTATGCACAAGATCAATATGGAGGAGAACTTCAAACCGGTGGGTCAACCTCAACGCCGGTTAAATCCTACAATGAAAGAAGTAGTCCGCAAGGAAGTGGTTAAGTTACTTGAGGCCGGTATGATATATCCCATCTCCGATAGCTCGTGGGTAAGCCCGGTACAAGTGGTGCCCAAGAAAGGTGGTATGACGGTAGTAAAGAATGACAAGAATGAGCTCATACCTTCAAGAACCGTCACCGGGTGGCGGATGTGTATTGATTATCGGAGACTTAACCAAGCCACAAGGAAAGATCACTTTCCATTACCTTTTATGGATCAAATGCTTGAACGTTTGGCCGGGCAAGCATACTATTGTTTCCTTGATGGTTATTCGGGCTACAATCAAATCACAGTAAATCCGGAGGATCATGAGAAGACCGCATTCACTTGTCCCTTTGGAATATTTGCATATAGAAGAATGTCGTTCGGTTTATGCAATGCGCCTGCAACATTTCAAAGGTGTATGCAAGCAATATTCTCCGATTTGATTGAGAAAAGCATTGAGGTATTTATGGATGATTTCTCTGTGTTTGGATCATCCTATGATGTTTGTTTGAACAATTTGGACATCGTGCTGAAACGGTGTAAAGAGACCAATTTGGTGCTTAATTGGGAAAAATGAAATTTCATGGTGACTGAAGGCATAATACTTGGTCACAAGATCTCATCAAGAGGCATAGAAGTTGATAAGGCAAAGATTGAAGGAATAGGAAAGCTCCCACCACCAGTAAATGTCAAAGGTGTTCGTAGCTTTCTTGGCCATGCGGGATTTTACCGGAGATTCATTAAAGACTTTTCAAAGATAGAAAAGCCATTGAGCAACTTGCTCAACAAAGATAAGTCTTTTCTTTTTGATGATAATTGTTTAAAAGGATTTGAAACTTTGAAAGAGCGGTTGACCTCCGCACCAATAATCACAGCTCCCAATTGGGATTTAAACTTTGAATTAATGTGCGATGCTAGTGATTACGCTGTTGGTGCCGTGTTAGGTCAACGCAAGAATAAAATTTTTCATGCTATACACTATGCAAGTAAAGTTCTAAATGAAGCTCAAATCAATTATGCTACCACTGAAAAAGAACTACTTGCAATAGTATATGCATTGGAAAAATTTCGTTCATACCTTGTAGGTTCAAAGATAGTTGTTTATACTGACCATGCAGCCATTAAGTACCTCCTTACCAAGTCTGATTCAAAACCAAGGCTCATCCGTTGGATGTTGTTATTACAAGAATTTGACTTAGAGATAAAAGACAAGAAAGGTACAGAAAATATTGTGGCTGATCACCTATCAAGGCTTATGAGCAAAGAAGTGACGAGGAATGAACCGGAAGTTCGTGAAGAATTTCCCGATGAAAAGTTGTTTGCACTCAATGAAAGACCCTGGTTTGCCGACATGGCGAACTACAAAGCAACCGAATTCATTCCCGAAGACTACACTTGGCAACAATGCAAGAAATTCCTCCATGATGCCAACCATTATGTATGGGATGAGCCATACTTATTCAAGATTGGAGCTGATAACCTCTTGCAAAGGTGTGTTGACAATGAAGAGGCAAAGAAGATCCTTTGGCAATGTCATAATTCACCCTATGGAGGTCACTTCAATGGGGAAAGAACAGCCGCAAAGGTGCTCCAATCCGGTTTCTATTGGCCAACACTTTTTAAAGATGCCAATATCCATTGCAAGCATTATGATGAATGTCAAAGAACCGGCGCAATGTCAAAGAGAAATGAAATGCCTCAACAAAGCATCCTTGAAGTTGAAGTGTTTGATTGTTGGGGTATAGACTTTGTTGGCCCCTTTCCATCATCATACACAAATGAATACATCTTAGTAGCTGTTGACTATGTCTCGAAGTGGGTGGAAGCTATCGCATCGCCAAAAGCCGATGGCAAAACAGTAGTAAAGTTCCTCAAAAAGAATATTTTCACCCGATTTGGGACACCAAGAGTTTTGATAAGTGATGGAGGATCACACTTCTGCAACACACAGCTTGCCAAGGCCCTAGATCACTACAGTGTAAAGCACAAGGTAGCATCACCGTACCATCCTCAAACTAATGGCCAAGCAGAGGTATCTAACCGAGAAATTAAAAGAATTCTGGAGAAAACCGT
Source organism: Medicago lupulina (assembly GCA_958299785.1). Lineage (NCBI taxonomy): Eukaryota > Viridiplantae > Streptophyta > Magnoliopsida > Fabales > Fabaceae > Medicago > Medicago lupulina. The sequence goes on from OY283139.1 coordinate 80,678,907, forward strand.
TTCAACATCTCGGAAAGATTGGTCGGCGAAGCTTGATGAAGCCTTGTGGGCCTATAGGACGGCGTACAAATCTCCTATAGGTCTCTCACCGTTTCAAATGGTCTATGGTAAATCATGTCATCTACCGGTAAAGCTCGAACACAAAGCTTTTTGGGCACTCAAATTTTTGAATTTTGATCAAGAGAAAGCCGGTGAACGACGAAAGATTCAAATGCACCAACTTGAGGAAATGAGGAATCAAGCATATGAATCCTCAAAGCTATACAAAGAAAGGGTCAAGAAATATCATGATAAGCAGCTTATTCAAAGGCAATTCAGGCCTGGGCAGATGGTGTTGCTTTTCAATTCAAGATTAAGACTCTTTCCCGGCAAGTTAAAGTCCAAATGGTCCGGACCTTTCATGGTTAAGGAAGTAAAGCCATATGGTGCAATAGAGCTTGAAGATCCAGCTACAAAAGCTAGCTGGACAGTGAATGGCCAGAGGTTGAAGCCATACCATGGAGGTGAGATTGATCGGCTTACGTCGACGATCCCACTTGACAATCCGTGAAAGTAAAAGAAAAAGGCGTCGAGCTAACGACGTTAAACAAGCGCTTGTTGGGAGGCACCCCAATTTTGTAAGTATTTTTACTGTTTTTAGGCATAATAGGTGTAAGAGTCATGATGCATATCCAATCTACTCTAAATAGAAGCTGAAAAGAAAGCAAAAACATGAACTGTCATCACTCGCGAGGCGAGTAAAAGTACTCGCCATGGCGAGTAACGTGGTCTTTGACTGCGTTGACTACCAAAACACTCGCCACGGCGAGTACAATTACTCGCGAGGCGAGTAACTGCATTTCTGACAGGGTTCAGTTACCAAAGCCACTAACTCACATTAACTCCCCCATATCTCCCACCAACCCTTATCATTCCAAAATTTCGGTTTTCAGACTCTCTCATTACACAAAAATTCTCCATTTTCTCTCAAACCCTAAAAATTCAACACAACCTCAACCCAAGTCCAACCAAGGCCAAAGCAAGTCCCATTTCATCTCATTCATCATTTCTGCACTTGCATTCAACAACAACAGGTTTGTTTTTCGAATTTCTTCTTAATTTTTGTAAAATCAAACCCTAGGGTAGTAGATCTGTTAACTTCTATCTTCTTTACCCTGAACTGTTAAGATGAAACATAATCATGGCTAAAAAAGTTCGTTCTTTTCTGCCCTCAATCCACAACTTTTGCATCCTTTTGTAAATTTTCAATAAAAAGGGGGTTTTGTGGAATCAATTCGCATTCTTGACAAAAGCCATGATTTAGTTCATCTTTAGACAGTAATCAGGGTCGGAATAGGTTGAATTAGGGTTAGGAGTAATTAAACTGGAAGAAAACTGGAAAAAGGGTCGATTCTGCAAAGTTTAGGGTTATTCGCCTCGCGCTCTCACATCGTTTGCCATGGCGAGTGATCATACGAAACCCATAAATTTTTTTCAGCAACTCGCCACGGCGAGTAACTTACGCGCCACGGCGAGTTGTACCAATATGCACTAATTTTGGCAGAATTGACATGTTTTACCCTGTTTTTGCGAACTGATTCATTCCATGCTGTTGCTAATAGTTCAATGTCCGTTTCTGTATGGTTTTCCTGGTTGTTTTGCAGGTATGGCACCCAAAAATCCTAACACCGGAAAACGCCAAAGAGGAAACTCCTCTACCTCTAATCCCCCACCAACCAGAAGTCGATCCTATGATCCGGCCCGATTCAAATCTACTTACCATCAGGATCGGTATAGGGATCTGTTGGAAAGGAACACATGGGCTGAAAAAGTATTCAACATCACACCCGATGGCCCATATGCGGAATTCCTCCAATTCTTTTTGCACCAAGGGTGGGGACGGCTCCTACAGCCCGAAACCAATATTCAAGCAGATCTGCTGCATGAATTCTACGCCAATGCACTTCCAGAAAACCCCCAAACCGACCCATTCACTATTGAAACTTTTGTGCGAGGCCGAACCATCCGGTTCGATCGGGCTGCCATCAATACTTATCTAGGCAACCCCTTCCCCTTGGACCATGAGGACCGCCTAGATGACTTCCATACAAAACAAAATCGAGGCGCCTTTGACCTTGACCCTCTTAAAGAAGAAATCAAACGAACAATCTTGCTTGAGGGAACCAATTATGACATTAGTGATCGGGGAGAGAATACCGAGCCCAATATAAATTCATGACCCCCCCAGCCAAACTTGTCCTGAAATTTATCCTTCACAATGTCAAACCAAGCAGTCATCTTTCGGACTGCACCGTCGACGTATGCCCTTTGATTTACTACATAATCAAGGGCATTAATGTTGACATTGCTCGTACCATTGCTTGGGAACTCAAGAAGATCACTCTTTTAGGCAAAGGTGAACCTACCACCCGCCTCTCCTTTCCCGGTCTCATCATGGGGCTAATTAAGGACACCAAAATGAGGTTGTCCTTGGCTGTTCATGAAGTGATCAAGAACCCAATCAATGACAATCACATTACCCGCTTCATAATAGGCCAAACCAAAAAGGGTGCATCCTCTTCAAGAGCCCCTCAACCTGAGCCAGAACCACAACCCGGGCTGCCAACTGAACCACTTGCTTCCTTTGATATGGCCAGCTACGTTCAGTGGCAATATCAATGTCAAAGCCACACCTGGGATATGCTTGCAGCAACTAACCGAGCAAACACTTATTTTCAGCTATCTCAGTATGAGATGCAGCAGCAAGCCGGGTACCCTCCGGAGGTCATGGCACAGTTCATGACTCCTCAAGCTTTTCAGTCCTATGTTGCTTGGCCTGAGGACAGGCCAAATCCATATGGAAGGGGTGGTGCTTATGGAGCAAAGGGTGAAAATAATGAAGACGAGGTGGTGGGGTCCGATGGAGATGATCCGAACAGAGTCCCAAGTGCAACATCCGGATCGGAAGATGATGACATGCAGGACTGAGAAGGAAGAGAAAGGACATGAAAGCTCACCTTTAATGAGTGACATTTATAAGCTTTCAGTCAATTCTTTCCTTCTCCTTCATTTCTTTATTTGCTTTATTTTCATAATATTTCTAAACAATAGCTTGCTTCTGTTTATGTTCCATGTTGACATTTGTGACTCATAGCTTTTTATGTACTTTATTATGTTCCGTACTAGTTAATTGTTGTATTGTGATGGTTTGAAACATTTTGTTAATTAAGTTTCGTGATGTTGATGTTTAAACAATAATTCAAGTACTTCTCTTTTGAGTTAAAACTTCATTGTGAAGTTATTTTGAAAATTGTGGAAGTCTTTGTTTATCACTTTTACTTGTTAAAAGAAAATGCTCAAAGTTCAAAATTCAAAGTGCTTGAAAGATAGCCAAAGATTGAGCAAGTCTCAGATGATGATAATGATATAGAATTGTGTGACAAAGCGCAAAGCCAAGGTACAAGTTTCCAGTTTTTCTAGGTGTTTACTTGAACATGAAACGAGTACTTTGCACAAATTTCATTTCATCTAGTCCTCCGCAATAATATATTTGTTGTGAGCCACTTAGTACTAGTCAAAAAGTGAGGAAACCTCAATGTGTTGTACTATATGCAAGGAGACCGGCATTCATTGTTTAACTCGGTCGCTTTATGTTAAATCCAATAATTATTTTGAATTGTGTAGAGGCGTGGAAAGGATCAAGACATATTTTTGATAATGAGAGAAACATACTTGACCACAAATAGCCTACCTTGTGAGAAGAGCGAGTAATTGCTAACCCACTTGAGCCAAATGAATCAGGGTCCTCAATTATGAACTGTCAATACATAAGCACAATGCTTGATGAAATTGCCTTAAAGTTTTTCAAATCCAGTTCATTTTTGTTGCACTATCAGACCCTGATATGATTTTAATTGTTGAACCCTAAACCTTTAATTGCTAATTGTCCCTTTTTGCCATAGAGTAAGGGAACATTCAAATAGGGTGTGTTTCTATTCAAGTTGGGGAGAAAAAGGTAGATGTATATCACATGTCAAGTAAATTGGTGTAATTAGAAGTTTTTGATCAAAGACAACATCGTTGTAAATGCAAAAAGAAAAAGAAGAAAAAGAAAAAGAAAAAGAAAAGAAATGTGTACATGATAAAGAAAAAGAAAAAGAAAGAAAAATTCAAAAATAGAATAAGTTGTCAAGATCAAGGTGTGTCATGTTTAAACACCGAGGGTTTGTTTAGAATTAAGGGGATTCTTTGTAAATTTGTCTTTTGAATGTGAATAGAAGGAATGTTCCCTTATGCTTGGCCATTTGAATTCAATTGAGCCACAAATATCCTTTCTTTTGTAGCCGAGCCAAGTTACAACCCTTAAAAGACCTTATGATCCATGCTTTTATGCCTTTTGGAATGATATTTGGATGGACACATAACTTGATTTGAATGTTAACTTGATTGCCGGATGTGTGTTCATAACCCTCACTCATTTAATCTCACTTGTTACTTTACTTAAAAAGAAGTGTGTTAGGAGTGGTTCAGAAATAAGCATATTATTGACTTGAACTGTTTGATATGTGCTTTGTGCTTAGGACTCATTTCATGTTTGAAGTAGATTCTCAGATTAGTTGGAAACTTTAGACTTGTCTGCGTAGTCATTTTTGAATCAGTCATCTGAAGAAAGTTTTCTCTAAACCTTTTGAAACTTGTGTCTTGTCCTAAATTTGTTTTGTTCATTTTGTTTGAGGACAAACAAAGAGTAAAGTTGGGGAGAGTTTGATAAGTGCCAGAATGTTGTGTTTTAAAGGATTAAATTCGGCACATTTGTTTCTTGTTTTGCAAGTTATCAAGGGAAAGGTCGAGATATCAGTGTAAAATTCCCTATTATGCTTTAATTATCTTACTTTACCCAATTGTGCAGGTATTGATCTCAAGACATGAATCAAAGAGGAAAAACAAAGAAATATTCAAAAGGTTAACTCGCCACAGCGAGTAAAAAGATGTCAAAGGCGAGCTAGAGGCGAGCAATTCCAGAATGGACCAAAGTTACTCGCCATCAACTCGCCAAAGGCGAGCTAAAGGCGAGAGACTCGCAATGGCGAATACAAGGCGAGCTCCGAAGGCGAGCAATTCCAGAGAGCAACAAAAATCACTCGCCCTCAACAAGCCAAAGGCGAACCAAAGGCGAGCAACTCGCAATGGCGAGTGATTTTACTCGCGAGGCGAGTTAGGGCGGCTTAACCTTCTCAGAGCTGACGTGTCACAAACCCAATGGCGAAGCAACCACTACTCGCCATGGCGAGTAACTCTGCTCGCGAGGCGAGCTGATGCAGAAAAGAAATTCTATATAAAGCCACTTGATTCATTCATTGAGGACATCTTAGTTTTTCATAGTTTCACTTCTGTAATAGTTGTTAGAGAGAAAATAGGGCTTATTCTTCATAGAGTGAGAGTGATAGAAGGTGGATTCCTCATCCTTTGTTGAGAGATCGCAAGTTTGTAATGAATCTTTCTCTTCTCATTCATTCTTGCAAAGCTTCCATGACAATGAGTAGCTAAATCTCTTTTGTTGGGATTAGAGGTACTTGATCTTAGCTTAATATGTAATCTTTTGATCTATAAATATATGGTTCTAGCATTTGATTTGATATTGATGTTATTCTTGCACTTTAATGCTTATGTTTTGATTTAATAGTGATTGAAAAATACTTTTGAATCTAGGTTTAGAATAATCATCTATCAAAACATAAGTTCTAGACATGGAATCGATGTTTTGATAATCACTTCTTGTATCTAAACTTAAAGCTTTCTTATCATTAAATAGATTGAGAAATCATCGATTAAATGATAAGATCAACTCTTGGATCGTTCAATAGTTTGAGACATCGACGATTGAACGATACAATTGATGTCACGATAATATTTGGACACGAATGTTATTGCCAAGGGATACGTGATAATATCAAAGAAAAGCTAGAATCTGTATACGATCATTAGGTTATATGTGATGCTTGATCAAGGAACTCTAATCCTAACAAGTTTTACGCCTTATTAATCTCAATATTATCTTTGCAAAATAGTTTTCGTAGTTATAAACAAACAAAATATCTTTCAACTTAAAATGATATTTGGTGTCGAACGGTCCGTGATATCGCACTAGTCCCTGAGGAGACGATATAAATACTTATCTTGTTTGATGCTAAAATACTACATCAACTTAGCGAGCTCTTTTTTGTGTATATTTTTTTGTATTTTGGGATTAAGACTGCATTTTGCTCAAAGCAGAGGTCCTCTTTATAGTGCTTAGTCATGTTATTCTTCCGGAATGTAACCGTTCTCAAGGTGAATGCTGATGTATGTTTCACCTACTCACGAGTTCAAAGAAAGTGTGTTTGTTGTTCACAAATTTCAAAAGATGTAAAAATAATATTTGCATTTTGAAATCTTTGCTTCAAGTATTGTCATAAAAAATAGAAAAAAATTTGCAAATAGAATAAATGAGACTTCCAAATAAATTGGCACCTGCTCAAATTTGATGAATTGAGTGGTGACCCGCCAATGGCACGGCGCCACAGATTTTTGAAAAATTTGGAAAATGGTAAATGTATGGGAAAAGTACATTGAACACAATAACCGCTATTCTCCCTAACAACTTTGAATTGCCCCTGTTTCGAGTCTTTGATTTGTAGATGCTTCGAATTGGATGTCTTTTGAAGACTGGATGCCCCAAGTGGATTGTGCCTGATTGATGCAATTACTTTGTCGTGATCCTTGACTTTTGCATAGGTCGCCCCTTGCGGGTTTTCGACCTATCAGGATAAACATTTTTGTTCATGTCTCTAATTTTTTGCCTGGACCGCCCTTTCAGGTTTTAAGTCCACCAAGACACTCATTTTTGCCTAAGCCGCCTTTTCAGGTTTGCGACTTATCGAGCTGTTATTTTTGACAGAGTATTTCTTGACTGCACCAACATTCATAGGACGTGTGAGTTTGTCACCATCCATAGTTGTAGGAGTCATTGCACACGAGCCTTCATTGTTCGGCGTCCACTTGCCCCTGGAGTCTGGTTGGAAAGACAGTGTCTTTGTGAACACAAGGTCTCTTTCTTGAAATTCACGGGGGACGAATCTTCTTGTTGGAAGTTTCTTTCAACCTCTTCTGATATGGTTGTACAAGGTCGTCATGCATTAATATTCAAGCTTGGATTTCTGCAGAAACTCCTAACGACGGGACTTCGACGACCTCCATGTTGTATACTGAGGGAAGGAGGGGGTTGCCAATGTCTATTGAAGCACGATGCCCATGTGAGGCAATTGTAACGCCTCATGCCGGTATTTGTAAGTGACTGCCATCTTCTAGACAATCTTCTTGATTTTTGTTTGCAGCTTTGACGACTAAGATGCCACAGTATACAAGAGATCTTGTTGGGAATCTCTTCGTTCTCCTATTCTTCATCTTTGGATACAAGGAAACTCAAAGTTGGAAGAGAGTATAGGGTTGATGTGTTCAACGGGTTTATTAATGCATCATTTGATTAAGTATAAGTTATGATTATGCAGATATTTGAGAATGATTAAAGAGATTTTTTTTGGTTTTTTGTATTACCATTTTTCCAGAGAAAAAAAAAAGCACAACATAAAATAAAATAAAGAAAAGTCGGGATCAAAACGACCTTTTATTGATGATGAAAATACATGAAGCAAAAAATCCCTGCACAAGTTCACTTTCGTCTCAGACGAGACAAAAGCATTTTTGAAAATTATAAAACAAGCAAACAAACATTATTTGAACAACTGAGTAGTAGAATGAACGTTAAAAGCGACCCAATTGCGGCTATCCTCTCCATGTGTCACAAAGCTATGTAGTGTAATTCGGCAGTGGATTAACTTGCACATCCGAATTCAGCCTTCGAAAAGCAAGATATTGGCTTCAATCAACTTCTGGACTTCGATCTTCAAAGAGGGACACAACTCAATGTCATGGCCGTGTGCTCCTTGATGGAAGGCACAGGAGAGGTCAGGTTGATACCAAGCTGGCAATTCGTTAGGCACCTGAGGAGGCGCTCTAGTCTGGACAAGGTTCTTCTGCAGCAGGATGGAAATTAGCTCCGCATATGTCATTGGGATTGGGTCAAACTGCATCCTTAAAGCCTGTTGTCGAGGTTGCTGTTGATGTTGGCGTTCGGGCCTTTGTTGGAACTGCGGCTGACCTTGGGAACTACCAGAGACACCACCAGGGTACTCAGCCTCTCTAACTCGGCCTGGAGTGTTGTTACTTCTTCACGAATGTTTGTGGATTTCTTGTTCAAAGTTATATGTTCTCTCTTTTGGTTTGCACGAGTGTTGTAGGTGCGAGTTGACTTCAGACGAGGACAGTCAGACCAATTTTGAAACAGGTTGACCTTTTATGGAAAAGAAAAATTTGTGAGACTCAGAATTGAGACTATGAAATGCAAAGTGATGCATGATCTTTATGCAAAAATAGGCACATTTTTTTGAAGGGTTTATCAAAGTGAATTGTAAACATTACAGAGGAACATGGTTTTATTTGAAAATTGTGAAGATATCGCAATCGGTCCCCTTTTCAAAAGTAAGAACGAGACCAAGGAAAAAGTTCTTACAAAAAGCTAAAGCTTTAGTTGAGATTTTTGAAGTTGTATTTCTTGATGTTTCTTCTTACAAGGTCCGTTCATATGTGATGTTTGCAAAGAACTTTTCTAAATCCTTCAGTATTTGATGGAAAAAGTCGTTTATGAATGAATGCATGTATGCATGATTATGCTAAAGAACGGAGAAAACATGATGGAGTTTAAGTCCGAAATGTTGGAGTTGAGGGACAATACGCCGTAGGGTAGGGACTATGGTTCCAATTGTACCTGTATCACGGGTTCTACCAAGTTCCCAAAGTCCAACCCCCTCTGAATTTTATTGGATGACGGGACAACACCCGATCCAACAATGTTCGTAGGAAAGTCTTGTTTGAGTGTAGCATCGCGTGTCGGCTAATATGAAGACAACACCTGGTTAGCCACCGTACTACGTCCTAAGAGGCAAAGAAGGGTTATGGGTAACTAAATGTCCTTAGCTTTGACGGAAACTTAAAAGTAATAGCATCTAAACGTGACAACACACGCCGACATATACTACTTCAAGGTCCTCCACTAAGTGTGGTTATATCACATGTTCCAAAACACGAGAATACTCTCAGAATGTCACTATGATTCTACCACTCCTATCTTAAATTTCTCTCAAGCCGGGTTAGGACTTATCTCACCACTCACGTTAAGAAAGGAGAAAGAAAAAGGAGAACAAATATACACGTATTTCCATCTTTTTTTTTGTTTTAAGTAAATTATAGCACAAAAATTTAAACAAATTCAAGTTAAGCTTAACCCTCGAATTAGTCCCCAGTGAAGTCGTCATTTCAGTCGCGTCATTTTTCGGAGATCAAGGCTATTTGATTAGCTATTGACTCACTAAATTATTTCACGACTTTGAAAAAAAAATTTAGATTAGATGGGATCCGGAGGTTGTTATATTTAGGGAATGTATTAGCACCCTAAATATTCGTAGTACTCTTCGAGAACCTCTTGAGTTTATTCAACTTTTTCCGCTATAACTTACTTGTTTTTTAGAAGAAAGAAGAGTGGTGATTGAAAGAAAAGAAAGAGGCATAATATCTACATTTTTTATTGATTCGGAAGGATGAAAGCCCTTTGCCTACGTACCCGTGAGGGATCAGAACCTCATAGTTCGGGATAGAAATTTCCGTGTGATTTATTTTGTATTTTTTATTTGTTTTTGAAAAAGGTTTTAAAAAGAAAAGCCAAATGGCAAAAAAGAATTGGTTTGTATTTATTATGTTAAAAGAAAGATGACTCAAATTAGAATTAAAAGTTGATTGCAATTTGATTAAGAAAGAAATAGAAAAAAAAAAGAAATCACTCGATTAGTGAATCGAGGTTTATTGTGAAATTTTTTTTGTGATTTTGGATTATATGGATGTTTTTGTTGTTTTTGAATAATGAGCTAAAATTAAACTAACGGAGCAGAAAGGTAAAGTGTAGGTAACTCATGGTGGCGTTGGACCACCACAAGGACCTTTAACCTAAACTACGAAGCATAAAAAGTAAGGCATACACACACACGCAGACATGCACCTAAACCTATTATACATTCTAGGGTATGCAGAAAATTAAATATGCATAATAAAATTTATATTAAGCCTAAGAGATACATTCTAAAATCTGCGAAAAATAAATATGCATGATAAATTTAAAATAAGCCTGTTATACATTCTAAATGCTTTACGATAAAATAAAAGAAAAAAGTAAATAAATAAAATTCAGAATGCTATATCTAATAAGAAAATATGCAAGAGAAAAAATAAAATGCTAAACGATGAAATAAAATATGCATGCAAGAACTAATTTTTTTTTTACAACTAGTGGAGGTGTTAACAGTAAAAATGGGGTGCAGTAATTAAAAAAAGCAGGAAATTGGGCCTTGAATAGCAGAGGGAGCGATGGGCGCACAGGCTTGGATTGACTGGATTTAGGTTGTCTGATTAATCTGACGACCTTGAGTTGATCCTGTTGGGAGGACTCAAGAGCCATTGATCTTGATCTGTAGGATAACAACGGTGAGGGTGCATGCTAAAGCATACACCCACATACACTGGAACACAGCGAGCCTATAAATGGGTTGTGGGGGAAATTTCTTTCATTTTTTACATAAGTTTCTCTCTCCTCCTCTTTCTATATGCTCTCGTCTCTCTCTGGGTTCTTGTAAGAACTCTATGAAGTTTCCGGCGAGGTAAGGGGGTTTCGGCGGTGGTTGGCCGGTACAACGGCGCCACCACGTCGGAACCCTAATTTAATTTTTTGTTGTTTTTTTTGCTCTGTTTCGATTCCCTCCTTCTTCCTACTTATTCTTTCTAATTTCGAACTAAAAATTTTAAAACAAAATTGCTACCGTCCTAGATCTATGAAATAGAAAGAAAAGAAACTACGTTTTGAATGTTTGTTTCGGATTTATTCCTTGTTGTTGTTGGATTGAGGTTTCGATTTGAGTGATGATTGTTCGCGGTCTGTGTTGTGTTGTGCTTGTTGATTTTGATTTGTGAGCACTGGTCTTTGAGTGTCGAAAATGGCTTGCAGGTTTTCGATGAGAATTGTTGCAGGTTCTACGTGTTGTTGTGATTGTAGGTTCAGATGAGTCGGTTGTGAGAAATGGTTTTTAAAATTGGCTATGGTTTTTGAAATTGGCTATCATGTGCGTGAATTGGCTTCTGGTTGTGTAGGTTTTTTGCAGGTCATGGGTAAAGAATCGGCCCCTTTGTGCGTGTATCTGGCTATTGGTTTTATAGTACCTAGGCAAGTGTTTTAGGGTTTGTTAAAGAATCAGAAAAATTGGTGGCTTTTGGATTGAGATGAAAGAGAGCGCTGGTTTACAGAACGCGTTTTCTGGATTTAGGACTGATGAGGTCATGACAGACTGTTTCGGATTGGACGATTGGACTTGGACAAAAAATAATAAAAATAAAATAAAATAAAATAGTAAAACAAAAAGAAAAAGATAAAGATTAAAAAAATAATTAAATAAATAAAAACTAAGGAATTAAGGATTAAAATTCAATGATTTAAAAAGAATAAAAGATGGAAATAAAAATAGAGAGAAGAGGACCCGACTCAGAGCCAAAAAATGAGGTATTTTAAAATACCTCTCTGCCGGAATTTCATTCGAAAAGTCAGAGATTAATCAGGCCAAATGAAATGTGTCAGTGGTACCTTAGGTCAAAAATTTGGGTATGACAATAGTAATGAGAATCAACATATGGAGCTCATTATTTGTGATGCAAAGGTTAGAGGAGTTAGTTAAGATTTGTTGTAATTTCTTTTATGATTTATCAATGTTACTTATTAGTGTACATTTTAATTTATTTCTATTTTTTGGTTTCTTTCTCGGATTTAGGGTGATCGAGTTCATGTAATAACTCGATATAGAGAATTGGAGCATTGGATCGAGGAAAACAAGACTTATACTTTTTATAATTGTCATCTGTTTGATAATGACATTGCATTTAATCCCTTTAAGGTTGTTATTGGTTCTGGTACAAAGGTGCAGAAAGATGACAAATTAACTAACATTCATACTCATAAATTTTGCTTTAAGTCATTTAAGGAAATTCAAGATGGAAAATTCAAAACTGACGATTTATATGGTATAGTTATGTGCTTTAATTTATTTCTGTGTTTTCTCCGATTATAAGGTTCTTATAGATGTAAAAAAAAAAATTAAGAAATCATCGGGCTTCTTCCTGAGATTGTCAAGACAACGCCAATTGGGACTGGAAAGAAACCGTGTACGAACATTGTGTTGAAAGATGAAAGATACTATTTTCTAATTTGTCAGCATCAGATGGTAGGATTTTGTATAGGTTTTATAATGACCTGAAAGATGTCTTTCCTTATGCAGTGGGAATATGGTTGATGTAACACTGTGGGAAAATACTTCGTAGCTTTATCATGTATCATCTATTTACCTTGAGTTCTTTGCTTTCATTTTGTAGCTATGGCAAGTCAAATATATGTAACAATTGGCCAGGTTCGAGGCTTCTGATCAACCTACATCATCTGGTTGTTGAGAAGTTTAAAACTTAGTAAGTTTGCATTATGATTTCACAGTACAATGAGTAACTTATTATTTAACAATCTGATTTGATTGTTTTTGACCATGTTTCATGAATAGTTGTCTTGACCTTAACACTTCTCAAGCTCAGAGTTAAAACTTCATCAGAACTTAAGTCAGGGTTCGACTTCTTCTCAATGTACTTCGTACAACAATTTTTCCAATCCGTCTCAAGTTAGGCCAATTGCTGAATTTAGAAACTTAGTAAAGGTCTGCTTTTTTTATGCATAAACATGCTTTGAGTTTTTTTACGCACAAACTAAAAATACATACTACATTATTCTTTATTTCATTTGCATAATTTGTATTATGATACATACTGCATCACTATTGGGAAAACAACTAAATTCAATCATAACCAGTTTGCATGGTATTATGAGAGTTGCACCAAATGTTCGAAGGCATCAAAATTAAATGGTGCTTGCTATAGATGTACATGCGGGAGTGATGCTTAATTTTCATTTGTTTCAACAATGTTAATTGGTCAACGGGGTACATATAATCCACAAGTATGCATTTATCTAGACTTTATAGGAAGATAAATTACAAATCATGGTACATTTTCTTTAGCTTAAAATAAGTTATGCTACTTTTATTTTATAAAGGCTTAATTGTAGTTTTAATCCCCTAAGAAAAAAAAACTACAAAACAGTCCCCTAAGTTTTGCATCTGTAGCAGTTTTGGCCCCCCAATGCCAAAAAATAAATAAATAACATGTGGCACTTCACTTAGGGTGGCACGTCAGCGTAAACCGAGTCAAAATTCGCATTGGAGGCCAAAACTGTCACAGATGCAAAACTTAGGGGGGCGTTTTGTAGTTTTTATCTTAGGGAGCTAAAATCACAACTTTGTGAAAGTTAGGGGGTTAAAACTGCAATTAAGCCTTTTATTAATTATATGTAACTATATTCGCATACATCTTATCCATGTTAATTGATAGACTTTTAGCAAGTGTACTAAAAATGCATCGAAGTAATAAAAATAAGTTCGTATCCACGAGAACTGTGTTAATTTCAATTTGGCAATAAAGTAAATATTTAGGATATATAAATTATTTTGTAAAAGTATATTTGATTTGAATGAATAAAATTAATTAACATAAAATATAGATTCAGTTAGAAAATATAAATTCGTTTAAAAAATATAGATTCAGTTATAAAATATATATTCGGTTAGAAAATAAAGATTTGATTAGAAAATATGAAGAGAGATGAGATCAGGTTTGTCGAATCCTCTAATGTTCCCCTAATTGATATGCTGCACTCTATTCTTATGAATGATTCTCTAGTCCCACGATAGTTAACAAATTAGTCCTAATCAATCCCTTGAGTTAGGACTCTCTTCTTAAACTACAACCCCTAATTCCTTAGGTGGTCTAATAATCTTCGAAGAATTAAGCACGTTAACCTAATATCACTAACAAACGATTATCCATTCCTAGACTAACCATGTTTATTAGAACAATTCAATGAGGTCTAAGTTGAAAGCTAGGGTCAGTAGTCATTCATTCTCACTAAATCATGTTTATATTTGATCAGGATATAAAAAACATTAAGAACAATTGAATTGAACAAAAACTCTCTTTTTCTACAACAAAGCTTTATAATGCTTTGGTAAATATTTTATAAATGTACATATAGCTGAGATTTAAGCAATATGCTTGCTTGATTTTCACATTTATGAAGAGCAACAATTTCTTAAAAAGATGCAGCTATTTTCCTTAATTTGCTCATTTCTCCTTTGTAACAATTTTTTTCAAAAATACAGTATTCAACTTATGCGAAGCACGAGTTTTTAACTAGTTTGAACTATAGTAAACCTCGTAAGATTGGGAGGATGGCACAAGAATTAGTAGATCATTATGTTGCTACTAGATATCCTAAAGTTTCCTATAGGTTCCCACATAAATGTGTGGAAGGCAAGACCATACAATCGTTGTAACCAATGAAAAGTTAGTGTTACTTATAATTGACACGTCGCCTTCGATAATAACTGTGAGATACAGTCCCATTTAGGTTGGCCTAGTGGCATTGATTTGGGACCTGTGAGTGTGCTCCTCTGTAAGATACAATGGTGAATGTGAACTGGAAGAAAAAGAATCTCGAGAAGGCTTAGTCGAATATCTTAGAAATAGGGAAAGCAAGTAACCTATTGAGGAAATTACCTAACTTTGAAGCTCATGATCCTTTAGTGGAGGTCAATTTAATGACTCCCTAAACCAACTTGGGTTGGCCTAGTGGTATTGGTTTGGGACCTGGGAGTATGCTCCTCCTCAAGGTCTTAGGTTCGATTCTCTCTAGTGCCAATTTGAGGGGGTTAGTTTAACTTCTTCAAAAAAAAAATTAATGACTCCCTAAGGACCATGGATGATTAAGGTCAGTGGATTGTTGAGTGATGCAGAGAGGAATCAACTGGCTGAGTTGGCTACAAAATTAGTCAAGCGCATTCTACAAATTAAGGAAAGATATAAGTCACACAAACAACCTCCAACAAAATTCAATCCTTTGACGATGTCTAATATTTCAAGAAATGACCTCTTTTATGGCCTTATTTAGTTCGATAATTTAGTATTTTCAAACACTTTTATTTTCATTTTACTAACTTTTGTTTGTTTTCCCTTTCTTAACATATGAAAAAGATAATATAAAGAATGTGAAGGAAATTAATGCATTTGATCAAGTTTTATAGATGAATTGTTGATCAATGGAAGTTGAAGACCAAATCAATGCAAAAAAAGGTTCAAAAACCCTTTGTCTGTAGCCAAGGGCTTGAAGATGAAAATTTGATAAAAGATGACAATCGAGCACCATATAGGTACCAATGTTGTTTAACACGATCGTAATGCTTATGAATTTTAAGAAAACATTGGTTACACTTTGCATGATTTGAAGGGTTTGATGTATTGATCTGCAATGAAGCCTTATATGCCACTGAAGCTCTACCTTGGCCTATAAATAAGCATTTGCTTCATCCCTTAAAGCATCTTAAATCATTCATTCATTTGTACTCATTTCCTTACATAGTTTTAGCATTTTGTTTCTCTCAAGGAGAGCTATAGTTTCTAGTTCTTTTTCCTTTTATTTTTCTTTTGTGTATGTCTAAAATGAGAAATTGTGAGTAGAATACCTTTATCTTGGGATTGTGGAAATATCACAATTATAGACTTTCCGTAACTCTGATCAAGTCTTGTTGCTATGTTTTTTAGATTTCTAATATTATCTCATTGCTTTATGATTAACAATCTTAGACATCAATTGAGGAACAACAAAGTTGAAGAATGATGTAGGATCTATAAGATAAAATAAATATTTCAAAACAGAAAATAGTATAGATTTCTTTGAGGCGATATATGTAGTTGCGCTTAACGAGTAAATAATCAATTATCCCTCTTAAATTGTAAGTTTCGTCAATTACCTCTTGAAATTAACAAAACTTCAATTACCCTCTTGAAATTGCACAACGTTAATCAATTTACCCCCTCCGGCAAATTATTCTGTTAGTCAACATGACGTTTTACAAATACCCCCTGAAGATTTGCATTTATGTGCAAAATACCCCCCGAACTTGAAAATTTATATTTATTTTTTCTTATATTTGACTCAAAAGATATTAAAGGCAAACAATTAACATATAGATATGCATTACCATGTATGTAAGCCACTTATTTTGGAGTAATTGTACATACTTGCCTGAGTTTACATAGGCTAAATGTATGTAGCTTTCTAATTCGACACAAAATTGCAACAACTCATATGTGGGGAAGTGTTGCATAGGAATCATATAAAATTTTAACTTTCATTTTGTAATGAGTTTTAGTGTTGCTAACTGTTTTAATTGTGGAGAATGGTAATATACAGAGGGTAGTGAAAATGGAGCGGAATGAAATTTTTTTGATTTTGACTCTCTAATCTAGCGCTTGGTAAAAATAATAGAAAATGGAAATGAGTGAAAATAATGATTTTCCTCTTGGTATGATTGAACAATAGGGAATGTAGATATTACAACGAACAAAACTATAGGTAAAGCACCATCATCCATTTTCAAATCATTTTCACCCTTACAAGAAAAGTGGCAGAAATTGCGGACCTAAATCGAAATTGAGCTCTTAACATTCTGCTTTCAATGCCACAATTATTTTCTTCAATGTTGCAATCACATGTAAAATGATTTGTATCCAAATTCCTCATTCCCTCGATCACTACAGTTAATTATTAAAGTTAACCGTTAATTGTTTGACTTTAATATCTTTTGAGTAAAGTATAAGAAGAAAAAAAATCAAGTTCGAGGGGTATTTTGCACATAAATGCAAATCTTCAGGGGGTATTTGCAAAACATCATGTTAACTAACAGAATAATTTGACGGAGGGAATAAATTGATTAATGTTGTGCAATTTCAAAGAGGTAATTAAAGTTTTGTTAATTTCAGAGAAGTAATTGACAAAACTTATAATTTCAGAAGGATAATTAACTATTTACTCTGCGCTTAACAATTTGTCAATGGTCAGGCCATGAGAATATAAAGATTACAAAATAAGCTTATGCAATAGTAAAAGGGGTCGTATGTTATATTGGTTTACCTTACCATTAAGGTATTGATTTTCTTTCCAAAAAAAAGTATTGATTTGCATAGCAAGAAGCACTTTTATGGTTATAGAAGATAAAAATATTGATAGGTTTGCACTGAATTTAAAAATATTTTAACTTTTAAAAAATCAATTTTATCTTATTAATCAATATTCAAACGACACTCTTTAACATTTCTCGGGTTTCTCGTAAACAATAGGTTTCTAATGCAATCTTTTAAAAAAAAAAAGTGTTGTAATGTAATGTGACATCAACCACTATAGACCCACTCTGGTGATTCACTCGCCTCTAACCAGTCACCGTGTCTTTTCAAAAATCAATTCTCAACAAATTTAATTGGAAGCAATAATAAATCTAGAGACTTTCAAAGACTTTATATTATTTTATATTATATTTTACTAATCATAGGAAATCCCGACGAAGCATCAAATAATTATTTGGTAAGGAGGTGAGCCATTAAAGAATTGCTATGTATTATTCATCCACATTTTACTAATTACTGTTATCATTGTCGCTGCTTTTCGTCAGCTTGAAACTTTTCTTCTTTTTATATCATATCCTTCAGCAAATTTAATCATAAAAATGTTATTTTATTCATGTAATTGAAAAGTTAAAAATTTATATTATATATTTTTAAAAGATTTATATTTGTTATATTGTTGGTATCATAAATTGCAGGCTTTAGATAAAATTGGGTAGAAGGATGGGGAAATTATAATTTTGTCCTTTCAATAATTCCTTGGTCACAATTTATTTATGTCAAAATATAATCTAATATATACGAAATCAAAAAAATATACCAAAGGTACCTTAGGAACCCACCAGCAAAAAGAAAGAAAAGCGGAGAAAAAGGACCTCAATACCCATATATATAAAAATCACCAAACAAAAGAAAACCTCGAAACAACACCTACAACACACTATAGAAAAAATCAAAAACAAAACCGCACAATTAAATAAGAGTAACTAGGAATTTAACCCGTGTGTTGCACGGGTTTGTTAAAATACGATTAAATAATAAAAAATTATTTAATTGACTTAAAAACAATAATCTTGATATAATGCACTTATAATTTTTTCATTTAACTACACTCAATTTTAGATGTGATTGTCTTTAGAGATTTTATCTCTTTTTTTTTTTGTGAAGGAAGAGGTTTTGTCTCTTTTACTCTCATATTTACTGAAAATCCAATTCATGTGTTGATACAATGATTTCTTTTATATTTTTATCTCTAACTTCTTAGTCACAATTTTTTTATGTCCAAATATAATACAATATATACGAAATCAAAAATATATACCAAAGGTACCTTAGGAAACCACCAGCAAAAAGAAAGAAAGGTGGAGAAAAAGGAACTCAATACCCATATATTCAAAAATCACCAAACAAAAGAAAACCTCGAAGACACCTACAACACACTATAGGAAAAATCAAAAACAAAACCGCACAACTAAATAAGAG
The DNA here is from genome assembly GCA_958299785.1 of Medicago lupulina. NCBI lineage: Eukaryota > Viridiplantae > Streptophyta > Magnoliopsida > Fabales > Fabaceae > Medicago > Medicago lupulina. The sequence continues at coordinate 80,697,609 of OY283139.1, forward strand.
TAATAATATTCGTACAATTCTTTTGAGATAACTCTTGGAACAACCTTGTTGTTTTCTCTTCTCATTGGTTAAAAACAATAGAGAGAGAAATAGAAAGAGAGAATAAGAATATATATTGTGAGTATGTGAGAGAAAGTTGTCAAAAAGTTGTACTAAAATGGTTGTACAAATATTATTTTTCACCAAATAAGGACCACGAAGTGAACTCAATTTTCTCAATCAAATGCTCTAAATAAGATATATTTCTATAGAACACCAAATCGTTGCAAGCAGATAATATGAACTACAAAACTGTGTCAAATGAACAAAAAATTCCTCTTGAAATAAGCTCTCCGACTAACCGTAAAATAACCCTAAAAAAGATTGAATGCAATTATATTATTTGAATATCTCATATTTTCATACATACCTTCAACATCTTCTTTTAACTCTATTTAAAAGAATATTTGGTTTCCCTAAAAAAGCAGAATATTTGGTTGGTCACAATCCCAAATAATAATTATATTAGCAATAATTATCACTCAAATTGAAATATAATACCAACTGAAACAGTCTTCCAGCACAAGAAGTGTTTAAAAAGACATCAAAAGTGATTTAAAGTTAACATAGAAAGTTTGCACATCAAAAAACATAAAAGAGAAAAATCAAACCTAAGTTTAAAATGATAGACAAATAAAAGGATATTAAGCGTCCAATAATTATAGTCAAAATTGAAAGTTACATAAGTTAATTTTAACCACATAAATGAATAATGGAGCTTTATTTTTTGCCTAAAAAGTGTATATTCGAATGCCCCTAGATTCTTATGATTTCAAAACCAAGGGATGTGTTACTCTCACATCCAATTGTTTTATGAATTCTTATATTTGAACTCCCCTAATTTGTATAATCTCAGCACCTTATTTTCTTTCTATCTTTCTCTTCCTATCTTTCAGCACCTTATTTATTATATCACTTTCTTTATTTATTTTTCTCTCAAGGTGTCATTTAGACTTTGGGTATGCAACAAAAAATTTCCTTGTTTTCGTATACACATCCCCACCTTTTGGTAGGGGAGTACGTACGGAAGGGGCACTAACTATCTTGCGTGTTGTAGAAGCAAGGCCGGTCCAAGAAAGTTGCCACTAAAGTAAGGACTTTAGGCCTCCAAATTTTTTAGGCTTCATGTTAGGCTCTCGAATCTTTTTTGCTTTAAATATATTTTTAGAAACAATGCATAAAAAAATGATTTGTTGTCTTGGAGTGCATTACACCTACATTCCCTATTGTTAACTTCACTTAGCTGATCACAACACTTCTCCTTGAGATCTTCTTCTTGGTAGTTGATTCCCCTCATTCTCAGCATGTCCTGGTCCTTCCTCCGAATCCTCTGCATTAGGTGTTTCTCGCAGTGTTTTAGGTTCAACCTCTGGAGTTGCCTGCTGCAACTTTCTTCTGGCATTTCTGATTTCCTTGTGGCGGTTGCTTGAGCAATGAAGAGAACTAATGCAAGAAGAGAAGCCATGAGGATGATATTGTGCCTGGCCATTGTTATGTGTGAAGTTTGAGTGTTTTTGCCATTACTTCTTTTTGATTTGATGAGTAAAATATAGGGATAGAGGGTGGTATTTATAGAGGATTTGGGGTGATGCATGTTAGGTACGTGGAAGGGGAATGTGTAGGTTTTGGTGTTTTCATGGTGTGGCTATGTTTGCTTATTTGCTTGTTTTATGAGTTCCACGTATATATGAGAGTTTCATGAACACGGGTCAGGTGATTTCTTTGCTACACAACTGCTAGATTGCTTGATTTGGATTGTAGTTTTCACCTGCATATATATAAATTTATGGTTTTTTCTAGATTACCTTTAAAAAATAGTGGATAATTTATCCACCAACCAATGAAAATGAGTAATTTATTGATGGGGTCAAGATATTTATATATTCTAGAGAATATAACTAATCCTGATGATTTAATATTAAGATGCAGTTATAGGTGGAAATAGACAGTACCAAGTGCTTCAGATGCTAAGAATGCCTAGGCCCTAGTGTTTACCTCATGAGGCAATTTTAACAATTTTTCATTGTAAGTTTTTCTTAAAAATTTGTGTATTTAATGTATTGAAATTTGTAATATTTAATTTTTATTAAAATTAAATTATTATCTTTTTAACATTTTTCAGTATTTAACCTTATTAGACTACCTCTCAAAACATCTTATTAGACTATTTTAATTATTCATACATTAAAATGCATTATTATAAGTTAGAATCCAAATATGATATCATATTGATCAAGGGTGTTTGCAGTGTGGTTTGGTTCGGTTTTGAGACTAAAAATCATCTAAACCGCAAGATAAAAAAACATGCGGTTTGGTTTGGTTCAATTGACTTTTAAAATAAAATCTGAATCAAATCGCATGTTTGTGCAGTTTTTATCGAGACAATTCAATTTTTTGTTTTCAACTTGACCAAAACGCAACATATTTCTAGCAATGTTTCAAACAACGCTTTAATTATTTCATCTAACAAAATTCCTAACATAAACCAAATTGAAAACGTGTGCAAAAAATAATATTATTCCGTAAGGATTGCAAATACTAAGATTTTCTCATTCTCTAAAAGTTTATGCATAAAAATATTTTAGAAATAAAAAGTAAATAAGAGACTTAACATTAAAAAACAATCATTTATAGAAATTTTCAGTGAGTTTCTATGAATAATGGTCTATGTGACATATGTTTAATTAGTATTTTTCTTAAGTTGCGGTTTGGTTTGGTTTAGTTGGTAAAATAAAAACTGCAAACCGAAAAGGGACGGATCTAGACATTTGGTTCATGTGGGGCTAAAATTTCTTCATCCAATAAAACATAACAATGACTTTGTGAGCATAACAAACAAACAATTCAATGGCCAATTAAGAGTTACTCCTTCCATCAAAATTGTGAGCATAACAAACAAAAGCCATGAAAATAGTTGAATGATGATACATTCAAAAACCCTTATTATCTCTCTTCAACATATAATCATCTTTGTTGCTTCAACTTAAAGCCTAAAATGATCTATTATGTTTTATTTATTATATAAAAAATAATATGAAAAGGGCATGTGGGGATATAGTCACACATAGCCCCAACATGCATCCGCTCCTGTAACCGAACCAAAGCATACGGTTGAGTGAGAAAACGATCCGAATACATCGAACAAAATACAATTTTTTGCGGTTTCGATTTAGATTGGTTCAATTTACAGTTTTCTATTGAATTCGTTCGGTTTTGAACACCCCTACTCTAAATGGAGGTTTTAATTAAAACCCTTGCAGTTTGATTTATTTTTTTTATAAAAAAAACCCATTTGATGTTAAAAATATTCATTTATTCAAGGTGTCACATAAACCCCCGCTAGTCGAACACTACTTCTCTATTTCTTCAACTGTAGATTCATTTTATTTTATTTTTGGTACAAACTATAGATTCATTTTAATTCATTTTATCAGTTAAAAGTGAAAAACCAATAAATTTGCACTTTGAGGATAGATATTTGGTTCACTTTGAGGACTGCAATTATGACGTTATTATGTAAATCAATTTAGTAAAATTTGGAGATTATCTGTGCTTGATAATGACTATTTCTCATTTTTTAAAGCCACAACTTGAGTGTTTTTGACTATTTATTTTTGCTTTCCTTATTGATGGTTATTTTGCTTCCTATTATATGTTGGTTTACGGTTTATTGGTGTAATCAAGGTTCTCTAAATTGGAATTTTGATTCATGTAGCAAAATGGAAAATTGAAAAATCGTAATCAAAATCGAAAGATTTTACTCAACTACTTTTATAGAATTGATATAAGTAATTGTAAAATTGCAATCAAAATCATGAATTTTACCAAAATAAAAATAATGTTAAATACTACTCCCTTCGTCCCAAATTGTAAAGCGACATATAATTTAGGACAAGATAAATGTTGCAGAGAGTAAATGAAAAGTAACATTAATGTTGCATTAGTATTGTAAAACGACATATAATTTAGGACAATTTTTTTTCTTAAAGCGACATACAATTTGAGACGGAAAGAGTATATGTTATAAATTGTAGAAAAATATTAACAAATGTCCTTGAGACATTCTTTAAACACCCAAAGTAATAATACTTTATAAAAGTTTGTGCATTTATTACATTGGAAACCGAAGTCTTTATTTTTTTTAAAATAAAAGGAAGTAAATTGAAAACTGATCTCATGCGACGATTTTACTAAAATTTTACAGAGATTCTACGGTGAATTTAAGTCGTTAAATGTGAATAAAGTCGTAAAATTTTAAATTTTAAGATTTAAGTCGGGATTTTAATAAAATTTTACATAGAGATTCTACGGTGAATTTAAGTCGTTAAATGTGAATAAAGTCGTAAAATTTTAAATTTTAAGATTTAAGTCGGGATTTTAATGTAACGTATAAACATTACACATGTTTTGTTAATGAAGTACACATTTCTTTTTATATTTTTAAGTGGTATACATTAATTTTCGGTATATGTATTCATTTGATAAGTTTATGTACACATTTGATATATATATCTAACACCCAATTTTTGTCCCTTCTTATATTACACCCTCATTCAAGTGCATATGCTATTTCATTTGATAATCCATTTAGTCAATGCGTATAACTTTGTATCATCCATCGACCATCAATTGGGAGAAGCATCTGGGTCTTAGGATATGATTCAAGGTACATGTCTTATAAAGAGAAAACATTTGCAAAATGTTTTCAAAATGAAAAACCAATAAATTTGCAAAAGCAAAGATTTTAATTTAATTTCAAACAACAAGAGTCCATATTAACAAACAAAACATAGAAAAAAGAGTGATAAAGCACACTCTCCATATGTGCTTTCATTTCATGACCATTTTCACCAATGATCTTTATTACATTACAAAAGCATAGAAAGATAGCTTAATTAATATTATAATAATTAAGCTATCACATTACCCCTTACTTATTTTTTAGTCCCGATCAAAGCTCAAATCACACTCAGAAGTTTGTGGAATACTACACCTCTTAGGCAAATTCCTCACCTCCCTCTCCATCTCATCCATTTCCCGAATTTGCAACCTATCACTCAAATTGTCCATTATCTCTTGGAGAGCATTACACCTACATTCCCTATTGTTAATTTCACTTAGCTGATCACAACACTTCTCCTTGAGATCTTCTTCATGGTGGTTGATTCCCCTCATTCTCAGCACGTCCTCGTCTTCATTATGAATCCTCTGCATTAGGTGTTTCTCGCAGTGTTTTAGGTTCAAACTCTGGAGTTTCTTGCTGCAACTTTCTGACATTTCTTCTGACATTTCTTCTTTCCTTGTGGCAGTTGTTTGAGCAATGAAGAGAACAAATGCAAGAAGGGTAGCTATGAGGATGATATTGTGCCTGGCCATGTTGTTTTGTGGAATGTCAGATTGTGTTATAAGTTCTTTTTTATTTGATGAGTAAAATAGAGGGATAAAGGGTGGTATTTATTAAGGATTTGAGGTGTTGCATGTTAGGTACGTGTAAGGGAAATTGGTGAGGGAGGTTTTGGTGTTTTGATGGTGTGGCTATATTTGCTTCTTGGCTTGTTTTATGGGCTTCCACGTATGTATTGTTTCATGCACACGGGTCAGGTGGTTTTCTTTGGTGCACAACAGCTAGATTGCTTAATTTGGATTGTATAGTTTTCACGTGGATGCATATATACTTAAGAAACAACAATGATATAACATGATGTCAATGCCCTACTCACTTGGGTTGTTCGGTGATGTTGACTTATAACGTATGAGTGTGTTTCTCTTTTGATCTCATGTTCGATTCATTATCATGTTAATTTTGATGAGTTAGTTTAACTTCTTGAAAAATAAAACAGCAACAGGTTATATTTCTCAACACTTTTTCGAAGCTTACCCATAAAACTATTTAAAAAAAAAAGGAAAACAATAAAGAAAGAAATGACAAAATAAAAGAAGGTAAAGTAATAGCCAATAGAAATGACATCATTTAGCATGATGAATGGTGCACTTCTATAGCGGATGTTGTAGTTGTGTTATTTTGCGTTTCTTAACTTAGTCTTCTTTTTCTAATGCTTTTTTATCAACATTAATATCTATGAACCTAGCTTCCCATACCTGCTGAATCACCTCGACATCCTCTTGCACCACTTTGCTTTGCATAGGCTGCTGAAAATTTTGAGTTTGCGCAGCTGTAAGTGCCTCTGAATTGCTTGGTCCCCTCATATACATGTTCTTGCGGCCACCAAGAAACTAAACAAACAAAGGAAAATACTAACTTAAGGCACAATTAAAAAACTAAAGAAAGAAATATTTTCTTGCCACTTTGATTTTTTTTAAGGTGACTTTTTTTGCATAAAAAATGTCACGTCATAAAAAATTCCATGTCGGCATCTCTTGTGTGACTAAGCTGTTGAAGAACCAAAATAAAAAAAATATCAAATTAGAGAGGTAAAATTTGTGTTTTTATTTTTATACATGTTATTTCAATACTTCACGTGTATTATAAGAGCTATTTCAACAATTAATATTTTTTTATTCATATAATTGTGGAATTATTTTAGTAATAAAAGACTTTTTTTTATTTAATAATTATGGTATGAGTCACATTAAAGGATGTATTTTTTTAAACCATTGATATTTGAACAGGGGTCCATTTATCGTATTTGAGCAGGGGGGCTCCAATTTTATCGCATGCGTCATTTGAACATCTAAGTGCATATTTACGTATGATTTGATTAGATGGGTCGAATTACAATCCATTTATTTTTATAATTAGTTTTTTAAAAACAAAGAGGACCGGAGGCTAGAAAGAAAAACTACATAACTACAACGTTGGGATGTACAATCCCTACCAAATCAGTAAAAAGAAAAAGATTGGTTTGATAGATTTATATTTTGTGTACTTTCATTTTATCTAGCCAACAAATACCAAGACCACCAAACTGCCTTTAGTTGTTTGATCATATACATGGTTGAATGATTTGCATTTCAAGTTTTTATTTAATATATAATTTATTATCTTTTTAAGTTTTCAAAAACTAAAAATATGTATCAAGAAATTGAATTTCATTCATTTGTTTCAATCGGTAGAACTTTGATAAAAGATGAGAGTTAATGGTTAAATTTTGAAGTTAAATGTCAGAAGAACCCAATCTATTATCTATGTCACACTACCATAACATTTTGATTTTTGTAATTCTCATTGAGGTTTACTCTTAGGATCTCTTCCCATTGTAAATCGTGAGAGTAGTGATTTAGTTTTAAAGTTAGAAGTCAGAAAGGACCCAAATAGCATTTTTAGACTACAAAGTAATTTTACATCACTAGGAATTGCATCATGATCCAAAGAGTCATAATGTTAGGATTAGTAATAATAGGACAGAAAAATTTCTTAAACAAATAAAAATATGGTTAGGATGATTTAAGACGTGTTTTACAATTTTTAGGACATTAGAATAAAATAGAAATATTTGTCTAGAAGTTCTAACTCAACTGACAAACGTCGAAATTGCAAGACCGAACGTTGTGACTCAGATTTGAATCCGAAACTTCACAGTTGTATTTGAGTTTAATTTAAGTGGATTATCACTTCATGTACGACAAAAGAAAAAAGAATAAAATAGAAATATTTTATCTCACGTCGAGCTTGTATTTAGAAAAAGTATTTTTCTCTAATCAACAAAAATGCGGTTTGTTTCCTTAAAGAAAAAAAAACGGTTTGTAAGTATGTGATGAATGAGGGAAACGGTGGTCGCCATACACCATTGTCTGTAGTGGTGGAGAGGAAAGAGAAGAAGTAGATGCAATCATGTATGATAAACACGTGTTTTGGTTCCCCATAGCAAATGAATGTGCTCGAGGCATCAATGTTGTACGATCTTGATTACAAATTCTAAATAATACATATCTTTATTGTATAATTCAAACTTTTGAGTTTGTGTTAGACCACCTAATCTTGATCAAACAATCAATGATATTTCAAACGCGTGAATGTGAATAGTGTTGATTGTAGTGGAGTTGGTCTGATAAACATAATGTAATCTTAAAAACTCACTTAATCCCACCATTTTAAAAGTTTATCCATGGTAGACCACTTATTACGGTTACCATTGTCATTGTCTATAAGAGAAGGGCTATGATAACTCTTTCTACCATTCTCAATAACATTCACTCTCTTATTGAATGAAATCAATGTTTATTTCATACTTTGATAGCGAACTCAATATAAAGTGGAATTATCCAATATTGATTTCACTCAATAAATAAGATTCACATTGATTTCTTTAGATAGAAGATTGAGTATTAGAAATAGAGTTATGAAGAAGAAAGTATTCTAACACTTTTGTTGCATTCAACGGAACACCAAAAATACAACAACGGATGACAAAATTTTATGTCGTTGAACAATTCTTTGTTTTATACAATGTTTGATGGACAAAAATTATTTTAGTATTTTAGACAATATGTATTTCTACAATTACTTTGTGACAACTTTTTGACAACTCTCTTATACTCATGTTATGTTATTAGAGGAGTAATATTTGTATATCCAATCTTAGAAACTCTTGTGACAACCACTATTCCTCTTTTAATTGGATAAAAACAATAGATAGAGAAAGAAGAAGAAGAGAGAATAAAACCATATGTGAGTATGAGAGAAATAGTTGTTTCAAAAGTTGTCAAAAAGTGGTTGTACAAATATCACTTCTCTGTTATTATCCTCTCTATATTGTTTTTTATCAATACTAAAAGAGCAAAATGAAGTATGTCATAAAAGTTGTTTGTCTCAAATGATTGTTGAAATATCATTATTCTTGTGATAAAAAGTTGTGTTATGATTTATTTAGGGACAACTTATATTTGTGACAAAAAGTTAAGTCGTTGCGGTCGAGTTTGTCTCGTCTTCGTCTAATCCCCCCCCCCCCCCCCCCCCCCTCCTTCTTCTTTTTTTTAGCTTATCCAACACATCTATAGTTTAATTTGGGAGGTAATAGTCATTTTAGTCCTTGAATGTGCAATGAGTCGCCATAATAGTCTTTCAATGTATCAAAATTCTAGAATAGTCCCTAATTATGCATTTCGTTAGTCAAAATAGTATATGATATTAAAATACTTCATTAATATTGTCATATTAGTCCTTCAATATATATACTTATTGTCATATCAGTCCTTATAAGTATTTACTTATTATCTTTGTAATCCTTATATAGAAAGAATTATTATGAGTATTGAGAGATTGTTTTAGCGTGAAAGACTAACAAAACACTCAATCAAGAACAATTTTAAAATTGTTATACGTTTTTTTTGTTACAAAAAATTGTTATACGTTTCTTCCACATTTAAAAATCAAAATGACTATTATCCCTTAATTATATATGTCCACTCTGAATTTGGCAAAGCTCAATGCGTTGTTTCCAAGCTTCTCTACCTTTCTGCTTTGCTTAACTCTCTATTTGTACTGACAATTCTATCCTCATACAAAAACCTCACTCCCACATCCTTCACAAAGCATCTAAACTCCACGCGGCAACATTTCACAGACATCTCCTGGACCCCACCAACTACACCTAGCGCGTGAACACCCTCACCCATTTTCGCAAGTATAACTCAATCATACCCAAAATACCCCTAAAAATTTTCTCTATATTTTCTTCTCTTCACTATTTTCTCTCTTTCCCAAACAACGCTATCTCAACGAACGAGAGAAGATCGTTCCTTATCCAATTTTAGGGTTTCTATTCTTCGCTAATCGCTCAGTTCTTTACGCATCGAAACCCTAATCTAGGATCAGGTAAAATCAGATCATTCATCCCTTTTATCTTAGATCGAAATTTTCGCTTTTTAATTTTAGGGTTTGATAAAATTAGCCTAATTTTGATTTCAATTTGCCTAAATTTTTAGGGGTTTTATTTGGTTATGATCAGATCTTGTTAATTGAAACCGTTTCTCTTGTTGATATTTAGAGATTTGTTAATTTTGTGAAATTTCGGGTTTTGTCTCTAATTTTTGAACGAGTAAGTCTTGGGATTCAGATCTAGTTGATTTTTTGATATGAATTATAAGATAAAGCTTTTATCTTTGAATCATGGTTTTTCTAGTTGTAGATATCAATTTTTTGGGTAGCAATTTTTATGTGTTTGGATTAACATAGTGCAAATTCCAATTTTTTGGGTATCAATTTCTAGGTTTTTGGTTTAGCATAGTGAATAAATTGATTTGTACTGATAAGATATTGTAAATGAAATTTGGGGTTAATTTGTTTTAAAGAGATAAGTTGTGTATCAATTTTTAGGCATGTGGTGTGACATTGTGAATAAATTGTTTTGTAATATTAAGATATTGTAAATGAATTTTGGGGGTGATTTGTTTAAAGATATATTGAATTTGATTTTGAGTAATGTTATTTCAACCCATGTTTAGCCGTTGCTTTTAAGAGTTTGTTGCGTGCGTGGATGCTGATTGTTGATGAATATATTTCAGTGTGCTTATCAGGGCTAGATTGTTGATGAATATTTGACAATGATCTTGATATTGTATTATTGTGTCGAGATTGTTGTTATTATAGTTCAGCTAATGTTTTGATTTTAAATCCAGGTTTGAGCTATCTGGTTGGTGGGGCATTCTACTTTGGAGATTAAGTTTCATGTCTGAATTAGACGCACAAATTCCTACTGCCTTCGGTAAGTTGGAACATCTATACCTATTGATTCTTGTTGTCTGTCAGATTAATTGTTCTGTTCATGATATTCAGTCATTCTGGAAAGAGTAGTCATAATTTGTTCAATTATGTTATGTATGGTTGGGTTCCGTGAAAATGCTGTCTCAGATTAATAACAATAGCATATCTTATGCTTTGAATTTTTCCTCAGTTTGATTATCTTTTGGTTTCATTATTTATACCTGACAAGTTACTAATAAATGCTATTTTCTCTTTTATGTTAAAACATAGATGTATTATACCTTCAACTAAACTCCAGAAATGTAGTTGCTTTCTTACTGATATTGCTTTCACTCTTAGTTCTTGGACATGATGTTCACCCTAATTTTTACTTATAACTATAATCAGAGTGTTAAAAGTATTGTTCTGGCAAATGTTAAGTATTGTTCTTGGACGTAGATGTATTATACCTTGCCAAGTATTGTACAGAACTTTTTTCTGAAATAGTTTTTTTGGGGTGCTTAAGGTGGTTTAAGATTGGGTTTTTAATGCTTTGATACTTTGGGTTTTATTGCGTGTGTGAAGGTTTCATTCCATCGTTGAACAAGATGCTTAAAAGATGCCAATCATTGTACAGAACTTTTCTCTGAAATAGTATTTTGGGGTGCTTAAGGTGGTTTGATATTGGATTTTTAATGCATTGATACTTAGGATTTTAACATTTGTGAAGGTTGTGGTTGAAATTTAAAATGGATACTTATAACATTCATTATGTAGATTAGTAATAGAAATAGATGGTTTCTGTGTGATCATGATAATTAAGTTTAACTCTTGATTATCTTATTACGATATGATATTTGACTCCTGTTTGGGATGTGTGGCAACAATTTTAGATCCTTTTGCTGAGGCAAATGCTGAGGACGCCGGTGCTGGGTCATCAAAGGAGTACGTCCATATTCGTATACAGCAGCGAAATGGTAGAAAAAGCTTGACAACTGTCCAGGGATTGAAGAAAGAATTCAGTTACAACAAGATTCTGAAAGACCTTAAGAAGGAGTTTTGTTGTAATGGTACAGTTGTCCAGGACCCAGAGCAAGGACAGGTCTGTCTTGACGTTCTCTTGTTAGATAGCGATCTTTTTTTTTTGAGGAAGTTAGATAGCGATCTATCTACCCCTTGTTGCTTCGAATAACATTTTTTTTTTTTTATGGTGTAGGTTATTCAACTTCAAGGCGATCAGAGGAAGAATGTATCTACCTTCCTAGTCCAGGTAATGAACGACTTCACATCTTTCGTTTTATGCAGTATACTGTCTGACATACTCATCTTTTTTTATTTTTGTCTATCCTGAGATCCATATGTTTCTCTGGTTAAGTACCTATCCTCCCTTTTTATTTTTCTGCTTCACTTCTGGTTTTTTCTGTGGTGTAATTCAATTTGACTGGTTGTCTGAGATCAAGTTTCTCTGGTCTTCAGAGTCTGTTTTCTATTAATAGAAAGAAGAGTCTTTTTTTCAAGGCATATAAGTAGCTGCCTAGCTTATTGGATTATTAGCTGATAAACTTGTTAATGAAAAATAGAGCTGTTTGGAAAATGAGCTAATCCCACTATGCTTAATTCAAATAATCATATAAATACGTCCTTTGACACTATTTTATGTTTATCAGTTAAGTCAACAACTAATTTTTTTTTAGTACTTTTAGTTCTTTGCTAGCTTCTCAGCAATAAGCTATTAGCTATTTCTTAGAATATCAACTATTTTTTGCTAAACTGGGCCTCAGTATGTTTTTTTCTCCTGACTGATGATCTTGTAATGAAACTTTATATGTTTTTAAAAGACTTACACGAGTTGTTTGATGCTGCAATTTTTATCTTTTCGTGCCAGTCCTTTGAGCAGGTTGGCACTTATAGAGTTGCCTTTCCTGGGACTTGGGTAAACAGTCTTCACCCATAAATTTGTATTTAGTAGATGTATGTCTCTATAGAATGGATTCAGATAAGTAAATCATTGTTGGGTATATAGCCTGTAATATTCTTCATGGATTGTTGTTAGCTTCTCATATTTGTTCTGCCATGTAGTGACAAACAGTTATTCACGTCTTTCATTGTATGGAAAACATGTTGTGTCAAACATTTATTCATCATGCCTTTCATTGTATGGAAAACTGAATATATCATGAACTTATGTAGATGATATCTTTAATTCTGTTAACAAAGTCCTTATCCCTCTGCACTTGTGAATTTGAACAGGCTGGAATCGTGAAGAAGGAGCATATTAAAATTCATGGTTTCTGAGCAGCTGGAAACTTAAAAGTGATAAGTTGTGTATCTGGCTCATTTCGAGCTGGGTATATATATGTGATTGTGGTATTTCTTGTGTTCTGGGATTTTCATCAGTTGTGATTGTGATGCAGTATTATGGAATTTATGACATTATGTGGTATTTGCTTCAATAATATGTATCAAAGGAGTTTAAAAGACTTATATAAGACTTCATTTAACATCTCAGATGCTTCAATGTTTTGCTTTAGGTTTACCGTGCTATGTGTTTTTATACCAGATTCAACATGTGCCTTTGGTTTGGAACAAGTTTGGATTGTTTAACAATTAAAAATGTTGAGTTATGTCCTGAATGCGGGATTGCCCGATTTCAAGTAATTTTGAAATTATTTCTAATGAAATCATGCATGTTGGTTCAAGTGCCAAAGTCTTCTGCTCCTTTTCAAATCACGGTTAAAAAAATACTTCATGTCATAAACAACTATTTTGATAATTGTCTGTTGAACAAGAATAATATTCTACGGTTATTTTCGTCAGAGATTCTTGTCACTCAATTATACGTTGATAGCAGAAGTGCTTTTCGACTATTAAAGGTGATTTTGCCATCGGTTGATGAAATTTTGATCTAATCTAAATGAGTTCCTTCTAAACGCATGAGCCACCGTAAACTCTCCACAAAATAAGAGGGAAATCCTCAATCTTTTCTGGTTTGGGTCAATTTATCCTAGATAATGGAATGATGGGGACATATCAAGTGAAGAATGATAGGAATAAATAGTAACCTTTAAAATTTGAACAGTTTTTAGGTGAGTCATCATGGGTGTTACTTCTTATTATCACCCACCGTCATTGTCAACAATGAGAACCTTCTCCAACACGCCTTCCATCTTTATTAGACCATTAATCAAATCATTGTATTCAGACCAGTACGCTAAAGTAAACTCGAGAAAAACAAATCAGAGCGCAATTAAATGACAACAATTGTTAACCAGTGCGAAACTTGAAGAGAGAGAGAGAGAGAGAGAGAGAGAGAGAGAGAGAGAGAGAGAGAGAGAGAGAGAGAGAGAGAGAGAGATTGTGCTCGTGCCGGCCAGTATCGAAGACGACGACCCTACGCCTCAAGCTGGCACGAATGAAGAAGACGACGACCTTGTGCAAATGCTGGTGAACGACACAATGAGAAGAGGAAGAAGAGGACATTAGTATGTGTTGGTATAAGTTAGGTGTATGCTAGTTTTTTTCATTCAGATATGGCTTATGCATGAGGATTCAATTTGTTCTTATTTATTTATTTGGTGCTCACAAGGCCATTGTATATTTAATCTAGACCATCAAACGTGAGCCATCATGTTTCCTACAAACAAGAATCGAGCATACATGGAAGTTCAAATCTAAATGAAACAAATCAAAAGCATGCTAAAGTATTAAGAATCTGGTTGCATTTAAATTTAAGCCTCTAACCTTCTTGATCTTCTCATTTTGTTGTAAACCAGAAATCCTATCATGAGAAAGAATGTGATGGGTGGTGGGCAACACAATTTTGAAACTGAGGGTTATATGGATCTCATTCTTGGCCGGCGGATCGGCTGGAGTTGGCTGAGTTGGAGATTGAGGTTGAGGTAAAGGTTGAGATTGTGTGTAATTCATGTTAACAAATAGATACTCCAACGAAAGCTCCTCTTTATGTCGGCCCGTAATCAAACATTGCGAAAGAAAGCAAACCAAGAATGTCACCATCAGTTTCTTCATTTTCTACAAAAACTATTGCAAAATGTACCAACTGAGAATGTATGAACAATGGAAGGATAAGATAAAATGTTTATTAAGTAGAGTAACTTGGTTGGGTGGATAAGTGGGATATGTTATTAAATTGTGTAGTGTCAAAATTTCACCACCATATTTGGAGTAATTATGTGTTGCTATAGATGGTAAAGGTTGGTTGGTACTCAGATAACTTGTAAACCATGATGCGTACAAAACTCTATACCCTTATACGTATTGAATGAACTCTTATCATGTTGTGTACAACGAAAACCCGTAGTGCATATCATCATGAGTTGCAAATTACTCCCTCCGTTCCTTTTTAAGTGTCACTTTTATAGAAAAGTTTTGTTTCTATTTAAGTGTCACTTTCAAAGTTCAATGTAATATTAAATGTTGTGTTACCAATATTACCCTTAATTATTTATTACAGAGAGAGAAATAATTGAAACAAGGTATTAAATGAATGAGGTTATTATTGGAAAAAGATAATTTATTGTATCAAAAGTAGTAATATTTATTGAGTTTATTGGTTTGTGTAAAATGTCAAAAAGTGACACTTAAAAAGGAACGGAGGGAGTATATGACTATATGTTCTAAATTGGTAACGAAAGGAAAAAAAAGATCTTGTTTAAAAGAATTAATAAAAGTTATAAACTGGCTAATGTATACTCTCCTAAATGCTAAAAAAAATAATAATAAATCATTAATACCTAAAGTTATTGCTTAAATATTGAGGTGGAGATGAAACGAAATGAGAATCCACCGTGAATATACCAAGATTTCTGTGGTAGAAATGTCCTGGCGTAAACGACATAGCAACTTTGTTGGAAGTCCAAACTTGTATGCAAGTATTTGAGTCCACCATCAGTGATTTGACGATAGAGTATACTACAAGATTAATTAGGTAAGGTTATAAGGAGTAGAGTGATAAGAAGGGTAAGAGTTCAATCCCCATTTTCAACGTAAAAAAATAAGAATACTAACATTTACCATTTAAAAGAAAAAGATAAATTAAAGGGGTGATCGATTTCCATCTAAAGCAAAAAAAGTGGGGTAATGGTAAAGGCTATTTTATAGGATACACTTACTCATTTTATCAGTATTTTATTTTGGCTTAAACACATTTTTAGTCTCTTAATTTATTTTTGAAGTTAAGTTTGATCCCTTAACTTAAGTATCTTAATGCAAGTTAGTTTTTTACTTTTAAATGGGTTTTTGAAGTCTTACTTATATCATATGTGTTTTACCTCTCTAAGCGTACATAATTTCAAAAATCTTCATAGATTTCTTCACTTTCTCCCTTGTGCAAAGAGAATTTACAAGGACAATGATAATTGCAACATCTGGTTGAAATTGAAGCCCCTTTTCAAGATGAGTAGAAAGTACTCTTTTTTTGCTTCTTCCATATCATTTTTTACTTAGTGGAACCTTATCAAGATGAAGTAGGTAAAAATAAGGTAAAATTGAAAAAGATTATGGGACAAAAGTTGGGCTCTTGCACAATGAGTAAAGTCATGGGGAGTTGATTGAAATCTGATATGGTTTTGCTACATCATAAAAAGTTAACACAACTATCTTACTATATTAAAGGGAAGACAAAACTGCATACAAACCCTAGGTAAACCCTATGGAAGTTCTACCATTTTAAACTGCATATTCATTTTGGCTCCAAAACCCTAACATTTGAATCTGCCAAAATGACAGAATTGTCCTTCCTGCAAATCACAGACCAAATCTTTGTATGAGATTTTCAAATCTTTTTACAAGAATAATGAACCAGGAGCATTCACCTTAAAACTGAGGAGCAGCACACAGTAATTAGTTATCAGTTTTGCAGATTTTTCTCACTCTCTAAATCCATACGCTCTCTTGATTTCCAATGGTCCACTTCTCTCTCTATTCCTTTCTTTTTTCACTCTCCTTCTTCTTCCTCCCTCCTCGTCCTCCTTCTTCTTCATTTTTTTCTACAAATTTTCCTCTCAGTTTCATTTTTTTTCTTTCTACAAAACCACACACTTCCTCTGTTCGATTGCCCTAACCTAGGACCAAACAAGCATGCATCTCTCTACACATTTTTTCTGTTCAATTGGGGGAGAAAAGAAACGACACCAGAACCGGCACCGCACCAGATGATGCAGAATCTATTCAGAGATCAATCGGAAGAGGAAGAACTCGAATACAAATCCAATCCTGGACTCAATTCCGTAAGATTATCATTCAATTCTGTGTGATTTCAATATTTTTTTATATACCCTAGCTTCATTCAAATTTTGTGTGAAATTTCAATTGATCTGATACATATTTGTTTGTTTATGCATTTGGAAGATCATATTTGAAATTTGAAATGGTGAAATTATGGTATTGTTGGATGAAGGAGAGAGAGGGGTAGGGCAAGAAGGTGAAGGACAAGGAGTGGTTGAAGAATAAGTAGAGACTAGAGAGTGAAGTTGAGAGGGAGGTTGATGTTGCACAAACTTTCTCATCTCTTTTTTCTTCTCTGTCTTTCTTCATTTTTTTTTTTCTATAAAATTTTGTTTTAGTTTGTTCACCCATTCTATAATTGTTTTATTCTAATTTCACTTTTTTTCTTCCGTTTTTTTGTGTGTTTATACAGAAGTAGCTTCAAAATGGTATTGTTTATATTACTTATGCCTAACCATTTAAATATTTTGGTTAATTGCAGCTCATTACAGATTTTGGCTTCAAAATATATGAAAGTGTAGGCTTGCTGCAGCTTTGGAAACATCAATTTGTGGTGGTGATTTCCTGTAGCATCCCGCGATGATGGTTTTTGGTGTTAGAGAGCCACCCACGCCGCATCCATGTTTTTTATTTTAGTTTTTTTTCTTCTTTTCAAAATATACATTCATGATATCCGTGTTTTATCTTTGATCTTAACGCTTTTATGAGTTTACAACTCATAAAATAATATTTTGATTTAACCTATTTAGGTTGGTATAGTGATGTTTACTCCGTTTAAACTCTTAAATCGGTTTTATTTTTTTTTTCAATTTAGGCTAATCCATACAAAACTTTGCTATGACTTTAAACGGAGCCACCACAAGTAAACGATGAGATTGAATCCCTTGAATTACTCGGTCCTTAGCTCAGCACCGATTAAAAAATACAATATTTGTTAAACATGCTAAACTCTAGGAATAGATTTAGGTTTAACATTCATACCCTATCAAATCTTGTATGAATACAATAGATCTCTTGTATCGAGTGAAAAAATCAACAATTAGATAATACAATAGATCTCTTGTATGAATAAAAATTTATATTGACCGACAAGTGAAAATGTTTAATTTGTATTCTATACAGCATACACTGTCGATGTAAAGAAATTTTTTACACTGTTCCTTCATTTTCTTTTTACACTGTATCATTTTAAACGTTTGACTTTTCTATCTTACAAACCGAAGAAGAACAATAGAAACCGCAGAGATAGATTTTGATTTCTTTACATCATCAACAATGGATGATTTTTTCGTAGCAATCCTTTCTACACTTCTCATTGCAGCACTAATTCCACTCTATCTATGGAAACGCCATCGCGATTCTCAATCCTCATCTTCATCTTCCTCCGAAGAATCTCATCAGGTTTGCAATTCCCAATCTAAAACCCTAATTTCATCACATTTTAGCATTAATTGTGAATGAATCATCAGGCTCCGGTCAGAGAACCTGCTGCACGTGCCACCGCTACTCGCCGCATGCGTCGGAGAACCGCTGCGTCTGGTGCTAGCTCTTCATCAGCTCCGCCTGCAACACAACAAGGTTTATTCATCATTTTGATTTCATTTTATTTACGTTTGGTATTGCATGATTATGTTTGATGATGGATTAGAATAAATAATTGAGTTAATTCTTGTTTGGATAAACTGCTTAATTAAGTGATTATAGCATAAACGATTATCATATAAGTGTTAGTGCTTATGTATATGCTATTTCGCTAACAAAAGATAAAATAATGTCGAAATGTTTTCATATACTTATAAGTTATCTTCATAAGCTATCTTGGAGATTTTATGTAAATAAGGTGAAAACAATGTGTGGACATGTTATAAGTTGATTCCGTAAGTTCTTCCAAGCAGTAATTGAGCCCTCCACTTCTTTTGAGAAATGGAGAAGATACTTACTCAATCTAAATAAACACCCTTAGTACGTGAAACATGCTTGAAGTGACTGAATGTGTATTTTAGTCGGAGAAATTAGTTGAAATTATGAACGTAATTGATAAATTGAAATTATGTTGATTATGTTGGTCAAATTAGTCTCCATCTTAGGTATTTTTGAAGACTAGTTTGACTAATGAAAATCACATTCATGGACTAATTTGATGTATAAAATATCATTTAGAGAATTTTTACATGATTTCTATTATTTAGGGGTTAATTTGAAAATGTTGTACTATGGTTTAAGGATTATTTGGTGGGTTTCTATGTTTTTTTTTTTTTGGTTACATGGGTTTCTATGTTTGATACAATGCCCTGGTGAATAAATATAATAAGAGATGCAATTTAGGTTGAGCATATGTTTGGGGGTGAATTTGACTCACCGCCACGATCCGATTAACAGTATTTTTTTTAGATAAGCCCGATTAACGGTATTTTATCGTGAAAATGCAGAAGCTACGATGTGTAGCTTCTAAATCAACACACGTTCACATTAAATACAATGTCAAAACAAATACATACTAAGATGTGTAGTTTTCTTACTAGAAAGGGTTGATGAACTTGAAAATTGAAACTGCAGTAGTTTGGGGGATCTTTGTGCATATTCGTTTACTTTTCTATTTCACTAGATGCCTCTTCATTATATTTTGTTCAAGTGTTTAGGGTGTATTTCATAATGTTTGTGGAGTCAACTACTTGCCATTGTTATTTGGCTCTGTTTTTGTTATGTGGAAATATTGTTGAACTAGTAGTGCTGTGTGGGAATAATGTTCATGGATTGCATCTTGAAATCAAGTTGCATTTGTGAAGTGATCAACTGTATACAATTGAACAGAGTCTGGAGATGAAAGTGACAATGAAGCTGCTGGTGATGAGCATGAGGCCAAAGCATCAAAGAAAAAGGAACTCAAAAGGCAAGAGAGGGAAGCTCGGCGACAGGTATTCTTTCCTTATTCCACGTTACAAACTGGTTCATTTTCTATTGTTAATTTTATTCATTATTAAAGATACTAAGATATTCATTTGTCTGGCTTCTTGTTATTTGCAATGTGTGTTCAAAACCTGTGTCAAAGAGCATAATAATTTAAATTTGACTAACCAAAATGGAAAGTTTCTCGAAATGAAAGATGTTGTGTGCATATGAAGGTTTAATAAGGTTACTGACATTTATAAATTGTGTAAATTATCAAACTATTCTTCAAACTGTCATGCACAAGATAGGATTACTTTGAGGAATACTATACAGACATGATATTCAGATATTTGTGAAAAATATATTATTCAAGACATCATCCCAAAACGGTATCGGACAATTAACCCATATAATTGTTCTGCTAAAAACCAGTTAAAACCTATGAGCTGGTAAAAACGGACAATTCACCTGTTTGGAACGGTTTGATGTTGAGACTTTTTCGAAAAACAAAAGGAAATAATATTTTAGATAAAGGGGGAGCAAAGGAGGAGGAAGAATGAGGTAGCAGAGATAATACGAAGGATGATTTGGCTTCCATCGTTGCATCTCTTAGCTGAGATTGAGACCCTTTCCCTTCTCTATCTCCAAAACTTGACCTTCTTTTAACCAATTAACCTTGAGAGGGTCATCAAAACCCTCCTTGGTGGATTTTCTACTGTTCTTTGCTGCAACCATGAGTGCCAGCAGAAACCTTCTTCTGCTCACTATCTCGAGCTAAAAAGCCAAAGCTGTTTTGTTTGCCAAAGCTCTTCACTCGAGTAAACCCATCTCATAAATCAAAATCTGTTGTGTACACAACAGAGCAAAGGTACTGAAAACAGAAAAATAAACAAGCGGGAGAAAGCGAGTGCAAGCCCTATGAGGACATCAATAATTTTATTTTGTTCTCAGGTCATCACTCATTATTAAAAATGGGTACAATGATTAAACAACACTATATTGATGCAGCTGTGACTCCATTTTATGCAATACCCAATTGTTTAGTGTTCTGAGACTCTGCACAATGATTTGACAACACTAGTAGTTGATTATTATGCCATTAGTTTGTTGTCTTTTCTTATTTGTTATTTGATTGCTGGTACATATATTTTGGATTTTAAAATATTACTGCACGCAATTTTTTTATTCTTTGAAATTATAAATATTCTAATTCTAAATATAATTTTTTGACTAATATTTAGTATATTATATAAAATTCCATTAGATATTATTTAATTGTTACTGGTTCAACATGATTTTATCACAATTAGAGCATTAAATCTTGAACTAGTGTTTTCACTTGTTAAATGGTTAGTTGGTTTTTTATACATTGTATCTATAATGTATGCCTGCTTGTTATTCGACGGGGGAGAGGGGATCTCTGTTAATTGAAGCCTAAGTGGTTGATTAGATTTTGGTACATCTTTTTGAAAGGCCGAAGAAGCTCGGCAGTCAAAGCAAGACCGTTATTCAGAAATGCGGAGGTTGAAGGATGAAGAGCGTGAGGCACAGGAGCGTAAGTTGGTGAGTCAACATCCTTGTTCTGGTTTAGTCTTAGGATGAGCTTTCTTATGGTCTATTGATTGGAAAAGCACACGTTCATATAGGAAGAGGAAGCCAAAGCTCAAAAGGCCAGGGAAGAGGAAGCTGCTGCGTTGGAGTTTGACAAGTGGAAAGGTGAATTTTCAGTTGATGACGAAGGTACACTTGAAGAGGAGCAGGATAAAACTGAAGATTTGCTTACCAATTTTGTTGAATATATAAAGGTTATTTTCTGTTTTGTACTTTCTATATCCTTGCTCTCCTTACTTTGCCTTGATAAGTTGTTAAAAGTTTATTTATGTCCATAGGGCATCGAAACCCCAATGGAAATTAGCTAGGGTTATAATTGTAACTATGTGGGAGGTTTTATAACTGTTCTAATTTAGACATAAATTTTGTGTAATCATTCAGAAGCACAAATGTGTTCCCTTGGAAGATCTTGCTGCAGAATTTAAATTGCGTACACAGGTATTTTTTCTATTCTTTTCATTTATCTGAATCGACCAATCTATTCCCTCTATCACCTCTTCTTTTTTATATTGTTTGTTGCTTCTAGTTTATAGGAGAAACAGTGTCCCGGAATAACAAATTCTGCCAGTATGTTTATGGATTTATATGATAGTTCTTTTGCATCTAGTTTTACTTTTCTACTTACATATTTAGTTGTAGAAATTTTTAGCAGTGTTGACAGAAAACAAATGAAAAGACAATGGGAAAACAAAGGGTGATGTAATAGAGAGAACATAGTATTCCACTGTTTACAGAGATTGGTTATATAAACAAACATGGCTAGTATTATACAGGGACTCTTATACTCCATAATCCATTGGCCACTTAGATCACTCACTGCCATCCCACTAATATCTAACTTCTTTTCCCAAACATCATTAATTGGAAGTTAGTATAAAATATAAATTAGAAAGATCAGCCTATCCTAAGGACATTGAATGTTTTTTTTTTGTTTTTGTGATTTTTTATTTTACATTTTGTAATGGAAGCTAGGGAGAACCAAATGTTCAACATAGATGATATCACTATGATATCTTGTAGACAAGTTTTATCGAGGAAGGAAAACAAAGGAGATGTGTGGCAGAAAACATAATAACCAATGGTTTAATTAATGGGTGATCATATATTTATATTAATACTGCTGCTATACAAAGACTTGTACCCAATGTTTTAAAAATCGAGAGTCTACGCAAGATCAGAAGGGGGTTGAAAGATCTTAATTCAAGGATCATATCACAGATTTTGATAGGGAAAATATATACGTATTATATACTGTTAAAAGTTGATATTCATAGAAATGAGGAGAATCAGCGAGAGAGGAGTGATTGTGTAACTGATTCTTGTGATTCTCAATTGTATGGAAACTGTGATGATTACAAGTATTTATACACTGATAGATTTATACACTGATAGAATTGTAGTAATGAACTCCTATGCTGAGATGTCAGCTGTCATAACTACTTGACATTTGTCCAAGCTGTCTAACCACTTGCTGAGCAAGTTAGGATTCAGTTAAACTAAGCCTAGGTACATTTGCTAATATGCCTAAGGCTAAGCTGTATTTCCTAATACATACATATAATTAAATACACTTGCATAAAAATCTCTTAAGGATACAAGAAACACTCTTTCAGTTTATAGAATATTCATATACAATGATACAAGAAACAATCTCTTAAGTTTGGGATTACGTAAGGATAAGATACAACAGAATCAAACCTGAACCATATTTCAATAGGATGATGTCTCGACAACTTTATAATTTTATGGTGTTAACGTGACTGGTCAGATTCACATCATAAAGGTTCGACAGGGTTTTACATTGGCTGTTGACTGCCTAACACAACCCTCTCTTTTTATCGGGCTTGGGACCGGCTATGCATAACGAGGCTAACATAGGCAGGATTAGCATATGGTTTATGATAGAACGTTATGGCATAATTTGATCCATATAGCCGACCCCACTTAGTGGGACAAAGCTTGGTTGGTGGTGGTTGTTCTTCAAACTGACTGATCAGATCCTTTTCTAATGTTTCTAAGTAGTGGAACCCTATTTACGGTTTGTTGGCGCTCTTTGAATTTGTTCAAGAATCATTTTCATATATCTGAGTAATAGATTTTTCATTTATGGGCTTAATTTTTTATGACACCGTAAACTTATGCAGGAATGTATCAATCGCATCACATCTCTGGAAAGCATGGGTAAGGGCCTTTCGTGTATCCTTTCTTTTAAATTACCATCTATCAAAAGAAATATATACACTTTCCCCTGGTTTATTTTTCATTATAGTTCTTGTCTTCTCCATCACCAACTACTCATTTTGAATTCATATACAATCAATTTACCATGTTAGAGATGCCATGTCATTCGCAATGGCTTGAACAAGTAGAAGAAATATTTGACATAATTGGGACTGCTAAATTTTTATTTATAATAACTTATACCCTATTGTTGCAAGTTATGGCTCTTATTGATTTTACTTAGAAGTTTCCTACAAAAATGGCTAGGCTTTATGCCTACTCTAGCATCTACGTAGGTTTTATGGGTGTATCAAATGGATGTTTTTTCTCACTTTGAGCTGTCTAGGGGAAGCCATAAATAATGATTTATTTATTTTGTCAGGTTGGCTTTCGGGAGTCATGGATGATAGGGGAAAATTCATTTACATCTCACAGGAAGAAATGAAAGCTGTTGCTGATTATATTAAGCGACAAGGGAGGGTTAGCATTTCCCATTTAGCTAGTAAATCAAACCAGTTCATTGATCTAGAGCCAAAGACACATTATACCGAGGACATTAGTAACATGGAGGAGATAACTGTCAACTGACATGGTTTTTTGGCTTACATGTGAAGAAAAATCATGTAATGTACATAAAGAAAAAGAATGCACTGATCTGGCTTTATTAGGATCTGGTACATGGCTTTGAGCAGCCTTAGCATTACTCCTGCAAAAATATATTTACTGTATTTAAAGAGAACATATTAATATCTCATGGCACTATTTTAGAAAGTTATTCCATATTTTTGGCTTCACAACAATTTTAGCACTTTTCAAGGTGTGCTTGTACCATGTAATTTCTCAATTAATTTGAAACTTCAGACAGATGGAAGTAAGAGCATGTTAAATAGGGATGTCAATGGGTACCCATGGATACGGATAGTATGATATCCGTCTCCGCCCCGTTGGATAAATATGATACCTGTGCCCGCTCCGTATCCTTGTGGGTACCCACTATGCGGGTACCCGCGGGTATTAAGGTATCCATGGGTATTCATGGGTATCCATGAATTTTTTAATTTATTTATTTTTTTGTACAAATAATAACTTTTTTTTAATTACCAAAATACGTCAACTTTTAAACATCCATACCTAATCCATTCAAAATTTCATAAATCATACATAATCCATAGAAAATTCATAATTTTTATATGATCCATATGTTTTATGATGTGAATGAAGTGGAAATGGTGAGCTTAATAAGATGAATTAAAAAAATTAAAAATAAAAATTGGTTAGTATTGAGAAATTTTAGGTGGGCGGTAAAATTTCTTTCAATAAGGTAACAATTTTAAGTAATAAGATAAGATATATAAAGATATTTTAGTAATTTACTTAATTTATTATCGGATATGGGTACCTGTGGGTGTTGATACAATCAAATCCGTGTCCGTATCCATATACTAATGGGTAATTAAATACCCGTGGATACCCGTTTAACTACTCATCCCGTGCCCGTGACGGATTTTACCCACGGGTACCCGTGGGCATGGGCATTTTTGCCACCCCTAATGTTAAATGTACTCCCACCCAAAATTGGAAGCCTATGCTGTTAATGCTCATCATTTTCACACTTAAGCTTCATCCCTCTAAAAAAGTTACTTGAACAGTACAACTTTATGACCATTGGATATCTTCATTTTTCTTTTCAACCTTATTATTATTGGTTTGAAATAAGTCCCTATTTTTTCCTCTTGTTTTCGACTTACTTTTTACGTAATCAACCAGCGGAGTTTTGTTCAAGTTAGCACCGGAGTAGAAACAATTTCTTCTATTCTTGCATCATTTACAATATTTTTTTTTTTTTTTCATTTCCACTATTATTTCTCCAAAATTGGGCTTGAAGTGTGTATGAGGATGTGCGACATTATTTTTTGATAATAAAAGGTATAAGGGATGTGTGACATTATCACTTCTTCCAATTAAATCCGTCATATAAGTGCTATAGAGATCGACAACATGCAACAAAATGGAATTAGGCTACTCGAGTAAGATGTAAAGTTAGAAAAGTAAGAGTTGTTTTGATGTGCTTTTAGTATCTATCTTTGATTCATAAATGATTAAAAATATTCATTTTTGTTGTAAAGTGGGTTGCTAAGACTAAAATGGATTATATTACCAAATCAAAATATTTTCTCGAGCACAAGATGTGCCAAGGAAAAACATGAAAAGTGTTAAATAATACTTACAAACGTGAAAAAAAATACAACAAAACGACAAACAGAAGAAAAAAACAGCTAGCCATAGTCCACCGTTGCGAATGGATTCAAGCACCATCCATGATAATTGAGAGATAATTGAACGAGTTTAATCTTCAACCACGAAAAGGATAGTAACTTTATTTTGTCCACCAATCGCGACATTGAGTATTCTTTACCATTGAAAGCCCTGTTATTTATTTCTTTCCAAATTTCCCACACAGTAGCAAACCAAATGACAGATAAAATTGAATGCCGCACCTGAGTTCCCACACCGAAAATAGTTGGATCACCACGAAAATATTATAGATCAATAAATTATTTTGATTTTTTTTTTTTGGTACAATATTTTGATCTTTTTAATATAGACCTTTTATTGACTCATTATTTTATAGACTAAGAGTATAAACTTTTATGTTTGCATGAATTTTAAAACATTTAAACTCATACACTATTTTTTAATTATATATGCAAATCATTATATGCAACCTTACTTCTATTATTAAATTTTAGTACGAAGACGCTAACTAGGTTTCCTACAAAAAATATTAATTGAATTTAAATTATATTGAAATTGATATATACCAGTTATTTCTTTTTAAAATTGATAAGAATATAGACCCCTTATTATAATTAGGAAGATTTTGTTTGATTATAAACGATACCTTATTGTTTGATTCCTCCGTGAACAGCTAACTTTTACTAAATTCAGCCTAATTAATTTACACTCAAACCATAAGTTAATGTCACCTTATTTCTCGAGAAAAGTTGTTAATGGTTTAAACTAAACTAAAACTCACCACAATTAAGTATTGGAAGTTCACATAACGACAATTAAGCATAACATAAAAAGTGAATATGGTTAGCACTAACTTTCTTTTCTTTCATTCGTTGTTTCATTTCAACAACTATAAACAAATTAATATTATTATAATTAATACAAAAATTATTATCAATATAAACAACCTTACAAATACAAGCTCCTAATTTTTACCAAAAAAAAATACAAGCTCCTAATTATAGCACATACATTTACCTGTAACTCCGAAACAATCGCTTAAACTAGCGGAATATAACTTTCATCTTGACCTTTCTCTTCCAATTTTTCCTCTCCATCATATAAATAAAACACAACATTACCTTCTCTTCTCCCTCAAGTTTCCTTCCTGTTCAGCCGCGGCGTATTACCGCGGCCGACCTTCTTAATTATCACCATCCTCTTTACACACACAAAACCAAAAAAACTATAGAAAGATTAAATAAATAAAAACAATAGTGATTGTTGTTTCCAAGGTAACAAGCATGAAATTTTTTAAGGAAGCAAGAACTTCCTCTTACCAAACACTTTTATTATTGTTGTTGTCGTGTGTATTTGTGTTTTCGGGTTTGGAAATTTGTCATGGACAATTAGATGACGACTATGACGTAGCAACACCACCACCACCACCTAGGGGTTTTGATACCTGCAACGGAATATTTCTAACCTATAGTTTGAATTCAAGGGAGAAGGAATGGCCCCACGTACAAAATGTGGCGAAACAAGCGTGGGCGTTTAAAGCTGAAGCGTCGTTGATGAATGTTGGAGATGAGGAATTGAAAGGTTGGCAGATGTATATTGGGTTTCAGCATAAGGAGATTCTTGTTTCAGCCGATGGGGCTGTTCCGGTTGACTCGGAAGATTTTCCGGCTGAGGTAGGGAATGGCACTACAATTGCTGGGAGTTCTATGATGGATTTGAAGACTGCAATTTCAACAGCTAATGATTGGAATCAAATCGCTGTTAGGATTCAGATGAGTGGGACTACGTTTGGACTTGGTGCTAGTGGTAAACCTATGCCTAAAACTATTAAGCTTGTTAATGATGGCTTCAAATGCCCCAACCCTAGTCGTCAAGGTATTTTATATCTATCATCTCTTCATGCATGTATGCATGCATGTCTCATTTCATGTTTATATATATAATTTGCACCTTTATTATTTATGTCTCATATCATGTTTATATATATAATTTTCACCTCTATTATGCTGGTCTCTCATCATGCTTGTTAATGATGTCTCGTATGTGTTTGATGGGAGGTAAATAAAATTTGGTCGTAAGTTCTTTTATCGTCGTTAGGGATCAAACTCAGGTATTAGCTGCCATTTTTTTTTTCTTCATATATAAAAGGGGTCGAAGTCCAAACAAGGAAAACTATATAGCAATAACGTGGGAGAGTATAGACTCATAAAATTAATTATCAATTAACCAGCCTAGTCTTTCCCTTTTTGATATAATTTATTAACCATTTTATAATGGTTGATTAAACAAATTGCATGTTTATTTTTATTTAACTTTTGTTATATGAAAAAATTACCATGTTTGTAAGTTTTTTTCCTTCTATTTTGACTATTCTCTTCCTTAATTGCTAACTTTTTTTGAAATAAAAGGGATGGTTTCTATTGATGATGCTTTCTCGTATGCACAACCACTTCTACAAATTAAATTGTTAAAAAACAAATTTATGTATAAGGGTGATACAAGACTTGGTTTGATTCGATGGATATTGTAGCGGATGGATCCTCCCTCCCCGGTCTCTCTTACCGCTCCAACAAAAATCTCAATCGTTGAATTAATTTAACCATGGAGAGATCAACACTCTCAACAATTAAATTAATCGTGAGACTTGTTTGGAGGAATGGAGGAGATCGAGAGGATCTAAGTCTAATATTTCTGTTGCCGATTTCCATGTGCAAGAAGGGCTTCGTGAACCCAACTTGTGATATGTTAGGAACAATTTCTGCATATTTATAGAAATATAAAGTTGTATACTAGCACTGAGAATAAGATTCTGCTATTGATTTATAATGTGGATTATCGCGATGCAGGTACAACAATGTTTGTATGTTGCAGGAAGGACCCAAAAGCAAAAGCCAAACTAGCCAAGAAAACAAAGTTCATGCCTCGTAGCTACGGAGATCTAACCATAGCATACGACATACTTCAAGCCTTCCAATCGAACTACTTCGCGCAAGTAACCATAGACAACAACCACCCATTAGGTCGTCTTGATCATTGGAACTTAACATGGGAGTGGCCAAATGGAGAATTCATTTACTCATTGAAAGGCGCTTATGCTCGCAGGAAAGATCCTTCGGAATGTTTATACGGTCCTGCCGGAAAATACTATGGTAGCTTAGATTTCTCACAAGTTGCAAACTGTCAAAAGAATCCTCTTCTCTCTGATCTTCCAGCTGAAAAAGAGTTAGATGACAAAGTTGGTAAATTACCTTTTTGTTGTAAGAATGGTACTGTTTTACCACCTGTTATGGATAAGAACAAAGCAAGATCACTTTTTCAGGTACAAGTTTACAAAATGCCACCTGATAATAATAACAGAACAGCACTTACACCACCAAAGAAATGGAAAATTGATGGTGTCATTAACCCTAAATACACATGTGGACCACCAATTAGGGTTGATCCACAACAGTTTCCTGATCCAACTGGACTTAGCGCAATTTCAACGGCTGTTGCTAGTTGGCAAATAGTTTGCAACATTACCAAACCGAAGCCGAAAGAGAATCGCTGTTGTGTTTCGTTCTCAGCTTTCTATAATGAATCTGCCATCCCTTGTAACACTTGTGCATGTGGTTGTCCTGATACAAGGAAATGTAATCCTAAAGCTTCGTCTTTACTTCTTCCACCTGATGCACTTCTTGTCCCTTTCGCGAATAGAACCGCAAAGGCAAAAGCTTGGGCGAAACTCAAACACCGCCGTGTTCCGAGTAAGTTACCTTGTGGAGATCATTGTCCTGTTAGTATTAACTGGCATGTTAGTTCAGATCACAAGGAAGGATGGACGGCTAGGATTACACTTTTCAATTGGGAGGATTACTCTTTTGAAGATTGGTTCACTGCACTTAAGTTCGACAGGTCTTTTGAAGATTTTCAAGATGTTTATTCATTTAATGGAACAAGAATTCCCGGTATCAAAACCATTTTCTTTCAAGGACTTAAAGATATGAATTACTTAGCAGGAGAGACTAATGGAACTCATGAAAATGATCCAAGGGTGCCAGGGAAACAACAGTCTGTGATTTCTTTTCATAAGAAACACACTAAAAATTTCAAAGTTGAGCGTGACGCTTTTCCTACTAAGGTATACTTCAATGGAATGGAATGTGCACTTCCTCCACATAGACCTACTAAAAGTGCAGGACATAAATCTTCTATCAGCATGGTTGCAGTCGTTTTCACAGCTTTTATGGCATTTTTGCTCATGACCGATCGCTTTTTCTGAGATATTGTCGTTGTTGTTATCGTTTGGAAACTGTGGCTTTGGTAAAGAACTGCATCTTGAGTCTCGTCATCAAGATATTGTGTGTGCCTATGACAGATCGCATGATGAGTGATACAGCTTCTTTCTGTAAAAGTACATAACAGTATATATGATCGATACAAGATTGTGTGGAACTTTAAAAGTTCAGTACATACTTATCTAGTTCATATTACATATTAGATGGCCTTTTTGTCTATTAATTATTAGTTCAAGTTGGTAGCCTAATTTTCTTTTTCAAAATCTTCTCATGGATTTGATCATATGATTTGAATTTGAAATTGAAATTTTGGGGGAGGTGGAGGGTGAGGGAGGGGACTAATCTTCCAAGAACTTCAATCTTAATATTTTCTTTCACTAGGTTAATTATATTTCTATCCTTTGTTTCAAAAGTTTATATAAAAACCAGATAATGAAATTTGGAAGAGGACTGATAAGAATAAAATTAATGGAGTGATTTTGCTGTTGGATGCAAATCTTATGTTGAGTGGAAGAATTCAGAACAGAAACATGTCATGATTACATAGAACTTGAAAATTTGAAATTTCTAAAAGACAGACTTGCATTTTTTTAGACAAAAAACATTTACTGGATTTCGCTCCGCTCCTGGTAAAGTCAGCAATTCACTTTAGAGAAAAAATAATAATTTCAACCGTTGATGAAAAATCAACGGCCGCACGGTAACCCTATAGACTATCAACCGATTTTTTGTTTCATTAATAGTTTAGATCACTTTACCTTCTAAAGTGAATTGCGCATTTTAGAGAGCTAGATATTTTTTTTTCCTTTCTATTTCACATATATTTGGACCATAAATTTAATTTAATATCAAAGTATGCTAGAAAGAATTCATGCAAAGCAATATTGAAGCTATGGATAAAAGAAAATTGATTAAGCTATCTTGATTATTGGAAGTCTTCAATTGGTTAATAACAGTTCTTTGTTTGTTTTTCTCTTTTGCAACATTTTAAATACATATTTATTCAATTGACCACCCAATGACATGAAATGGATATCAATTTCCTGTCTTTCCTCTTTTGTATTACAAATACAAATTTGTTACAAATTACAATGATTGTATTGTACAACATTCTATTTTCTTACACAATTTTATTAATCTTTTGGATGGATACACAAGAAAAGGTATAAAATTAATTTAACATACAACAGTTCCCTCAGGGAATTTAATGGTTGGAAACTTGGATCCTTTAATCAATTCTGCAAACCACACACTAAATTTGACTGACTTCATTATTGTCTCCTATAAGGTATAACATTGACAGCATGCAAGAAGCATCCCATCATTTAATCATCCCAAATGGAAGGAAAAAATCAATGGATATGTTTGGTGCTAGGCTTTCTTGGCCTGCAAGCAATTAAAGTTTATTTGTATATTTAGCAGATAGATAAAAAAAAGCTATATTGGAAGTCATAAATAAGAAAGTTTTACATCGTACCGTATGGCTAACTACTGAGAAATTTTAAGAAGTGTATAACAAAGTGAGATAAAGTTAGATATAATTTGGTCGGTGCATTATCATTGATGCATCAATGTAAATGATAATAGTCATAAGCAATAAGTTGGCAAAAATGGCATATGGTTTAAGAAAGTAAATGTCGAGATAGATGCAACGTGATATACAGATCTATGTGACGGTAAATGGTAAAACATATTGCCTAATAAAAAGGCTACAAAAAAACTAAGACATTGAAAGTTCATATGAAAAAGTACATCATTTAATTTATAAGTAACCTTCATTAAAAAATTATTATTGAATTCTTAACAAGTGACCTTAAACACTAGTTAACATTTTTTGTTTCATATAATGTAACCAATCTAAGACTTTGCAAAAAATGTATTGGAGATTACGACATGTCTAAAACATATAGATTTGTTAGAGAAATATGAAGACATGTACAAGGAGAAGTTGTAGAGAACACATTACCTTTCTCAAATATTTTTTGTGAAGCTTCATAGCCTCAGTACAAGCCTTTTTGGCATCCAGATTTCCTGTTGTGTCATTCAATATCTGAGAACAATTATACGCGACATGTCAGAGGAGCGGATAAACAATTTAACACTTAAATAAAAAGGACAGCTAAATTTGTTACAAGAATGTAACAGTTTTTTTCAAAAAAAATCAAGTCTAAAGCAAAAATGTCACAAAGAAATAAATGAAGTAGCATTAAAATTCACATAGCTTGTTAACCAAAAAGGGAATATCAATTTCATTTTTTGTATCAATGATTGCTACATCTAGTTCAATGCAACTTATGCTTTAGATGTCACCTCCCATGACTAACCTTGACAACATCATCTAAGCCTCGCGCTTCATGTAGTAGTTTTGTACTTTTATCTTTCAACACACCAGCAACGAGGAAAACAGATATAGGAAGAGGAGATTCAGCATTCTTAGCTCCATTTCTCATATTTTGTCTCTCGTATTTTCCACATTGTCGTATTGACTTTGCTTTTCCTTTGACGCCCTCAGCTTTTAAAGAAGCTGATTGAGCTTCTTCATACATCAAGAACAAATAAGGATCATACTCTAGAGCCCACATCATCTGTTAAAAATTTCAAGCTATTATTAATTAATTATCATTTTACAAAGATTCTCAGAAAAAATTGAGATATTGTTATATCATAAACTGTTTTAATGGGGAAAAAAAATCACCAAACACACACCATGGATACATGATACATATTTACAGAAAGTGAACTACGTAAAACTATCTGTTGAGTATGGCTCATATATAGACACAAAAGAGAGGCAAGGGGCGGGGGAGTTGAGCTAGCAAAGCTCCCTCCGGCCTTGGTGTCTTAGGCCCGACTGTTTGTTGGGGGAGGGGGGATATCCCCTGCGGTACAGTTCAGGGGTATTATTCTAATCTGGACCGTAGTACTATATATATATGGCTTGTAACTTTGTAAACCTTAATTCACTCAAGTGTTACAGTCTTACAGAACTATAGCTGCTCTATAGTCGTAGAGGTATGCACAATTGGCCGAACTGTGTAAGCAAATGATCGTGTAACATTGTTTGCAATTCGTGTTTTCTTTCATTTTCTGCTACCAGTTGATGTTCTAACACTATCTCATAAATTCAGATGCTATACACTATATCAATAACTATCTGATTCACGAATGCATAAAGAAACTCAATGATCCATTTTTCAATAAAATGTAATTGAATATATAAAAAATGAACAAAAGAAGCCAGACACACCTCCCATAGGTACAATGCATCACAAAAGGAAAATTCTCGACGAAACAGAACCATAAGCATCCGAAAAGCAAATACATAGTCACCTCCACCAATATGTTCTGTGCTCCAAAATTAAAAGACAGTACATAGTTACTTTCCATTTCTTCAACATAACAAAAGAGGAATTTTATTCAACAAATTTTAATGGCAAAAAAACTAGTCACTTCATTTTCCATTAATAATTTCATGCAGGCATCATATCTTAAAACAACAATCACATTAAAAACAATCCAATTCGAGTTAGAAAATTCTATTCCATATTTGATCATAAATACAAAAGCACATGTGCAATAAAATACCTATATGTTTATGAAGTTTTGGATCAATTACTTGAGTAATTGAAGCCAAATTACTCAGTTGAGCCTCCACTCCAAGAGTGCGACCAGTACATCTGAAATTTCCTCGCTTGAAAAGTTCAAAAACACGAATCATAAGAAATTAAGAAAAAGCTGATAACCAAACACTTGAATAACTAACTTTTTCCTTCATATTTTCAAGAAACTATTGCAATAAAAATGAGGCATAAAGAAATAAAGATAAAAGAGAGCATGGAGATAAGACGCTTACAAGTCTGCGCATTAGACGCTCAAAGCACCAAAATGCATCTGCTTCATCATCAAGGAGAATTATCATTGGGGAGCATAGGTCACTCATTCCTGTTTAAAATTGTGAATTGTTAAAACTAGAAGCTTAGAGACGTTGCAAATGGTGTTTGGAACTTGCAAATATTTGTTGCAAGGTTGCAAGAAAAATGGAAGTAAAACTAATACATAAACGAGTAAGTTCTCGATATATCAATCTAGTGGATGTTTTCTTCTCTCCTGTTTCCAATTTGTTTACTTGGTTTATTCATGTTTCCTTCTTAGTAAAATAAAAAATAAACTACTTGCATGGAATTATCACATGTATCAACGTGAAATATCATAGTTGGATAGAAGTATCTAAATATAGTACTGAACTACTGATCTATTTCCGAAAGAGGTAAAAACCCACCTTGACCGTATCCAACTTCTTTATCGATCCAAGCATAAACTGCAAGAATATCCCATAATTTTGACAAGTTTTCTTGTTTCTCATAAAAAACCAATGTCCTATCAGTGCGAACCACGTCAAGACCTGAAATGTATTTTGTGCATAAAAAGGGTCATTTACCATGTGATTTATATTATGGTGATATGATTTCATCCTACTACAAAATAGTGCACAAGAAAAATTCACAAACCTATTTGATGGAGAGTTAACATCCACTGGATTAGTTTCTTGTCTGTCACATTTTCTAAATTATTTACAGAATCTATACTTGAAGGCCTATTATTATCTTGAGGAAGTACAGCCAATCCCTTGTCTGGATTTCTTTCTGGCATAACCATGGGGTCTTGAATTGGCTGGCCGTCATCAGTAATTACAGGTGATGTGATAAATCGACCACTTCCAACAAGAGGAAACAATTGGCGACATTCTTCTTTCCATGTAGCATATTGCATCCTGATGACATAAACATAAAAGTGAAGTTGAAGTGATGATCTTTTAGGTCTATAATTCAGAAATGGTGGAACCGAACCATACAGTTCAACCAGTTAAACCGTGAACCGATGCGGTCAACTATTCGGTTATTTGAGTGGTTTGACAGCTGTTCTGTTCCGGTTTGAGCGGTTGAACTATGAGCCACAGGTCTTGCCGGTTCAATGTCCGGTTGAGTTTTTAAAACATTGAAACAATTATGAAATGGAAGCTGACTACCTTCGGCGTTCTCTTATTTGATCTCTTTCGTCAAATGTACTCTTCGGGTCATAGCAACCAAGTAAAAATTCCCAAACTTCTCCCCTAATTGATGGATGGACTCCCTGGTTTGAAATATTTTAACAAATTAACCACTAACCCAAAGCCACATAAACATAAAAATTCTTGTCTTTCTACACTTGTATACACAAGAAAACCATAATCATCAATAATTTTAAGGGTATTAAAACAAAAATATGATTAAGATCAGACAGGTTTTCCATCAAGCTAGGATTCACTATTGAACAAATTGAAAAAGAGAGACTATATAAGAGCAAATACCCCTCGGTAGATTCGTCTCAGAGTCTTGCCTATATCCAGATACCCTTCTTGAGTAAATGCATCATGCCATTTTCTTGGACTTAGTGTTTTACCAGCCTGAGCCATGTAATAACAATCAAGAAGTTAAAAATAAAAGAACAATATACAATCATTGTACTGAGTTTCCAAAATAAAAAATAAAAAAATACAACCAATGTGAGATTGAAAGTCTAGATAAATTTAGAAGTCTTTATCTGAATGCAAATGATTTTGTGTTTAGGTGTAAAATCGTCAAATTGACTTACGTCATTTAATGTTTTATAAGATAAAAATTCAACAGGAACAAAATTCAACAGGAACAATCATATCATCGATAAGATCAACATTCGATTTTGCACTTAAGTATAGTGACTTTGAACATTAAACTACTGTCAGCGAATCAAAATTCGTCGATGACAATGATACATGACAAGACTGAATTTGAAATTCATAACAACCAAAAGTGACACTATCTTAGAGACTAAAATCAAAATATTTATCTCCCTCAATAAAGTAGCATCACCAACAAAATCATTACTGACAACTTAGTAAAGTTCCACAACCCATTTAACACACAATGTTATCAACGGAGGATCGCTGACAGCTAAAGATCCTTCACAAATTGGCCATGGAGCTTGTAAAAAAATCCGCCATGGCCAATACTTGACAACATTGTTCACACATTCACCCTCACATATCAATTATCTGATTTAACAATCTACCCCTCAAACTGAACAAAAATGTCTACCAGTTATCAACTAAACAAGCTCAATACAGCTTAGGAACATAGATAAAACATTTATAAAAAAAAACTTTAGCAATCTTAAATGATCACATGCATTAACAAAACATCATATCTAGTACATAACAATGAAGCACGGACACAAACATGAACACCGGACACGACACATACACATCAGCACTGCACACCTAACACGCTTTCAATCAGAGGTGTCCGTGCTACATATATACATAACATACATTGCTGATAAATCATCAATACCAATTTCCATCAATCAAATAATACAGTTCCTATACCCAACAACAGTTAACATCACCAAACAAAATTATAACAAAAACCCACCAAAAAAAACAAAACTTTAGAGTGAAAAAACAAACCTTGATCTTGAATCTTGTGATGGGAACATCATTACTGCAATCTGGTCTGGTTTCATAGAAAGAATCAGCTGAAACTCCTGGATCTCTCCACATCACAAAAAACTGAAATAGTTTTCAAGAAGAACAAGAAGAAGAAAGAAAGAAACACAAACACAAGAAGAAACAAGAAGGAAAAAATCAATGATTTATAGTAACAAAAAACGTGTTTTAGCAACACTTTTGAAAAGAACAAGAAGACCCAGGAAAACAAAAACTTGTCAACTCAAAGAAAATGGGTCCCTATACATTCAACAACAATGCAAAAAAAAAAAACTTTTTTTTGGTATTTAATTAGTGTATTAATTACTCAATTAATTAGAAAATATGAACATTTGTGAAAAGGAAAAAATATATATTTTGTAATAATTTTTTTATTTGACTATTGATTGAAAATTAATAAAGATATGGTTTGGTTGAATGGATGGATATAGATGAAAATTTAATGTTTGGTGTGGTTATGAATTTAGACATTAAGAGAATGGTTATATGTTAGTATCAAATTAAGACTTTTTCTTAAAAGACCACTTGTCTTAAAAGATCACATTTCAAGTCATTTATCACAAAAATACAAAATATATAAAGTATAATAGTTTAACTTGATATAAATAATTTAATAAAATAATAATATTCAATCCTATGAGTTTTGCTCGGTTGGTAGAAATATTGTTTATTATATGTCGGAGTCAGAGTTTGAACCCTGGACACTCCACCTTTCCACAATTAAATTGTGTAATTTCTAACCACTAAACTATTTGACAAAAAATAAATAAAAAATAATATTCATTATTTATGTTTTTGTCAAGATAATAATAAGATTATATATTTGGTATTCATTATTTATGTTTTTGTTAAGATAATATTAAGATTATATATTTGGTAATCTATTCAAAGGATTAAGAATGCTTAGTTAGGTAAAAAATTGAATATAAATTTTGATTTATTTAAAGAATTTTTTTGAGGTATTTATTATTTAAAGAATTTATTGTAAAATAAAGATGTAAAGGATTTATGTACAACCTTTTTTTTAATTAAAAACAAAAGACCAGGTCTTAGACAAAGGACCGACTCCACTTGGATCCAACTTATTTCCACATATAATGATGGGGCACATGTTGGAAGAAGTAGTTGGAATGGACAGAGGGTATTGAACTCATTATATTTTCTCATTCAACTTATTGTTTATTAAGTAGTCTAGTGTCAATATATTCATCTTACAAAAAGATTATGTTGATCGTTTGGATTTAAACTTCAACTCTTGCATATTAAATCAATATCTCTATTAATGAGTTATTCTCATAAGAGCATGTTACACTGATTTAAATAAAAGTTGAAAATCAATTAAAACAACCATATCACATTTTGATGTCACTTTTTTGACTTATTTTCTATAATATCTTTAGAAATATCTATATAATGTGATTTAATTAAATGCATGTATATCTTGTTGAAAAAAAGTTTTATATATATATATATATATATATATATAAAATCAAAAAATTAAATGTATTTATAAAAAAGTTTTACATCTGATGTATATTTTTTCCTAAGGAAATATAAATAAACTTCATAAGAAAATCATACAGAACAGACTTTTACTTTATATTTTTATATCTTTGTTTGTTAAAATTTTCATATGATTAAATTAGATTTTAGGTTTATTTAATAAATTCATTTTATTTATGTGATTTTAGTTCACATCTACAATTATATGGTATGGTATTATTGCAATAGGATAAATTTTGTACCTTGCATGGTTGAATAATCGAAGAAAGCATTTGAGTCGATTGATGAGCGAAGTTAGGTGTGAGAGATCTTCTCTCACTTATTGGCGAACGCTTGTGTTTGTTAGTGTGATCTAACTAATGAGATAGTTAGAATATATAACTATCAAGTGAGTATGAATGTGTTAAAATATAGACAATACATTGTTATATGCAAATGTATGGTTTCAAACCTCGGTTTCTGATGATGGTCAAATACAATTTTATTCATATATTTAAAACAAATATTTCTTTTTTGACGGGAAGTGTTTTTATATTTTTATAGTTGATTAAAGGGTTGGTTTTATGTCCCCAATGTTTTGTATTTTTCTCTTTTATTTTAATCAACTTAGGGTGTTGCAAATTCTTCTACCCCATTTGCCTAAAAAATAATAATATTATATTTAATTAATTAAAGTGAATCCATAAATCCACCACTTCTCCTTTTTTTTTTATATCGAATTATTATTGAATTTGAAAAAGGGCTATTTGGAAAATAGAATTTTTTTTAAAATATCTTATTTTTTGGAGTTCATTTTAAAAACTTATTTTCTTGTTTTTTTTTTTGAAAAATTAACTTCCTTTTTGAAAAAGAGTTGTTCAATTGAATTTGTCATTATAATTGTAAGAAAAAAAAAATCTGTTTTAATAAAAAAAGATATTTTATTTTTGAAAATGTAATAACAAATCTTTAAGATATATTTTGAAAATTTTATTTATTTAATGTGTTATATATATCTTCAAATAGAAGTTTTCAATTTTTTTATTATTTTATTGTTTTTTTTTTTTGAAAACTTATATCCTTTTATTGGAAAATTAATTGTTGAGGATTGCTTTTAGCACGAAGGATATATAATTTTGTCGGGGATGTATGAAAATATTCCGAAGAAGATTAATTTTTAAAGAAATTGAAACATTACGTCGTTTGAAGTTTTGAGGAAAATAGTTGCCCAAAAGTTGGTGGTCCGTTGAGGATAAGCCTTTATTTAAACGGAAGAGGATTCTATCAAGAAAATATTCATGTTTGTGTTATTAAAATATATAGGGTATAGTCCCCATGAGCTTAGCTCATTTGGTAAGGGATAATGCACAATTTGTACAGGGGTTGAGGTTCGAACCCCGGACATCCCACTTATTCATCTTAAAATGTGAATTTATCTAGCCACTAGGCTACTTGACAAAAAAGAAAGAATATATAGGGTATATATTTGAAGAGAAATTTTTCATGAAAGTTCTTAGAGTTATTCAATGACAAGTTAACTTTGTTTTCGTAGAATCTTGTCTTGGTTAGTCTCCAAAGATGAAAATGTTGTTTTTAATTGGGTCTCATTGACTAGTACAATCTTATATCGAGAAAATCATGTCGTAGTGGAATTTACTGGGCTTTGATCACGACGATGCAATCAATTATGTTGACAAAACCTCTTTGGTCTCTATGTTTGAGGACATGACTTGAATGAGGGGTCGAGTGTTTGACCTTCTTTCACCACATGTTGGGTCTATAACTTTCGCACTTAAGTGTACTAATCTAATTTCTACTTGCATGTGGAACAATTTATCCATTTAATGAAGAAATTCTTAGAAGGAGTGAAGTTTGTGGTGGTATAGAAAGGGAACAAAATGGGAGAACAAAAAGAGTGTCGGAAATGTTTGTGAATTCATATTTTTGTTTTGGATTTTAGGTGTATATATATATATATATATATATATATATATATATATATATTTATGAGTCCTCAAATTACTCTGTTGTCCTCACTAAATTTGGCAACCCCTCTTGTATCCTTTTATGTATTCTGGATCTAAGTAAGAATTGAGCTTGATTAAATTTCTTGGTCCACTATTTAGTTTATCTTCTAAATCACTCAAGTTAAGGTTAATAAGGATATCAATCTATGAGGATTTATGGGCTGTTACACATCAGAGTCTGTTTTCAAATACTCGACTAATTCTTCCTTTGAGAGGCCCTTCATCAAAGTGGATAAGGAAGAGACTTTTGATCGAGAGGCACGAATTCCCTTTAAGAGCCAAAG
Source organism: Medicago lupulina (assembly GCA_958299785.1). NCBI lineage: Eukaryota > Viridiplantae > Streptophyta > Magnoliopsida > Fabales > Fabaceae > Medicago > Medicago lupulina. Next base: position 80,738,105 of record OY283139.1, read on the forward strand.
GATGTGTGCCAAATATATGAGAGTGTGCCTTCCTATATACGGGGTGATAATCAAATAGATGGGTTTTCAGATGCCTTTCTTTGCATTCAAAATGGATGTCTTTGAATATTTAATCCTTGATCCTTGCAACTTCATCAGAACTAAATGGCATATCTTAAGGCCTTTGAGTTGGTTTGTGTATACCTAGAAATGCTTCCTACCATTCCCCCAATCTTCCATATGCTAAGGATGACTGATAACTATAGTAACTCTAATAAGGTTTCCCTAAAGTAACCTTGCAAAATTTTCAAAGGTTTTGTTTCACAATTTTAATACGAAGTATCACCAGGTATTCCTAAAGACAAATTCTGTTTCACCAGGTTTTGTTTCAAAGGTTTTGTTTCACAATTTTTATACGGACTTGAGTTTCCTTTTTGTACGCAACATGTCTGACTTGCAAAATAGGTTGGTGAAATCACAACATAAGGAAGGCGGTAAGGGGCATTCGACTAAGTTTTTATTTTCTTTCTTCCTTCCATTCTCAAAACAACATCTTCCTCTTTGGCCGTGTCCATCAATGTCCAGGCCGTTGGACAGTTATCAAACAGATGAAACATTACATATTGGAGGAATCTGATGTCAGATGAATCGGGTCCATTGGATCGTGAGATGATGAAGGACTGGGCTTTGGACTAGTTTCTCCAACCAAGAATAGTGAAAGAATTCTGCTTTTTACCCAAAAGGTTTTGCTCATTCTCAAGTGAAATGACCAAAATATCCGTACTTGAGTTAACTCACACTAATATTAAACATTCCACAACATTTCATTTCACTTTATAACAAACACACACTCAAGCTTATGCAAGTGTTTACCAATAAAATCACTGCCACCTCACCCCAAATGGACAAGTGGAAACTTGAACATGCAACTTGTCGGATACAAACCAAATGAGTTTTCATTTGAGAAGCAATTCCTTTTTTGTTGATAGAAGCTATATTATATATCTATATTAAAGTACAATAAGTAGGTCATAAACATCAATCAATAAATATACTTTTTTCAATGATAACATGAATTTTAGTTCTGAGCACTTGATTGCAGTACTTGAAGCTAAAGTAATTCATAGCTTTTGGAATGTTTAAAACTAGCGTGAGTTAACTTACGCTAGTGCGAATGGCAACGAACGCTGACATTAACATTAGCGCATGTTAACCCAGGCAGCATGTGTTAACATACGTAGGGGTATTTTGACCTTTTGTATAAAGAGCATAATTCATAGTGAAATTTATCAATTCATTCATCTTAAAAAGTCACATGTTAGAATTTCACACCTCTATTTTATGTAATTTTTTCTCAAAATCAATGACAAAAGTTAAAAAAAAATTACTCTCAAAAAGGAGAAGGCTAAAGGTTAAAATTCTTAAAGTGTTCGAACAAGACATAGGAAAATGCTTGCATAGTGTTAATCTACCACCTATACAGGTCAAGCTACAAACGAAAACATTGGGGACCCATCATTAGTCATCATTGCTTGCAAAGAGAAAGGCATCATGTTATATTCCTATATAACATAAGTTGTGATAAATTCTCTAACCCTGCAAGGTCTTGCTGGCTATAATAGATTCCATATTTCCTTATTATGTTTTGCTTTTTATATTTTATTTTATTTATTTGATTTTTTGAACGTTCAAATAATATCAACTTTTACTTTGTCCAAATTATTCTTAACTATTTGTTGCATAGAGAAACAAGTGTAATGAGATAATAAATAATTAATATCACTATAGAAAAAAGATAAATAATTCATCAAATGTATCAAAATTTATTAATTTTTTGGTATGTGCAAATAATCTTAGAAGGTGCATCTTGATCTATGCTTGCAACATATTCTGAAATTGAAATCAATGCAAGATAAACTTATCTCTCCCTTTTATTTTACATGGTATTTTTCTTAAAACTTAAAATGTCTTCTATAAGCAAAGGATAAACTCATTCACAATATTTTTTTTATAAATGAAAGTGAAAGATTAAGAGAGACTCAACTCTTAACAATAAAAGAGAACTTATGCTTTGCACCAGAATCAAAGTAAACCAAAGTGATGAAATTAGAATATGAAAAAGTTCGAAAAGCTTCACTGCCACAATTTGTAAAGTTTTCATGCATCTGATCCCTACAAAAACCCCTGATGATGGTCCATCTTATTGCATCACTCTATCCTCAACATTTCCATAATAATTTTTTTTTTCTATAGTCTTTTCCTCATTGATAATTTCCAATGACTACCATAGTTCATGCATTGGTCTTGTTTTGTCTCTTGGTGTTGTTGATGCACAAAGGTGATGCCTATGAATTTATAGTTGGAGGCCAAAAGGGTTGGAGTGTTCCAAGTGATCCTAATGCCAACCCTTACAATCAATGGGCAGAAAAGAGTCGATTTCAAGTAGGAGACTCCCTTGGTGAGTTATTGTTCAATCCTATATTTGATTTTCATTGTTTTTATCATAGGCAAGAGAAAAAATGGAACATATTTAACTAGTTCTTAAATTTTTTATTTTTACTTGAATTTATGCAATTATGGTTGTGAACTAGTAAATCCAAAGAAAATATGTTTTTCTTTTTTCTTTCATGGATAAAATATCTCTCTAGCTTCATATTTATATAAAGAGACATATTGCTTTTATCTATTATAAAATAGATAACTTATCTAAAGGTAAAGTAAATAATTCTTAGAAATGGTGGTTGGGCCTAACACAACTCCACAAAACCGGCTTGTGAGATGATGATTGCCCCCACTTATAAACACATTGTCAGGCCATCACCTATCCGATGTGGGACTCTTAACACACCCCCTCACGACCAGCACTATTGGGTTTGGTTCGTGGACATAAATGGTGGGTGGCCCGATAGCGGAAACCTAATAGCAGGTGGCCCAATGGATCTTGGAGAGGCTCTGATACCATCTTAGAAATGGTGGTTGGGCCTAACACAACCCCACAAAACCGGCTTGTGAGGTGAGGATTGCCCCCACTTATAAACACATTGTCAGGCCATCACCTATCATGTTAAGAGTCCCACATCGGATAGGTGATGGCCTGACAATGTGTTTATAAGTGGGGGCAATCCTCACCTCACAAGTCGGTTTTATGGGGTTGTGTTAGGCCCAACCACCATTTCTAAGAATAATCTCAAAACTCCAAAGACTTTGACCAATGGTAAAAGAACCTGCCACCCAAAAGTCAAATGTTTGAGCCATGATTTATTCTGCTGTGAGCCGAGACAACATCCTTTCAACCTAAATTTTATATTAATTAGCGAAAAAAGTATATAATCTAAGCTAATATGAATTAATTATGTAGGCGCCTATACAATGATGACTATTTAACTTTGTGATCCAAATAGACAAAGTTGAAATCTCTTGTGATTATACGACAATCCTTCCCATATAACAAATGGTTAATATATGTTTAGCGGTTTTTGGTTTACCTTCTTGTAAAAAAATTTGTTTAGATTTCAACTCTGTAATTTGAAGATTCTTTGGTTTTGAACCTTCATGAATTTTAACTGTACAAAATCGATGATATGATAAAGGGGTAAACCGAAATTCGCTCAAATAGGGGGCGAAAGTACCTTAAATTTTGAAATTTGATGCCATGAAAGTCCAAAACCTATGAATCTTCAAATTACAAAGTTGGAATCTAAACACTTTTTTTTTACAGAAGGTAAACCAAAAATTACTAATATTACATTATGTAAATATATATTAACCCTAAAATAAATGATGAAGTTATGCATATAGGTAGTGCACTTAACGTTGAGAGTCAATTTATCATCCAAGATATATTTGTTCATTTATTTTCTAAAAGATTCATTTTAGTCCTTTATATTTTGTAAATTATACAAAGGAGTCATTTGGTTTTCCCAACATATTGTATGTGTTAGAATTTATACAAATATAAGTCATGTTTTGTACAAGGTGTGTTGATGTTGAGGCAGACCTTAAGGACTCACTCATTTGTATAGCTTACAATATAAAACACTAAAATAAATCTTTTAATTATTTAAAAAAACAAGTTAATCTTTTAAAAGTTGAAAGAACAAAATGAGCATCGAATAAAAGATAAAGGATCAAAAACATGTTTGAGCCTAATTTATTTATCCACAATTAAGATTACTTTATTTTCCCCTTAAAGGGAATAGTTTCTTTTATTAGAAGTAATCCTAATTTTTTTTGGACCATAACGTAACCGATGTCTAAGATGACAAAGTGTTTTAAATAGGTAATGGTCGAAAATCACTTGAAATTCTATCATCAACCGACATCATTTCTCATAAATAGAAGCTCATAATATTACTTGTTCTCACGACAACGATGACATAATCAATACTGGTTTGATAAAAAATAACTAACATTAGTTTCTCAAAACCCAATTTATGACTGTTTTATCTTATTTTTGTCAAATCAACAACAATTAGGTCACAATCTTAGACATAGATGACCCTAAGCTCTTATTAAAAATTGTTGATGTTGGTCATCGTCAAAGTTTTGAGTAATTCTTAAGCATCGGTCCACGGTAGACTACATGAGACACTTCTTTTTCTTGGCAATTATTCAATGGTGTATTACTAATCCAAAGCTGAAATTGTGCACTAACAGTACTTTTATTAGTGAAATTGTGCACTCACATTATTTTAAATTTACACAATATGACAAATTGCAGTGTTCAATTACCAATCTGGCCAAGACTCAGTAACTCAAGTAACCAGCCAACAAGACTATGAGAATTGCAACACTGATGCATCATCTGAAAAATCCTCTGATGGCCACACAGTAATCAAACTCATTAAATCAGGTCCTCACTACTTCATAAGTGGAAACAGAAATAACTGTCTCAAGAATGAGAAACTGTTGGTCATTGTGCTTGCTGACAGAACCAACAAAAACACAAACCAAACAACTTCTCCTCCTTCTCCTTCTCCTTCTCCTTCTGTTGCTCCTTCTCCTTCGCCTTTATCCTCACACTCATCAGATGCATTAACTCCTATACCGCCACCTTCTCCACTAAACGGTTCATCTACACCACCTTCTCCACTACTAGATGGTTCATCTCCACCGCCTTCTCCGCTTGATGGTTCAACTCTTACTCCACCACCTATTCAGCAAGTCGGTTCATCTCCACCACCACTAGGGACCGATGTGACAAATCCAATTACTCCAACTCAATCTCCTGTTTCAGAACCTCCTCCTCCTAATGCTGCTTCGTCAATCTTGGTTAGCTTTGGTTGTTCTGTTGGAGCCCTCATGGTTTCACTTCTGGTTTTTTCTAAGTAAAAGTATGAGTTATTGCGTATCATTTCTATAATTTATTTATTTTTTCTTCTTATAGCACCGTTCGATATTTGTTTGTGAGAGTTGAAAAATAAGCTGGTAACATGTAGTTATGTACTCTTTTGTGTGCTTCTTATCTAATGATGGTGTAAGAATATTCAATAAGTTGAACTTGAAATAAATTAAACCATTTTATGCAAGGATAGACTCAGTCAATATGCCAGAAATTATTCTATTTAACCAAACACTACCAAGTACAAAAATGTGGTGGTGCGCGTAATCCATGTCATGATCATTACCAAACGAAAAGAAAAACACTACATTTTTTATGCTTTATATAGCGTTTCTAAAGATGACAAGTTGCCGAAAGACATCCTCATTGAAGTTAGTTCAGTGAATCAAGAGCCCTAACCTAGATAAAATCTCCAACTATCACTATCAAAAATTCTTGCCCAGCTCAACTTTTTTCACTAGCCTAATAGTGTTGTGCAAAATCGATTCTGTAATTCCAGCTACCTGAAACCACAAAGAAGATTAGTCAACAATACAAATAGTTAATAATACAAGTATAGTGCCACAATATCTGAGATACATACCGTGAAAACACCCCCAACAATAGCACAGACGTTTGTAATAAAATGTGAAAAAGACTTATGATGTTCTGTTATCAAGACCTGCTCACAAAAAACCCAGTAAATCAACAAGAAGTTTAAAAGAGCAGAAACTTATTAAAACCGATAATCTCCATATGCAGACCTGCATGGGGGAGAGTTGAAGATGGAACCTCGCAACAGGAACGTGTAAACTATGTGCTACACTGCTGTGCGCTGTGTATTCGTACTCCTCAACTAATTGATAACCTTGTCTAGTAATCACTTCTGTTTTAACAATCTGAAGGTAATGCTCCAACTGCACACACAGAATTTAGATTAATGTGCAATACTTGGACAGCAATAAATTTCCAAGAGTTTGAAATGCTCATCTTTCTGCCGTTTTTTCAGCCTCCATACATAAAAACATAACCATGATCAAAGCCATCAAATGATAACAGAGATTGAATTATTGAAAAATTGTGTTATCTCAGAGGAGACTAACACCTAAATAAAAGAACTCCAATGTACCACAATTATTTTCCAAATGAACTAACACTTCTAAATTGCGGTCAGAAACTGCAATTGTGGCTGTAATACAAAGGTTTTAGAGGTCTTTGCAGAGTCATCGCAACCGCAACTGCAGCCGCATTGGTTGGCATTTGCCTGCATATTGCTGCAAAATCAAGGTTCGTAGCGGAACAACTACTGCAAAACGACTACAAGCATGATTTAGAATCATGCAGCAGCGGATAATGGGGAAGACCCAATCTTGTCCTACAAAGGTGTTGAAATAGCCTCCAAAGTCCAAACATTAATAAAATATTATCTGGCCCTGTATTTGATACTATCTATTGCATCTGGCTCTTGCAGATGCATGCAGGTCAATACAGCCTGCCATTAGCAATAAGTATTCCAAACGCAGACCATAAAAAGTTACTGAATTTGGAGACTTTAATGCAAAATATTAACTTACAGTAACATTTGCTCCAAAATCATGTGAATTGATGAATGACAGACCATCCAACCTGTCATGGAGGTTACCAACATAAGGTATCAAGCGCTGGACATCACTCATAAGCTTAGGTGACAATTTCTTTCCAAAAGATAAATGGTGTACGACATGTGACATGTTCATTTGAGAAGCATCAAATGAATGGGCATTGGATCTTGCTGAGATGATCAAGTTTCCTGGAACCTGCAGAGTGCAAAACAGCTTACGTTTCGGCTTAATATTTAAAATACAGAAAGAAAAATAATAGGAAGTCATATGCCTTATATTATATCATTTATTTCTGCTGTTATAATATTTACAACTGAAGCTTCTATTATAATGCAAAAGACAAATTAAAAACAAGAACAATGTAAAGAATCTTGGTTCATACTCACAACTAAAAACTAGGAAGCATCAAAAGAAGTTTTCCACATTACACTAGAATTAGAAGGTAAATTTTATCCGTATGCGAGTTTACCTTCTTGACACGTACATATCCTTCAATTCTACATCCCCCGGCTGACGGTGCTGGTCTTTTTGAATTCTCTGTAACATTTAATTTATCCTCCAAAGCTAGCTTCTGATACTCTGAAGGGAAAGACGCCACTATATTCTCCATTGTCTGCAGTGGAGACATTTCATATCAGGCATGTTTTATTCTAATGGTAAACAGTGATGTTCAATTACATTTAAAAGCATAAACACTTCAAAGTAAAATGATACAAATCATGCTAATTTAAATTAGATATAATCTGTACCTTAACAAGGCTATCTGTATCACGATCTCCATAATAAGACTCATGCTCATGATGTCCGTGGTCACTTCTGAAATAGGATAAAAATTCAAAAAATTAGATATATTCGAAGATCCAAAACTTTAGAAACCCAATCATAGACTAAAGTGGTTAAAAATATTCAGCATGCACATATACAAAAACTCTAAGATATTAATCATATAGATTTTACTAAAACAATGAACTTGTACAAATAAAAAATAGGCGAACCACATATTGAAATAGAACTTTCATTGTTACCTGACATCACTTCCTTTACGAAAGATACGAATGGATGGATAGCCTTGTATGTGATGCCTGGATATTGGTAACGAGATAAAAAAAGAACAGTGAAATCAGAAGAGCGGATAGAAAATGATACCAAAAAAATAGCAAAATTAGCAAGTGAAAAAGAAAATATCAAGTTACAATGATGAACATGCACTTCCAATAATGCTCAACTTACTGTTAAAGCTGATCTCCATCTTTACAGTAAGCCAAGCATATATCAATGAACCTAGATCATGAAATCTATTTGTGACAACGCATAGTTTAGAAATGGGTGAAACTTCCTGTACGTATTTCCTAAATTTAAAGAAATAATACATCGCATAGCGTGGTCAAAAGAATGAATATCTTACAAAGCAAAAGGAGACAAAAACATGCATTTCTAGTATATCCGATTTCTGGTAAAATTCAAATAAGTGTTTCAGCTGTTTCTATAGATGTCTTTCTTAGGAAATATTTGGTGTACGAGAGAAAATTTACAAAAAAACAACACTTAGTTTGTAGGAGGAGAAGGATGAGGAAGTTATTCCGGAGGAATCAAAAGAGTTGAGATTAAAATCACAACTGAAAATATATAAACTAAATTTCAGCTAAATCAATCTGTCTGCAAGTGGATTGAAAAGCAAATTGAGAAAGATTTAACAATTGAGAATTTGGCATACTAGATTTCAAAATGTTGCAGTTGCTATAATAAAGAATGATCTTAGTTTCTGGCGTTTGTTACAGATTTTATAAGCAAGAAAGTGAATACTTAAAAAACATAAGAAAAAAGGGCACCTCTGACACAAGTCTGCTTCTTTAGTGCAATCTACCTTCCCCAAAAGTATTCGACCATCCATTTCCGGATCATATCTAAATAAGAATGCAATTGTACACACAAGACACTGAATTAGTAAAGTGATTCCAAGTTAGTTACTGAAATTAGTAAAGAGAAAAACACGGAAAAATGTAGAGTACCTCTCTCTTATTATTTTAGCTGCCTTCTCCCATGAAGGTCTCTGAAAGGAAAGGGATAAAAGTATGATATATAAACAACCACTTTCAACCATTATACAGAGAAGAGTGAAATGAAAGTGTTAGGAACCCAATAATTGGATTCCAAAGAATGAATGCTTTTAATTTGAAAAATAGGAAATAATAGGAGAGAAATCTCTCCTCCAAGGATTTCACCTTCACAGTAGAGTTACCACTCTGCTCACAAATGATTACAATGCTAAACTAACCAACTAACTAACTTCTGTTACAACTCTTAACTACTTTAACTACTCTAATTAACCATTATTTTATATCCTAACAGAAAGGGATACCCGGGTGATATATAAATAAACACCTTAAACCAGTTACACTGGAAATCCACTTCTGAGCGTTGTATATTCATTGGAAGAAACCTTATTTCGATAAAAGAATGAAAAATAATGCCTTTTTAAGGTCATGTTCAGAAGTAAATTATGAAGCTAAGTGCACCGATATCAGCTACTTGTGAGCTCATTTTGATCAACTATATACTTTATGAGCCAAGTTTTATAGAGGTTACAAAGATAACCGTTATGCAATATTGAAGTTGCTATGCAAATTGCCTCAAATCCAGTATTTCATAGGACTACTAAGCAATTGAGATAAACATCATTTTTTAGAGAAAAGTTTTTATTTGTAGACACTGCCGCTTTCTTTGTTATTGCAAATCATCGTTGTGTGTCTGTGGGTGTGATAACATAACAGAGCTCTGCTGTATAATACGAGGATATCCTCGTGTACCTTTTGTTTCGCTTATCTTTCAAATTCATTTTTTCTATTTAAAAACAGACAATAAAATTAAAGTATTGTCTAAATTCATTCTTCAGACATCCAAACAAGTTATTTGGCAACAAATTCTTAAAATCCTACATTGTATCGTTAAAATTTATTACCAGAACCCACAAAAAAAAAAGAAAGAAATTGTTAATAGTAAAAAACGAGAAGTAAATGTCATTGGACAACATTAAAGATATTCGGAACCATCTTATTTGTCAAACTGAGGAGGAAGAAAGAAATGAAGATGAAATAGTTACCAAGCGTTGACTCCAGTAACACCAAGGAGCATAAAAATTTACAGCTGTAATTGGAAATCTGCAAAATAGATTATTGAAAACAGTGTAAACAATGTGTAACTATTGGGTAACTTGAGAGGAGAAGAAAAGAACCATTCAACTCTCGCATAACAGAAAATCATAAAAATCAAATGAATGAAATGAATTACGCGATTGAGCCACTTACTGATGAGCATATTTATCAAAATTGTTGGACGAGAATACAAAAGCACCTTCAGGAGATTCTTCATCCACTTTATCATCGTGCTTAATGACGTTGGTAGCTGGGCGCATGTAAAATTCAGACCCAGTGGGACTTAAATTTGAATCGATAGAAAACTTGCGAACTGTTTTTGTTAGATTCATCCTGTTCTGAAATCAAGAAGAGTCACAAATTAAGGACAAGTTGAAAAAATATTAAAGGATCAATGATAAGAACGTACTATAGCATAGGCAATCATAGGTTAGGAAATCATAAAATGCATGAGGAAATGAAGATTTAACAAATGGAATAATAGAAACTTACTGTTCCCAGCACATCGCTCACATCGACCGATGCAAACTCACATGAGAGTGCATGAAAACTACAAGATAAATTGAAGCTGTTAGCAAGAAACAATTGAGAGAGAAAAAGAGAGCTTATAAAACACCAAATCAATTGAATGTACTCAAAGCAATACTACAACTAGCTACATTAGCTACATGAATTGATCAAGGAATTGAAACAATTAGAAAATAATCATGAAATATTAGAAACAAAATTATCGCTTTATGTCAATTTCATAAATCATCACAATACCGAAAACAAAATCAGGTCTGTTAGAGAAACATCATATCATATTCAAATAAAGATAAAAAAGACTTCTACCTTAAATTGAAATCTATACGTAAAAACTCCCCATCAGAACTCTTGTCGATAATCACAGACGTAGATGTGTTGACAGATAAATATTCATTAAGTTCCTGCAACAAGTGTGCATGATATATATCAATATGATACTTGAAAATCAATCATACAAAAAACTTTGATAAATCTAAAGAGTTTACATCAATCCAGGGCACATGTATGCATATGTTAATGTTAAATTGTCGAAGTGTCACGATCATAAAACATTAAGTTGTAAAAGCTACTGACCATTCCAAATAGAAACATCATGGCAAGAGCTGCTACTATTGATAACCCTGCTCCAGATAATGAAGCCTCGGTTAAATCTCTTGGGATTTTTCTGTTGACATAAGAAACTGTTAAAAACTTCTATCCATCCGTAAAAAAATAATGTCGCATATGCATTCTCATTCTCAAATACATCTTTATTTATTAAATTTGAGTCTTTCCCTTGGGTGACTTAATGCCTGTTTGGTATCACGGTAGGTTTGTCAAAATCACTGCCAGACACCGTGATTCTGTCAAACTCACTATGAATCCAAACATTTTTCCATTTTCCCCCAAAGAAAATGATATATCTCATTCATAACCTTTCCTTTTGCATTTTCAATATATCTTTCAATTTAACCAAGCTTTTCGGTCTCAGACATCATCTCTCTTTTAATCTATATTTTCCCAGATTTCAGCTCAATTTATAATTAGAAAAGTACAAATTAATATTGAGTATTGAAATTTTACCACCCGGCTCACATTGTAAACTCATTTTACACTGTCACAAACATGGTTGAGTGACAGTGTAAAATGAGTGTGAGTATATGAAATCCTTCATCTACAGTGTTATAAACAAACAGGGTTTAACGATAAATGAAAAAAACTTTAAGCAAAAACAAGATCAAGTCATATTTAAATCAAACTACATGCAATGAAACAGTGCAATTGAAAAAAAAAACACATTTGTGATCAAATTAACGGCATTGTAACCGACGATTCACATGCGAATACGAGAAATTCAGAAATGCGAGAGATTATGATTGTGACGACGATAACCTGTAAAAATCAACGGATTTGATTTTGCTGGCAGTAGTCATGGTTGTGACTTGCAAGAAACTGAAAATGAAAATGAGAATGAGAGATGAAGAAAACTCAAATCTCAAATCTCAAAAGGATTGAGATTTGAGTGATGAGTTATGTGAATGTGATCGAAGAATGAAAGAGGTTTTGTTGAATTGTTACGTTAGCTTTGCACTCACTACGCAAGCTTTCTCTTTCACTACAATGCATACATAACACATGTAGTAAGTAGTACGTGTACTTTATTAGTTAATTCATCATTTATTAACTAATTTTATTTCATTTTTTTGACTCCATTAATTATCAATTTATTAGTTTGCGTCCGTTTGTTAAAAGGGACAAATGTTGCTATATATTTGCTTTTCTACTTTTATTATTATGTTAGCTTAATTCACTTTTGTCCTTTCATAAATACCTTGACTTTCCCATTTTGAAGAGCCAAAGAAAAGTGATTTTTCATTTCATTGTTGAAAAAAATGTAAACTTGGCTTCCTCATATCATTGAAAGAACAACTTGTAATTTCATCTGGAAGAGCTCTAACAATACCAGTTTCAACTTGGTGAGTTGGAATAAAATTGCTCGACCCAAGGTATGATACAGTCTAGACTAGACATTAATTAGAACGACAAGTGATACTAATAGTTTCCTTAATTTTTTGGTAAGCTCGTTTGGGATATGATTCAAAGAACTAATAAGTTGTGTGTAGATATTCTATCTCACAACACTTTTGAATGTTTTATATTTTTTTTAGCACTTGAGTGTTTCGTTGTTTACTTTTTAAACACCAAATAATTACACGACTTTAAAAATATGTTAGAGTTTAACAGACATTCACTGATGGTGTAAATCAACTTTACACCGACATTAAATAAAACCCTGTATTTATGCAAGCATGTATTGTTATCGTTTTTTAAAAGTAAATGTTCAATTTCTATTAGATGTTAGTGTAAAACTAATGTAAGTTTACACTGACGATGTATGTTCTCTTTTTTCAATATTTTAAATCAAAATGTTTGAAGAAAAAAAAAGATGCATCTAATCAATTATCTTGCTAACAACTATTGTTTACATTGATCTCTTTATATAATTGATGCACCATCTCTCTTTATATAATTGATTGTATCATCATTTTCATATATTAAAATTTTTTATCTCACAATTAATTTTTAAATGAGTAATAGTACTCTTATAAAAAAAAAATTCTAACACTATTTTCAACACTCGTGGAGTTAAATGGCACACTGATAAGTGCTCAAAAGTAACATATTTCATGTGTTAAAATAGGCATTTTAGTGACTTGTTCTGCAAGTTATCTAAGGAAAAGCAATCATTTCTTGTAATTTTACCATTCATGCTTTACATGCCTGATCCTACCCAATTTATGCAGGAAATGACAAGCAAGGACCAAGAAAGAAGCCACGGAACAAAGTCCAGCACGCTTAAGCGACCATAGCTCGCTTAAGCGTGCAAGTTCCAGTAAGGAACTGGTTCGCACGCTATTGGTACGCTTCCAGCACGCTTCAATGGTTCAAGCAGCACGCTTAAGCGAAGGTAGCTCGCTTAAGCGTGCAAGTTCCAGAGAACAACCCTTCTGCACGCTATCAGGACGCTTTTGGGACGTTTCCCCAAAGTTCAAGCTGCACGCTTAAGTGACCTCAGCTCGCTTAAGCGTGCTAGTTCCAGAGAGCATCCCTTTTGCACGCTTCTTGCTCGCTGTCCACACGCTCAAGCGAAGTTCGTTAGCTGCAGTTGGATAAGGCACACGTGGCAGCTCTCAAGTGGATATTTTGGTGGCACGCTTAAGCGACCAGTGCACGCTTAAGCATGCAGGCACGAATTCTGCCCCATATAAATAGCTTTCTCCTCTCTTTCCAGATATACTTTTATGGTTTTCTTTACATTTTCTGGTTTTTAGAGAGAGAAATAGGGCATTTCTAGAGAGAGAAACACAAAGCAAGGTAGTTAAGAGTAGATTCAACCCTAGATTTAATGAGACATCTTGATCTAGGCATGGAATCTTCATCTTTTCTTCATCCTTTGCAAAGCTATCATAGACATATGTAGCTACATCTACCCTTGTGGTTTTGAGGTATTCAAACAAGCTATTATGTAATTTCTTGATCTTTTAATATATGGTTCTAGCTTATTTATTCAATATTGTTGTTATTCTTGCATTTAATGTTTTATTGAGATTCAAAATGATATGGACACATACTTTTGAATCTAGAAATAGAATAACAATCTATCTTAAGTTATCACTCTAGACATGGATGTTAATATTTGATAATCACTTTTAATCAAGAACTTAATGCTTTTGGGTAATTTAATCGGTTGGGAAATCGTCGATTAAACTATCCAATCGACTTTGTGATCATTTAAATGTTTGGGAAATCGATGTTTAAACGATCCCTTAGAAATAACGATGTCATTTGGACACGAATGATATTGTCGAGTGATTGTGATAATATCGTTTAAAAAGCTAGAATCCGTTAATCGATCGAGAGATTGCAGCTATTACGCTTGGTTGATGTCTCTAACCACAAGCGAAATAGCCCTATCTCCTCTCGTTTTACTTTTATGTCGAATAGGAAAATAGTTTTACACAAACAAACAATTTATACCCAAAACCCTTAATATGATAAATGACGTTTAAATGCTTATGATATACGCTTCTCTGTGGATACGATTCTATTATACTCACGTATAGTTAGGTAAATGACATGTAAAAATCTTACATCACACACTCAAGCCATTTCTACATAATATTCAAAATAATATAATTAGATATTAGGTAATTTAATTATTTAATATATCAGAGTGAAACTGTGAACAAGTAGCGCATCTGGTGTAGTGGTATCATAGTACCCTCCCACGGTACTGACCAGGGTTCGATTTCCTGGATGCGTAGAATATCTTTTATTTTTTAGCAACTTTATTTACTCTTCTTTTTCGTGTAAATTAAACCCAATGATATATTTTTAAGGTTTCAAATTTTTTGACCAAAGAACATATAAACAAACGGTGTGATTGACCTAATTTCTCTCATGCATCACCAGATTATGTGTATCAGATAGTATATTCTTATATCACACACTAACATATATGAGGTTGCAACTTAGCATGACATTGATGTGGATGATGAGTAGTAACTTTAGATTTTAGTTATTTTATTGTTTTCGTGAAAATCATTAGTTGATTGCTCCAATTTTTTTATTTTAAGTATTGATGAACTCTAGGAGTTGTACATCAAGGCAATTTTGTTTAACTTCGTTTAGTTGGATATAAAATTACCTACTAGTATTTTTCAGGTTACATCAATCAACAATTATATGCAAAATACATAAGTAGAATGAATAATTCATCTACACACTAGCGGAGCCAGGAATTTTATTGAGCCCGAGCAAAAAAAAAAAACGCAAACGTTACTTCCTTCCTGCGAATAATTTCACATTTCATGCAGATAATTTCACATTTCCTGTGGATAATTTCACATTTCCTACCGATATATCTTTTTTGCGGATCCTAAAATCCTAGTATTACCTCACCTGGGAACCTAAATCCATGGCAAAATCTGCAGGAAATGTGTTTCCTGCGGAATTTGCCCAAAAATCCGCAGGTAAATCTGCAAGAAAAACTAAAAATTCTAGTAATGGCTGGACTTGCTACAAGGAAAGTTGGAGCTGAGCCTGGGCACTAGCCCAGGCTAGCTAGGGGGTGGCTCCGCCCCATCTACACAATCATATATTGTGTTAATTTATTAAAGTAGTTAATTATAATTATGTGGGGATATTGTTATTTCCCATTTTTCTTTTCTAAGTAACCGAGAGTTAGAATTCACACATTTGGAGAAGTGGGGTGTTGGGTTTTGAACTCCAGTCTCTGCATTTAATATGCAATATTCCTACTGAGCTAAGCTCACAAAGATATTTTTCATTTCTTTTATAAGTGAATGAAAGGGAACATACTTAACTAATATTTTTTGTTGTTGTGGTGGCTGGGGTTTGAACCATGAACTTTGCATATTTTATACATTGTTCATACCAACTGAGCTATGCTCACGAGGACATACTTGCCTAAGCTCAAATGAGTATTTTTATACTTGCCTAATATAAAAATACTGATTCGAGCTTGTCAATGAAATTGAAAGGCTCAATAAACATAAATAAAATAATTAAGTTAGTTTTTCGTCCGTAAAAAATTACCAAAATTTATTTTTCATCCACATAAAATAATTTTGCACATTTTCGTTCCTACTAGATTTTCCTACAAGTGGTTTTAGTTTCTCTTGTTAAGTCGATGTGTATTTTTAAATGATTTTTTTTCGTAGATACGTTTAGAATATTTTAAAAAGTTTCTTTGAAAAAAAGGATTCAACGATTTGATTTCTAGTTCGAGATTTTCGTTAATTTTATGTTGAAGTTTAATTTGAAACTTAAAAAATCCATGTTTAAATCATCGCAAGTTAAAAATTTCTAAATATGGTTGAAATTAATTATTAAAAAATTTAAAAGTTTAAGGGTAATTAAACAATTTGGAAAAACACTAGGGACTCAAACTTCAGGTAGAATTTTTTTCATAGGAACATAAACATGCCATTTTTTTATGGGAACAAAAAAGGTTTAGTAATTTTTTAGGGTAAAAAACTTATTCATTCCTAAATAAAACCGTGACGAAAATCATAAGAGTACTAACATTATGACTTACAAATAAAATGATGTGAATAAAATTAACATATAATTATTAAAAAAAAAGTAACATATAATTATTTTTTAACCTAAATGGTTACAGTTAAATGCAATAACAGGAAAGACCAATGCATTTAGGAACTAAATGAGAGGGGCATTCATCTTTTGGACAATCTCCACTCCTAAGGCAGGGACTCAAATCTGTGATGTCAAATAACAACATTGATATTACTAAAAGGTGATGAAATATTGTATATAAAATAAATAATTTTTTTTGAAAATGGGGTGAAACATTACTCACCACCATTGGTTGCAACAAGAAATAAGAAAAGAAAGATGATCAAAGCATAAAATAAACTTATGACTCGAGCCATATTTTTCCTCTTTTTGATGTAATAAATAAAAATTTGTTTGATAACTTTATAAGAAGCATTTGCATGCGTTGTTAACCTCAATGAAATATTTTTTAGCCCTTTGGAGATGCACGAAGCTATTCATAAAATTGGAATTATTGGTTAATGTCTCTACGATAAATCGATGTGTCATGTTTTTTTTTTTTGTTCTTCCGCTCACTCAATTGATCTCTTAATCTTAGTAAATATTTCACATAAAAATCTTAATGATCATCAAAACACATTTTTCTTTTTATTAATCATCCAATATTTTTATTTATCTGTCTTTTAGCTTTTCACGACAGAAAAAGAAAAATAGTACTGACGAATCAGGATAAAACATGGTTCTAGAAATAATGCATAAAAAATGTGACAAAACATTTATTTAGAAGTTAAGACAAAACATTTGTCAAAAAAAAAAAAGAAGTTACTACATATAGGTAATTTTTTTGATCGATTAAATTATGGGATCAAAGTTACTACATATTATAACACCTCATTATTCCTGTACTTCTCACACATCTTAGGTTGCATTTGTACGTTAGTTATGAATATGTCTATGTTGGGTAGAGAGGAACCTAGATTCAAGAAGTGCCTGGAAAATGTGTTACTTTTTAGGAATATTTTTTCTATGTTAGCTATGAATATTTTATAAGCGGGAGGGAGGGATGGGGGAGCATTTGCAAAGACACTTGGACACTCAAGTTAGACATGTCTCAAGATGTTTTGAAGAGATTTTTCAAAATGGGAGTGTGTATCTTATTTTGGTGTGGCACACTCTATTTATAGACCTTCACCAGAGCATATATGTTGGCTATACCCTTATGAGTCGATGGCATGACGAATGTTTGATCATTTGGAGGGCTCAGATGCGCTCTAAGTGTAGTATTTGGTGCATCGTGGTTCTTTACCGCTGCATGTAGTTAACAAACGTACACGGGCACCTTATTGGGCCTAAGATGTGATAATGAACTCTAGGTCTTAAGGATTAAAACAATAAAAAGGATAATTAAGCTAAATTAAGTATAAACTAGGCATTGTATGTACTCAAGGATCACATAAAATGGGAAATAAATGTTAGGTAATAACCGACATTATTGCCGGTTATCACCATCACCATCCCAAATGGTACTGATGTAAGATTTTTACATGTCATTTACCTAACTATACGTGAGTATAATAGGGTCGTATCCACAGAGAGTTGCGTATATCATAAGCATTTAAACGTCATTTATCATGTTAAGGGTTTGGGTATAATTTGTTTGTTTGTGTAAAACTATTTTCTATTCGACATAAAAGTAAAAACGAGAAGAGATAGGGTTATTTCGCTTGTGATCAGAGATATCAACCAAGCGTAACAACTGCAATCTTCCGATCGATTAACGGATTCTAGCTCTTTAAACGGTATTATCACAATCACTCGACAATATCATTCGTGTCCAAATGACATCGTTATTTCTAAGGGATCGTTTAAACATCGATTTCCCAAACATTTAAACGATCACAAAGTCGATTGGATAGTTTAATCGACGATTTCCCAATCGATTAAATTACCCAAAAGCATTAAGTTCTAGATTACAAGTGATTATCAAATATTAACATCTATGTCTAGATTGATAACTTAAGATAGATTGTTATTCTATTTCTAGGTTTAAAAGCATGTATCCATATCATTTTAAATCTCAATAAACATTGAAAGCAAGAATAACAACAATATTGAATAAATAGCTAGAACCATATATTAAAAGATCAAATGATTACATAATAGCTTGTTTGAATACCTCAAAATCACAAGAGTAGAGATAGCTAGATATATCTATGCTAGCTTTGCAAAAGTTGGAGAAGAGATGAAGATTCAATGACAAGATCCATGATGTCTCAACAAATCTTGGTTTGAATCTACTCCTAACTACCTTGCTCTTTGTTTCTCTCTCTAGAAATACCCTAAACTCTCTCTAAAACCAGAAAATTATCAATAAAACAGTAGTTGGTTCTTGGAAAGAAAAGAGAAAACTATTTATATTGTCTGAATTCGTCCAATCTCGCTTAAGCGAAATGTACTTTGCTTAAGCGAAATGCTTAAAAATCTGAATCTGGCCAATGAAAAGTCGACACAAGACCCCTATCCTGTTGCAAGATGAAATTCGCTTGAAGCGAGAGGGAAGCATGATGAAAGCGAGATACTCCTGATGCATTCTATCCAAATCTCGCTTAAGCGAGCTGAAGTCGTTTCAAGTGAGATGCTGTGTTTTGATGAGCGCAGTGGACACGAGATAAAAGCGAGATGCCCAGGTTGCATTCTGTCCAAATCCCGCTTAAGCGAAATTATCTCGCGTAAGCGAGATTGCCTTTCTTCAAGAGCGAGATGTACGCGAGCAAAAAGCGAAATGTTCAGGTGCTCTCTGTCCAAATCTCGCTTAAGCGAGATAACCTTTCTTCAGGAGCGAGATATCAGCGAGCAAAAAGCGAAATCCAATGGGGCGCTCTGTCCGAATCTCGCTTAAGCGAGCTGAAGTCGCTTCAAGCAAGATTTGCCTGACTCGGCCACATTCTAAGTCCTTGCTTGTCTCCTTCCTGCACAAATTGAAGAGAATAAGGCATGTAAAGCATAAAAGGCAAAATTCCAACAAATCATAGCTTTTCCTTAGTCAACTTGCAAAACAAGTCACTAAAATGCCTGAATTATCACATAAAATATACTACTTTTGAGCACTTATCAAACTCTCCCCAACTTAGCTTTTGTTTGTTCTCAAACAAAGGAATCACAAAATAAACCTACAAGGCTTTGGACAAGATTTTTAGCACAGCTCCAACAATACAAACAGTTAAAAAAATTCTCAGGTGATGATTCAAATGTAAAAGCGCGAGCAAGCATCAAGTCTTCCATTATCCTAAGCACAAACTATGAATGTAAAACATGTCCTAAGCACAAAATTTACCTCAAAAAGTTCTGAACACAAACATGATTATCCAAGAACCACACCTAACACACTTCTTTGTAAGTAGATAAAACAAAATGACAATTAGTGAGGGAAATGAACACACATCCAACAATCATGCTAACATCCTGATTAAGTTATGTGTCCATCCAAATATCATCTCAAAAAGCACAGAAGCATGGATCAAAAGGTCTTTCTAGGGTTATAACTTGGCCGGGCTACAAAAGAAATGTCATATGTGGGATAATTGAAATCAAAAACCTATCACAGAGGAACATTCCTTGTATCAACAATTAAAGTCCATAACCTTCCCTACCAATCATTACAAACCCTTGGTGATTAACAATTTATCCAATAACCTTGACAACTTATTCTATTTTTGATTTTTCTTTCTTTTTCTTCTTTTCTTTTTCTTTGTCTTTTTCAAATGTACAGACTTTGAAACTTCTAAAATCTATACAATTCAATGTTGTCAGGTTACTTTAATACTTCAACAAGATGCTTGACAGCATAAACCTCCCTTTCTCCCCAACTTAAACACAACAAAACTCTAATTGAATGTTCCCTTACTCTAAGGTAAGGGACAAAGTACAATAAGGTTAAGGGTTCAACAAGTGAAAATATCAAAGTCCTAAAGTGAATCAAACATGAACTGGATTTTGAACAACTTTGGGCAATTTCAATGAGCATTGTGCTTATGAATATTGACAGTTCATGTTTGAGGACTTGATTCATTTGGCTCAGATTGGGTAACAGATACTCACTCTTCTCACGGGTAGGCTTTATGTGGTCAAGTATGTCAACTCAATTTCAACAAGTGCCTTGATCATTTCCATGCTTTCATACAATGCAAAACAATTATCAGATCTATCATAACAAAAACAAGTTAAACAATGATTATCGGTCTCCAGCATATAGTATAACAGTTTGAAGCTACCTCACATTTAGGCTAAGTACTAAGTGGTTCAATAACAATCATGCTTATGAAAAGAACTATGTGAGATACATTTTGTGCAAAGTACTAGTTTCAAATTCTAGTAAATACCTAGAAAACAGGAAACCAATACCTTGGCTTTGCGCTTTCTCACAATTATTATCACCATCACACCTGAGTTTGCTCAAAATTTTGGCTTTTACAAGCACTTCAAACATTAATGTGAATGAGCAATTTTCTTCTTTGAGAAACAAAAACAAGAATAGACAAAATTTCCATCCAAAGCACTATTAGTTAAAAACAAACAAAAGCTAAGTTATTTATACCAAAAGAAACCTAAACCAAAATGCTGAAAGAGTATATACTACAAATGAAATAACAAAGTTTCAAACTACAAGCAGAACAAACTAAAAAGCATAAAGCTAAAAGCATCAATAAGAACACAGTAGAGCTGCGGTCACTAGGCATCATCATCCATCACATCATCACCCTCTGCACTAGCTGTCCTCTCCTCATCATCATCAGCTACACCCGAGTGTTCGCCCCCTCCAATAAAAGTTGGCCTGTCCCCAGGCCATCCACAATACTCCATAAATATGTCAGGGGTCATCATATAAGACGGGTCCAGAGGATGCAGGCGAGCATCGTAGTAGGTCTGATGCATGCCTCGTTGGCTTCTGAAAAGTGCAGCGTTCTGGGCCATAATAAAATTATCCCTTTGCTCCTGTCTCATCGCTCTCTGGTCCTGCTGATGCATCCAGGCAGAGAAGGTAGAGAAGTCAAAGGCCTCAGATGGCTGGTGAACCTGCTGCTGTGGGACCGGCTGCTGTGGGACCTGCTGTGACTCATCCACAGGTGGAGGTGCTGGCTGCTCAACCTCAGGGGGGGGAACTGCCATCCTACTATTAGCTCTGCGCACTAGCCCCTGGATATACTTATCATCTATCGAGGAGACCAGCTGCTCATGATAAGGCAAAGGGATCTCCACACCCTGGGCTTGAAGTAACCCCATGACGAACCCCGGAAATGTAATCCTGGTCTCGGGTCTGGTGACACCACTCAGCGCCATGTGCTTCAGCTCCTCAGAAACAATTCGGGCAACATCCACTTCCCCGCCTCGACAAATGTGCCAGATGAGAGGGGTGACAACTTTAGTAGCCGTCGTGACATGACTCTTGGGCCAGACATTATGCACAAGGAATTTAAACACCACTGCTGCCCTAACAGTCATGTCCGCGAAGGCGGCAATGTTTCGGTTTCCGGCTTTGGATGGGACATACTGCCTCCCAGGCAGCAAAATCTCTCTCTCAATCCTGTCATGGGGCCAGTTACCGGTTGCGGCTTTCTCTCCATACTCACACAGGACAGGTACAGTGGGGTCCTCACCAGGGGGTAGGTCAAAAGGGTTTCCAAGATATTCATTGATGGTATCCCTATCGAAACAGATTGTGACACCCCTCACTTTGGAAGAATAGGTGAATCTTGCCTCAATCTCCTTTGGGTCACAGTTTGGGACCGCATTAGCATAGAACTCTCGAAGGAGGTCAAGGTTGATGTGGGGGTGAGGGTGGAGAAGTTTCTCCCACTGCCTGTTGGTGAAAATCTGTTGAATGTCCGCGAACTCTCCCTCCGGGTTTATTTGGAAGATCTTATCGTGCCAAGCTTCCTTCTTTTCCAATTCAAGAAACCGGGCATAGGCCTTCCCGGATTTGAAACGAGAGGGGTCTGGGTTTCTGGGTGCAGGTAAAGGGCGGTCAATGGTAGATGAAGAGCCCTTTCTTTTAGAACCGGCTGTAGTTTTTGGTGCCATCTGCAAAACAACCAGAGAAAACCATATACAACATATAATTCGTTAGAATGCGTATGGAATTAAAGGAGGTAAAACAGAGAGGATCCCCAAAAGCAAGTCTGGGTAAAACTCGCTTGGAATTTCGCTTAAGCAACCTCAAAAGCGAGAATGCATGAAGAAATCTGGGTAATTTCGCTTCAAGCGAGAAAATCTCACTATAAGCGAACATTCAACCAGTTCTTCATGTATTCTCGCTTGAATGCTCGCTTGGAGCATGAATTCTCGCTACAAGCGAGATTCTTCCAGACCTGCGTTTTTTCAAAATATTTCCAGCATAACACACCTAATCCAGCATATTTCAACAACATCAACACCCTAAATCTCATGGCAAGTACTATAAACCCTAAACAGCAGTCTCTAATCACAATAATCATCTAACCCTAACCTAGCCATTTCTAAAACAACAATTTTTCAAAATAATAATAAAAAAGAAAATGGCAATAATTCAAACCTGTTCTAAGGATGCAGAATGTTAATCTTGACTTGATTGGACCAAAACAGTTTGATTTTGTGGAATGGGGTTAGTGTAAGTGAAGAGAGAAAAAGAAATTTTGGAGTGGTGGAAGAGTGAGCCGTGAAAGAGAAAAAAGAAAGTGGGTGGGGGAAATTTTATGAGGAGTAATGGCCTTGGGAACCGTTTCCCCCACTCTGAACAAACCAAATCTCGCTTACGCGAGATAATTTCGCTTAAAGCGAGATTACTGCAGTGGCAACTTTTCAAATTCGCAAAAACTCGCTTAAGCGAGATGGAACTCGCGTTAAGCGAGATAGACCCAGTTTTCTCAAAATTTTGCTTTAGCCTAGCTTGAACACTAATGACTTACTTCCTACATGCAATAAAACTAAGAAAATGACTTACAAAACTGGGTTGCCTCCCAGCAAGCGCTTGTTTTACGTCATGAGCTCGACGCCTTTTTCAATGAATAATTCATGGGTCACTTAGTGAAATTGTCGTCGTTTGTCGATCAACTTCACCACCAAAGTAATGCTTCAACCGCTGCCCATTTACGGTCCAGTTGGCTTTTGTCATTGGATCTTCCAAAACTACCGCTCCATAAGGCTTAACTTCCTTGATTAAAAATGGACCGGACCACTTTGATTTGAGCTTGCCCGGAAACAACCTCAATCTTGAGTTAAATAACAACACCATTTGACCGGGCTCAAAGTTCCGTTTCACGATCCGCTTGTCGTGATAGCTCTTCACTTTTTCCTTGTACACTTTTGAGGATTCGTAAGCCTGATTCCTCATTTCTTCGAGTTCATGCATTTGAATTTTTCTTTTCTCTACCGTTTGCTCTTGGTCGAAATTCAAGAACTTTAGCGCCCAAAACGCTTTATGCTCCAATTCAACCGGCAAGTGGCATGCCTTCCCATACACCAATTGGAACGGTGTGAAACCCGTAGGTGCTTTAAAAGCGGTCCTATAAGCCCACAACGCTTCATCAAGCTTTAATGCCCAATCCTTCCGCGATGATGACACGGTCTTCTCTAAGATTCTTTTGATTTCCCGATTGGACACTTCCGCTTGGCTATTTGTTTGTGGATGGTAAGGTGAGGCAACCTTATGCTTTACTCCGTAGTGCTCGAGAGCTTTGGCTAGTTGCGAATTGCAAAAGTGAGATCCGCCATCACTAATGAGCACCCTAGGAGTTCCAAAACGGGTGAAAATGTTCTTCTTAAGAAATTTAATCACCGTCTTGCTATCGGCTTTTTGAGAGGCGATAGCTTCAACCCATTTGGATACATAATCAACGGCCACCAAAATGTATTCATTGGCAAAAGAGGATGGAAAAGGACCAACAAAGTCAATTCCCCAACAATCAAACACTTCCACCTCAAGAAGGCATTGTAACGGCGTCTCATTCTTTCTTGAAATTGCACCGGTTCTTTGGCAATTATCACATTGTTGACAATGTGCATAAGCATCTTTGAAGAGTGTAGGCCAATAAAACCCGGATTGAAGAACTTTTGCCGTCGTTCTTTGTCCATTGAAGTGTCCACCATAAGGTGAATTATGACAGTGCCACAAGATCTTCCTTGCTTCATCTTGAGCAACACATCTTCTCAAAATATTATCCGCTCCGGTTTTGAACAAATAGGGATCATCCCAAACATAGTGAGTGGAATCATGGAGGAACTTCTTCTTTTGTTGCCAAGTGAAATCTTCCGGAATGACACCCGTCGCTTTATAGTTCGCCATGTCGGCAAACCATGGCCTCACTTGCACCATTAGCAATTTTTCATCAGGGAACTCTTCTAGCACCTCATTCTCCTTCTTTGTCACCTCATTATTCACCAACCTTGAAAGATGATCCGCTACCAAGTTCTCGGTCCCCTTTTTGTCTTTAATCTCCAAATCAAACTCTTGGAGTAAAAGCATCCATCTTATAAGCCTTGGCTTGGAGTCGGACTTGGTGAGCAAGTACTTTATAGCTGCATGGTCAGTGTAAATAACAACTTTGGAGCCAATGAGGTAAGAGCGAAATTTTTCCAATGCGTATACAATAGCAAGCAACTCTTTTTCCGTTGTTGCATAATTGATTTGAGAATCATTTAAGACTTTGCTCGCATAATGTATAGCATGAAATATTTTGTCCTTCCTTTGACCTAAAACAGCCCCCACCACATAATCACTCGCATCGCACATAAGTTCAAAATTCAAATTCCAATTTGGTGCGGTGATTATGGGTGCGGAGGTCAATTTCTCCTTCAAACATTCAAATGCATTTAAACAATCATTATCAAAATCAAAGGACTTATCTTTGTTGAGCAAATTGCTCAATGGCTTTGCAACTTTGGAGAAGTCCTTGATGAAACGCCGATAGAATCCGGCATGACCAAGAAAACTTCTAACACCTTTGACATTGACCGGAGGCGGGAGTTTACCAATAACATCAACCTTAGCTTGGTCTACCTCGATACCCCTTGAAGAAATCTTATGACCAAGGACAATCCCCTCGGTGACCATGAAGTGACATTTCTCCCAATTGAGCACAAGGTTAGTTTCTTTACATCGCTTCAGTACGATGTCCAAGCTCTTCAAGCACAAGTCAAACGATGATCCGAAAACTGAGAAATCATCCATGAACACCTCCATGCACTTTCCAATTAAATCAGAGAAAATGGCTTGAACACACCGTTGAAAAGTTGCAGGTGCATTGCACATGCCAAAAGGCATTCTTCTATAAGCAAAAATACCAAAGGGGCAAGTGAAAGCCGTCTTCTCGTGATCTTCCGGGTTCACGATGATTTGATTGTAACCGGAGTAGCCATCAAGAAAGCAATAGAAGGATTGACCGGAGAGTTTTTCAAGCATTTGGTCCATGAAGGGCAATGGGAAGTGATCCTTCCTTGTGGCTTGATTGAGTCTTCTATAGTCAATGCACATTCTCCATCCGGTGACGGTTCTAGTTGGGATCAACTCATTTTTCTCATTTGTGATTACCGTCATCCCTCCTTTCTTGGGAACTACTTGAACCGGGCTAACCCAAGCACTATCCGAAATTGGATAAATCATGCCGGCTTCGAGTAGCTTCACCACTTCCTTGCGCACCACCTCTTTCATTGTAGGGTTTAAGCGGCGTTGCGGTTGTGCTACCGGTTTAAAGTTCTCTTCCATCATTATCTTGTTCATGCAATAAGATGGACTTATCCCTTTCAAATCGGATAATTTCCACCCTATCGCCTCTTTATGGGCCTTCAAAATTTCCACCAACTTTGTTTCTTCATTGACGGACAAGGAGCTACTAATGATCACCGGTTTGGTACCATCATTCTCAAGGAACATATATTTCAATTGTGATGGTAGAACTTTTAATTCAATCTTGGTGTCATCAACTTTGGCTTCTTCCTTGGACTCCTCTTTCAACTCTTCTAGTTTAGCTTGATGAGGGGGAATTTCCTTCAAGGACTCTAGCTCCTTTAAGCACTCTTCAATCTCTCTTGTTTCTTCATCGCCTATGGCATTAAGTGCATCCGTCAAAACACTTTCAAGGGGTGTTCGATTATGAAATTGCTTCCGAGTGGTCATGATGACTTCTTCGGTTGCATCCATTTTAAAGCATGCGCCCTTGTCTTTTGAGTGCTTCGAATGTTGAAAGTGACCACTTCATCATCAACTTTAACCCTCATGATATTATCATCGAGGTCGATCATCATCCGGGCCGTTTGCATGAAATTCCTTCCCAAAAGTATAGGTACATCCTCATCCTCCTCGATATCCATCACCACAAAGTCCGCTGGGAACACAAATTTATCAACTTTGACTAGCACGTCTTCGGCCATTCCCAATGGTTTTGCGAGAGTTTTATCGGCCAATTGCAAAGTCATCCTAGTCCGCTTGATACATAAGTCACCAACTCTTTTGGCAACGGACAAAGGCATGAGATTTATGCTTGAACCAAGATCGAGTAATGCTTGACCAACCTTGGTAGTGCCTATAGCTACCGGTAGAGTGACTCTTCCCGGATCTTGTTCTTTCTTTGGCAACCTCCGTTGAATGATAGCACTACAATTGGCATCGAGTTGGATGGTTTCTTCATCATTAATTCTCCTTTTCTTGGAAAGAATATCTTTCATGAATTTTGCATAAGCTGGCATTTGCTCCAAGGCTTCAGAGAATGGAATGTCAATTTGCAACTTCTTGAAGAGTTCAAGAAACCTTGAGTATTGCCGCTCTTTGTCTTTCTTTGATGGAGCATGTGGATAAGGTAAGTGTTGAGCCGCCACCTTCTTCTCAACTTCTTTCTTCTTTCCTTTCATCTCATCTTTTTCAACTACTCCCTTTTTTTTTATTTTTTTCATTTTCAACTAAATCTCCTTTATTCTCTAACTCTACTTCCTTCTCTAGCTCTACCACCTCATCCTCCTCTTCAACTTCTTCAACAACCTTCCTCTTAACCTCAATATCATCACCTACCCCCTCACCAATCACTTTACCGCTCCTTGTTGTTATAGCTTTGCAATGCTCTTTTGGATTCGGTTGTGTGTTGGCGGTGAATGCTCCTCCCGGTTGATTAGCTTGAGCCATTTGTTGAGCCAATTGACCCACTTGTGTCTCGAGACCTTTGATAGAAGCATCGGTGTTCTTTTGGTTGGCCATAGACATTTGCATGAATTGGTTCAAGGTTTCATCCGTGCTTTGAGGGCGAATTTGTGGGTTATTTTGTGATGGATATTGGTATTGGTTGTTGTATGGTTGTTGGTAGTAGTGTGGTGGTGGTGGATAATAGTAGTTGGGTGGTGCTCTCCATGGGTGGCTATATTGGTTTCCTCTTGGAAAGTTGTTGTTACCCGGATATCTCCCTTGGTTGGAATTACCCGGATATTGGCCTTGACTTGAACTACCGGCTTGTTGCCCTTGTGGTTGGTTTGGCCTTTGTTGGTTTCCCACAAAGTTTACCTCTTCTTGAAATGGTGGTGGACAATAACCGGTGGGATGGTCACCCAAACACAACTCACAAGCGTTTACTTGTAACAAACCTCCTTCTTTTTGGAATGACTCTAGGATTTGCTTGGGCATGGCTCTCATTTCTTTTTGCATTGCTTCCATCTGTTGAGTGAGGATTTTGTTTTGTGCCAACACCGCATCACTAGTCTCCAATTCAAGAATACCGGCTTTCCTTTGTGAAGGATTTCTATTGTGAGAAGATTTGCGAGAGTTGAGTGCCATTTGATTTATGATCTTCATGGCTTCCGCTGGAGTTTTTATCATTAAAGATCCACCTGAGGATGCATCTAACATGGTCTTGGATTCACCTTGAAGTCCTTGGCGAAAGAGGTATATTTGCATTTGATTATCAAAACCGTGCTTTGGACAATTCCTCAACAAAGACTTGTAACGCTCCCATGCATCACAAAGTGACTCGCTAGAACCTTGAAAAAATGTTGTAATCGCAGTTTTAGCGTCTAGATGCCTGTCCTCCGGAAAGAACCTTTCTTGAAAAGCTTTCTCCAATTCATTCCAATCCTTCATCAAATCAGTTGATTGATCCAAGTACCACTCTTTAGCTTTCCCAATTTATGAATGAGGAAACAATCTTGTAAACATAGCCTCTTCCTCATCTTCTTTCATTCCAAGTGTACCGGCTATACCATAGAAGTTTGTGAGATGTTTGTATGGGTCTTCATGACCGAGACCGGAAAAAGGATGTTGATTCACCAATTGGATTGTACCCGATTTCATCTCAACTTGCTTGATAGTTTGGTTTCCAAGACGAGCAAGCCTCCTTGGGCTAACCCAACACGGTAGTGCATTTTGAGGTTCACCATCTTCAAGTTCCATGATTACAACTCTTTCACTTCTCGGAGATGATGGTGCGGAAGAGTGTGGAGACTCCCCAGATGATACCGTATGAACCGAACCAGAAGGGGTAGAAATAGAACCAGAAGTTCCCTCTCGAGCCAGCCTAGCCAATCTCCTTTCTTCCCTTTTTTTAGCGTTGTTTCTACGAGCTGTTTTCTCGATTTCTGGATCAAACCGCAGCTGTTCTTTGGAAACGGTACCTCGCATAAACAAAGTTCAAAGAGACTATACCAGGTGGTTAGCAATAAGAGGGCTAATGAATGATATGTGTGTATATATGTACAATAAAGAATCTTGTGCAAAATTTGCTTAACATGACAAAATTGTTTCGATACTTATGATATTATTCCGCTACTCCCCGGCAACGGCGCCATTTTGATGTAAGATTTTTACATGTCATTTACCTAACTATACGTGAGTATAATAGGGTCGTATCCACAGAGTTGCGTATATCATAAGCATTTAAACGTCATTTATCATGTTAAGGGTTTGGGTATAATTTGTTTGTTTGTGTAAAACTATTTTCTATTCGACATAAAAGTAAAAACGAGAAGAGATAGGGTTATTTCGCTTGTGATCAGAGATATCAACCAAGCGTAACAACTGCAATCTTCCGATCGATTAACGGATTCTAGCTCTTTAAACGGTATTATCACAATCACTCGACAATATCATTCGTGTCCAAATGACATCGTTATTTCTAAGGGATCGTTTAAACATCGATTTCCCAAACATTTAAACGATCACAAAGTCGATTGGATAGTTTAATCGACGATTTCCCAATCGATTAAATTACCCAAAAGCATTAAGTTCTAGATTACAAGTGATTATCAAATATTAACATCTATGTCTAGATTGATAACTTAAGATAGATTGTTATTCTATTTCTAGGTTTAAAAGCATGTATCCATATCATTTTAAATCTCAATAAACATTGAAAGCAAGAATAACAACAATATTGAATAAATAGCTAGAACCATATATTAAAAGATCAAATGATTACATAATAGCTTGTTTGAATACCTCAAAATCACAAGAGTAGAGATAGCTAGATATATCTATGCTAGCTTTGCAAAAGTTGGAGAAGAGATGAAGATTCAATGACAAGATCCATGATGTCTCAACAAATCTTGGTTTGAATCTACTCCTAACTACCTTGCTATTTGTTTCTCTCTCTAGAAATACCCTAAACTCTCTCTAAAACCAGAAAATTATCAATATAACAGTAGTTGGTCCTTGGAAAGAAAAGAGAAAACTATTTATATTGTCTGAATTCGTCCAATCTCGCTTAAGCGAAATGTACTTCGCTTAAGTGAAATGCTTAAAAATCTGAATCTGGCCAATGAAAAGTCGACACAAGACCCCTATCCTGTTGCAAGATGAAATTCGCTTGAAGCGAGAGGGAAGCGTGATGAAAGCGAGATACTCCTGATGCATTCTGTCCAAATCTCGCTTAAGCGAGCTGAAGTCGCTTCAAGCGAGATGCTGTGTTTTGATGAGCGCAGTGGACGCGAGATAAAAGCGAGATGCCCAGGTTGCATTCTGTCCAAATTCCGCTTAAGCGAAATTATCTCGCGTAAGCGAGATTGCCTTTCTTCAAGAGCGAGATGTACGCGAGCAAAAAGCGAAATGTTCAGGTGCTCTCTGTCCAAATCTCGCTTAAGCGAAATTATCTCGCTTAAGCGAGATAACCTTTCTTCAGGAGCGAGATATCAGCGAGCAAAAAGCGAAATCCAATGGGGCTCTCTGTCCGAATCTCGCTTAAGCGAGCTGAAGTCGCTTCAAGCGAGATTTGCCTGACTCGGCCACATTCTAAGTCCTTGCTTGTCTCCTTCCTGCACAAATTGAAGAGAATAAGGCATGTAAAGCATAAAAGGCAAAATTCCAACAAATCATAGCTTTTCCTTAGTCAACTTGCAAAACAAGTCACTAAAATGCCTGAATTATCACATAAAATATACTACTTTTGAGCACTTATTAGGTACCTATATAAATGTATAGAAAACAAACGAAATAGTTTTATGGCGTAGTTTAGGAACAAAAACGATTTTTATATCAAATTGGGGATTTTTATAATGAATTACTTGCAAAACAAGTCGATATGTGATATGGAAAATAACAATAATTTGACATGTAAAATGGATTAAAAATACAACCTTATACAATCAACACTGTTATAAGTTTTTATTTAATTATAATCGATTTTAGTTTAAAATAAAAATAATAATTTATTTATTTTATTTAATAGGTAAACGATATCACTCACAAAATTTGATTCGTTCTTAAGCAAAAAAAAAATAAAAAAAATCAGTGTGTCAAACGGGATACACATCAAAAATATCAAATTTATTTTATAGTGTAAAGAGTGTGTTAAGGGTTCTTCTTCATGTCCATAGGAAAGCTACTTGAAAAAAAAAAGGTTAAAATATGTGTATAATTTTTGCTTCCCTTTTGCTTGAATATCCCTAATATATTGTCTCGCAACGAGAATGTTAAACAACTAAAACACAAATATATTAAATTAATATTCAAGTTTATATAAGAACAAAAAAAAACCTATATGTGATGTGTAAGTAGTATTTTGTATTATTAGATACAAAATTTAAATGAACAAATAGTTTGTCAATCAAACAAAATTCATAAATAAGTATTACTCAACCATCACGTTACCTGATATATGAGCAATTCTTCCATTATCACAAACACAAATAAATAGTATTTGATCACACACACATAAAATTGTTGTTTCTTGAAATATTAAATCATTTAATTATCAATCACTTTTTCATTATTTAAAAAATTCTTGTAATGTGTGTGTGCCCAAACACTATGCATTTGTGTTTGTGACTACAATAGAATTTCTATATATGATAAAAGTATGAAAGTAATATATTTAAATAACCTTCAAGTTGAGTTTCATTCATATCCTTATATTACAACTGAAACCACTACATCACATTAGAAACATGTCACTGTCTTCCATACAACAACGTACGTGAATAAGAAGTCGTAAACGCATCACCTTGCCCTCAAGTGTTATCATGACTATGGTTGAGCAACAAAAAATTATAGAGATTATATTTTTTGAAGGAAAAAAAATTAGAGATTGTACTCACAACTTAACGAGACCCACGTGATATATATATATATATATATATATATATATATATATATATATATATATATATATATATATATATATATATATATATATATATAGAGGGGGTTATTTTGACTCCAAGAGTAAGTGTAATAACTTACTCCAAATCTTAACCTTTAATTCCAATTTTGATTAATGGTTTAAATTAATTGATATGGTAGGCTTTAATTCCATTTTATATTGTAGTCAACACTTATCAACACAAAATATCAAATCAATAAATGTCCTTTAATTGTTTGATGAACTCTTTCTCAAATAACATCATCATCTATGTATGTCCATGACAACAAAAATTAATTAAAATGGATATGATTGTTTTAATTTGTCGTTATTTATAGAGTAAATTACACTCCCCTCCCCTCAAAGATGCTTGAATTACACTCCCCTCCCCTCTTAAGTTGAAATATACACTTTACTCCCTCAATATTTTTTTTATGTTAAAATTTATGCTCCCCTCCCTTATAAGATGCTTGAATTACAAACCCCTCCCTTAATAATTAAATATGCACTACACTTTAATCTATTTGAACATAAATAAATATTCTTATAATATATATTAATTTTGAATCACCATTTAAGAAAAATTAATTCATTTCTTTATAGTTTAAATGTCAATGATAATTAAATTTAAATATATTGCTGTTGATTTTATAAATTAGAGTATAAAATTAAATTTTAAATAATCATGCTTTAATGATTTTAGTAATTTTTCATATATTTTAATTTTGTTTTGGGTTGTTTCATATTTTATAATAGGGTTTAAAACTACATGTTAATAAATTTTGAATAAAAAATAGCAAAAAATATGTATTCAATTTTTTATTATATTAAAATAGACCCACAATACTATTTTTTTTAAGTGTGATAAATTATTATTCTTTGCTAGATTATTAGAAATAATAAAAAAGAATATTGAGGGAGTAAAGTGTAGATTTTAACATAAGAGGGGAGGGGGATGTAATTCAAGCTTCTCTTAGGGGAGGGGAGTGAAATTTATTCTAATATGTTTTGAATAAGAGGGGAGGGGAGTGTATATTTTAACTTAAGAGGGGAGGGAAGTGTAATTCATGCATCTTTGAGGGGAGGGGAGAGTAATTTACTCTTATTTATATAAGAAAATACACAAATTTATTTATTTTTTATGCAAGTATTGTAAATGAATTGGATATAAGAAAAGACCAAGGTTACTTCCTCTATTTTTTTTTTGTGACAAATTGGTACAAAAATGTGTGTTTACAAAAAAAAAAAAAAGATCAGGATTATAATTAAGAAACCAAATAAAATAGGTCGTATAAAAAAAATAACGGGAGTAGAACAAATATGCAATTCTTTAAATTTTACAATTGTTTTCTTTAAAGAAAATATATATGCAATTTTTTTTAGCGTAAAAAAAGTAAAGGGAGAAGAAAAAAAAAATCAATGGGAGAAGAAAAAAAATTATTTCAACGTAAAAGAATATATGCAAATTTTTTCTTATGCAATTTTTTTGAAGGAATAACAAATTTTTTCTTATGCAATTTATTTCAAGGAAAGAATTTTAAGTTTTGCTATTAACCTTAAAAAATAATTTTAGCGTCAAACCAAAAAAACAATGGGAGAAGAAAAAAAACAAACAATTAAAAGACATTTATTGCTTTGATATTTTGTGGTGATAAGTGTTAAATACAATATAAAATGGAATTAAAGCCTACCATATCAATTAATCTAAACCATTAATTAAAATTGGAATTAAAGGTTAAGATTTGGAGTAAGTTATTACACTTACTCTTGGAGTCAAAATAACCCCCCTCATATATATATATATATATATATATATATATATATATATATATATATATATATATATATATATATATATATATATATATATATCATATTGAGTGTATTGAAATTGAGCAACACAAATATTATTGAGATTGTAGAGTCTCTAGTAATCCCAATCACAGCCATGCATGCATGCCAACTACATCCATCCATAACTCTTTCTTTAAACTGTTCCAATGGAGAATGAGAATGGCAAGCCTCTTCATGTTGTAATGCTCCCATGGCTAGCTATGGGACACATACTCCCTTATTTCGAGTTGGCCAAAATTCTTGCTCAAAAGGGTCACACTGTCACGTTGATAAACTCTCCCAAAAACATTGATCAAATTCCTAAACCACCTAAAACAATTCAACCATTCATCAATTTGGTAAAATCACCTTTACCACATATAGAACAACTCCAAGGTGAAGAGAGCACTCAGAATGTTCCATCAAACATGATTGGTTACCTTAAATCGGCTTACGACGGTCTCCAAGACCATGTTACTGAGATACTCAAAACTTCAAAGCCTGATTGGGTTTTTTGTGACTCTTCTGCTAATTGGTTGCCGTCAATAGCCAAAAGCCTCAACATTCCTTGTGCTCATTATAGCATAGTCCCAGCTTGGAACATATGTTTCTTTAATCCACCAAAGGAACAAATGAAGATAGGTGTGTGTGGCCCACCAAAGTGGGTTCCTTTCAAAACAACCATGCATTTCAAGCCTTATGAGATTATGAGAATAAAGTCACTTGTTAAGAATGGTTCTGGAAGACAATTCACCCGTTCTGATACCGAAAATGTATACTCAAGCTGTGACCTTTATCTTATTAGAACCTGTAGAGAACTTGAAGGTGAATGGTTAGATTATCTTTCTGATCGATACAAGGTTCCTGTGGTTCCAGTTGGATTGCTTCCACCATCCATGCAGATAAGAGACGACGAAGAGGAAGAAAACAACTCTGATTGGGTGAAAATCAAGGCATGGTTGGATTCAAAAGAATCATCTTCTGTTGTTTATATCGGATTTGGGAGCGAGACGAAGATAAGTCAACAAGATCTAACTGAGTTAGCTCATGGAATTGAGCTTTCTAGGTTGCCTTTCTTTTGGGCTTTGAAAAATCTTAAAGAGGGTGAACTTGAATTACCTAAAGGATTCGAGGAAAGGACAAAAGAACGCGGAATTGTTTGGAAAACATGGGCACCCCAGCTTAAGATCTTAGCTCATGGATCAATTGGTGGATGTATGAGTCACTGTGGTGCAGGTTCAGTTATTGAGATTCTTCATCTTGGGCATGCTCTTGTGACATTGCCTTATTTACTTGACCAATGTTTGTTTTCAAGAGCACTAGAAGAAAAAAAGGTGGCTATTGAGGTACCAAGGAGTGAGCAAGATGGGTCCTTTACTAGGGACTCTGTAGCCAAAACATTGAGGTTGGTAATAGTGGATGAGGAAGGAAGTACGTACAGGAAAAATGCCAAGGATATGGGAAATGTTTTCAGTTCAAATGATCTTCAGAATGAATACATTAAAAATTTCATTGATGCTCTTCAAAAGTACAGAGTTCATTCTCACAATTAAGCATATTTCATGGACACATGAGCCGACCTCTATCATGAAAAAGCTTTTAATAATAAACCAACCTATGGTTTGCTCTCTCTCTTTTCCGTTTCTCTCTTGTGAGCCGTCAACAAAACCCTAGTTTCTTCTCTTAATTCAATAAAGATGAGTGATTTAAGGTCAATTTTTGACCCAAAATCACCCCTCTAACTCGTTTTTCTCTTTCCCTTTTATTGAAATAAGTGATCTTCACATCTATTTCATTTTTTATTTTGTGATTTCGTCGTCTTACTGCGACGTTGTTTGTCTTTCTTGTTTCGTTTAGGCATTTGTTCGGTACATATTGTCAGATCAACTTCGATCTAGTGCAGATCCAATCAATGAGATTGACGTCGTCCACGTTGCAGATCCAGAGACATGTGTATTCCGGAAACTTGAATTTAGCCATATGTGTATGCTTTTGTACTTTGCTATTTTATGCTATTAACATAGATGATATGAGTTTGTTTGTTACTTTTAGCAAATTTGCATTGTATTGTTGTACTCAATCAATTTAAATAAATAAATATCATTTATTTTTGTCCAAAATAAAAGCAACCTGCAATATGGAATAAAATTTTAGTCTGGGAATTTGTAGTAGTATTTCTCTATCATCATCATATTGTAAAGGGTAATTTAAAAGATGTACTAGGTATAGAACCCTGCACGGGTTTGATTCTAAGTTTTTTAGAATATTTTATTTAATAAAAAATCTATTAGTTATATAGATATGTTTTTGTGGAACAAAATGATTGTTTAGTTTTAGAAAATATGTTGTCTTAATATTTTTAATAATAACATATGTTTTCATCTATACAGTTTTGTTTTAAGTTAAGAGCAAAATGACATGCAAAGAAAAGAGGACGGAAATTGACCCTTAAGTATACATACATATTTAATTTAATGCATCAATTTTATTGTAGAAGTTATATAATCAAAGTAGAGAGGAAAGTGTTTGTAGAGTACCACATCAACACAATACTTGCATAAGAACAATGCATGTGTGTGTGTTTATATATATATATATATATATTATTGGGAAAAACTCAAGTCCTACATCAGATAGATAAGACTCTTGAGTTTAGATAGAGGAGGCAATCTTCACCTTACAAGCTGGTTTTGTAAGGATGAGTTAGACCATAAATTTCAACATATATATAGGTAATTTACACCACCTAAAAATACTAAGGTGTAAATTAGTAAGCCCTCTATCCACCTAAAAACACTAAGGTAGGTGTAAGTAATTAACAACCTACATCCACTTGATTATATACACTCATTTTTATAAATTTTATCAAATTGTTTACATCCACATCACTAATTTACACCCATTTTTATCATTTCAAATATTGTTTCCTTAAAAGTTTGTCTCTGTTACATGTTTTGTACCTTATGCATGTCATTGTCTTTTTTGTTTCTTTTTTTAAGGATCTTCTTTAAGATAGTTACAAAAATACTCTTCTATTTAAATTTAATTAGAATAGAAATAAAACGGTGTTTTAGTAAAATATAAATGGATGTAGCTTACTACTAAGATATTTAGATGAGTGTAAATAAATTGACCAACTTTGGCTTTGTGGATAGATCTTCCTAACATCCTTAGGATGGATTGCATTAGGAACATATTGGGTATGTTAAACTTTAGATTCATTACCTTTTAAAAAGGTCCTTGGCTTAGTCCCTTTTTCGTTTATGTACTTTCTCTTCTTTTTGGTATTATATTTTGTGTGATGCTTCATGCATGCATCACTTTTGAAAAATAAAAATAAAAAATGTCTCAAATAAAAAAGAAATTTCATATTCTAATTTTGAAATGGAACCAAAACAGTTGAAGCAAACTCGCCCACTTCATCATTCCTTGTATGTATCTGATCAAGCAAAATGGCAGAGAGCTAAAATAACTGCAATAGATTTAACAGATAGAAATAGATTTTACATATATGAGAAGTTAAATAATGGTCTCATGTTAATTGTCAAGTTGTTTAGAGAGATATGACAATTCATAATAATTTTTATTTACTAAGCAACTCTATTGATTCCCTATACCAGGTGAAGGTGATGTAGAGTCTTTGTATGACACATGTAAATGATTTAAATTGTTGCTAAAGAGGTTTCCAGGACATAGTATCGATGAAATTAATCAAATGCAGATCTTTACTTAGGGGATAAGGGACTAACACAAGATGTTATTGGATGCTTCAACTGGAGGGACCATGAAAACAAAGTATGATCCATAAGTCAAAGAACTGGAGGAGAAAATGGCACAAAATGATTACTCTCACCGATAAGAGTGCGAAAGGAAGGTAATTTGGAAACTTGATACCGAAAATGCTTTGATGATCAGTCACAATCTTATGGCTTCCCAATTCGAAACTCCACAAGCGAAAGTGTTGAAGTGAGTCTTGCAGTAAAGGACATGAAAACGGGGAATGCATTTTGGAAGGTTCATCTGAAGAGGCCAACTATATGGGTAAATATACAAAGAGGTTATCCCTTTTCAAACAACGATAATAAATCTTGGAAGGAAGCCCTGAATTTGAATTGGAACAACAATTTTTCTCTAAACCCTATACAAGGGCTTCGACAAAATCAACCACAGAGGAAACCATCAAGGTTGGTGGAGATGTTGATTAAGTTCATATAAGAAACCAAGGAATATCTTAAAGACATGAGGCTGAACCAGGAAACAACTTAGAAAAATAATGCAGTTGTAACAACCTCTTGTAAAGGGTATAAGGAAAGTTCTCCTAATATACACTATGAATAAATGTGAAAAATGATTAGAGTAGAAGGAAATAGTTCCAGAACAAAGACATAAGATGAGGAAATTCAGTTCAATATATTGATGGAAACATTGTCAGCCGACAGGGATGAATTCCAATTTTCCGATCTTATAAGTTGGTTGCAAGGTTTTGAAAAGTTTGGCAATAACAAGTAGTAACAATGACACAAATATTGAAGGAGACTTACCAAAAGAAAATGAAAGAAGAAGATCTAGGGTGTTTTACAATACCGTGTTCAATTAGAGGAACTCCAATCAATAGAGCCATTTGTAATCTGGGATCGAGTCTAAATCTAATGTAACATCATTTCTAGAACAACTAGACAAGATAAAGATCAAACACTCAGAAATACCTTTGATCCTAGATGATAGTTCTCGCAAAAAAACTTTTGGAAAAAAAGAGAACGTACATACTTGTTCATGTTGGAGAGTGAATGTACACTACTACAAAAATGGTCATACATAGCGCTTTTTTTAGATGATATATAGCGCTTTAGAAGCGCTATTGTATTTGGCGCTGGTAAAAGTTATATAGCGCTTTATTTCTACAGAAAGCGCTATCTAAAGTAGTCATTATATAGCGCTTTTTAATACAAAGCGCTAGCAAATGGTAACCTTAGCTAGCGCTTACGCAAAATAAACGCCATCTAAAAGGGGTTAAAAATGAATAAAAAACAGCGTTTTGGTTATAAAACGCTATGTATCAGTTGGTTTAGATAGCGCTTTATAAATAAAAAAAGCGCTAGGAAAAGATTTAAATTTTTTTTTTAAAATTTTTTTACAGGCAGCGTTTTCTGCACATTAATTTACAGACATCCTTTAACTTTTTTTTTTTTTTTAGATATATAATTTTTGCACATTATAATCGAGACTATTATTAATCAAATAAAATTTAAACATATCATTAAAAAAATGTATATATATATATATATATATATATATATATATATATATATATAGCATAAAAGTCAGAAATATTGTATAGCCACTAATATGGTTATAACATGAATATCTCTTACAACTAATTATTAGTTAACATAAAAGATCAAAATCTTGCATGTAGCATGCAGTCTTCATCTATCTTCTTGGTCGTCTCAACATTTTTATCTAAAACAAGGCAGACAAATCATTGTGATCATCATTTCCAAATTTCGTTAACTCTCCTCCACCTGAATATACATATATAGCAGAAAACACCATTAAGCAATAAGCAATGACACTAAATTATATTAGGGACAAATTCAAAGTACTACGTACTGATCATGAGTACAAATTAAAGCAAGATTATAAATTAAAACCAGTACCACTTCTAGCAAATATATTTAGAAACATGAAACTCACCTTATCATAAAAATATCATATAACTTTTAGGCTGATCATGATGAACTGACACCATTCTTCTTGGATTTCTGTTAGTTTATCTTTTGAGTATGTCAAACACTTGAAACCATCAATGTACTGCATATATAATTGTAACATAAAAGATAACCATGTTACTTAATAAACTTAATTATATACAAATATTATACTTTAATATAATTAAAAATAACATACCAGCCTTGGAATCTCATTTAGTTTTGAAATGAGAATCTCTTTCATAAACCTCATCACAAAGTACCCGCAATCTATACCATTTTCTTGGCGAGGACACTGTAAAAAATAAAATAAGTAAGTGTATATAATATACACTTTGAGGTGTTCAATTATATGATATTCATTATAACCATTCAAACTGTGTTCAAATATACATTGAACTTTATGTCTTCAATTGCACATAATCACAATGGCATACCATGATTAATGAAATTTTAAGACATGTTTTGATGAACTCTCTTTGAATTGTGACTAGGTTCTTGTACCTGCATCTTCCCATCAGCTTCAGGAGGAGGAGCTGGCACAGGCACAGGCACATCGGGCGGGTAAGTGAGAACCGTGAAGGGAAAGCTTTCATTATGCAAGAATTCTTTGAATCCTTTTTAAGCTTATAAGATACTTAACTCTATTCAAATATCTATGTATGTTTTAGTTTTTTAAGTTTATTTCAAAACTATTTATGTTTTAGAAATTTAAGGCCTAATCAATGTCTTTTTTGTAACCAAATCTTAGATGGAAAGAGAACTTTGAAATATGGGGTAGAATCAATGACAAATACTAGGGATAAATAAGCATAATTTATACCTTGTTTGGATAAAAAGCTTAAGGGAAAGAACTTCAACGGCAGAAATAACTACGGACCTCTTGGCTATAATCTGGTTCAGGTACTGGAGTAGTTTAGGAACTAGAGTAGTTCATCAAAACATGTCTTAAAATAAACTAAAGATCTACAAACTTTTATATAGATCATAATCAAACAATTTAATCAACACCAACTAACTACACTTAATCAATAAGATATGCAAAGGTATGTCTTGGTATTATGTAGTGTTAACAACACAAGATTGTTGTTAACAATCACTATTTCAACTAACAAAAAAACCGTGAAAACTAACATCCAGCAGGGAAAACAGAAGAGGAAAACTAAAGCCTCCACTACAACAAAAAAATAGCAACACTACATGTACCAGCAAAACAGCAGCATTACATGTATGAGAGCTACACACCAAACAACAAAACACAAACAGCAGGCACAACTAAAGCATACAGGCAACAACTACTACATGTAAGTGTCCTTCCTAACAAAGCACACAAGCACAACTAAAGCCTCGATCTACATCCTTTTGAAAAATCTAAACTTTAAAAAATTTCACACTTCTAAGATCATTTTCAATTTCAAACTACAACAGCCCTGTTTTAGTTGCATAACATATAATTCCCAACTAGCCTTAAAACTGTCAGAAGTGAAAACAGTGTTTAAAGATCCACAAGTTAATAACATACTAAAAAAACAAGTTTAGCAATTAAGGGATTTAAGAGTCTATCAAAAACTGAAACTCCTCCATACAAATCAAACAAAAAAACTTGGAAAGAAATATTGTTAAAACCAAATAAAGAAGAAATTTATTTCTTAGATAGCATTGCTAGTTCTCCTAACCAGGCCAGTAAAATTGAAAGTTCTCAAATTTGGCATTCTTGT
Source organism: Medicago lupulina (assembly GCA_958299785.1). Lineage (NCBI taxonomy): Eukaryota > Viridiplantae > Streptophyta > Magnoliopsida > Fabales > Fabaceae > Medicago > Medicago lupulina. Next base: position 80,779,603 of record OY283139.1, read on the forward strand.
CTCAATGATTATTAATCTTAAAAATTAACAATTCATCATATTATGCAATTATTTATTTTTACTACATACTATTATATATAATTGTTATTGTTACAACAGTAAAAGGAAGTGTTTGAAACAAATAAAGGATGGGATCCAATTGAAACACAAACCATCTAACAATAATTCATAAAGTAACCATTAATTAGAACAAGTACAAAATAACTAGCATGATGCACTTGAATCTCATGAACAAATGACATAGCCCTCATCTAAATCCTAGCATCAAGATCAAGGTGATATTATAAACTCTCAACGCATACTTCGGGGGAACCATTCCTTGGATTATAAGCACTATTGTTTGGAACATTAGTAAATCTAAAAGTACTATTTCTAGAATTGTAAACAATTAACTTCGTATCCCAATTCGTATCCCAATCCCTAGTAGACTCAAGCAGCACTTGATGGTGATTGTCAAAACACATAAGGCCTTGGTAAAAATATAATATTTACTAGGGATTTAGCTCGCAATTGCGGAATTGCGATGTCGAGCTCTGATTTGCTACGATGCAAATCAAGCTGGAATCTCACCAGAAAGAAGAAAGGAAGGAAAATATAGAGACAGAGGGATACCTGAACGGAAGTTACAGTTTCCGGCGGACGACGAATAACCTAGTGGTCAAGAGCGGTTTTAATCCCCAGATTCTTCGCCCCAGTAAGCTTCTGTACCTATTTCGCAATTTGCTCCAGATTGCTGAGACTCCAATTTCACCACTGAAGTCACCACAACAACCTCTGTATCGGTTAGAGTTCTTTCACGATTTCGATGTTGTAGGCTTCGACGAGGAGGTTGAGGAAGTTATGTTTGCGTTCTATGGGATAGCGGATTCAGTGATGAGTTTGCGTTTGGTGGTGTCGATGAAGAGTTTCGATTTTGTTGATGTTAGCGGTGGTTGCGTCGAGGGCGTGAGAAAGAAGCTAGAGCGAGAGAGAGGACTGCACAGAGGACTGCATATGAGAGAAATTGATTTGGAAAACCAAATTTTTTTTAGGGTATAAGGGATTTAGAGAGAGGAAAACCAATTCTTTTTGGAGGGAGAGATATATTTTTTGGAAAAGTTTGGACAAAGTAATATTTTAAGTGATATATGAAGAAAAAAAAATTAAAAAAATGTGTGTTTTGATACAGCAATTGATTTTTAATAAAAATTGAAAAAAAAAATCAAAATATGTGTTAGGCAAGGATCGAACAGGGAACCATTAGTTCAAAGTGATTTTTACAAAAAAGAAAAAAGAAAAAACAAAAAAATATCAGCACAGGGAATCGAACAAGGGATTTCGGACTTTATACAATAGCGCTTTCTCTAATCTAAAAGCGCTATGATTGTCAAGCATACACTAGCGCTTAATAAGCGCTATTTAATGTTGATTTGTTTATAGCGCTTTTCATCAAAAGCGCCATATACGATTAATCCTGTTTTTTTTTTAAATATTTATTATTTTTGCTGAACCTATACTGACGCTTTCAAAACAAAGTGCTATATTAGGTTATAAGCATAGATAGCGCTTTTGCATAAAAGCGCTAGCTAAGGCCTCCGTGTTTTGTATTATAGCGTTTTAGTCTTAAAAGCGCTATTTATGGGGCGCCATGTTTTCCCAGTTTTGTAGTAGTGGTACCTTGTTGACTTTGTTCTTAGAAACATCAAAAGCATTGATTGATGTAGAGCTTTGGTGAAGTAATCTTTCGAACAAACACTTCGAAAACAAGTTTCATTATGTCCATATCAAGAGGACCCAATAACAAATCTAGCTAGATGTTCCTATATCAAAATTCAAGAAAATTTGAAAAAAAAGGGTTAAAGAGTTCACTAGTAGATGCGTGACGCACATAACATTATTATGTTCATCGCGTAGGTTCAAGTTTCCAGAAAAGAAATAAATATTACAAGCTATTGCGCGACGGGCGAAAGCACATGTGTGCATCACGCATGGCACAGCGGGAATAAAATGTAGGCTGAAACCTTCAAAACCTAAAACCTTCAATTGTATCTCTCAAACCTTACGTCGCAGCCATGGTGATCACCACCAGTACATTTATGTCACATCTGGTTTTAAAACCTTGGGTGTTGAGCTTGAGGTTGCAATACTTGTTAGCATAAAAATGAAGCAGGATTTTTAGCAATTGTTTTGGCTTTGGAATAATCCTTGGATAAGGATTGGTTATTGGAAGGCCCCATAATTGTAGAATCCGTGTCAAAGCTTGATCTCAGTCGGGTGATTAACAAAGATGATTGTCCTTGTAACCTATGTTATGCAAGCAATAAATTGAATAAAAATCTAAAATTTCTACTAACATTAAAAAATGTGACGTTTTCTCATGTGTTCAGGGAAGCTAATAGCTTGGCAGATTTTAACTTGTTTTATAATTCAAAAAACAAGCTGAAATATAAGAGAGGGGAGAACAGAGAGGACATAGAACAAACAGATTGTTTTGGCTTGAGAACAACATGGAAAGTTACAACATTTTTCTTCAACAATCTTCCGGTGGAAATCACAGTTAGACAAATGTGCAAGGTATTTTCATTAATTTGAAAGGTTGCGGGGCTGCATATTCCAAAGGACACGGTGGCATCACAAGTAAGATAAATCGAATAAAAACTAAAGTAGTGGCAAATATTTTTTTCCTATAGACGAAATGACAAATACAACATAAAATTGATACGCATAACACGGATGCTATTAGCGTCAGATAAGTGTCGGACTAGCCCACGCTAAGGCTTAAATTAGACAAAATAAACACAGCATCTTTGTGGCCAAAGCTAAGATTTGAAATTTATTCTATTTTTATTTTATATTAATATATCTTACCCTCTCCCCTAAAAAGAGTACTATCTTAAAAGCGAAAGTATCTTTCTTAAAAAAAAATAAAAATCTTAAAACTAAAAGTAGAAGTTTCATTCTTCCTTTATTTTATTTTGTCATGCTTTGATAAATTATTAAGATTGCTAGGAAGAAGTTGTTGATGTGGAAAGTTTTGATGCAGTTGTTCAGGGCTATGGAAAATAGACCTAACGAGAGTGGCTAAAAGAATGTTAGGGTTGATAATGTGAAACTAATTGATGGTTATGAGTTATGACAATATGTTAATTTAAAGGTTTTTAATTGATTTGAGATGTTTGTTTTAAGTGTCAATATGAATGAGTCATCATAGTTATGTATGTTTGTGATTATCAATCATCAATAGGGACATGCTGAAAGAGCCAAAGCCTAGATGAAGATTATCAACTTTCTGAAACTGGCAGTAGAAGATCATACTTTAATTGTATCTTTATGTCACATGGTTTTCAATGAAAAACTTTATTTACTTTTGAGTAATAATGAACTATGTATCACTGATATTAAATTTTCTGAAAATTTTCACTTTAAGAATGATTTTCAAATTCCTAGAGCTTGTTTTATGGTCTATACTGAACATTTAAGCAATTATAGGTTGCCACTATCTAGTGATCATTTTGTAGGGTCTTATATTGAAAAAGGTTGAAAATGTTTCATACTCAAAATGTGGTAAGAAATAGTCTATGTGAGGAAAAATGGGGTTAAGACTTAACATACGAGATACAATCTTAGAGGGAGGAATAATCACTTGCTGAGTTAGAAGTAATTAGTGGGAGTGTGTGTTGTATTTTTCTTTTGCAATTATTTTCAGACCCTGATGCAATTATTTATGTTCTAGTGCTGTATTTTTCTTTTGCAACATTGAAGAACTTTTCATCAACATTATTTCTTTTTGCTTAACTGGTTATTATAGCTAGTTATTTCCTATACACAATTTCATACACATTCAATATATAGTTTGCTACTATTTCAATGTATGTTGCTGTATTGTCAAAGGTGTGGAAAGTTCTGAATGGAGTTGGGTCTATAGGAACCATTGTCAATACAAAGTACAATTTGTTTTGGTATGAATCAAGATGATGCTATAGAGGTTAGTGTACTTTTGAATATATTCATGCTTTTGTGATATATCTTGTGAACTTGAGGTGACCTTGATGTTTTACATTTCCTTCTATCAAACTTGAACTGGTATGTTCGAGAAATTTACATAAACCTTCCTTGAATTTTGAGCACTATTAGATTGGCATTTGCTTAATAAACTACATACTTATAGTTAATGTATCTTTTAAGCCTTACATTGAACATTGGCAAAGAAAACAAACAAGTAGGATAATTTTACACTTATAAGAAATGAATGGTTTCATCCATTCTCCTTAAATTGGAGGGAATTAAATAGGGGTAAATGCTTGAATGAAATGGAGTTGATTCCCTTGGATTTCATTTAGGCTTTGTTTGCGAGTTTGGAGGGGAAGGGAAAGAAAAACTTGGAAAAAAAGGGAGGAGTAAGTGGAAGAAATAGAAGACATTGTAAGGAGGAATTTAGTTCGAAATTTTTCGTTACTTTTATCTTAAACTTTTGAAACTTAAAAAGTTCTAAATTTTTACATAGAAACTTTTTATAATGTTTTAAACATATTCGAAAATAATTATTAAATTCTTTTAAAATTTAAGGGTAATTAAACAATTTTCAAAAACACTAGGACTCAAACTACATGTAGAATTTTTTTGTAGGGACATAAACATGCCACTTTTTTATGGGAACAAAAAACTAAATTTTGTCATTTTTTAAAGACAAAAGACTTATTTAACCCTAAATAAAACTAAACGAAAATCACAAGCGTACTAACATTATGATTTGCAAATAAAATTAGAGTATATAAATAGAAGTAACATATAATTATTATTCAACTTGGTTACAATTAAATGCAATAACAAGAAAGATTAAAGCACTTAGGAACTAAATGAGAGGGACAAATATCTTTTGGACAATCTTTACTCCAAAGGCAGGGAAACAAATCTGTGATGTCAAAGAATAGCAACATAAATGTTACTAATAGATGATGAAATATAGTATATAAGATAAACTAGAAAATTTGAAAATAGGATGAAACTTTACTCACCACCATTGGTTGCAACAAAAAATAGGAAAGCAAAGATGATCAAAACATAAAATAAACTTATGACTCGAGCCATATTTTTCCTCCTTTTCATGCAATAAATAAAAATTAGTTTGCTAACTTTATTGAAGCAATTGCATGCATCGTTAATCTCAATGAATTTTTTTTTGCCGTTTAAGAGTTGTAGGAAGCTATTCATAAAATTGAAGTTATTGGTAAAATGTCTCTAAGGTAAATTGATGTGTCATGTTTATTTATTTTTCTCACTAAATTAATCTCTTATTTTATGTAAATATCTCACATAATTTTCTTTATGATCATCAAAACTCATTCTTCTTTTTTATTAAACTTCCAATATTTTTTATATAATTCTCTTTTACCTGTTCATGATAGATAAAGGAAATATATGAAAAGAAAAATAGTAGCGACGAACTAGTATAACATCTGGTTGTAGAATATGTCGAGGGGGGATTTCTTAAGGTGTTATGAGGAGATTTCTTTGCATTGGTGTGTACCTTATTTTGCTGTGACGCACCCTATTTATAGACCCTAAGACCGAATATGTCAGTTTTATCCTTGTGGTTCGATGGCCTGGTGAATATTTGATCATGTGGAGGGATCATATGTTCCCTAAACAAAGTATTTGGTGCATCACCGTTTCGTGTAGACATTGAGTCAATAACTGTAGATAGGCACCTTATTGGGCTTAAAATGAGATAATGGACTCAGGGTCCTGAGGATCGGGCCTTGACTTAAAGTTTTTTTTTTTTTTTTTTAATTTCATCCACTTATTTCTTATTGCTGCAATTTCTTTGATTTTTACAGAACAAAATTTGTGTGCCCTCGTACCCTTATGTCATCTGATAGTGAAAGACTCCATGATTTTCGCGATGGGGGTACACCAAGTTCTGGATCTTCCAATTAAGGTATGGGTCCCCCTTGGAGTCTTGGAAATGGACCGTTAGATTGGTATGTCTCCTCTCATTGCCCTTCATTTACTTCATCCCTAGCGGCTAGTAATTGTGTCTTGCATTTTCTCGATAAAAGGGAACTTATTAGAGTCTATCATAACATGTTTTTAGCATTTATTAGAGTCATTTTACAGTCATTTTAGTATGTTTCATTATGTTTTACTTCAGTTTTAATAAATCAAAGGAAGGAGCATGGAAGGAGTAGTTATGCGTACAAGACCTTGGATCCATGATGCATCACCCAAACCACACAACTTTATTGCCATGCTATACTTTTGATAGGATATATCAAATGATCTCTTGGGGTATAGTCAGTCTAAACATATCAGTGAGGAATAATGGAACAAGAAATGAAGAAAAACAGAGGAGTCAACTATTGGTACATGTGTTATGCATGCTATGAGTTATGCATGGCGCAACTGAAGTACAATTAGAAGTGCATTGCTAGGAGCACAAACTTATCCAGAAATTGAGGAAAGGTTTTTTCTAGATTACCTTTAAAAAATGGTGGGTAATTTACCCACCAACTAATGAAAATGAGTAATTTATTGGTGGAGTCAAGATAATTCATGGATATTGATGAGTAAAACCACAAGTGCACGGTTCTAATGATGTAATAATAAAAATATCGTTCCGACAGGGAGTTATGAATTCAATTAACTTTCCAACAATGATTAGAAAAAAGTTTTGAGTTATAAAGTTTGGATATTTAATTAAAAGAAAATAATAAAAATAAAAGAGCCTTGAGATTATTGGTCCATCCTAATGACAAGTCTTTCACAAACAAACCCTAAACCGTTAATTTTATATTGGTCCCACTTTCTAAAGACAAGTTTCTCTTTAGCCTATCACATATCCTTTCAGTCTCAGTGAGTGTGTTTCTCTAACAATTAAACATATTCTCATGGTTGATTGTTATTGGAATCCTTGAAGCTCGAAATTTTATGTGTCTCAAGGTTTGCTAGACTATTATCATGTTTCGCAATCCTTGTCTAATTTCACTTGTTCCAATATCAAAACTTCATCTTTCGATCCTTCGCTTTAATATTTGAGATGAATCAATAACAACTATTAAACTTCATCTTTCGACTCTTCGCTTAATACCTGTTATTGATTATAAGAACGGTGAAATTAGATTAAAAAGTGAGGTTATATAAAATTAGGGTTTGGTTTGGTTTGATTAGGATTATGTCATTAAGACTTATCCAACAAACCCAAGACAATAATAGTCTACTTATTAACGTTCATTGTAGACATAGAGAAGAAGAAGAACATAAAATAAAATAAAAGAAAGATGAACTTTTATTCAAAAAAACAATTGTCACTTATTATTTCAGAGAACAAAAGATGATTTTACAACCAAGATGGCTGCTCTATTTATAGTTTAACATTGACTTGAGCCCCAAGAATAAATCACTAAAGTGTTGCACAAGAAACCATGGGCTCTAGGTCAGAAATACTAAAATAGGCAGCTTGTCGGAGAAGCAAAAACAGCAAAAGGACCAAAGGGGGCGCGCCTCTTGTCATATTATTGTACAAGATCTTCAAATTCTTTGCACAATATATTCTTGAATGAGATATTCATATTTTTGTCATGAATCCTTGCACCAGATACTTTTGTATGAGATCTTCATATTTTTGGCACGAATCAGCTCCAATTATCCTTTCTTTTACTCAAAGACTAAATCTTTAGATATTTGTTCCTGAAATATAATAATATGCAATTGAAGTAAAATAGCTCTAAAAGGAAATAGTATTTAAATAAAATAAACTTAAATGTAAATAAAACGAAATCAAATATTATATTAAAATAACTAATTAATGACTCATCAGATATCACCTAAAAAGGTGAATGTTCATTGGTTGAGGTAAACCATCCACCATTCTTCCATGGGTACTCTAGCTGTCACCTTGAGGGAAGCATGAGCCTATAAATAAAGACACCCTAATTTAGTTGTAGAACACCTCTTTGACAATCAAAAAAGCTATGAAATGTGATTTGGAAGGCTAGGAGCATCTAGAAACATCTTGGAAGCGTGGAATCATCTCACATTGATCATTCTCTATAGTTACTTGAACCATGTAATCTATTGAGTAACATTGAATACAATTCAATTTTTTAGTTTTATTCGGTTAATATTTGCTCTTAATGTTTTTTTATGTGTTTATGAATATCCATAAATTGATTTGAATGACTATTAACCCTGAATTTTGGGACTTGCCATGATACCAACTTTCCAATTTGTAATAGCTTTAGTCAAATTCTATTACCGCCATTGTGACAAGAGTTTTAACGTACAATCAAACCTTCAATGACCACAAACTCACCTAAGACACTAGGTGATTGTGATCAAAGATGCGAGTTAAGTATCAAGACATTAAGCCTAGCTATTTTGTTATTATATCAAGAAACTAAGTATACAATTGTAGGAAAACAAACATAACATAATAACACGTTAACATGATTTTACTTTGTTAATTGTAAACCAATCATTGCCAAGTCCCCCCCTAATTTACACATCCTAATTATAATCGTAGTAATTGAGTAGAAGTTTCACAATCCCTATGAAGACTAACTTTTATATATATATATATATATATATATATATATATATATATATATATATATATATATATATATATATATATATATATATTATCTCGTGATTGCAATTTAATACACTTGTTAAATTTGAAAAATAAAAAATAACATATAGAGAGCCAATTCTTGCTATCTTTTAATCTTTTGTTGTTCTATTTAAGGTATCTTTTTGTTTATGTGCAACAAATGAGAAAATAAAAAGGTACTTTTTGATCAACAACTCGAGAAGACAACTAGAGAAAATCGGAAGGCAACCCGATTAGTTAAATTGGCAGAAGAATCTAGTCAATCAATCCTAATTGACTCACTCTCTGACAAATCAAAGAAGGAGGGAGTGGCAATATGGTCAAAGCTAACCCATCACCACTAAGTCACACTTTGGGAGATTTATGGAGACAGACAAATCAAGGGCATATAACTCAATGGTTCCAACCAGCAAACTTGAAACTCTCGACATCAAGAACGTTGTTTGCATGAGACTGAAAGATAATATGTATGATGGATGGGAATTGTATGATCCGAATGAACATCAAATCAAGTTCTACAAGACTTGTCAATACTGCTGCCCATAATGAACCACGAAAGATCAGAATAGGCTGAGACTCTTTCTGATGTCTTTGGTAGGAAGAGCAAAAAATTGGCTGTTGACTTTTCCAAATGGTATCATTCAAACTTGGGATGAGCTAGAAGAGAAGTTTTCGAAGATGTTCTTTCCATTGGCCAAATTTATGGAGAATCGTGCTGACAACATTAACTTTGAACAAGGTAATGCAAAGTCTTTGTATGACACATGTGAACGATTAAGAGGTGATGTGGAGTCTTTCGCGCATCTATATGGAGAAGCATGTAGAAATCACCAACTAAATGATTAACTATTGAAGAGGTAATCCTTTTTCAAACACCTAAATGCTTAGAAGGAACCCTCGAATTTGAGGTAGAGTAACAATTTTTCTCTAAATTCTATATAAGGGCCTCCATAAAATCAACCACAGATGAAACCATCAAGGCGCTATGAGATGCTAAATCAGTTCATCGAAGCGACCAATGAATTCTTCAATATATGAGACAGAACAAGTAAACAACCCAGAAAAATAATGCAATGGTATATAAAAATTCTTGAGACACAACTCGACCAACTTTAACAACAAGTGGTAACAACATCCGGTAAAGGGTATAAGGAAAATTATTCTCGTAAAATCAAGGAAGAAACATGCAAAACGAATGAGCTCCAGAACAAAGAAAGAAGATGAGGATATTTACTTCAATAAGTTATTGGAAACATTCTTTGTAGACTGAGACGAATTACAATTTTCCAATCTTATAAGTTGGTTGCCATGTTTTGAAAAATTTGTGGAAGAAGTCGAAAGGAAATAATACCAGAATTTCAAAAGTTTGGCAATAGCAAGTAGGAACAATGACACACATGATATTGAAGGAAACTTATAAGAAACAGAAGAAAGAAGATTCACGGTGTTGTTGTGTGCAAGTGTGAGTTATATGTCTCATATTAGATAGAAAAGTGAAGGTTGTACACTTTATAAGTGGGAGGACCCATTGCCTTAAGGTTTTGGGTAAAATTGTGACGTCTCTCGTTTGTGTGGTTGCTCTTGCGTGGATGTAGATGGTCCCCTGAGCTCCCCTCGTGACCCATCATGTGTTTCACAACACCGTGTTAAATTAGAGGAACTCCAATCAACCAAGCCATTTGTAGTCTGGGATCTAGTGTAAATCTAATGTAGCATCGTTTATATAACAACTAGATGAGGTATATATCAAACACTCAGAAACACCTTCTAATTTGGCCATAATGAAATTAAACTTGTTTTTAATGTGTTCATGCGGGAGAATTAACGTTCCTTGTTGTCTTTATTTCGGTGGAGATAAAGGAAAGCTTTGAGTGTCAGCTAATCATGGGAAGACGGTTCTTAGAAACAACAAAAGCATAGATTGATGTAGAGTTTGGGAAGTAATTCTCTGAATAAACACATTAAAAACAAGTTTCATTATGGCCAAATTAGAAGTAGGACCCAACAAAGAATCTAGATCATAGTCACATAATTCCGAATTCACGTCGGTAGGTGGTACGAGTTTGTGGTACGCAACATGATAAGAATTCGGTGTTATTTTGCAAGAGACGTTTCTCTTTCTCTATGCTTCAAAAAGGTTTTTCTGCATAATTTATTTGCTCCATCTGAGATTTTCCTTTCTCTTTTATCTCCTCCTCGACCTCTTCCTCCTCTTTCTTCAATTTTCACTCACTATCTTGGTTTGGCGGTTTGCCAGTTTTAAAAAATTACACGGGGAATTCGTACGAACCAATTTGCAAAAGTAACACGAACCAGTACGCAAGTACCAATGTGCGGATGAATTTTCTGACTATTATCTAGATGTTCCTATGTGAAAATTCAAGAAAATTTTAAGAAAAATGTAACGTTTCTCATGTTTTCAGGGGAGCGAATAGCTTGGCGTCGAAGAGGATCAAGCACAACCGAAAGTTGGATTAAGTTGCAGTTATACCAGAATTTAGTTACAAATTTGGTGTATTATATTGGCTGGTACATGGGTATCTGGTGAAACTATGATTAGTTGATGTTGTTTAAAGGTGATTAATAGAAGAATTATGATATTATCCGATACAAGATAGGTGATGCTGGACCGATATTAGTAAGAGGTTGAGGCTGATAAGTGGTATGAATAATGTGAAGTAATTTTGTCAGTTCTGTTTGCTACAGGATTGTACTCAACCTTAGTGTGGGTTACCTTGGCATGTTTGTTTGTTTTGGCTAGGGTTTTTGGTCAGCTGGTGTTGGAGAAGCTTTGGTTTGTTGGTTTATTATTAGTTGTATTTTTATTATTGTCCAATTTTTCTAGCAAATGATAGATGAGTCCTTTGCAACCCTTTATAGAAGGTGAATAGAGTTTTTTTTGTATTACAAAGAATCTCAAGCTCAATTATATACAAAGCATACGGCTATTTGTTATTTAAAGCAATTAACATAGTTATGATAAGATAGGCATAAACTCAAGAATTCAACTTCCAAGAGGCATCGGATAAATGTTATTTCCAATGCCTCTTGTATTGTTTATATTATATTTGAAGTGTGTCATTAACCCTTTTATTTCTTCTTTCTATTTTTCTTTTCTAACTACTCATTTTTCATGTGTCTAAATTGATCCATTTGTTCACGTAAACTTAACACCTCAATTTTTTGTGTCTATATTAATCAATATTTTTTTTGTCTAAATTGATGCCTTTTAATTTTATTTCCATAGTTTATAATGTAATATTTAAATGATTAATGTGGGTGTAGTTTAAAAAAATTCAGAATGTGTGTTTTAAATTCTGGTGTGATTGCGATCGTTGATAAGATATAGATTTTATTATTTTTTTTTTAAAAATCAAATATGGATTATGAATCTTTCATTGAATAAATAGTCAATTACCCCCTTGTAATTGCACAACGTTAATCAATTCATCCATCCGTCAAATTTTTCTGTTAGTCAACATGACGTTTTGCAAATAATTTTCTGAAGTTTTGCACTTATGTGCAAAATGCGCCTTAAACTTGAAAATTTATATATTTTTTCTTATCCTTAAAAGTGATTGCATTATCACTGAATTGTGGAACATATTACCTAAGTTTTGATGATATACAACCATATATTGGCAGTATTTGGTAAACCCTGCAATAATGTTCAAAACTCAAGAATATTTACAAAACAAATATAAAAGTATTTCTTTGTAAATATTTTTCAAGTTGTCCTTTATAAAGAAATAAAGTGAGAGAAGTAATAAGTTTATGTATTTTTTCTTGAAAGTGACAGAAGTGTGTTGGTGGTGTGCATCGCTCACAATATAAAGGAAGTGGAAATTTTTGGTGTGGTTAAAATTAGCAATAGCAAAGTCATATATTTTGATATCTTGGTAATTCTTGGTTATGTCAATCATATATTATTTATGTGCTTCATTATATGACATGTATTAGTTTTCCATCTGACAAGTGTGGCTGTACTTTACTATGCTGACTTTCATATCATTAGACTCTAATACATGGTTAATGTTTGATCGTTTAAATGAACATATATGGTTGTATACCGTCAAAACTTAGCTAATATGCTCCACAATTCAACGATAATGCAGTCACTTTTAAGGATAAAAAAATATATATAAATTTTCAAGTTCAGGGGGCATTTTGCATATAAGTGCAAAACTTCAAGGGGGGTATTTGCAAAACGTCATGTTGACTAACAGAAAAATTTGACAGAGGGGGTAAATTGATTAACGTTGTGTAATTTCAGGGGGTAATTTAAGTTTTGTTAATTTCAGAGGGGCAATTGACGAAACTTACAATTTTAAGGGAGTAAATGACTATTTACTCATCTTTCATTGTATCGCAAATTCAAATCCTGTGCATTGATGGAATTATGCATGCAGTCACACATTCGAGATGTTGATGGTTATTCAGTTAAGATCACACGCTACTCAAAAATGAAGATTTTAATTTATTTTATAATTAGTTTTTTATTATATATTTCAATCGGTAAATAACATGGAAATACTAGTAATGACATGGAAAATGAATTAGCTAACACACTGACACTTCACTTACAGATCGAGTGACAAATCATCAATATTGATTAAGGACTAAAAACCCAAAAATATAAAATAAGGGGACCAAATAATTGTTTTAGAAATGGAGAGAATAAAATCTTGATTAAGAAAACTAGGTGACGAATATCTCAACTGTAATTTCATAAAACCCATTAATTCAAATGTAAGTAAAAAAATCAGAAACTAGTTAACTCCACCCACATAGGCCATGGGAAACTTGCGAGGCGATTATGAACACAAATTTTATATCACCAAAGAATAGCGCAAGTAGTTTGTGTATAAAATGTGTGAGTGTTGTAAATTTCAAATTGCCTGATTCGATTCTACAACGGTATAAAATAAAAACACAAATAATTTATTTTAATTGATTAAAAGTGTGACAACGAAAAATAATTATGCATCTCATTATGTATTTACAAGGCGCAAGCATGCACTACATTAACAAAAATGATGTCCCGAAAATACAATTTTGTTGAAGCGCATGTTCGATCAAACTCGCAATCCTCCTTTCTACACACTTAAGGTGTGAGATTTTCACTACTAGACTATTTTCCAAAAAATAAGAAGAGAGATAAATGATTCCAACAATAGAATTAAGAGAAAGGAATGCATATATGGAGGTGGTGTCATGAAATTTATAATCAACCTACATAGTTCAATACAATAGACATAGGAACTAAGCAAAGCCCTTTTTTATTCAATTCTGTGTGGTCACTACTGGTATCCCTTTCATTAAATTTCACTTCCTTCCTCTCATCTTTTTCTTCTGCGGTATTTCCTTTCTCCTACAAAACATAATATATTAACATGGCAACTTTGTTAGTTGGAAAAAAAAACGAGTACGTACTACTCAATTTCAGCCTATACGTAAAAGAAGAGGAAGAATAAGGAGAAGGAAACTAGAATTGCAATGATTTAATTTATACATGGTCAATGTAAAGATTTTTTATGCAATAGTACTCTCATATACTCAGACTCTATATTGAAATAAAATAAAGGTAGGATCTATCCAAATGGAAGTATATATACTCAAGCAGTAACACCAAAATGAGAAAAGCAAGAAAGGAACAAGAAACCAATCATCATCTGACCAAAACATGCAGACACTACTTTTTACAAATATTCAAGCAAGCAAGAGGGTCTACACATCATTCATAGCATAGACAAGGACAACATTTAATTTTAGCCAAAACCACTTTCAATTAATAACAAGTTTAATGTGGTTGAACAACTGCAATATATTAACAAGCCAAATAATAACTACTTAATTTTGTTTCTATCATAAATGCTAGCTGAATTGATCAAACTAACCTGATAAAAGTGGTCTATTTCCTCCTTCTCTTTTGCCTTGAATATCTGGTTCACATATAAAGCCTAAAATATTAATTATAAAATCATAATTAAATGAACAATTATAAATATAACTCCACTTTAACTACTTCAAATATTTAGGAAGAGAAACAAAAGTAAAAAAAGTAAAAACCTTAGGGCTATTGATAGGAGAACTTGCAGTATCTTCCAAATCATGATCAACCAAACTAGTTATGATTTTCTTCCTCTTCTTGAAACTCAATCTCTTAATATACTGCATACCACCTTGTGCACTATGGTCAGCTAATTTTTTTTCACCAACCAAGGAATTACCAGCATCAGATACAAGGGAAGAAGAGCCATCATCAAAATCAGAGAAAGAATTAATAGAACATTTCTGATCATTGTTAAAGAAATCCTCAAAGTACTTAGTCCAACTACTCTCCTCTGAAGACTCAAAACTTATCATGTTATTGTTGGAAGGAGCTTTGCTTGTTGAACTCATTGAAGCTATTGTTTAATTTAATTTTGAAAAGCCAACAAGAGAAGATAAAGAATATATATGATGTAATTAGTTGAGTTTGGTGTCTAGTTCTAAAGAAGGAAAGTCTCTAACATAAAGCACATATATAGAGTATATTCGAAATATAATAAGATTAATTATGAAGAATTAATTAATATAGACATATATGATGATGAAATATATGACGACTTAGGAATCTTGAAAAAGAAGTTGGGAAAGTTAAAAAAAGAAGAGAGAGTTTGACCTTTATGGTGACAGATAGGGCATGTGCCAACAAAGATATGCCAAAGTTTTCTTTATGGTGGACTTAACTTTCCACTAAGGCTTTGAATTAGTCTTTAGTTTAATTTAGTCACCATAGACTAGAGAAGTTTGGAAATGTTCTTTCGGCTAACTCATTACCTTATCTCAAAGACCAAAGAAGTTAGTTAATTTTCTCCAAAAATAATAATAATTAATTTATATGTATATATATATATATATATAAAGAGAATACATTTTAGATTTTTTCACTTTCGATTACACCCTTACATAAATTTGTCTATAAAAATGGTATATTTTTTGTGTCATTGAAAAAGATAAGTATTGTTGAATACAATATAAAAATGCATAATATTTATACCTATAATTTTAATTAAAACCAAAATTTTCATAAAAACAAATTATCGTAATTTATACGCATTATGATAATAAAATGAGCAGATAGACGGGTACAGAGTGTCCATTTGAATAATAGTATATATAAAAAAGTTTAGAGAAATTATAATATAATTCTTTTTTCTGTGAAGTAGCCTATCCGCAAGAAATTCACTTTATAAACTGAATAAGTGGGGTGTCCGAATTTGAATCTCAACCTTACATATATTATGCAATGTCCCTACCAACTGAGTTAAACTCATATGAATTAATTATATTCTAATTCTAATGATGGGGTTATACTCACCATCTCCAAATTGTAATTTCTATACCCAAAGTAAAATATAAAAAAGGTTAAATATATACTCCATTCATTCTTTTCAATTATCAGTTATTTTAAGACTATATATGGGTCCGTTTGGTTTTGTTAAATGTTAAGTATTAAAAAGAATAATACAAGGCAAAATAGCTCGGCATAAGACAAAACAACTGGCAAACTCACATTTTTTTTTTCATCGCATCACCAATCATATATTTTTCTATGTACTTCTATAATACTCCCTCTGTCATTAATTATAAAATATTTTATAGAAAAAATTGTCTTTAAATATATATCTTATTAATACCATCAATTTATCTCAAATGTGTTCGATTAATACAAATTTATTATTCTAACAATTTTTCTTAATACAAATGATTTTTGTTGCAAGGTCTTGTGAAAAGAGACGGAAGGATATCTATTTTCCTGTAGACAAATATATCATACTCGAAACAAGAGTGAAATTTTAAAATGGCAATTTCTTTTCAGGAATTTTTTCTGCTTAAAAGTAGCTAAACTAAATACATAGTTATAATAACTCTTTTTTTATAGATAAAAAATTTAGATTAATAGAGACACGCATCTCTATAAGATCAAGAAAACCATCAACTTCATTGATGATTTTCAATTAAATTTACGTATTATTAATGATTTATAATGAAATTGATGTATAGTTTACCAATTATAAAATTGTGGACTAAAATCAAAACTTGTGTGAGTGGATAGTCTAACCATGATGTCAACCGTAATTGGTATATAACTCATTTTTAACGAATCATAAATTATTCTCTTAAAAAAAAGCTCTTAAAAAATGAATTATAAATGGTACAAGATATATATTTCAACCCATTTTTATTTATTTATTTATTTTAATAACAAGAGATATTGCACCCACGCCTCCATAGTATTTTCTCTATCTATAAGAAAGGAAGAATAGGATAAAAACTAAAGCCTCAGCATCACTCATTTCTTCATGAAAGCATCTTGAAAATCTCACGATAAAAGCTTTAATCGAACTCTAAAGAGAAATTCGTAAGATCGAGATAGAGTTTCATTTCTCACCTTAAGTTTCTTCTTCTTATTATTTAATTTATTTAGGAGCACTCACCCCTGTTGAAAAATATAAACAAGGCATTATCATTGGATGGAATGATGTAATGAGAATTTGAGTATATTGACTTATAAGCCATAAACAAACATATAAGAAAAGAAGGAATCGTTTTGAAAAGAATAAAAATACTTGATGACTTTGGCATTTGTTGTTGGTCATTTGGTTAGGCATTTTTTTTTTCCTTATTGCTCATGTTGCTTTATTATTGTTTCATTATCTTGCCCTATCGAAAGTAGGTCATTACTGACTCTGTTGAGAGTCTCCACACCACACGTATTATTTTGAGAGACACATTTTAAATTTAACAACTTATTTCTTTTTATAATGTGGTCTAGATACGATATATCAACCACAATTTAGAAGAAACAAATAATTTCTAACGGATATTTCAAAAAAAAATAATTTCTAACGGGCAATCTATTGGGTATATAGAACAAGGATGTCAATTAGCATGTGGTGCGGGTAGTGCCCCACACTCAAGGACCCACAGGCAAACATCTCTCTAAAAATACTTGAGTGACTCGTGTATTAATGATTAAAATTCCTTTAATCATTAATCTAAAAATATTTAATGATGGACTAATGATTAAAATAAATTATTTTAATAAAAGATAATAACTAATTTCTTAAAAAAAAAAGAAGATAATAACTAGTTAGGAGAGAGATCAAAATAAAATCATCAAACTCACATACGTGAAACCTAAATCTCGTAGAGAAAGAGATCATAACTCTTGCCAAACCGAAAAGTTTATCAATGTAGACTATATACATGAATATATAAATATTTTATGTTTTGTCAAAAATAAAAATACTTTATGTTATATTTATGAGTTAAATAAGTTTTTTGTCCTTAAAAATATCATAAATTTTAATGCATAAAAATAATAATGAGATGTTCTCACTCTTCCAAAAAAAAATCGTTTCGCTGTTTTGACTTTAATGGACATAATTTTGACATGTCAGTCATTTCTTGAACATAATAATATGGATGTATGAGTTGGATAGAGTAGATGTACATAATCTAAACAGATATTGAACATAACATGCACATAACTTTGATATTAATTTCAATATAATTTGGCCATTCACTACTAGAAAAAGCAAAATTAGGGAGGGAAATTAGAGACGGAAAAAATAAAATCTCATAAATTTCTTAGTCGTAAAATTTAGTGACATAATTTGAGAGAGATTTTATGTTTTTCCTCACTAATTTTTGTTTTTTAGCAGTAATTAATGACCAAAAGTGAAACATAAAATTTTAATAAGGTGGAAAAATCTTGTTTATATTTTAAGAGACTAAAATCAAAAGTTGGCATAAGACTAAAATAAATAAATAAATCAAAAGTTGGCATATTTTCACGGTTGAAAAACTTATTTAGTTCTATATTTATTTGTCTTTTCACACAATATGCCTACAAGTTTATATTATTATTTTTCGAACAAGGTGTATTTGTTTATATTATGTGATTTTCCTCAATAGCGATTTAACATTTTATTTATTTTATGGTTTAATTTCAATTTGTTTTACCCCATTTGATTGAAATAATAGCTAAGTAGCTATCTATTTTATGTTGATGATGTAATCAAACATTTGATCAATTGCCTAAAGTGTTGTGTTTCTAACTCTTCCAAAAATAACTACATGATAAGTTACCTATCTTTCATTAGAAACTAGATTTTAACTATACAACTTTTTATTTTTTAATGAATGAAATCAGAGAGCTATGTAGGGTAATCATTGTTATACCTCAGGTGTATTCTGATGATCTTTCGATATTTTCTGGGAAAAATCTACGTAACATGTTGGCTAACTAAAGTATATAAGAAGTTACAATATTTGAACATTTATTACATTAGACAATTTTGTAAAGTTGAGTTAAACTCAAATCTCAACATATAATATTTTCATTGTGTACAAAGGTGGCTCTGATGGTGAGGGTGGGCAGGAGGGACGGTTATTAGGGGCACCAAATTATTATTTTTACTTAATAGTTTGTACTATATAGATATATTTCTTTTTAATTATCTATGATTAATTCTATTGAAAATATATTTTTAGATAATTTTGATTATAAATGAATATTTTACAATAAAAAGTACAAGAAGAAATTTATTAGAATAATTAAAGGTGCACAACTTTAATGTTTTGCCTACGACACCAAAAATCTTAGGACCGACCTGATTGATTGTGTGTGGTATGAGTAAGAAGTAAGGGAAATCACATTAGGAAATGCATATATAAACCATAATCTAGATCATGGTTATTTCATTATAATGCATTCTCTAATATCATTTTGAATTGATTCAACTAATACATAAAATTGAAAAGGACACAAGTTTTAAAGTAGCACATGATAGCCCACCCAACTGTAGCACTACTACAGTTGCTGTTGGTGGCTTTCTGACAACATGAAAGTACCAAAACCCAAACTGTGACAAATTCATAAAATGATGCAATATGCATTGAAACAGTTTCAGTAAAATGAAGGACCACCCAGCAATTTAAAATAAACCACATAATTAATGATCACTTCAAAATGAAGAAGAAGAGATAGTTATTTGACCAAAAAGTAAATTTGGACCACACATGCAAAATTTCTAAAAGTTGAATATGTTTGTGTGACCATTTTGTCAGAGGACAAAACATGGCAATGTTTCTTTGTCATGGAATTCCACTACTGATGATCAGTGTTAGCTAAATTATGACACCAACAGAAATAATGATCATGTGATTAACAAATGCCAAATGTCAGGTGCATTTTAATGCATTTGACCATTAAATTAATTCAACAAACATTGAACTTTATTTTTTTATCACTCAATAATTCCCATTATAATGTCAGAGGATGTATTGATTATAAAATTGATATACATGCAGGGAAGTTATAATAAACATTGAACATTTTGTAACTCCTTCCCATATGGATCAATACCATTATCATAGTGGTCCTTGAAAGTATAGTTATGCAGGCCATCTTAAACATTTTAGATGATGTGTTCTTGGGGTTCAATTTAGCAACAGTTAAGGGTGACAATTTGATTCAGCATCCATCCAATCAATTCACTTATTACTTCAACCAACCCATACAACTAACAAAGAACTAGATAAATTTCTCTCTTTCATATAAAACAAAAAACTAGATAAAATTCTTTCATAAAAAAAACTAGGTAACTTGTTTAAAAAACAACAAGTAGTTAATAGATTGGATTGAATCTATCCATTTAATAATATGAATGAATCACAATCCATCATTTAGTTTTTTAAAACTAATAGGTCAACTAAAACCATAACACATCCATTTAAATTTTTTCCAGGGCCTCCTCTAAACTTAAGGGTGCACTTTAAAAGACAATAAGGTGCAATGATATAACCATTTATTGATTTGAGATAACTAAATTAAATTATTCTATAAATGTTCCCCTAAAAATATTATTCTTATATCGATTAGCTTGAGGAGTGTGCTCCTTCTCAAGGTCTCAAGTTTGATTCTTCCGGTGTCAATTTAGGTGGGTGACGCAGAACCGAAGCAAGGATTAGCAAGCGCTAAACCTAAAAGATAAACAAACATGTTGCAAGCAATAAACCTATCAAATAACGGTTTTTGGAATCCACCAGAATTGAGAAAAGTTCATGATAATTTTATTGAATGAAAAAAAGTGTCTCTTAAGTTATGAAAGTTCTGTTTAAAATACTAGGGGAAATAACAAACCTGAATGGGCCAAAAAATAACAAATTGAAATAAAACAGAAAAATAAATATGCTGAAATAGTAAAATGCGGTTTTGGCCCTTCAGATGAACTCAAAATGACTAAATTCGTGAGGTCTAGGGCTTTCTGAAAAGGCATAATTCGAGTCAATCCGACACCGGATGTCAAATCTGCACTATTATAAGTGAGTCTTTCTTGCGCGTCACTTCATCTTCGATACACACCACCAGTTTGCCTATATCAGTAGGTTAATTTAGCTTCTTCAACAATAAAGTTCAAGAGATTCATGTAACATAGATTCATGTAACAACATGAAATTAAACGCTAAATCTTACTAACCTCTTAATAGGGATATCCAAGTTAGCAATGTAATGGAATGTACAATTAATAAATTTCTGCAAAATACATACCCTCTGCCATTATTGATTAATATTGTTTCTTACACAAATAAAATGATATTCAATCAGATTGATAGAGTACATCAATCAACATCGATAAAAACTTAAATGATGAATATGCGAACAAACTCATAACATCCAATTAATATATACCAACAAAATACATACAAATAATATGATAAAAATAAAGTCACCATAATACTAAAATACTTATGCCTCCGGATCTACAACGCTTGACGGTTTGATGGAATAGCCGAACAAAGACTGAAAATCAAACAACACCGCAAGACGATAAACAACACATCACCGCACTCAAACGACGAAATTACGAAGAAAAAACCTAAAATAATGTAAAAATCACTTATTTAAATTGAAATATAGAGAAAAAGATGAATATGAGTGATTTTATTAATAATTTCTGATTGATAATTATTAACATGAATTTTATATATTAAAGATTATTCTCTGATATAGTCTCCTTTACTGACATATCTTCTAATTGAAAAGAAATGGTATGCCATGATCATTTTGTCCCCAACAAATGACTTCAAGCTTTGAAAAAAGGGAAATTCACTACTTTTTTTTAAGACGCCAAGTTTCGAACCAAGGACCACAAAGTTGAGGAGAGAATTTGCAAACAATGATCTAAAGGAAATTGGCATGGGAAATTTACAACTTAACTAGATTGTTGACCCATGCGTTGCACGAGTTTATTGTTAAGGGATTGACATAAGAATAATAAAATGCAATATATAATTGGTAACGGTGAAAAAAGAACAGGTGATAATTCATAGTAGACAAAATAAAACACTTCATAAAATGTATAAAGTCTGAAAATATTATAAAAGAAAATTCAGTAATCTTATCAATAATTCGGTAAAAGAAATATGAAAATTTTAGTACATTAACATGTAGTTTCATCACACATTACGAAATATTTCCTCATATACGACGTTAGAAGTCACATTGGGTTAGACGTCATATGAGTATCTTCACCATCTTTATCAGTGATCAATATCTTTAGGGTATTTTGTTTGTAAACGTATTAAATAAGTGTACAACAACTTGTAAAAAAAAAAGTCTACAAAAACAATAGATATATACAAACGGTGACACAACATGATATGAATGAAAAGCTCATCAGTGAAGCGAAATATTATGGATTGCTGCATTTTAGATGAAATTTGTTAGGTTAAATTACTGCTAACCTAACAAATTTCATCTAAAATGCTGCAATCCCTAATATTTCTCCTCACTGATGAGCTTTTGATTCATATCATGTTGTGTCATCGTTTGTATATATCTAATTTTTTTTAGACTTTTTGTTGACAAGTTGTTGTACACTTATTTAATACGTTTACAAAAAGAATACCCTAATTTTCATGCAAACTCGGCTACCCTAATTTCCATGCAAACTCGGCTATCTACAACAAACCCTAAACCGTGTTTCTCTATAAAAAAAACTTAAACCGTGGTAAATTACACAGACAACAGAAGAATCATATATTTTGATATTTGCAAATGGAAGGACGTGACCTTACAACCTTCCTCTCATACCACTGCTTAAATGGTATTATAATTTAACATGCATTTTATCGATATGTATAATTTTTTTAGAATTAGAATATCCTTTTTGCATTTTTTGTTTTTAGTTTGAAATGTTTACACCAATTTTGACAGTCTTCCTATTTAGTTTTGTCGCAATTTCTTGGTCTATTATATAAGGATTCAGAATATGTCGTGTAATGTCATGTTTTTTGAAACTGTTCTTTTTTTCACCGTTACCAATTATATATTGCATTTTATTATTCGTATGTCAATCTCTTAACAATAAACCCGTGCGACGCACGGGTCGACAATGTAGTTTTAGATGGAATTTGTTAGGTTAAATTGCTGCTAACCTAATGCAGCATTTTAGAGGGAAATTATTAGGTTAAGTTGTTGCAGACCTAATAAAATTAATAAATAAGGATAAATAAGGATGCGATGCATTTTTTAAGATGAAATTTGTTAGGTTAAATTAATGCTAACCTAATACAAAAAATTAGAGGAAAAATATTAGGTTAAGTTGTTGCAGACTTAATAAAATTAATAAATAAGAGAATGGCATCTTAGACAATAAATATATAAATATATATTATAATGCCTGCTTAGATTACAAGTCACAACATAAACTTATTTTGAATGAATATAATTTATTTTTGTAAAAAAAATAAAAATACATAAACTTATTTTCAGATTCATCGGCATAGTCACCAACATTAGATCTTTATAGTACTACATGCATATAGCCTTATGAAAAGCTTCGCCATCATAGACTCTGGTGTCCTTTGCATAATCTCCTGATTACTCTGTAGCATCGCTACATAATGCTTGAGTACTTATATGCAGCATCAGTGGCATGAATTCATCCAACAAAACAATCAAGATTTCCACATCAATTGCAAGATAGTGATGTGAAATCGAGATCTTTAGATATTTGCTGCAATGCTCTCTTTGATTCTGCACACAATGCTTCAGATTTATAGTTTTCGAGTGAGAGGCACGAACGTGATCCACTAATATACTATCTCAGATGTAAATAGCATGTCAAGTCTGTGCAATGCACAAAATTTCTTAAGGCGCGCAAAACATCCCTGTAACGACTGTTATGGGCATCATCTCTAGTCGGTTGTTGTTACCCTTTTTGCCTCTTTTTTTTTCATTCATTGAGATATTATTTTGATTTTTTTTTCCTCAAGTTAGTCTTGATCCTCAATATCATCTTATTCATCAACGGCTCCCCAATGTTTGTAGAGAGTGGCTAGGTCATTTTTTTGCTTGGTAGTTTAGAAGTGCTTCTTATTCTTATTTTGGTTTCCAACTGTTTGTTATTGTTTTCTTCTGGATTTTTCTCTTGCAAGTCAGTGTTTTTTATGATTATTAGTATGTTACTAGTGAATTCAATCTTGTCAACTTTACTTTGTTCCTTTTGCTTAGAAAAAGGTTTTTTAGGATCATTTACTTGTTTTTCTACGACATATTTGATTTAGCAAATATATTAAAAATTCGGATATTAGGAATATACCTGAATCAAGCTTTGATGGCAGCCCTTCTCTGTTATCATTCTTACAATTTTTTACACTCTGACATATCATGACCTAAATTTTGATAGGACGAACAAAAAGATGACATTATTTCATAAACAATCCCTACATAAAAAGAATACTCATCCCTTTCTAGAAAATATATTATCATGAAAGAAACCATTTTAATCAACATCAAAAAATATTCTAGAAAAATTTCCAAAGGCACGGTGTTTAGTAGGCTTATCTAGAGAAATTGGAGTTCCTACTGCTCAAGCAATTTCAAAAAAAGTTTGTTGTCGCTGGTATTATTGTGGAAGATCAACTAATCTAATTTGTACATGTGCATTAGATCTATTTTTGTTTCCATTGTTGAAATCCAATACCAACTGCCCACTGCGACATTCTCAAAACCAATCATGACACCAACACTTTTGTAATTACAATGAATTATGCGATTTTTTTTCAAATTATTAGCTCGGTGTGTCAATGTCTCTGTCGTGTCCACTGTCGTGTCCGTATACGTGCTTCATAACAACTAACTAATTCTAACTGCTTGGAACCAAACAACTATACCATAACATAAAACTGCCAACTCATCAATAACTGTTAACCATTTGATTAATTTTTAAGTTCTTTTCTTTTTGATTTTTCTAAAATTCTTTAGGTTTTGTTTAACCGTATGTGTTTATATATATTTTTGGTTATGTTTAACGTTATGTTTAACATTATGAATGAAGAGTTATTGTTAAAAGGATTATTTTAAAAATAGTAATATCAATTTTTTTTTTTATGAAAATTAGTCACATTACTAGAGCAAACACTTCAATTAGTTAAAATAGATATATTAATGAAGAGTTTTCTAAGAACGAATTGTGTATCTAACCGGTTATAACTAACTAACTGCTTCTAACTAATCAATTACATATAACTGAAAAGTCTGAACTAATCAATAATTATTAACAATTGAAACTTAAAGAATTTTCAATCGTTAACAATTATTAATGAGTTGAGAATTTTTAGTTATAAGTAGTTGATTACTTAGAAACATTTAGTTAGTTATAACCAGCTAATTACATAATTCCTTCTTAGAGATCTCTTCATTCATATATCTATTGTAACTGTCTGAAGTGTTTAGTAATGCGCGATTGCGAGTCCTTTTAAAAAAAGAGAGTTAATAGTGCTTTTTATTCCTATAATATGTTATTTTTGGTTTTCACCTCTGTAAAAATTTCAGTTTGATTTGTATCCTCGTAAAATATTTTTTTTTTCCAGAATACCCCCTCCCACATCTAATTCAGCAAATTCGCATATGTGGCACTGATTTGACTTTTTTTTTTCATTTTTTTATTTTTTTAATTAGCCACGTGTTAAAAAATATTTCCACATCAGATTTTATTTTTAAACTATTTAAAAATTAATGTTAAAAAATAAAAGAAAATCCAAAAAATCATAAAAATATTCATATTTTTTTTCCAAAAATAAAAATAAAATTAATTTTTAAAAAATATTAAGATTTTTTCCGAAATATAAAAAAACAAAAACATAGTCAGATTTTACCAAAAAATTTAAATATTCTGGAAAATTAACAGATTTTTTTAAAAAAATTTGACATTTATTTATTTATTTTTTCGAAAATTAAATTCCAAATTTTTTTAAAATCTTTTTAATTTTTTTAAAAAAGCTGATTATATTTTCTGATTTTTTCTAATATTTTAAATTCTAAAAAAAATCTTATAGTTTTTTTTTCTTATTTTTTAAATTTTTGAAAACAAAAATCTAATTTATTTTTTTTACGATTTTTAATTTTTTGGAAAAAATATGACTATTTTTCTATTTTTTTATATTTCGGAAAAAATCTTATTATTTTTTCTGGATTTTATAAAATTTATTTTTTTAAGATTATTTATTGATTTTTTAAATTTTTGGAAAAAAAACTAAATATTTTTATGATTTTTTTATTTTTTAAAATTAATTTTCAAATATTTTTTTAAAAAAATTTGATGTGGATTTTTTTTTACACGTGGCCAATTAAAAAAAATGCCAAATCAACGCCACGTAAGCAAATTTGCTGAGTTGGAAAGGGGAGGAGGGTATTCTGGAAAAAAAACAATTACAAGGATGCAAATCAAACTGAAATTTTTACAGGGGTGAAAACCAAAAATGACATATATTACAGAGGTGAAGAACACTATTAACCCTAAAAAAAATGACATTACTTTTTTCAAA
Source organism: Medicago lupulina (assembly GCA_958299785.1). Classification (NCBI taxonomy): domain Eukaryota; kingdom Viridiplantae; phylum Streptophyta; class Magnoliopsida; order Fabales; family Fabaceae; genus Medicago; species Medicago lupulina. The sequence goes on from OY283139.1 coordinate 80,806,079, forward strand.
ATAACTCTTCATTCTTAATATTATTTTATTTATCCCCTTTTTTAACCTTAAAAGTCATAATAATTTTTTTAAAAATGTCATAATAAAACAAAACGTCATTATGCATCTACAGAGACACATAGTTAATATCGTCGTGAGCTTAGTTCAGTTGGTAGAGATATTGCATATTATATGCAAGAGTCGGAGTTCGAACCCCGGACACTCCACTTCTCCACAATTAATTGTGTGAGCTTTAACTACTAGGCTGCTTGACTAAAAAAAGAGACACATAGTTAATCAAATCTAAATAATTTTAGAAAACCAAATATATACACACACAGAGACAGATAAACAGAACCTAAATAATTTTAAAAAACCAAAAAGAAAAGAACTTAAAAGAATTTTCAAATGGTTAACAGTTATTTATGAGTTGGTAGTTTTCTGTTATGATATAGTTGATTATTTAGAAGCAGTTAGAACTAGTTAGTTACATTTTTCCTTCTTAATAGCTAGCTATCCATACTCCTATAAATATATAATTCTCGGTGTACATGCAAGTCTAATCCAACTCTCTCTCTCTCTCTCCATTCCATAATTACTTTCTTGATTTTGATTCTTCTTGTGACCGAACAATGAAGAATGAGGCACAAAAGATGATCAGTTTCACTTCTACTGATCAGAAAGAAATTAGTGGTGGTGACGATGTAGCAATGAATAAAGGAGGTGCAAAAATGGAGGAGGATCATCAGAGAGAAAGTGGCAATGATTTAGCATTGAGTGAGTCTTGAACTAGCGATCAAAAAGATATTAAGAACGATGATCAATCAATGAATCGGGGAGGCATTGGTAGTCATTCTTCAATTACTGATCATAAAGAGGTTAATAAAGATGATATAATAATGAATGAGGGAGGCAGTGATAGTGATTCTTCAACTACTGATCAGAAAGAGGTTACTTGTGGTGATGATGCAGCAATGAATCCAGGAGGCGCAAAAATGGAGGAGGGTCATCAGTGTAGTAAAAATAGTGTTCATAACACATGCAACAGAATAAAGTTTGGACCTATTTTGCGCTTAAATTATAAAATTATAAATTAGATACTAAAAGTGTACCTTTGTATCAATTTTTGAAGCATGAAAAATTCTTCAAAGATGTGAAGACTCTACGTGTATCCACACCGAGACCAATTCTTACCCTCAACCTTTGAGTAGCGGAACAAGAAAACTAGAGCATATTTATGTTTTGTATTGTTGTGTGTTATATTGATCAAATCACTTAAGGTCTATTTATAAGTCACACACACTTTCATCAAATATGAGATAATTGACTAATCTTAATCACCTTTTAATTTCATATGGTCAATCATTGTAAAGAGCAATTAACATATGTTAATGACAATTTACTTAAAAAAATGGTTTCTTGCCATATGATGTTTGACCACTATGATTTCATATAATCATCTAATTATATGTAATTATATATATACAAAGTCATACCCTTGATTCCATATATATGCATAATTTGATCAACCATTGACCATTATCAATTCTATATATAAATATATATGATCAATTGATAATTTGCCGTACACAAACTTTACTTATTTGTTTAATTTTTTTTTATTTATTTCAAAAATAAATAATATGCCTAATTTATTTATATATATTATTTGTATTCTTTGTACTAGCAAAAAAATACAATAATATTCCACTTAGAAAAAATTATATTTTGATTAATTAAATTATTTAATTTAATCATCAAATAATAAAATAATTCTTGAGCAAGAACTAGAACACTCGTTTGTGTGTGACCCTGTAGGTTCAATACTAAACTGGTAATAGATTAATCAAATTAATATATTAATTAAGGTAGGCGTCTAGTAACAATCCTTGACGTCCAGGTAGTATGAAGTATTACTTTACCTTCAAGAACCAATTAGAATAATATAATATTTTTCTTCCGTCGTTACAACTCTTGTTAACTCTAGAGCATGGTACAATTGTCAAACTCTAATAAGTTAACATATATGACTTAAGAAACTCATTTCTTCTTTCATTCAATTTCCCTGGCCAGGGTTTTAATATTATCATAGAGTTCAAACTCATTACCAAGAGTTGACGGATCCCATCTTGATTAGTCATTAATTATACACATATTTAATCGTATCCAATATCCTTTCAACTAGCACCCTAAGGTATTAGGTGTTCAGAATCAAAATATAATAAATAACATGTTAATTACCATGACAATCTCAGGTCAAAGAAAATCATTATATTCTTTCTTGAGAATTTTTCTATTGACATTTTAAGGTAATATCGACCATTAGAAATTCTCATTTGAGTCAGTTCAATGATCACATCACTATATGTATCATCTATATATGTAATTTAATAAATGAGACTTATTAATCTTTATCCAATAAAGACTATCACATATATATTGATTTATCCGAATTATTGATGTCCTACTCACAATAATCATACGATCAAGAACAATTTAGATTAACAAAATAATAAAAGACTTGTTTCTCATTATCATAATCTCGATCATGATAACAAGTCTATAGTTTTAATCAAGGACGTTATCTAATTAACTATTTCACTAAACAGTAAACAAGATAATGAATATTTATTAAGTCTAAAATTGGTTACATAATTGATTGGATCTTGGGCATCTCCAACAATCAGAAAGAAAGTGGTGATGATGATGTAGCGTTAAGTGATTATGCAATAATAAATGAGGGAGACATTGGTAGTTGGTGGATAAAGATGATCAATTCCTCAACTGTTGGTGGTGATGATGCAGTAACGAATGAGTCATCCGTACTATATCATTCCCTTTGTGCAAATAAATCATGATTTGAATTGAGTGATTCTTCAAGACTGCTATTGTTTAGTAGGTTCATTTAGAGAAACTGGAGTTCCTATTGCACAAGTAATTTCAAAAAAGTTTGTTGTCGCTGGTATTATTTTGGAAGATCGACTAATCTAGTCCGTACATGTGCATTAGATTTTTTTTTTGGTTTCCATGGTTGAAATCCAATATAAACTACCCACTGCGATATTCTCAGAATTCCCGACTTAACATTAAGTACTCAAATTTGAAGGAGATATATATTGATTTGCTAAAGTGGCATGAAGTTCGCAAGCTGTATGTGGACGTAGATCTGGGTGGGTTATAATATAATGTGTTGGTGGCTCAATATGGGTTGGAGGGAGGTAGGGTTAGAAGAGGGAGTGGTTTGTCATCTATTTGGTGGAAGGACCTTTGTGATACTGTTAAAGGGGGAGGAGGAGTGGTTGCAAGTTGGTTTCATGACGGAGTAGAGCACTAGGCTGGAGATGGTGAATATACTTCATTTTGGTGTGATGCTTGGTTAGATAGTGGTGTTTTGCGGTCTATATTCAACTTTCAGGTGAGGCACTTAAGCTAGGGGGCACTTAAGCTAGGAGATGGTGTTTAACTTTTAGGTGATTTGGTTGTCCGTATCTGATTCATTTGAAAAGAGTGCAATTCAAGAATTTTTTGCAATAACCAAGTCTCTCATGATCAACTACTTAAACACATCAAACTCCATTCTTGGTGGAATTTAAAGGCTTACAAATCTGATTGTTTCTACGAAATTCTTGGTGGTCCAATTTATCACTTTGTCTTGGTCATGCTAATATGTAATGGCGGATTTTGGACAGTTTATTCTTTGTATATTGACAATTTGTTTTGATCCCTTTTAGTGACCTCTTGTGCATCATAGGGTTTAATTTTAAATATATTGTGCTCTTAGCTTCATAAAGAAAAAAAAAACTTGCTTCATGCGCCTAGCGCACGAGGTAGTAGTTTGAGTCTTAAAAAAAATTATTTCATGCGCCTAGCACACGAGGCTGTAGCTTGAGTCTTCAAAAAACGTTGATTTTAAATCTTATTCAACAACATGGTTTCAGGTGATTTGGTTGTCCTGTATCTGAGTCATTTAGAAAGAGCGCAATTCAAGATTTTTTTTCTATGATTTTCATTCTTTCAGGATCAACTACTTGAACACATCAAGCACCATTCTTGGTGGTGGTTAAAGGCTTACAAATTTGATTATTTCTATGATTTTCATTCTTGGTGGTCCAATATGTCATTTTGTCTTGGTTACCCTAATATAAAAGACTGGTTATAGACGGTGTATTCTTTGTATATTGACACTTTGTTTTGATCCCTTTTAGCCATATCTTGTACCCATATATACATTTGCGACCCTTCTAATAGTCGCAATCAGTCATTTTAAAAGTCGCAAAATGCATTTTTTTCTTATAGTATATTGTGCTTTTGGCTTTATAAAAACAAAACTTGCTTCATGCGCCTAGCGCATCAGGCAATAGTTTGAGTCTTCAGTAAACGTTGATTTGAAATCATATTCAACAACATGGTTTTAAATAGTGGTTGCAGTTGAATTGTGATTGTAGACCTCGTGGTTGCTACAATGTGCATTGTAGTTGATGCGACATGAAATAATTTTAAAATTTTAAAAACTATATAATATTGCACCATGGTTCCACTAAACAATTTATCAATCATAGCAGAGCATATTTGCTCAGTAAATATTGATTCAGAGGTGCTTAAAAGAGACACTTCAATTAAATTATTTTTTTCATTACATTTGAAATACATTTCGATTCAATGTTTTGAAATTTTAATATTTCGTGAAAAGATTTGAATGAATATATTTCGTGTAATTTTGTCGGATGCTATCACAAAAACAATATTGCGGCTACAATTACGAACTCATACTGCAATTTAAAATTATGGCTGTTAAGTCCAATTTGGTTCAGTTTTTGAGTTGTGGACCTAAAATTGAACGTAACCGACTGATTCTTGTTCTAGGTGGTCCAAACACATACAACATATATATGAAAACAGGCAAGCTAATTTATACAAGTTTTTTAGCATTGTTGATCACAAAAATTGTCTGTGTAATGTGGACCACAAAAAATCTTGTATTGAACTGATTTAGATTATATAATATGAACTCACTCACTCTTTAAGTACAAATTTTAACATAGTCTTGATCCAATTCGGATTATATACTCCGAAATAGTTTAGAGTTTAGACGGTTACTTGCTCAGCAAGGGTGTAGCTCATTGGACACATTTTTCTTTGGGTTTTACTAGTTTTAATGATTGGTCGAACCAATTTTAACACATTTTTTGCCCTCATTTATTAATTGTTACGCTTTATGCACTCATTCTTCACATATTCCTGATCTCTACAAATATCCAAAAATACTTCACAATTTCTCATTTCATCATCTCACATTCTCTTTTCTTCGCTTCTACAATGTGCTTCCACCATATGCCTTTCATACAAAAAGGGTACTCTAGTATTTTAGGGATTGTATGAACGGTCAAAGGTGATGGTGCCACTCTGCAAATTTGCTTCATTTGTTGGGGTGTAAGGTTGATTTGTCTAGGTGTCAGGTTGACCATCAAAGTCTCCTTTATCCTAGAAAGGAAACAAATGATACCCTAATCTCATTCGCCCTCCATCTTTTTCCATCACATGTTATCATTAGGTGTTTAATAAATTAGCATTAGATGTTTAACAATTTTGTGTAATAAGCTTCTATTTTGTTGTAAATTTACAATGAAAGTTTTTGTATTTTAATAAAATGAGAATTTTATCATGTTTTTCTCGTTACATTTTTTTTTGTTGTCATTTTCAATTATACCATCTTACTAATACACACCAATATTGTTCTAAAAATTTGTGCAAATACAATAATTCCGATTATATAATTCAAAAGTTCCATAAACTTGATTCAGAGTATAGAATCCAAAATAAGGGTATTTTTTGAAAAAAATAGAGCGGCAAGAAATGCATAGGATAGAAAAAAAGTCTATTATTTTATCTATACTTCTATATTATATATAAAGAAAACAACTACTTTCAACTCTTTTTGGCTAGATTTTTTCTCTTTTCAGGAATGCCCCAATTTTCAATACAAATAAAACATGTAACAAATAGAAAAGAATAAATTTAAATATTAAAAATATGCACCAAAAAAATAATATTTATATGTGATTTTTTTCCTATATCATCTAAATAGTGTAACAAACTAGATGAGTATAGTTATACTTACTTTTACATTATTCCAATTATACCTTAAATAATTTTTTCTATAATAAAGATTGTTGTTGGTGTCATTAAAAAAAGAATTTAGAATATATTATTTTGTTATATTGTTGGTGTCATTGAAATAGATCATGATTAGTTTTTTTTTTCTTCTAAAGAATGGTTAGTTTGGTTTGTTATAACTTGAAAACAATAAACATTTATACTTTTAATTTTAATCAAAATTAAAATTTCATAAAAAAAAAACACAGTTTATAATTTTTAAACGTTAACGCAATAAAAAGAGCGGAAAGATGTGCATGTACTTTTCGCTAGTTTTTACAATGCCTTTGGCCTTTTCTTAGTCCATGTTATTGGAGTGCTATGCGTAACAATACAAGAGAATAATTCTGAAAAACTACATGTCCAAGTAGCAAGTTTATTCTCTACTAAAAATATATCCCTATTTTTTTCCCTTCTATTAAATATTGTCTAAAAGTCCTAACTCAACTGACAAATACCGAAATTGCAAGGCCGGACATCGTGACCCATGTTCGAACCCGAAATCTCACAATTATGTGAGCTTAATTTAAGTGGATTACCACTTCATCTAAGACCAACAAAAATAAAAAAAAAACACCTTGATTCTGATTTGTTTTATTTGATTTGGTCTATGTTATTTTTTGGGTTAATTATTGAAATAACATGTAATATGCTCGGAGTTTGGAAATAACCCCTATAAAATAATTTATGGTGCATAATCCTATTTTTGATTTATAAAAAAAATATATAAAACGAAAATATAAGTGTTCTTCCACAAAGTAAGAAAAAAGTGTTCTGCCACATCTATATTTTCGTTCTCTTTGTTATTGCCTTCTATTATTTTTCTCAATTAGTTTCCTCTCCTTATAAACGTTTTATTGTTTCTTGTGTGACTAAGAAGCTCGCCTATCAACGTAGTTTCCATCGCATACACATGAGTTTAGGGTATTATTATTTCTTTTATGAGTTTAGGGTATTCAATTACACTTGATTTGTTTCTTACCTTCTTCCATTCCTTAAATTCTTTGGGTGTTTGTGAGGATTTGTGTGGTTGTCCAGAAAGAAGATTGATTTAAAACATAGTTGCATTGGCATTATTAGGCCGATAACAAATATATAGTGATGGAAGGTGTTAATTATGCGCAAACCTAACGAAAAGTTTGTCACTTTTAATTAAGTTACGTTTAGAATCTAGTCCGTCAATTTAATCCAATGGCTGTTATTGATGATTCTTGTTTTTCACATTAAGTATTAGTTCTCACCTGATATAAGTTCTGTGATATTTATACCAACCAAATTAACTTAGGGTTAGAAATTTTGAACATTCTACCCAAACCGCTGCATCACTCAATATGCAACTAGCAAGTGACTTTCCTGGAGTCTCAATATTTGCTGATAAAATCAATGATCGTGCACGTTCAGCTATGAACGAACTGTGCAAAATAGGATTTGGAGAAAATAATGTATGGCATCAACATAAGGAACATAGATATGAAATTCTCGATGATATTGAATATTTGAAACAATTTGGTCGGGTTGATGCAACATTAACGGAGATTGTTAGGTTGGTTGAAGTTGGAGAGCTTCAAACTTTACCTAGTTTTGATTTCTGTCGAAACCAAAATTCAATGTACACAATGGATGTTTTTGAACAAGGTTTACAAATTGAAGCTTCTCGGGACATGGCATTGATTAAGATAAGTCCAACTAAACTAGTTGAATTACTTATGGATGTGGTAAGTTTTCGTTTTCTTTCTCTTTTTTTCTGTCAAATTGTCTATAGAGTTTTAGCTTATTTTTACAGTGCAATCAAGGTTTATTTTTACAGCCCATCTTTTATGCAACTTCGATCAATCAAAGATGGGCTGTGGTTGCAAAGACATAAGAAACATTGATGACACGATTTAGTTCAACACGGCGCGAAAGCATAATTTTTTTCTTTTAATTCTGAAGTGTAATTAACTTCAACATTTAACCATAGTATATCTTTCTCTATCTGATCTATTTTTATTTGGATATGAATTAGAATCAATGGTCGATGGCATTTTACACCATTGTCTCAGGAGCAAGGATTCTACAAAGCTTTTCAGATGGTATAGAAGGAAGCTATCATGAAAAAATGCATGTGGTAAGTTCTATAATATGCTATTAATTTTCCTTTAAGTACTATTTTAATAAAGAAATTAAGAAAACAAAGAATTAAATATCCTCAAGTGATTTTAAGAACTGTGTTAATAAAGAAATTGAGAGGTGATAGAAGTTGAACAATCTTTTGGATAAAAGCGTTTCAACGTGGCTCAGGTTTGGTGTTCAGGACTGAGATTTTAATTTTGAGGGTTGTTTTTCTATGGGGGTGAGTAGTGAAGACAGGTAGTGTTGGATATCGTTTTTACGGTGGTGGTTTCGTAAAGGAGTCTGTTTTAGGTGGTGACATGTATATTGGTGGGTGTTGTTCTCATGGGTGTTTTAACGGTGTTTATTTTTGGGAGTTCCGCCTATATACGGCACCTTTTGTTTGTAATTTCAGTATCATCTGTCTCGGTTCGTCTTGAACATGGATCTAGTAGTTTAATAAAATTTGTTGTTAATTTTTTTTTTGTTTTGAGAAAACCAAGAATTAAATATCATGAAGTGATTTTATGCTCCTAGTAATTTGATTCCATGAATTAATGCATTGCAATCAATGAGGTTTTTCTCCAATCATTTCTATGACTTTACATACTTTGGTTGCATAATACTATATATTTGGAAGATCTCTATTATACCCTTGGCATTTAATTCTGTGAGAAAATGGGAGTGTTTTTTTTTTTTACTAACAAAGTGGGAGTGTTTGCGGATGTACTAATCATATCATGATATGTTGTATCGAGATTTTTTTTAAGGATATTGTTCAAAAGATTGTTAAGCATATAGGTAAGAGTTAAATATGTTTTAAGTCCTATAAATTTTTTAATTTTTAAGTTTGGTTTCTATAAAAATTGTGGTCATTATTTTTAGTTCATACTTTTATAATGGAGTATTTTAGTCACTATCATTTACAAAAGGTATTTACCAAAAAATTTACAGAGATTAAAATAAAAAAATGGATTACCTATTAAACTAGAAACATGATTAACCTTACAGGCTACAAGAAGGTTGAAATGCTGAAGAAATTAGGAAATCAGTTAATGAATTTAGTTGAGATGAAATCAGTATTTGTGATTATGCCTATACAAGTGTTGCTCTGGTTATCATAAGAATTATATATTTGTGGTTGTGTTGGATTTTATGTGAAAATTCTTGCTAGTTTTACTTGTCTTGTCCTTTTATGTATTCTCAAATTGGTCTTTTATCATTTTATGCCATTGTTAATAACATATTTTGGCTTTTCAATAGTTATTGGCGCAACTGGTAAAGTTGTTGTCATGTGACTGAAAGGTCACGGGTTCAAGTCCTGAAAACAGTCTCTTGTGTAAACAGGGTAAGACTGCGTACAATACACCAAATGGTAGGACCCCTTTCCACACCCTGCGTATGCGGGAGCTTTAGTGCACCGGGTTACCTTTTCTTTTTAATAGTTATTCATGCAAGCTATCAGAATTTCAAAATTAACAAAATGTTAATATTCTCATTTCACTTTATGTATATAATTTTATTTGCAGATGAGTGCAGAATTTCATTTGCCTAGTCCTTTTATACCAACTCGAGAGTGTGTTTTTGCAAGATATAGCAAACAATTCTCTCATAACTTATGGGCTGTTGTTGATGTATCTTTGGAGGACATTTTACCTTCTCTTTCAAACAATTTTCATAAAAGACCTTCTGGCTGTTTGATTATAGGAATGCCCGATGGAAACTCCAAGGTTCTATACACACATATACTCCTTTAATTTTGATTATAAACAAAAAATGGAGTATAATAGTTCACTTTTATTGTAGTTCTGATTAATTAATTAATATAATTGGTTTGATGTTTTAATTACATTAGGTTATATGGGTGGAGCACGTGGAAGCAGACTATAGTAAATTGAGTGGTCTTTTTAAGCCATTAGTTACCTCAGGTTTGGCTTTTGGTGCAACACGTTGGCTAACTTCCATTGTGCGACACATTGAGTGGTCTGAAACACTCAAGGCTCCAAAATTTATTGCAGATGCTGGAGGTATGTTTATTTTTCTTGTTCCAAGCTTTCTAAAGACATTTTTGATAACTAAAATATTCAATTTGGTCTCCTAAATTGGTTACTTACATCACAATATAAGTCCTTTCATTTATATGATGTTCAATCTTCACGTGTTTATGAAATATGAAACATCTAATTCACACTTATCAAAATAATCTCCCCCTTAAGTTGGAGTTTACCAAATCATCTGGGTATACTGCCCCTCAAGTGAAACCTTTTTTCATCCACATACACTTGCACCCTGGTTGCCTTTGCATCAATGGGACATGCCACCTAACCACCATTGTCAGGAAAGCTATTGATGCAAGGAGCCGATTTAACCCTTCGTCGAATCATCGACTCTGATACCACTATTAGATCAAGAGGGGTAGCCTAAGGATCATCCACTTTGGGCCAAGAACAACCACAAAAGTGATTAGACACCATATTCTAAACCAAAACCTTAATACATTTGGTTATAACACTACTACAATAATGACATTTAGCAACACTTGAAAATTGTAACTAAATCATGAAAAATGTTGGTGATTAAATTTAGTAACACTTGAACAATTGTTAGGCAAAGTCTTTGTTACTAAAGAGTTTTAGTTACATTTTATACTACTAACTGTAACAATCAAAAAGTGTCGCAAATGTTACATTATTGTAACACTTTTTTATCACTAGTAACAATAAAAAAAGTGTTATATTTATAATTTTTTAGAAGTTGTAAAAAGTGTCTTTGCTTAGACTTTATTCATATTTGAATTCAATGTTCTTATTATTGCATAATGAAAATGAACTATGCAACACAATTTGAATGACATACTAAAATAATTACAAGTTTTCAACCAATGTAACATCTACTCTATAAAATAACCCACTGTAGTTATAAATTCTCTCACTTATGTGTATGTGTGTCTATATATATATATATATATATATATATATATATATATATATATATATATTATTTAACCTTTTCCGAGCAACACGCTACTTCCAACTCACACTTGCAAAAAATAGTAGACACCATGCTTTTGTAGCTTTAACGAGGAACATGCCCTAATATTTGGAGTTTTTCAATAATCATTGTTCCTGCCAAAATTTGAACTCGAGTTCTTTTAAAACGACAACTCATTCGTACATAAACCTGGGATCGATTTAACTGATACACGGCTCAGATTTATATCTTTCTCTAGTTTTTTTATTTTTTTTATTTATATCTATTTCTAGTTATGGTCTTCCTCTCTTTTTTTCTAAAACCCTGGGAATAAAAGATACACATATTTTAGCCTCTTGTCAAACTACCACTTCCCTGTTGCATACAATACTACATAACTTGCCATCACATAAAAAAACCAAAAAATAATCAAAAAGAAGATGAAATCCCATTTGATCTACAAGGTTCTGCAAGCCATTGATAGTCCAATTTGAGAAAATTACCAATCACAATTCCTGTTAGTAATAGAGACCTATCTCTCCTTAACCTCTCAATCTCACCCAATTCAATACAAGTAATCCTACTCATTACTTGTTGCCTGGCCTGTGATTGTATTACAAATTTTTCTTCTCTTGATTTTCTTCAGCAAATTCCTAAGTGTCGATCAAAATCAAACTTTTCTAAAACTCTACATGTTAATAACACGAATCAGCTAATTCAACAAACATCTTGTAAATAAAAACAAAAATAGAAGTAATAGTTTACTTACAAACATAGGTAAAATGGATTTCCAACCAAAGCAAAGGTATTGGTGAGAAATGAAGTAGTGTCGTGTAGCCTTTCCTATGATTTTAAAATAAGGGGTTATATTTATTTTACCAAAAATAATAATTGGTAAAATAAGGGGTTATTTTATCATTGACTCTTGAAAATCCTCATAGAAGACACCAATAAACACCGAGATCTATTATGACCCTCCTAGGGCTTAGGTCAACCTAGGTAAAAGCCTATCCAAAGACAATACCATGACTAGGATGTCTATAACATATGAAAGGACCAAACTCATCTTGCGAAAAATATGAACCTTATATTAGAGAACCTAGCAAGCTGGGGAAAGCTCATAGACAAGAGTGCATACCTAAAGATAACTAAGAACACACTACTTGAGTGCACGACCTACGAACCAACTACCATACTTCAGAAATAGAGAAACAATTGATAGGAGGTTAAATATATTTCTAATAAGAATATATTCTCATACAAAATTTAACTCATCATGCATGCCTAAAGATGGAAGAGGACGAAATTTTTCCAAATTTTGAAACGTGAAATAACTTATTGGTTTTACACATTGTCACATTAGTATATAATGTGAGATTTGAATAGTAAGTCCGCAACGATTTAATGTTATTTAAGTCGTTGTATTTATCTTAATAACACATTTTAATTGCTCCATTATATTGTATTTGTTTCTTTTGATACAATCAGTTCTTATACCACAAATTGGGAGGACAAGTTTCTTGAAATTGGCTGAACGAATGAGGAGAAGATTTTGTACCAATCTAAGTTCCACAACTAGCAATCCATGGATTCGACTAGCTCCTGTTCCTGGTTCAACAGATGTTAGAGTTATGATTGCAAATGATATGGCTAGTAGTGCAAATGAGTCTACTGGAACATCACTGTTTTTTTGTACTACTCTTTGGCTTAATGTCTCCCCAAATCGATTATTCAACTTCCTTCGGCACGAGAAATCCAGAAGCAAGGTATGCCCTAACACATTTTTCTTATTAAAGACATAGCATGACATGTTCTAACACATTTATGTTCTTTGTTTTTATTGAATAATTATAGTGGGATAGATATTCACAAAACCTTTCTATTCGAGAATTTGCATGCATGCTAACCGGCAAACATCCAGAGAATCGTGTTTCTCTGCTTAGAGCAAGTGTAAGTTTAATCCTTATTTACCACTAATATTCCCTTTTCAGTTTATTTACTATATAGAGACAACGCAAACATTTTTTATAAAAACATTCAATCATATCTTATCATATACATATTTATGTATATATTTATGAAATAATATATTGACATGACAATAAAATATGATTAAATGTCTACATAGTTTTTTTTAAGCACTTACAATACAACCTAATTTTTTTTATTTTTTTGACATTCATGGAATTCTAAGGACAAGAATGAAATATTTTACCTACAAGAGAGTTACGCAGATACAACAGCTTCGTACGTGATTTATGCTCCTATAGATGCGAAAATATTGACATCTCTTGCAACTGGATCATCAAACCCAGACAATGTAGGTGCTTTTCCATCAGGGTTTGCTATTATCCCAGGAGGGTTACCAAGAGATGCTGATAATGGAAAAGGAAATGCTAATAGTACTGCTAACAATGAAAGTCTTCTAACTATCTCATTTCATATCATTGATAATGCCAGCAATGTTGCATCTATCGCTCCGGAATCAGTTCAAACCATCTATAACATGGTTACAGAAACAATGGCTGCTATAAAAGATGCAGTGTCGTATCATAGTCGACTCAACAATTGGGATCAAGATGAAGTGGCAAATAGCTTGGTAGCATAGTAGTTTAGAACCATATATACATTATCCCTCATTTTTTGTCGTCCCTTGCTAAAGTCATAAATATTGAGCTGGATTTCAAACAAATTTTACAACCATATGATTGTTGAGATTTATGTATTTATTTTGTATATGGAGTAAAAAATTAATTTCCTTGTTAAACTATGTTTTGTTAACTATGTATAAGTTGAATTGTTGAAAATTAAGTTATGGACTAATATAGGTCAACCCTATAAAGAATAAACGTCTACGCCTTGACACTTGGTAGACTGTTGACTGGTACAGCAGGTCGACCCTATGAAGAAAACATCTACACCTTGACAGACTTGACCCTTAGACAATGGACTGGGTACATGTTGACCCAATGAAGAACAAATGTCTACGCCTTGACGGGCTTAATGCTTTATGAATTGTAGACATGCTTAACGCTTTATGGATTGTGGGTTGGTATGGCTGACCATACCACATGGACTTTAGCAAGCTTAGCTCATCTTAATCATTCAAGCCATGTGAGCTCCACATTCAACATGCCTAGATCAGCTTAATTGTCCAAGTCATGTGAGCTCAACTTTTAGAATGGTTAGCTCAACTTGATCGTCTAAGTCACATGAGCTCCATCTACAACATGCCAAGCTCAACTTGATTTTCTAGGTCACATGCGCTTATCCTTCAGCATGCTTAGCTCAGCTTGATCGTCCAAGTCATGTGAACTCCACCTTCAGCATACCTAGCTCAACTTGATCGTCCAGATCACATGAACTCCACCTTCAACATGCTTAACTCAGCTTGACCATCTAGGTCACGTGAGCTCCACTTTCATCTCGACCGTTCAGGTTACGTGAGCTCGACCTTGAACATGCTTAGCTCAATTTGATCGTCCAGGTCACGCAAGCTTCACCTTTAACATGACCAGCTCTTTTTCAAGTTGTTGTCCAAGTAACATTTTGGTCCTCTTGGAAGCATCTCATAATATGCCACATGTCCTGCACATACAAGTGACATGAGCTGCACGTCCTAACTCCACGCGCCCTATACGAACGAGCAATGTGAGGAAATATGCAACATGTTTTCATTAGCATTTTCCTTTTAATTAACTCATTCATCTTTTGAAGCTTCTTTATCTTAAAGGCAGTGAAGCACTTGTCTTTCACACATGTTTTATCAAATCGCAGAAAGCAAAGCACCTATACTGTTGTGTCCCCAAAATCTATATATTGCCCTTGATTGTGTTCTTGTTCTTGACAAGCCTTTACATTCTTCCTCTAAGCCTTTGCATTCCCTTTGTAATTTTCCATAAAATAGTTTATATGTAGTGGGTTGCTTATTGAAGTTGGTTGTATAGATACTTGGGTTGCATTAATCAATTCCTTTCAGCTTGGTTTATAGAGTTCAGAGTTATAGAGCATAGGTTCATAAAGAGTGAGTTAAAAGTTTTTTTTTTTTTTTTTGTGAAAATTACTTTAATTAAGATGGTGAAAAAACAAGTTATAGGTTACTTTAAATGTAATGCAGTGTATGACACCAAAAGATAATTAACTGCTTTTGCATGTTGAGTACTATAGAAAACATTTTGGTGGCCTAAGCATTTATTTTAGTACTAGTTAAATTAGAGGCTATAGATATATAGCTAGGTGCAGTAATGTTCAAGCTTGTGTCTTTCAACCCCTCAATAGGAAGCCTATTTGTTATAGTTAAAGTTTTATATATATCTTACTTCTTGCAGGGATAAGAGTGTAGAAGGTGGTAAAATAGGAGGTGGTTTGGTTCATATTTCAACAACTTCACATAGTTGAAGCTCTCAGTTGCAGTTGCAGACATTCACAATGTATTTTTCATTAAATGATACTTCAATCCTTATACAAATAAGAGAAAACAAGAAACAGTATATAGGATGAGACATTTTTTTCATTAAATTTTACTAGACCAGAAGTTCAACTCCTCTTTTCTTCTTTTGTTAGATTTTTACTAACTTCTTTTTTATAATTATATCATGTTGATAAAAAAAATACAAAAGTTAATAATTTTTGTCCATTGGTAATATTTATAACAAAGGCATAAAGTGAGCTTCTAAGATCACTAGAAAATGCTTTGCTGTCTAATATTGTCAATTAGAGGCTATATATAGTGGCACTATTGTTCCATGATATGCTATTTAGTGCTAAATACTTGATCACAGCAATGACAAATACCTAATTGTCCCATGAAAAATAGATCTTGTGCTGCCTAAACAGTTCAATGTTTGACCTGCAAAGCAAGGGTCTGTTACATTTTTTAAAATTTACTAGATAGTACTAAAAAGAAAAGAAAATTCACAGAATAAAGTTTGAATTGGGATTTGATCAATTTATACCTCTCAAGGATTTCAATCAATTTATACCTCTCATGGTTGTTGGAACTTAAAGAATGTTCAATTGTTAACAATTATTGATGAGTTGGGACATTTCAGTTATAGGTAGTTAATTATTTAGAAGCAGTTAGTTAGTTAGTTATAACCAGTTAGTTACATAATTCCTTCTTAGAAAACTCTTCATTCATAATGCTATTTTATTTATCCCCTTTTTTACCATAAAAGTCATAATAATTTTTAAAAAACTGCCCTAATAAAACAGAACTTGCATATGCATGTGTGTATATATGTTTACATATATATATATACACACACAGTTGAACAAAACCTAAATAATTTTAAAAAACCAAAAAGAAAAAAACATAAAAGAATTTTCAAACGGTTTACAGTTATTGATGAGTTGGCAGTTTTCTGTTATGGTATAGTTCATTGGTTAGAAGCAGTTAGAACTAGTTAGTTGCATTTTTCCTTCTTAACTAGCTCTCCATACTCTTATAAATATATAAATCCCTGTGTACATGCAAATCTTAACCAACTCTCTCTCTCTCTCTCATTCTCTTTCTCTCTCTCTCTCATTCTCTCTCTCTCTCTCTCTCTCTCTCTCTCTCTCTTAACATTCCAGTTACTTTCTTGATTTTGATTCTTCTTGTGACCAAACAATGGAGAATGAGGCACAAAAGATGATCAGTTCCACTACTGCTGATCAGAAAGAAGTTAGTGGTGGTGATGATGTAGCGATGAATCAGGAAGGCGCAAAAATGGAGGAGGATCATCAGATAGGAAGTGGCAATGACTTAGCATTGAGTGATTATTCAACTACTGATCAGAAAGGTCTTGAGAAAGATGATGCATCAATGAATGAGGGAGGCACTGGTAGTGATTCTTCAAGCAATGATCAGAAAGATGATGCATCAATGAATGAGGGAAGCACTGGTAGTGATTCTTCAAGCACTGATCAGAAAGATGATGCATCAATGAATGAGGGAGGCACTAGTAGTGATTCTTCAGTGAATGATGATGCATGCAGATCACGATTCAAATTGAGTGATTCTTCAAGATTGCTATTGGCTTCTCCTATCAAGAAAAAATTTGAATGGATTCCTGCAAAAACTGAAACTACTTCTGGCAAGCTGTATACCACTAATTTGAACCACGGAGAGGTGCATAACACTGTTCAATCTTCACTTTTCATATGCAATTTTATATTTTATTCATTAAATATTATATGGTTTTGCAATTAATTAATTATTTTGCAGGATTTGGTGGATGCTGTATATCAACTATCTGAGGCAAATGATCATCGTCGTCATGTTAGCGTAGTTTCTACGACTGGTTTTGTATCAATGATTGTCTTTCGTGATGGTATAAGCGTATATGTAAAGTTCAAAATCTCATTAAATTAAACTTCAAATCTCATTAAATCAAACTTTGAATCGTATGATATGTAAAGTTCTTTTTCTCTTGTATAGTATTTTTATTTGTTTCGATGTCTTGCATGCAGGGAATATTTCAGATAACTTCTTTATCTCTACAATGTCCCACTGACAAAGATGGTCGTTCGTGTCGCAGTAAGGCAGCATGTTCAGTTTCAATGACGTCTGATTACGGAACTCACAACTGGACCGAAAGGCCGTATTGCAGTAAGAAAACCATGTTAACAATCTTTACATTAATTTCTTTAATATTGACTGAAATTTGTGACAGGCTTATATTTGAAAATGGTAGAACTTACATAAATTTCACTTCGGTAATAAATAAAGTGTTAGAGAATGTGTCACACAATTTGTCTTATGAAAAGTGAGTATCTTTGAATTAACAATCTTTATCTATTGGTTAATTAGATTACTGCAGAACTGGAGAAAGAGAAATCAGCTGGAGAATCTTCTGCTGCTGCTGCTCAAGATGGTAATTCAGATTCCGGAAAGGCCATTGAAGAATTAGAAGCTTTTTCAAAAAAAATTCCGGCTGCATATTCAAACACAAATTCTTCAAGATTGCTATATCTTTCTCCTATCAAGAGAAAATTTGAATGGATTCCTGCAGAAACTGAAACTACTTCTTGCAAGTTGTTTACCATTAATTTGAACCACGGAGAGTTGCATAAGCATAACATTAATCAATCTTCACTTTTCATATGCAATTTTATATTTTATTCATTAAATATTATATGCTTTTGAAATTAATTAATTATTTGCAGAATGTGGTGGAAGCTGTATACCATCTATCTGAGGCATATAATCATGGTCGACTTGTTGGCATGGTTTCTGCAACTGGTTCTATATCAAAGATTGTCTCTTTTGATGGTTCAAATGCATATGTAAAGTTCCAAATCTCATTAAATTAAACTTTAAATCTCATTAAATCAAACTTTGAATCGTATAATATGTTAAGTTCTTTTTCTCTTGTATAGTATTATTTATTTATTTGTTTGTTTGTTTGTTTCAATGTCCTGCATGCAGGAAATATCTCAGATAACTTCTTTATCTCTACAATATCCTGCTGATGAAGATGTTTGTCCTTGTCGTAAATGTTCAGTTTCATGGACGGGTGATGAAGGAACGACTTACAAAATGACTGGTGTGAATTACCTTGTAGCAGACGTCCCTATTGCAGTAAGAAAACCATTTTAACAATCTTTACATTAATTTCTTTAATATTGACTGAAATTTGCGACAGGCTTATATTCAAAATGGTAGAACATACATCAATTTCGGTAATAGTGTTAAAAAGAGTGTTAGAGAATGTGTATTTTATGAAACGTAAGTAACTTTGAATTAACAATCTTTATCTATTGGTTAATTAGATTAGTGCAGAACTTGAGGAAGAGAAATCAGCTGGAGAATCTTCTGCTGTTGCTATTGCTGCTGCTGCTCAAGATGGTAATTCAGATTCTGGAAAGGCCATTGAAGAATTAGAAGCTTTTGCAACAAATTTGCCGGCTGCAGATGGAAACATAAATCCCACATCAACAACTGGTGCAGCAAATGATCAGGATAAAAAGTCTTCTTCTGAAGAGGACATTTAGAGTCCTATTCGCGATTAGTTTTTGCGTCGAGGCTGTGCAAAGATTCAGGAAGTCATTCCAAAAGACATTATTGTTTTCTTTTCATTTGTTTTAGTTGTTTTTAGAAAGGATTATTAGGAACTTAGTCCCCATGACATGATTCATTTTTCTGTCATCTATTAATTCTTTGTAGAACAAATGTTGAGGAAAGTGGACTAAACATGATCATATTTCAGCTGTGCATAATTCTAACAATTTAGTAACATGGGATATTGTAAATGAAAATTGTATCTTTAATGGTTATTCTACTCTAGTATAGAGTGAACAGATTCCTTATAGTATTTTGTAGGCTAAAAGCAGATTTTGTACTACAAAACAAGGCATGTTAATACACCAGTGCAGAGCATAAATACTTACAGTTATCCGAAAATTCAATATAAATTAAGTCCATCTAAGGCATGTTAAAGTGAAGCAGTACAGTACACACTTTCAATAAAAACCAAAGCATTTCCAACCGCGGGTGCAGTTAGGTTTCGGAACTCGTAAATTGCATTGAAGTTAGTATTGTTTGAAAATACCCCAGAAAACACCTTAAAAATCCACACTCCTCAGGAGTATGATATTAGACTAATGATGATGAGTACCATGAAAAATAACCAATTGAAAAACTGCATCAATTATGTTATCAATTTAGTAAATTACCAATTGATAAACTCCTAGCAAGTGCAAAATTTGAATGCATATCGTATCAATCTCACTCAACTTTAAGTAATATATGCAGGGGAGTGAACTGAAGTGATAAATTGTGGGACTGAGGAGTACATTTTCTAGTTGAGCCGCGATGTTTGGGCCTAAGATTAAGTATGTGTATGAGGAGGGATGATATTAGTAATAAGGACTGAACAAGTTAGTTTGGTTCGGTTTTTAAACGAATGGTGAAGGTCGGATACTTTTTCAGATTAGGTTCTGTTTGAATTTGCGATTATGTCGGTCTTTTCAAACCGATTAAAACTTCAATTGCATGTATTTATTGTTTTCTTCTTTTCCACAATCCTTTTGACCCTTTCTTAGTCCAAATTTTTAGAGTGCTATCTGTAACAAGACGAAGAGAATAACTCCAAACAAACCACATGGTGTGCTCCACTTGCTTGCTGACTTTAAAGTATCAAATATATTCTTCACCAAAATATTCTTCCTCCCATTAAATACTCATTGATTTTTTCTATTTGATTTGGTCTACGTTTTTTTTATATAATTTTTTTTTTGTATATTTATACCAAAAAAGAAAAAGATTTGGTCTATTATATTTTCGTTCCCTTTCCCTATTATTATGCTAAATTAGTTTCCTCTCCTTTGAAACGTTTTTTGTTTCTTCCTCGTGTGACTAAGAAGCTCACCTATCAATTTTATTTCCGTCGTATACACATGCCCTTGGCTATTGGTTCGGTGAAATTTAAGAAGATCATGGTATTATTATTTTTATCACAATTACGTTTGCATTTGTTTCGTACCTTCTTCAATTCCTTGAATTCTTTGTTTGATTGTGAGGATTTGAGTGGTTCTCCATAAGGCTCGACGGCGTAACTTGTTGTCCGTTTGTAATTCAACATAGTTGCATTTATGCATTATTAAGCCGAGAACAAAGATAGTGATGGAAGGAGTTAATTATTCATAAACCTAAGGAAAATTTGTTTTGGAATTTGGTCCATTAGTTTAACCCAACGGCTATTGTTGATGGTTGTAGTTTCTCACATTAAGTTTTTGTTCTCACCTGATACGCTCCCTTGGATATTTATACCAACAAAACTCTAGGGTTAGGAACTTTGAACATTCTACCCAAACTCCGCCGCATCACTCAAAATGCAACGAGCAAGTGACCTTCTTTCTGGGGTCTCAATGTCTGCGTCGAACAACATTAAAATCATTGATCGTGCACGTTCAGCCATGAACGAACTGTGGAAGATAGGACTTGCGGAAAACAATCCTGTATGGTATCAACATAAAGAACATAGGTACGAAATTCTCGATAACATTGAATATTTGAAACAATTTAGTCAGGTTGATACATCATTAATGGAGCTTGTTAAGATGGTTGAAGTTGGAGATCTTCAAACTTTACCTAGTTTTGATTCGTGTCGAATCCAAGATCCAATGTCAACAAAGGGTGTTTTTGGACAAGGTTTGCAGACTGAAGCTTCACGGGATATGGCATTGATTAAGATAAGTCCAACTAAACTTGTTGAATTACTTATGGATTTGGTAAGTTTTTTTATTTTTTTTTCCGTCACTTTGTTCATACAGTTTTAGCTTATTCTTATGGTGCAATTAAGGTTTTAAATCTCACATGCGACAGTGACAATTGCATCGTGATTTTTGAATTGTCGTCAGCTGTTTTTTATGCAACTTCGATCAATCACAATTGGGTTGTAGTTGCGACTTGCGAAGACATAAAAATATTGATGACGCAATTTAGATCAACATCTCGAACACATTTTTTATTTTATTTTAAATCTTAATTGTAATTAACTTCAACAATCAACTATAGTATATCTTTCTCTATCTGATGTATTATTATTTGGATATGAACTAGAATCAATGGTGTACGGCATTTTACAACATTGTCTCAAGAGCAGAGATTCTAGGATTCTTTACAGATGGAGTACATGGAAGCTATAATGAGAAAATGCATGTGGTTAGTTCAATAATATGCTATTAAATATCCTTTAATTACTATGTTAATCAAGTAAAAAAGTTATATAGAGAAAACAAAGAATTAAATATCATCAAGTGATTTTATGATAGTGTTTGATTCCATGAATAAATGCTTTGCAATCAATGAGATTTTTCTCCATTAATTTCTATGACTTTACTGACTTGGGTTGCATAATATAAATTTGGAAGATCTCTATTAATCTTTAACATAATGTTACATCCTTTTATTTATATTGTAGATGAGTGCAGAATTTCATTTGCCTAGTCCTTTTATACCAACTCGGGAGTGTGTTTTTGCAAGATATTGCAAGCAATTCTCTCATAACATATGGGCTGTTGTTGATGTATCTTTGGAGGACATTTTACCTTCTCTTTCAAACAATTTTCATAAAAGACCTTCTGGCTGTTTGATTGTAGGAATGCCCGATGGAAACTCCAAGGTTCTATACATATATATACTCCAAAGTTGTCTTGAGCTTCATTTTCAAAACTTAGTTAATATTTGGTTTGATGTTTTAATTTAATTAGGTTATATGGGTGGAGCATGTGGTAGCAGACCATAGTCAATTGGATGGTCTTTTTAAGCTATTTGTTACCTCTGGTTTGGCTTTTGGTGCACCACGCTGGCTTGCTTCCATTGTCCGACACATTGAGTGGTCTGAAACACTAATGGATACAAAACTTATTGCAGATGCTCGAGGTACCACGTTTTTTTTTTCTTCTTGTTCCTAGCTTCACTTATATGTTGGGTTTATAAGGCTACGCCGCCGAAGACATTAGGTTTATTTATGTTATTCAAACTTTTTTTCATGAAATGTGGAACTTTCAACTCACACTTTCAAAAACAATCTCCCCCTCAAGTGAAAACATTTTCATCCATATACACTTGCGTCGATGTTGCCTCTAGATCGGCAGGACACACCATCTTACCACTATTGTCAGGAAAACTTTCGAGGCAAGGAACATGTTGATCCCTTCGTCGACCCATCAACTCTAATACCATTTTTAATTAATTAGGTCATGAGGGGGAGCATGAAGATCTTCCACATTAGACTAATACAAGTGAGTTGAACACCACGGTTTAACCCAAAACCTCAACACATTGCCTTTATGGATCCTCTCACTTATCGATTATTACTCAACCTTCAGTTTTCCAAACAATGTGAGACTTCCAACTCACACGTGCCACAATATGAAGCACCGTGATTTTTTTGCTTAAACCCTCAAGGTCACACTAGTAATTCAGTGTTTGGTCGGGAGATAAATAAAATCT
Organism: Medicago lupulina; assembly: GCA_958299785.1. NCBI lineage: Eukaryota > Viridiplantae > Streptophyta > Magnoliopsida > Fabales > Fabaceae > Medicago > Medicago lupulina. The sequence continues at coordinate 80,829,213 of OY283139.1, forward strand.
AACTAAATTACTCATCCTTAACAATTCATTTACATATAATCATGGAATATAACTAATACAAGGCTCGGGTTTAAATCTATTTCTGGTTATGGTCTTCCTTAACCTCTCAGTTTCATACAAGTCCCACTCATTACTTGTTACATAGCCTGTGGTTGTGTTTCAATTTTTTATATATCTTAATAAAGAATTTTAATTGCTTCCATTACTTATACTTGTTTCTTTTGATACAAAAAGTTCTTATACCACAAATTGGGAGGACAAGTTTATTGAAATTGGCTGAAAGAATGAGGAGAAGATTTTGTGCCAATCTTAGTTCCACAACTAGCAATCCATGGATGCGACTAGCTCCTGTTCCTGCTGATTCAACAGATATTAGAGTTATGATTGGGGATAATAATATGGCTGGTATTGCATCAGTGGTTTTTTGTACTACTCTTTGGCTTAATGTCTCCCCAAATCGATTATTCAACTTCCTTCGGCACGAGAAATCTAGAAGCAAGGTATGCTCTAACACGTTTTCTTCTTATTAAAAACATAGCAGGACATGTTCTAACACATTTACCTTCTTTGTTTTTATTGAATAATTATAGTGGGATAAACTTTCAGAAAACCTTGCTATTCAAGAATTCGCATGCATGCTCACTGGCAAACATCCACAGAATCGTGTTTCTTTGCTTAGCGCAAGTGTAAGTTCAATCCTTATTTACCGCCAATATCCCCGTTTCAGTTTAATCACACTATACAGACAATTTTTATACAAACATTCAATTATATCCTTTTGTTTTTTGACATTCATAGACTTCTAAGGACAAGAATGAAATCTTTTACCTGCAAGAGAGTTATGCAGATGCAACTGCTTCCTACGTGATTTATGCTCCATTAGACGAGCCAGCATTGACATCTCTTGTAACTGGATCATCAAACCCAGACAATGTAGTTGCCTATCCATCAGGGTTTGCTATTATCCCAGGAGGGTTACCAAAAGATGGTGATAAAGGAAGAGGCAATGCCGATAGTACTGCTAACAATGAAAGTCTTCTAACTATCTCATTTCATATCATTGATAATGCCAGCAATGTTGCATCTATCACTCCGGAATCAGTTCAAACCATCTATAACATCATTACAGAAACAGTTGCTGCTATAAAAGATGCAGTGTTGTATCATAGCCAACTCAACAATTGGGATCAAGATGAAGTGGCAAATAGCTTGGCAGCATTAGTAGTGTAGAACCATGCATACATTCTCCCTCATTTTTTGTCCTCGCTTGCTAAATTTATCAAGCTGGATTTCATACAAATTTTACAATCTTATGATTGTTGAGATTTATGTATTTGTTTAAAATATGGGATAAACTATTATTTTCCTTCTTAAGCTATATTTTGTTAAATATTTATATGTTGAATTGACGAAAATTTAGCTAGAACGAATTAGATTATTCTAATAAAAATTCAGAACTAGATAAATAGTTTGTTTTTTATTTACGAAAAAATCAGTTACAAATCAATGATATAGGTGTTTATCGAAAAGGGATTATGAAAAAATTTAGGTGCAACAATTGATTTATGCTTGTGCAAGAAGATATTAGGTGCTTGAAAAGTAAGATTATTTTAGTTGATAGGGTTAAACAAATTTTTGTTTACATCTAAAAGTTGAGGTGGACAATGAGATACTCTACACATACTCCATATTTATAGCACCACTAACTTCGAAGAACAATAAACAAGAGAACATGTTTTTAGGGAGGATTTGTACCTTGGACGTTGACAACATATCATGTCGTAGGAAGGAAAGTTTTTGGCCTTAGTCCTTATTGAAAAAACCACTAACATATTGTCCTTAGTCCTTACCGAAAAAACCACTGACATATGTATGAGTCTTATACACAAGCAACAAGTTCAAATATGAGCGGTGGGTGAATAGGTGTGATTTTGGAAATGTTAAATATTAATATTTTTAAAAATTTGTAATTGTTGTGGTTTTAGGTAAATTTTTCTATGTTTTGAGAAAAAGTTAGGAAAGTAAATGTGTGTGTAATACTGATGGGCTGGGATAAGTGGACGGACATACAAAAAAATAAAAATTGGATATGTGCTACCTACTTGGTGTGTTTGGTTTGACTGCGGCAAAAATTAATTTTGGTTAAAAGTGAATTGGATATGAATTTATTTATACTCGTTTAAAAGTGATTCTTATGAGTTTATGTTGTTTGGATAAATTGGATTAAAATTGTTTTTGAGTGTCTAATTACCAAATCGGGCTTTGTTTTGTTTAGGGTACAACCAAAATGGGTTTTTAATTGTTTTAAATTTTAACGGACAAAAAACATGATGGATCATGTGATAATGATTTGTTAGGTGATTCCTGACTAGTGGAAACCGACAAAAAATTGTATCAACTCATAGAAACCAACAAGAGGTTTCACCTAGTGGAAATCAACAAGAGTTTTTATCAATTGACAAAAAATATTATCAACAAAAAATACATTCCAATTTCAAGAAACTTCAACCAACCAAATAGTAAAAAAAAAAAAAAAAAAACAACAGAACCTTCATTTCATACCAATTGAACCTTCAACTTGTTATACTATCCCAACTAGTGAATGATGTGAGGTAAACACATAAGTAAGCTATATTTTTGGAGAAAAAGTATAGACTTCATATAAAAAACCTTAGTATCAGACCAATATATAAAGGAAAAGTACTATATAGAGATTTTGACTGAAAACACAAAGCTTATATATAAAACTTTCTTTTGACAGAAACTAAAATTGCTAGAGCAAATCATAGAGTTTTTGACAGAAATAATCAACACATGAAGATTCTAAATTGCTGCTCAATAAAAAGTTTCTCAGTTTAGCATGATTAGCTCTCACTTCTTTTCCAACTTCATTCTCATCATCCATCACAATCTTCACAACTTTGCACACATTTTCTTTTGTAAGCAATCCATCTTCATCACCTTTCTCAACTTCCACACCAACCTTCATCTTTTCACTCATCATTCTTGCATTCATGATATGATCTGGATCTACACGTGGCAAGAACACCAACTGACACATGTTAACAAGTCCCTCAGTTATAGAAGCAGCTCCACAATGTGTTATGAAACATCCAACAGAAGGGTGTTCTAAAATCAATTGTTGTTGAATCCAACTTCCATAAACAATCCCTTTTCCTTTGATCCTTTCATTGAACCCTTCTGGTAAAGCTTCTTCAATTGTTTCAAACCCAATAGGAGGCTTAAGTGCAGCAAGAAATGGAAAACCAGTTAATTCAAGACCAAGTAACAACTCTTGAAATTGATTTTGTTCTAATGGACCTTCACTTCCATACGCACAATAAACCACAGAACCAGGTTTGAATCCTTTAAGCCATGTTAACCATTTTTCCTCTAAAGTAGCTTTTGGTGGCTCAGGCAAAAGAGGACCTGAAAGAAGAACAGGTTTACCAAAAACAGTTTCAAGATAATCAGCATATAAACCATCAATTTCTCTGCAACCTTTGAAAGCAACTGCATCTGAAAATTTTGTGCCTATGTCAGAGCGATCATGTAATAAAACACCACTTCCAAATTCTAGTTTTCTTTGGGAAACTAGGGCTGGAAGTTCATGTGAATAAAACGTGATGGATGAATCAGGGAACCCTGAAGGTGGTTTCATGAGATCAAATTCAGTTAAAAATCTTCCTTGACTTTTTCTTGGTATATTTCCAAGGTAAGCTGATGATATTGGATTCCATATCAAGTATTGAAGACTTTTGATACCAAGTTTTTGTGTCAAGTTTGGTAGCCAAAATTGGAAATCAAAGAAAACTATTTGTGGCTTTATTTCCTTTAGAAGAAGTTCAATATCTTTTTCTGTTTGATCCATGGCTGTAGCAATAAGAGGAAATAAAGAAAATGGTACATCTGAAGTTGTTTCAGCATCAAGAGGAAGGCCATTAACATGAGGAACTTTGATAGGGACAAAAGTAATAAGATTTGGATGAAGGTTGAGATTTTGTAACTTGTTGAGTGTATTTTTAGGGATGAAGAATGATATTTTGTGACCTCTTATTGCTAACTTGTTTGAGAGGTGAAGATATGGGGTTCAGTGTCCCATAGCAAACCATGGAAACATTGCTATGTGCAAAGGAGCATGAGCATCCATGGCTGCTACTAAATGCAATGAACCAAACTATGGACACAAATATAGTAAGCGAAAATAACAAGATAGGGCTGTGCACTAATGTGACCCAACCAAGACATACCGATACTATTGTAGATCAACCAACCTTGTTGATTGGGATGACAATTGGACTCAGACCCGAAAATTACCCGCAAAAAAAAACTCTCAATTTGTAGGGTAATTAAAATCCAATTTTTATGAGTCCGGACTTGGGTCCAGGTAATTACCTGTAAATTTAAATGGGTATGAGCTTGGGTAAGACACTGTACTGTCCAACCTCGCAACCTGCATATACATATTTATATAATATGTTAAATAATTTATTTATTTTTTGTGTACAATTAATTTATTTATTTAGCTTTTTAAGCCTAAACCTAAATCTAAAAACTACTTAATAGAGTAACCGCTCTCTCATGTGTACAATTTTTTAGGGATATTTGGATGTTTTTTATTTGGCTAAATACTACGATTCGTATTATTTTATGAGTTGATTTAAAAAAAAAATTATAGTTTTATTTCATTTGTGATGTTTTTTATTGTTTTTTCATAGTTAAAGTGCGGGTAATGAGTGTGAATATATGCACTTAGGTGCCCATAGAGTATGAAATTAGGCACTAAAATTGTTTCCTACGAGGACACGATCTCCAGTACAGATTTTTTTTATAAAGTATATTTGGAAAGGGGTACTATAATACTCTATCCATATGGTACTCATTGTCATCTCTTCCGTTGATCAAAAACATGCGAATATTAGGAGAATTTTTGGTATTATTTTTGTTAGAGGTACTATAGTTCTATTTTTAACCAACAAATCGATGTTTGGTTCCTTAAAAAAATAGTTGTTTGGTAAAAAAAAAAAAAAATCTAAACTATATAAGCTATTAGCAAGTTCGGTGGATGTTTGCTTCAAGATTTTATTTAAATTTCAGAGTCTTTGTTTTACAAACTTGTTGTAGGGTATCATTGTACATAATTGTATTATTATTATTATTTATTGTTGTATTTTAATTTTTTTCTAAGACGAAGTGTCAATCATCAACTAAAATTCACATACAACTATGAAGTTTCAAATTCGAAGTCGTGGAAAAGTGTCCAACCTAACAATATCAGTATTTTTCAATTGAATTATTCTTTATAGACGTTGTTGTATACTTTTGGCTAAACATATTTGTGGTCCCTATCAATTGATCATATTTTATTTTTAGTAGAAATATTGTTAACTTGTTGTGGTCGTTGTCTTGAGGATGAAGAAGAAAAGTTTGATTCGAAGACGAGTCTCTTTCAACTTAGAAAGAATGATAGAGAATGATGGAGAATGTCATAGAATATTATGGAACTTTCAAGATGTAAAGATTATTATATAACTTTCAAGATTACTAACAAATAAATTCGTAATAACTAGGAGCATCTTATTATTCTAAGCATTAAAACATCCAAACAATAACAACTTTCTATTTCTTTGGTTGAGGCTACTTTATAATCAAAGTAAAATATAAGAACTTAAAAAATGAAGTTAAAATGTTTGGCAATTTTAATTTAACTTAAAAGGTATTTTTAAAGTAATAATTGTTTGTAGATTTTTTTATAATTTGTTTTATTGAAAGTCTTAATAATAAGTTAAAGATGCTTATAATTTTTTTTATTGAAAGTCTTTATCACCAAACCTTAGTTTGAATTCTAAGTGAAGTTAAAATTTATTTCCCATTCAACCAAAATTTTAACTAATTATCATAACCCCGAGAGTTGAGTCTCAACTTTGTATTTGACATTGTTTTGCATCCACCAATTTCTTTAGCTGAATCAAAAGCATAAACATTAGGAGAAGACAAGATATTTCAATTAGGTTGGCATCCCAAGATCACCTCCATCTTTTGCCACCATACACATAAAATTTTATTAAAAAAAAAAGGTGAAAATTGTATAAGCGGGAGACCATACCTAAACCCGCAAAAAGAAAGCAGAAAACCAAACTAAAATCAGAATCTATGAAAAACGGTAATTCGAAATCCTAACCCGGCCTCTAAAAAAATCATGGCTAATAAAAACGGACAAAAAATACCACCAGAAAATACTCATGACACCATGCATGGGATTAGCCAATTTATTTACACAACAATTTTCCTCTCGATAGATACGCGAGGATAGCATCAAGATACAATTATTCTTTAAAAACAAAAAGGATCAAGATACAATTATGCCACCGATTGGTTTTAACGTTAACTTAATTGGATTTTCTTATCTATTTTATTCATAGATCCTTGTGCAAGATGAGCGTTGTTTGTTAGTCAATTTTGATTTCTTGGATCCATAAGTTGATATTGATTTCTCAGTGCACTTTTATTTATACATGATACTTAATGTAGCATGTTTTGTTGTTCAAATGCCTCCAATTTTGAGTTTTTCATTTTAAATTTCACTTGTAATTTGTGATTTTAATTAAGTTGAAAATAAAAGAACACAATCATAATTTTTTTCAAGGTGACTTGTTTTGTACCAATCCGATCTTGTCTTTTTATCATTTTGTCCACATTGAACACATATGACATCTAGTTCAACCTGATTCAGTTTAAGTTTGAGTTTAACCAAATCCGACCTAACTAGTCTCTTGTATATCCTTATTTTAACTCTCTTCATCTATACTATTTATAAAAAGAATATATAATTTTGGGTTGATTTTTTTACTTTCAATTATACCCTAAAATAAATTTGCCTATAAAAATTTATATTATAATGAATATATCGTTGGTGTGTCATTGAAAATTAAGTATAATTTATTACAATAAAATATTCATGCTTATATTTATTTTTGGTAGAAAAGATGGTCAAAGGTCTAAAAAAAAAAAAAAAAAAAAGCTTACCAAACATTCTTAAACATGGAAGCCCTACAAATGTCATCAAAAAAGGAGTTTATGGAAATAACTAGATGGATTCCTCATTTTAATATAATTTAAGAGTTTAGAGAAAAGTTAAAGTTGGCCAATCAATCTACATATCGATTACCCTTTATATATGTATGTCGAAATTAGATTCGCCAATCCAAAGCTAAAGTTCGACTTTGGCCAATCCATACTTATAATTATAATAAAAATCAAACCAATTTTGATCGGAATCAAAATTTTATAAAAACTATTTTTGTAATTTCTACATATTAATGTAATAAAAAGAACAGGCCATGTGAATGCCGATATGACACTAGTCGATATTTAAAAAAAAAAAAAAAAAGACTCAAAAACAAAAGAGAAAGGATTTATGAAAGTTATGTAAAAATTGAGATAAAGTTATATGTAAAAAAAAAGTGTTAATAAACAAAAGAAAAAGACAAGACAAGGATAAGATAAGATTTTAGGAGAAAAAAGTACATAAAAGTTATGACATGGAAAACGTGTAAAGTACTTTCGAAGTAAGCAGAGTCATTGCAAATAGGTTCCAATCAAAGCAGCCATGGAGTCACCATCTTCTCTTCACATAGCAATGATTTCATGGTTTGCAATGGGACACTTAACTCCATATCTTCACCTCTCAAACAAATTAGCCAAAAGGGGACACAAAATCTCTTTCTTCATCCCCAAGAAAACACAAACCAAGTTAGAACAATTCAACCTTTATCCAAATTTAATCACTTTTTACTCTCTCAATGTTCCTCACATTGAAGGTCTTCCATTTGGTGCTGAAACCACTTCAGATGTTTCTTTCTCTTTAGGTCCACTCATCATGACAGCTATGGATCAAACACAACCTCAAGTTGAACTCCTTCTCACCCAACTAAACGCTGAAATTGTTTTCTTTGATTTCACCATTTGGTTACTCATAACAGTCAGTCATTCACTATTTTTAGTGTCATTTTAATGATATTTTGGTTCACAAGCAAGTTTAAACAGGAAAGAAAACAAGAAAAATAGAAGATTTTGAAGAAAGCAAAATCGTGTCACGATTGTTAAAAACATGTCACGATTTAGAACACAGGATGAGGTTCATTCGATATTAGTTAAAACATGTCACGATGGCTATTTCGTGACACGATTTTAGGAACATGTAGCACAAGGAAAGAAATGAAAGCAACAGAATGAAATAAAAACATGGTTTTATAATGAATGTGAGTGGCCAAGGAAAATTATAACAAGTTGAAACAAAAGAAAATGTAGCATCTAGTGCAGAAGAAAAATTGGGCCTAAATTGAAGAGTGACAAACATAGGTCACGTGGAGAAAATTGTAAAAGAAACAACTTGTGGAAAAAGAAAGGGACTAGGTTACTTACATGAACCTATAAAAAGAAAGCAAAACACACAGGAAAAGAATGGATTGACGGCTTGGAAAAGAATGGATTGACGGCTTGGAACAAAGCTATGATAATGGTTTGGCAAGTGAACCAAAACTATCGAAGTAATAAATAAGATCGAATTCACGAGGACCGTTGTTAATTTCTAATCAGCAAATTCGTTATAATAAAGGATATATTAAATTTATATTTGCCCTTGGCAGTTGGATTGTTTTTGTAACATAAACGGAATAAAAAAAGCAATTAAAAGTTTGTTTAAGAAAATTAGAGAGAAGTATGATTAAGACTTTCGAATCCACTAACGTTCTCCTATGATAATTTGCACTCCTAGTTCAATCAATGATTATCTAGCCTAACGACAGATTAACAAAGTAACTATATATCTAATCACTTGGCCTAGAATTCTCCCCGCAGGTGACAACCCCTTAATCTCTTAAGTGAATTCGAAACTGTTGGAGGTTTAAACAGAACCTTAATCCCTATGTCATAACCTAATAATGATCTATCTCTAGCTTGATTACTTAGGTTAAACCTATTACTTAGGTTAACAGAGGTCAAAAGCCAGGGTTAGTGGTCATTCAATCTCTAAAATCAATGTGCATATTCATAAAGCTAGGGTTAGTAGTCAATGATAAACATACAAAAAGCATTAAACATAAAAGTAATATGAATTAAAACTAGACTTTCATTGATATTCAAAGGAGTTCAACAAATTAATATTCCTATAGAGTTACATCAGATTCATCTCAGTCTCAATCACAAAAAAATTTTAGCTACACATGATAAAAGAAATAAACAACATAGTAAAGAAATTAAACCGATAGAGTTCGGTCTTTTCGGCGTTGCTCCTCAATTTTATTCAATTGGTGATGTTGCTCTCTGTTTCCATTTGTGCTTCTCCCGTCCTCTTGTTTTCTCGTGAAGCGTGATGTCTCTTCCCAAACGTGATTCCTTTCCTTGCTTGTGTGATGTCCTTTTTATATAGAATTCTGCTCTCCATCCTGCAAAAATTGCTCGCACCCTGCAGCCATGGCGAAAATACCCTTGTGCTAGTTAACTGGCGCAAGTGCAAAATACTGCGCTAGTTAACGTACGTTGCGCCACTTAACTAGCACATGTGTAAAACACTGCGCACGTAAATTGGCGCAGCCTTTTAGCACATGCGCCAGTTAAGTGGCGCACAGTCTGTGCTTACGGCACAGTCATGTGCTAACCTCTATTTTCTCTGATTTTTCAATCCTTCTTTCATATATTCATTCAATCAATCATTTTTCATCATTTATTCAAACATTCAATCAATCAATCAAAAATAGCACAATAAAACAACAGGAAAAATTAACGAATATTGTCATAAAAGGGCAAATGTTATAAAAAAATCAAATGTTATAAAAAAAATTAAAAGGATTACAATCAAATCCTTCAAAATGTCATAAAAAATCTAGAAAAAAAACCTTGAAAAAAACCCTAGTCTCGTGGACTCCTACTCCTCCTCCGGGGCGGCGCCATCTGCTCCATCATGTTCCACTGCGACTGGATACCCTGCATGATGCGAAGAACCTCCGGGTTACCAAACACATCAGGATGCCTCATTGCACTGTCCACTCTGGCCCTGATGTTGTTAATGATCTGGTATGGGTCTGGAGGATGTCTGGCCCACTGCTGCTCAACAATAACCTCCTCGTAAGGAGGGACAGGACGAGGAGGGGCAGCAGCTGCATAATCAGGAATGGTCGTAGGGGGGTTCACAATAGGATGTGACACTGCAAAGAACCATCTCATATAGCCTCTAGTATGAGCCCACGGCTGGTTATCTAGAACCTCATCACCCCTCTACTGATGGCTCAGGACATGTAGAGCAAACTCCGTGAAGGCATCGACCACGTCATCCGCCGCAAGAACCTCGATGTCTGTAGGAGGCCTAAGAATCCTCTGGACATACTCGTACTGCCTAAGAACCCGCTCTGGCAAGTGACGGACCATCCTGTCACGGCCGGCCATGATCCATCCGGAGTACCAGTATATGTCCTGGAAGGGCGTGATGTGTCGTCGCCTCTCGTACGGCCTCCAGGTGACATGTGAATGGTCCAAGGAATCAATGGCAACTCGGTAGTGTCCAGGATCAGAAAATCCCTTGGGAGGTCTCCATTGACTCAAAAGCGGGGCAACAGTAGGGTCGTACTCCTCAGCATTAATCCTCGGAATGATGTTCGAGAAGTGCGCCAAAGTCCATCCCTGCAAACACAAAGAAACAAATATTTATATCACTGCAAGAATTATACAAACAACTAAACATTTACGATCAAATAAGTAAAGAAGAAGAAAAACAAATATTACCACAAGCAATGTCATGTAACCACCACAAGAGGCCACCGATGAGTCGGAGGTAAGTGAGAGCTGCTCATATAGGAAAGCAAGTCCCATCCCACCCCATGACCAGCTGTTCAACTCATCCATATCTTGCAGCGCAAGAAGCCAGAGAAGATTAATGTTTTTGCTGTTCTTGGCGGAAAAAATGGTACAGCCAAGCAAGAGCAACAAAAACGCCTTAACGCAGGCCAACCTAACCAGAGCTCGCTCGTGTTGCTCCTCCTCGGTGTCAATCTCAACCAGTTGATTACATCTATACAAGAGCTCCCCGTAGCGCCTCATTAGGACACTAAAACTGACATAACAACCACCATGTCTTGTCAGCTCCTTAGCGGCATCCTCTAGTGTAAACAGTAGGTCCGCCTGCATCATCTCTAACCCCTCCTCACGGGTTAACTCTCTATCAGGAAGGAGCCTCCCAGTGATGGGGATGCCTAGGAGACACGCCACATCATCTAGTGTGATGGTCATCTCTCCAACAGGTAGGTGGAAGCTGCTGGTCTCCCCATGCCATCTCTCGGTCATCGCACAAACGAACCCATGAGATATGTTCTCATATCCACTACTGAGGAGGGGAGTAAGGTCGAACGCATTCACTTGATCCCAAAACCAATCATTTCCTTCCCCAGGCATAGGCAATGTCAAGTTTGTAATGCCCAGGTTCTTCCCGTGAGATATGTCTTTCACCCTATGTTTTCTTCGAAACTGAAATACAAAAACAAAACACAACAAACAACACTGTTAAATAAATAACAAGCAAAACAAACATTAATTACATGCTAACATTAAATAAATAAGTAAAATAATAATTAGATTAAGTTGTATAAATAGTAAAAGAAAAGTAAAATAAACATTAAATTATACTTACATCGGCATCGACCCATATCTTGCAGGCCACATGTCCACCAAAGTCAGGTAGAAGCCTGAGGTCAGAAGGCCCCCCTGCATAGCCGTCCAGGCCGGCCTCGTACACCACCCTCGGCACCCCCTGCAAACGAGCCGGAGGTTCGTCAACAACAGCCTCCTCATGCTGCTAAGGTTCCTCAACAGCAGGCTCCTCATGATGATACTGATGCTGCTGATAAGCATCAAACTAGTACTGGTGAGGCTGAGGGTCCTCAAACTGATACTCATGACCATGCGGGTGCTCATACACCTGATACTGCGTTGGGTCCACAGTCTGGGATGGACCCGTATGCGACGATGACCCTCCCGCAGCATCAACTCTAGCAATCCTCGTTCCCCCACCTCTCCCTCGACCAGCCATAGGAGGGCGTGATGCTTCTTTCTCCCTCCTTACACTACCAGTAGGGGCAATCCTCCCTGCTCTAAGTCTGTCGCTCTTATCCTGCTCGGACGGTATCTGAGAAGTATTCCTTCGAGACATTTCTGCACAATATTTAACAAAACACAAATTAAATTATACAATTTCACATGAACATTGTTTCATTTCCAACAATTCAACAACAACACTAAAATTCCAACAATGACATTTCAATCTGAAAACTACCACATTGCAGTCAAACATATTATAATCAAAATTAACAAACCATATGCTAACTAATTTCATAAGTCACAATCCAAAAAAACAAAACAATTACCATTGAGACATTTTATCAAACACTTGATGTGCAATTTTCAAACAATAAAGTAATCTAACAATTTTCAAACACTAAACTACCACAATGTACTCTAAACAACTTCTAAACAACAATTCCTAAGTTAATTCATCACTAACAATCATCAAAACTAACATGCAAACAAAATTTATAAAACCCTAAAAAGTCACAATTTCTTCAAAAAAACAAAAATTTCTACAACTTAAATGTAATTAAGTAGGGTACTCATCACTTACTTGATAATATGGGATGAATTGGCTTTGAATGGCGCAAGAATGGTGAAAGTCGCACTTGGAGAGCAAATTTTCGTGTTTAGAAAAGTTGGAGAAGTGAGGAAATGCTTCTGTCCGCGCCTGTATAACTTAAGTAATGTTGTGCTACTTAACGTGCGCGGCGCTACTTAAGTTGCGCAGAAAATACTACTTGCGCTAGTTAAGGTGCACGGCGCTACTTAACTAGCGCAGGGGTATTTTTGGCAACATTGCAGGACACGAGCAAATTTTGTTGGGGGTAGAGCAGAAATCTTTTATATATGTCCGAGTAACCTAATTGTTCCTCTCGGTCAACCAAAATAAACATGGGTCAAAGCCCATTTGTATTTTATAATTTCCCAAACACATGTTGCACATCTGACCATATGATAGTGATAATTAATCCATGATATTGCCATATTATCTTCATTGTTCATCACATCAAAATATGTCACACCTTTATTTCTCAACTAGTCATTGATCATAGGAATAACAAGCACTAATATATTACTTGACTCGATAAATAAAAAAATAAGAATTTATTTAAAATGACTTTAAATTAAATATCAAACTAATAAAAGTAGACTAAAAACTTTATTAAAAAGACTCTAAAAATGTGATATGACGGACTGTCATCAAGCTATTTTCGGCAATCACGTTTTCGACAGAGAGGAAGGAAGCATATGGGAAAGAACATCAACCGTAGTGATTGAGAAGTAATTGGAGAGCAAGCCGGCAACGACGGAACTCTATCGGTTTATTTTCTTTACTATGTTGTCTATTTCTTTTATCATGTCTAGCTAATTTCCAGAGATTAAGTCTGAGATGATTCTGTGCAACCCTGATTGAACCATGTTGTTGTGAAACTCTATTTATTGTGAATGAAAATCTAGTTTTTATTCAATTCAATTGTTCTTAATGTTTTTTATATCCTGATCAAATATAAACATGATTTAGTGAGAACGAATGACTACTGACCATAGCTTTCGACTTAGACCTAATTGAATTGTTCTAATAAACAGGGTTAGTCTAGGAATGGATAATCGTTTGTAAGTGATATTAGGTTAACATGCTTAAACCTTCAAAGATTATTAGACCACCTAAGGAATAATGGGCTGGAGTTTGAGAAGAGGGTCCTAACTCAAGGCATTGATTACGACTATTTTGTTGACTATCGTGGAACTAGAGAATCATTCATAAGAATAGGTGTAGTATACCAATTAGGGGAACATATATGATTCGAAAGACCTGATCTCATCTCTCTTCTTATTTTCTAACCAAATCTATATTTTCTAACCGAATATTTATTTTATGTTATTTAATTTTATGCAATCAAATCAAATCTAAACAAAATAATTTATATATCCTAAATATTTATTTTATTGCTAAATTGAGATTAACACAGTCCTTGTGGATACGAACTTAATTTAGTACACTTGCTAAAAGTCTACCAAGTTTTTGGCGCCATTGTCGGGGACTGTTAAATCATTTCAACTTGGCAATTTTGTTTTTATTTAGGATTTCTGTTTTTTTTTTATATATTAAAAAAAATTATTATGATTTATGCTCTTCGAATATATTTCTTTGTGCTTTACTACTGAAAGGTTTCGTTGAGTTTTGTAGCAATGTGGGATTGTCGACCACTTATTGATTCTGAAGAGATCCAAATCCTATGTTATGAGAAATACCAGATATCTCTACATATAAAGGATTTGGAAACAAGATTGAGTATGTTGCGATTTTTGTGGAGGTTATCATGGTAGTCTCTTTTGCGAGGAGCAATACATAGTTAAAGAAAAAGAACAGGAAGTGGTCAACATAGATTACAATACTCAACTTCAAAATATTTTAGATGATTTATTGGTGTCAAATCAAGTTTCATTTGAGATATTTGATGTTCAGTGTGGTGATCTTGTTGAGAAAGCACATGAGTCTCAGAGGAAGTTGGTTCAGATGGAGACTGAGTGTCATAAGGTTGTGGTGGAAGAAAATCCCAAAGTAAGGAGTGTTGATATTTTCCCAAAGTCTGGACCAACGGGGGTTAAGGAAATCACTCGTGTGCAGATGAGTGCATGTCCTTCTCTAAGGTGGGAGAGTTCAAATTCTACAGGTTTAACAGTGAGTGAATGGGAGTACCTGATTCTTTATGCCAAGTTCATGGAATTCCTACCAAACAAGAGGAAGAAGAAGGGTGATATATTCTTTCTATCATTTTTGCCACCCTAACAGTGGTTGAAGTGTCAAGCTCAATGACGTAAAAGAAAGCGCTTGGTGGGAGGCAACCCATCCTTTTTATTATGTCTTTATTTTCAGTATTTTATTTCTATTGTTGAGTCAAACAATTTGTCTTTAATTTTCATTTTGGTTTAACAGTTGTATCACCATGTGATGTATTTGAACTTGCAGTTGTTTATTATTTATGAATTTGCTTGTTTATTGATTTTTTTTTCAGTTTAGTAACAATTGTTTGTTCAAGTGGTATTTCAAAAGTTCATAAGGAGGAGGACTTGTGATTTAAAGGCGAAGTGTACGACAGTTAAAGATAGGTAGTCACAACTCCCAGAAATCTAACCACTGTAAGGTTCATGGCCAGATTTTATTTTTCCAATTTACTTATAAAGTGTTTCATGCATCTACATTTCTAGAACTTGCATTGTTTCTTTATTGTTGGTTGATCTTTGTCATATACACATTGAGGCAAAAGTGCTTGGTCCTGTGAGCCTTTTGAAGCCTACCCTGATTTTAATTGATATATATCCTTTTTGAAAGCCAATTTGAGCCGGTAGGATTAGATCCTTTTTGTTCAATGACAAACTACAAATGAAGCCTAGAGACTTTTTAGAATTGAACCCAAAGATTTATTTTTGAGTTAGGCTAAGTAGGATGTTTCTAAACAATAAGTTTGGAGTTGCTTTTGGAATTTGCAACCAACTAAGTTTGGGGTGGGGTACTAGAGAACCAAGAAAATTATCATGAAAAATACACTAAAAAATATGGTGTATAAAAAAAAAAAAAAGAGAGAGAGAATGAAAAGCAAAGGGGACAGAACATTGAAAATCCGAGTAACTTCAAACTCGATTGTCCCAATTGTTATAAGTATTCTCTAGTACCTTCACAAGAATTGTTGTTCCAAAGGTGAATGATGGATTGAATTTTGTGCTTTAACTTTCGTAGGAGTGCCTAACTCAAATATTATTCCACCTTCACCTAAGCCCTGTTATAACCCTTTAATACCTCAAAGTGTGTTGTGACATTGATTTTGATTGACGTTTAGAAACTTTTCAAGCGTATGGTAATATGTAGATTTGCATGTCGACTGTGTGTGAACCCTATTCATTTTGTTGCGTGGAGTTGTGAATTGGTGGATGCGTACAAGTCAAACTAACTCATCTTTAACTAGTAAGGAGTTGAACTTTTGGGTACTATCGCTTGATCAGGTAATTGTTATTTTATTATAGATTGTCAATATTGCAAGTAGATTCCTTGAGGACAAGGAATGGTTCAAGTTTGGGGTTGTGATGACAGTCAGTCATTCACTATTTTTAGTGTCATTTTCATGATATTTTGAGTTCCCAAGCAAGTTTAAACAGCAAAGAAAACAAGAAAAATAGACGATTTTGAAGAAAGCAAAATCGTGTCACGATTGTTGAAAACATGTCACGATTTAGAACACAGGATGGGGTTCATTCGACATTGGTTAAAACATGTCACGATGGCTATTTTGTGACACGATTTTAGGAACATGTAGCACAAGGAAAGAAATGAAAGCAAGAGAATGAAATAAAAACATGGTTTTATAATGAATGTGAGTGGCCAAGGAAAATGATAACAAGTTGAAACAAAAGAAAATGTAGCATCTAGTGCAACATGGGGGCGCTGAAATGAAGAAGAAAGAATTGGGTCTATATTGAAGAGTGACAAACATAGGTCACGTGGAGAAGATTGTAAAAGAAACAACTTGTGGAAAAAGAAAGGAACTAGGTTACTTACATGAACCTATAAAAGGAAAGCATGACACACAGGAAAAGAAGAGATTGACGGCTTGGCACAAAGCTACTTTCGGCAATCACGTTTTCGGCATAGAGGAAGGAAGGATATGGGAAAAGAACATCAACCGTAGTGATTGAGAAGTAATTGAAGAGCAAGCCGGCAACGACGGAACTCTATCAGTTTATTTTCTTTACAATGTTGTTTATAATGACAATCTAGTTTTTATTCAATTCAATTGTTCTTAATGTTTTTTATATCCTGATCAAATATAAACATGATTTAGTGAAAACGAATGACTACTGACCATAGCTTTCGACTTAGACCTAATCAAATTGTTCTAATAAACAGGGTTACTCTAGGAATGGATAATCGTTTGTTAGTGATATTAGGTTAACGTGCTTAAACCTTCGTAGATTATTAGACCACCTAAGGAATTAAGGGCTGGAGTCTGAGAAGAGGGTCTTAACTCAAGGGATTGATTATGACTATTTTGTTAACTATCGTGGAACTAGAGAATCATTCATATAGGTGTAGTATACCAATTAGGAGAACATAAATGATTCGAAAGACCTGATCTCATCTCTCTTTTTATTTTTTAACGAAATCTATATTTTCTAACCGAATCTTTATTTTATGTTATTTAATTTTGCAATCAAATCAAATCTAAACAAAATAATTTATATATCCTAAATATTTACTTTATTGTTAAATTGAGATTAACACAGTCCTCGTGCATACAAATTTATTTTATTACTTCGATGCATTTTTAGTACACTTGTTAAAAGTCTACCGGTTACCGAAAATTGCTCATAATTTAGGAATAGTATGTGCAAGTGCAATACTGGATTGTTAGTCCAGCAACAATTGCATATAATGCATCTCCATCAAGGATGAGTGAAGGTACTAACTTGACTGAATTTGATCTTATGAAACCTCCAAAAGGGTTCCCTATTTCATCCTTTAATCTTTATTTGCATGAAGCAAAGCACCTTGCTTTAAAAAGGAAAATGGAATTTGGAAGTGGGATTTTTTTTCTATGATAGGGTCTATAATGGTTTAAGATTAAGTGATGCAATTGGGTTCAAAGGGTGTAGAGAAATTGAAGGACCTTATGTTGATTACTTAGAACAAGAATTTGGTAAGCCTGTTCTTCTTTCAGGACCTGTTTTACCGGAACTGCCTAAAACTGTTTTAGACGAAAAATGGGGTTCTTGGCTTGCAGGATTTAAGGATGGTTCATTAGTTTATTGTTCACTTGGAAGTGAATCTAAATTATCACAAAAGAAGTTTCATGAATTGTTGTTAGGGTTTGAGTTAACAATTGATTTTGGAACATTCGTCTGTTGGTTGTTTCGTAACACATTGCGGGGCAGGTTCGTTGACAGAGGGGTTGATAAATAATTGTCAGATCATGTTGATGCCACATTTAGATGGTGATCATATCACTAATACTAAGATTATGGGTAGGGAATTGAAGGTTGGAGTTGAAGTGAAGAAGGGTGAAGAAGATGGATTGTTCACTAAGGAAAGTGTTTGTGAAGCTGTGAAAATTGTTATGGATGATGAAAATGTTATTGGCAGAGAAGTTAGGAGTAATCATGATAAACTGAGGAACCTCTTATTACACCAAGATTTTGACTCATTCTATGTTGATGGTTTCTGTGACAAGCTTTGAGAATTAGTCAGGTGATTTCCTAATTAGTAGAAACTGTATTCAAATGTAATTAATTATTGTATGGTTCCAATAAAAAAATGTTTCTGTGAGAAACTGTATACAAAAATTTAAAGTATGTGTATTTTGATCAATCTGATCGAATCCATATAAGACATTGAACTAATCTTCCTTGTTCAAAGTCCAATCTTTTTAACTGTAGCTCATATCGGTGAAAATTACTTACTGCAGAGAATGGTCACATTATAGTTCCCTTATCATAAATTTGAATGTTAAGTTTCTATACCGATTTGAATAAGTATAGTATAATTGACCTATACCAATTTTCACTCCAAACTTTTTCGTGTAGTTTTGTATTATTAAGGGTAAGTAGTCTACAACTATGGGATCCTTTCTAATGTGATCCTTAAATTGCTGTAGTTCTTGGCAGTTAATTTGACATTTAGTGTAGTCCCTCGTATAATGAATGGAAGGGGGAGCCTTGGCGCAACGGAAAAATTGTTGTCATGTGATTGAAAGGTCACGGGTTCAAGTTTTGAAAACAGTCTTATAAGAAAAACCAGGTAAGGGTTGCGTACAATACATCAAAATGATGGGACCCCTTCCTGGACTTTGCGTATGCAGGAGTTTTAGTGCACTGGACTGCCTTTTTTTTTTCCTCGTATAATGAATGGATTGGGGCGTTGGAGGGGTACTGAGCAGAAGGTTCAACGTCTTTTTATAGAAATGGCCTAAACTTTATTTTCTCTGTTTATATAGTTGAAACTAAACTTGTATAAAAATTGGGATCAATCTAACTGAGATTTAATCCCTAGGTTCCAAATTCAAGCTATGTTAAGCCTAAAATATTAATAGGGTATATGTGCATTTTGATCAATCTGATTGGATTCATGTAAATATCAAGTGTATTGCTAACCTGCCCGTTTTATTAAACTGCTTAATTATACTGAGAGTGCAAAGATTGCAATTACATTGTATTGTTTAGAGTGTCCAAATAAAGGCATAAACGAGTTCTTTGATTGATAGAGCATTCTTATTCGTAAACAAACTGAATTAGCAAGGTTCATTAACGTTGTAACTAAAATTGCTAGAGCAAATCATAAAGTTTTTGACAGAAACTATCAACACATGAAGATTCTAAATTACTGCTCAACAAAAAGTTTCTCATTTTGGCATGATTTGCTTTTACTTCTCTTCCAACTTCATTCTCATCATCCATCACAATATTCACAGCTTTGCACACACTTTCTTTTGTAAACAACCCATCTTCTTCACCTTTCTCAACTTCCACACCAACCTTCAACTTTCTACTCATCATTCTTGCATTCATGATATGATCAGCACCTGCACGTGGCAACAGCACCAACTGACACGTATTAACAAGTCCCTCGGTTATACTAGCAGCTCCACAGTGTGTTATGAAACATCCAACAGAAGGGTGTTCTAGAATCAATTGTTGTTGAATCCAACTTCCATAGACAATTCCTTTTCCTTTAACCCTTTCATTGAACCCTTCTGGTAAAGCTTTTTCAATTGACTCAAATCCAATAGGTGGCTTTAGTGCTGCAAGAAATGGAAAACCTGTTAACTCAAGACCAAGTAACAACTCTTGAAATTGATTTTGTTCTAATGGACCTTCACTTCCATATGCACAGAAAACCACAGAACCGTGTTTGAATCCCTTAAGCCATGCAACCCATTTTTCCTCTAAAGTTGTATTTGGTGGCTCAGGTAAAAGAGGACCTGAAAGAAGAACAGGTTTTCCAAAAACAGTTTCAAGATAATCAGCGTATAGTCCATCAATTTCTCTGCAGCCTTTGAAAGCAACTGCATCTGAAAACTTTGTGCCTATGTCAACGCGATCATACAGTAAAACTCCACTGCCAAATTCTAGTTTCCTGGTTGAAGCTAGGAAGCGAAGTTCATGTGAATGAAACTTGATGGATGAATCAGGGAACCCTGAAGGTGGTTTCATGAGATCAAATTCAGTTAAAAATATTCCTTGACTTTTTCTTGGTATATTTCCAAGGTAAGCTGATGATATTGGATTCCATATCAAGTATTGAAGACTTTTGATGCCAAGTTTTTGAGTCAAGTTTGGTAGCCAATATTGGAAATCAAAGAAAACTATTTGTGGTTTTAACTCCTTCAAAAGAAGTTCAATTTGTTTATCTGTTTGGTCCATGGCTGTAGCAATAAGAGAGAACAAAGAAAATGGCACATCTGAAGTAGTTTCAGCATTAAGAGGAAGGCCATTAACATGAGGAACTGTGATAGGGAAAAAGGTAATAAGATTTGGATGAAGATTGAGATGTTGTAACTTGTTGAGTGTATTTTTAGGTATGAAGAATGATATTTTGTGACCTCTTAATGCTAACTTGTTTGAGAGGTGAAGATATGGGGTTAAATGTCCCATGGCAAACCATGGAAACATTGCTATGTGCAAAGGAGAAGGAGCATCCATTGCTGATATTGAATGTAATGCAATAAACTATGGCACAAATATCATATGCATATACATATATAGATATATAAGTGAAAGTAAATTAAGTTCTTTCATATTTAAAATTTGGTGTATCATGAAAACCTGATGCATATCCCTATGAGAAAGACAGAATAATACAAAATATTGTGCAACCTAGTTGGTTTCACTAACTTATTCAAAAATAAATAAAATAGTTAGTTCCATTCTGTTGGCAAGGAAAGTAATCGGTAATAGTACTAAATTTACTATCGGTGAGTAGAGCATGGTTTGTTTATAAGTGTAGAACTTACGTATATATATATGGAAATTTTATTGGATTCTCCTTTTTCTTTTTCTTTTTTTAAATTATCATGAGAAAATTTTCACACATGCAAATTTAGTTGTGCACTACGACGATTTATTGGTCGCGATTTCATCCTGAATTCATCTTTATACGTTTGTATTTTTGTTGATTGACATTTTCTTTTGCTACTATATATTCAAAATTCGCTTTAGTCTCATACAAATCTTAAGACACTCGCATCTTTCTTATATCCTTAGAATTTTGAATAGATCTTATAATATCTTAAATATATTGTAAATATTGTGCGTTTTATTCACTAAATCATACTTTCAGTTTCAACTTGATCCCAACTCCCAATCTTATTCATGACTCCGTCCCTAAATTTAGTCGTAACAGTATTTAAAAAATAATATTTTAACTAAACTCTCTTTAAATGAATGACGCAACACACTAAATTTATCATCTTCCCTTCTTGGTCAAAACTTCATTTGTGATGTCAGTTGTTGGGAAATCACCAAGATAAAACTTTCACACAAGCGGAAGCACATCAACAAAAGAAGTAAAAAAGAAAAAAAAGAACACCTCACAAGTTTTTTTAATGAATCTGCAACTTTTACGAGGACAATTTATATTGCAAATCTTCTTATACAAAATTGCAGACATCTCAACTAGAATTTCAATTTTCATAAGGAGACTTAAATAAAATAAAAAATTGGTCTAAATTCTGATCATTTGAACCAAATTAATATAAGTTGAACGATCTAGTAAACTTAAATAAAGAAAATTCTAGTTGATCGTTCAATTTTTTTTATTTAAATCTACTAAATCATTCAACTTAAATAAATTGCAGTCTTACATTTATTTAAGTTGAACGATCTAGTAGACTTAAATAAAATAAAAAAATTGGTCTAAAGTCTGATCATTTGAACCAAGTTAATTCCTTAAAATTTCTTAATTTTGTTTTCTATAAAAAAGTTTGATCATGTTTGGACCTGGTGTAAGTTAAATCGTAGAGACAAAAATGGAACAATTTACTATATGGTGACGATAGTCAGTGGAATATCAAATGGGTATAATCAAACATAAAATAACTATAAAATCTTGGGTACAAGATTTGTTTGATTAACAAATTTGATTAGTATGACTCATTTCATTGTCTTCTACGTGCCTTTCTCACCAAAAGAATACAATAAAATGATACAATAATCTCCAAAGGCAATATAATTAATTTTCAGAACTTTTGCTTGTCAACCAATTGGTGGAAAAAGAGGTCACTAGGTAGGTGTGGCCCTAATTTTGAAACTTTCCTTGTCTTTTTTTGGATAAAGAGTCAACCAACGTACCAAACCATGAATGGGAAGAAAAAAAAAATGTCATCCATTATATTTATACCTACTTACATATGTAATACTAGTATGTTTTAAGTGGATTATGAATCGGTGACGTTGATAAGTTTAGTAAAATCAGTGTTATGTAATTTTCTTGAAGCTCTAACATAGTTTATACTCCATCCCTCTTGATATATTTATTTTAAATTATATATCATTTTATAATATTAATAAAATAAAAATTATTGTTAAAAAAAATTATTTTTTTATCAAATAATTTAGTCGATAGAATTCACATTTAAAGTGAATAAATAAATGTTTGGGTTCAAACTTTAATCACCACATATTACAACATACTCACTCCGTCCCAAATTGTATGACGTTTTGGGCATTTCACACGTATTAAGAAATGCAACTAATATTGTGTGAAAAAGAGATATTATGAGTTGTTTTTACAAAATTGTCCTTAATAAATAATATGGGAAAGATAAATGAAAGAATTGAAAGAAGAGAGAGTAATAAATAGCTATTTAAGGTTACAATTGGAAAAGTAACATTAATGTTGCATTGATATTGTAAAGCGACATATAATTTGGGACAAATTTTTTTTCCTAAAGCGACATATAATTTGGGACGGAGGATGTAACACCCCGTTTCCCCACAACGTAATATTAATATACATAATCAGAGTAAATCAACAAACGGAGCATTACACTGCTTTTCAAAAATTTCATAAATAGAAAATATACTACTTATTTTCAACAACATTTGATCTCATAATTTGCAGCGGAAAGTTCTTTCAAAATAATATCAACCTCCAACAAAATCTTGGCACAAAGGCCTCAACAAAATAAAATATTGTTTAACAACATAAAACCCCCAACAACATATTTATTATTAATACATAAAGGAATGAATAAACACAACAACGTTTCCCATCCCGTTACGTATCAGAGCCCTAAGACTCTTGAGCCAGACATCCTACTAGTCTTCATTACCTGCAAGTTACCCATACGAAGAGCAACGTTTTCAAGCAGAAGGGGTGATATTCACAATCAACAATAACAGATAAATATTTCATCAATGAATTCAACATCGTATTAGCATCATCATATCATTATATATATATATATAACAAAAATCAACAGTTTAACCAGCATTTAAATATCATTCAACAACAACAACAATAATGTCCACCGACAACGACAACAACGACAACAATGACATATACAATGCCAACCGACATATGCAACAACCACCGACACCGACAACAACGACAACGACAATGTCCACCGACAAAGACAACGACTCATGTACTATGAATGTGGTACCATACTAACGCGTTTGAATGCTAAACATTCCAGGACCACAGTCCTCACCGCTTTTAGACTATGCAACGGACTCCAATTGTGTATATCAACATACAACTCGACTACACCGGCAACAACAACTACGACAACAACAACTGTGCATAAATCATTTATGACACACTCCCCAACTTGGACAACAACGACACAACGACAACAACAACGGAAATCAACGATATGGCATATATAATTATATATATACATATACATATATTCTCATAGTTATACTTTCATTTATAATATTATCATCATCCAACATCCACTCACAAGTCTACATTTAATTATAGGAATCCATATACCAAAGAGTTCAACAATCAAATGAACCTTTAAAAACAAATTGCAAAAGTTCATCTTACATTTCGCAACTTTGAAAATGAATGAAGTCATGAGCCATAACCAACTTAACAAGCCCAATTGCCTATGCCATGTGTTCTCACAAGTCACATATGTGTGCAGTAGAGGTTACATAAGCATTTCATCGGCCACATATGAAGAATTCACAAATTCACGAAGTTCGTCTCACATTATCATTTTGCAAAACCAAAACATTTTTCAAAAGGAAATCAAATTTGATTAAACAAGACATAAGTTAAATACTCATAAAAACACCTCAATTAAACCTCTAATACTTAAGTTTGAAGTTTGGAAACCAACCATAGGTTTTGGACTAACTTGGAATAAGTTATGCTAAGTTTTCTTAAAGTTTTCCTCAAGACCCACTCGGAGTATTTTCATCATAACTCAAAATCCATAAAACATTTTCAAGTCAAACCAAGGCCATTAGAAAGCAAACTCAATTATCTACAACTTTCATATTTACACAAAAAGAAAGTTCGGAGCAGAAATGGGTGAAAAAGACGCAAGAACACGAAAACAGGAGATGTTGTTCACTATTACATCGTACTACGATGGAATGCATCGTACTACGATGGAATGTGCTGAAAAACGACTTTTTGCTACTGGAAATATCGTAGTACGATTTCCAGCATCGTACTACGATGGAATGTGGACAACTCTACGAGAAAAGACCAGTTTTCACTCCAAAAACCCAATTTTCAATCACCCAAACCCCAAATTTGATAGGAAACATTGCCTATGATTATACTAAGACCTGAACATCAATTAACACAACATTTCATGGCAATTCATAAAATTTCTACCATTTTTATTAAACTTAACCTAATTCCCAAAATCCCAATTTTGATCCCCTGATCACCCAAAATGAATTACAAAAAGGTTTACAGGTTCTATATACAACACAACATCCAAAACAACACAGAAACATGCATTCAACAACACAATTCACAACATTTAGCAACTTTTCATAATTTTCTAACCCTAACCCAAGAACACCATTTTCAATTCAATTTCAGAAATTATATACATATTATTAATTGAAAGTTAGCCTCACCCTTACCTGAATTTAGATGAACGATTTACAGAAAATGGATTCTCCCTCTTCCTCTTCTCTTTGCCTCTTCTAGGTTTTCTCCCTTCTTCCCAAAACTCTTGTTTTCTCAATTGTACGTGAAAAATGTTACTGACATTTCTTTTCCTATTCTCCCCAAAACATAACTCCCACTTTATTTTCCTTAACTCCCTTAAATTATCATAATTCTAATTTAATCTCCCTTAAGTCCAAAATAACTCTATTTCTCACCTATTTCTATTAAATAATAAAATAACTAAATAATAAAATAACAAAACACCAAATAATCACACAAATCCTTTTAAATCATATAAAAGACTTAAAAATCAACCAAAAATAATAAAATAACAACTAGGGCGTTACAGAGGGAGTATTGTTTCTACCAACTCAACTATGATTCTCTAGTAATGCTTTTTTTCTATTATGCTTTTTATTATTTGTTATTTTTTAATTTACAATTATTTTAATTTTTTATTCTCATATCATTGATGAAGGATATTTCATAAAATAAGTCAGAATTTCATTTTTTTTTTTATATAACATTGATTACATTTTTTAATTTATGTAAAATTGTCAAAATGTACACTAAAAGAGGGAATATTGCCCTCACTATATAAGCCTTTTGGATCCATTAAATATTTAGTTTTCGCATAGTATTCTTTATCTTTATTTCAATTATATATTTTATTTTAACTACAGTATAAACTCTATAAATTAATAATGTCGAGATCGGAGAAATTTATTAATTTAGAGAGTTATTAATTTATCGATAAATTAATAATTATTAATTTAAAGAGTTTTTAAGTAATTATACTGTACATACCAAACAAAAAGGCAAATTAGTCTATGTCTCTTAGAATTACGTTGCAGCAAATCTTGGGACTCAATGTAAATTAATAAATATTGTATTCATATCCATTGGAAATATGACTTTTGACTTTTGAAGTGTATAGTAAATGTAAACAAGTGGAATGTTCAATGTATTCTTAAGCAAGTTTGGCATATATAAATTACATGAATGTGTTAAAAGTATTCAAACCATATCTCACTCACGAGATGGCTTCTCATCTAAAAGGTGTTGCAAAATCAACTATGTCAGATCAAATACGCAAGGAGTTGTGCGAGTACAAGAGAGATAATCATGCAAGCACACAAAAAGACTTGCAGAGATGGCTTGAGGGAAAATTTCAGTTGAAAGTTAGTCAAGGAACAATATCAAACACACTTAAGCGGTCAAATGACTATCTCTCTGCTGAAATAGAAAAGGGAAGAGCGGAGATCAAAAGACACAAACCAGGAAAATATCCTGACATGGAAAAGGTTGTTTATGAGTGGTTTCTACAGCATCAAGAACGTGTGAATATCACAGGAGAATTAATTTTGCAGAAGGCAAGAGATACAATGAAACTCTTGTACCCTCATGATGATTCAGATTTTAACTTCTCTACAGGATGGCTTGGAAAATTCAAGCACCGACATGGCATAAAGTCATTTCGTCGTTTTGGAGAGAGTGGGTCTGTTGATGTACAAGACATGGAGCAGAAATTGGTATCGATTCGAGAGAAAATTGATCAGTTCCCTATGAAAGATGTTTTCAATATGGATGAAACTGGGTTGTTTTATAGGCTACAAGCTGATCATTCACTGGCAACAAAACAACTTGAAGGAAGAAAACAAGATAAAGAAAGACTGACGGTAGTTATTTGTTGCAATGAAGATGGCTCTGAAAAAATCCCTCTATGGATTATTGGGAAATATGCAAAGCCTCGTTGCTTCAAGAATGTCAACATGAATAGCTTGGATTGTCAGTATCGAGCTAACAAAAAAGCATGGATGACTAGTGTGCTTTTTGATGAATATGTTCGTTCA
Organism: Medicago lupulina; assembly: GCA_958299785.1. Classification (NCBI taxonomy): domain Eukaryota; kingdom Viridiplantae; phylum Streptophyta; class Magnoliopsida; order Fabales; family Fabaceae; genus Medicago; species Medicago lupulina. The sequence continues at coordinate 80,856,318 of OY283139.1, forward strand.
TTTGACCAAATGATGCATGGTAGAAGAGTTCTACTTGTGGTGGATAATTGTCCAGCACATCCAAGAAATATTGAAGGGCTAAGAAACGTTGAGTTGTTCTTCTTGCCACCCAACATGACATCAAAGATTCAACCTTGCGATGCTGGGATAATAAGAGCTTTCAAGATGCATTACCGTAGAAGGTTTTACCGCAAAATATTGGAAGGTTATGAGGTGGGACAATATGATCCATGGAAGATAAATGTCCTTGATGCTATCAATTTGGCAATCCCAGCTTGGACGATAGATGTTCGAAAAGAAACAATAGCGAATTGCTTCCGACACTGTAAAATTCGTTCAGCTAGTGACGTTGTAGGAAATTTGGATGAATCCACTTTTGATGAAAAACTCAAGACCTCCAGACTATGATCAATCAATGTGGCTATCGTAATAAGATGGATATCGACAATCTAATGAACTACCCAGGTAAAAATGAAGCATGTTCGGAGGTTCAAAGTTTAGAATATATTGTGCGTACTATCGTTGAGAACAATGCAGAGGATGACGACGAAGATGATACGGTGTCTTTTGGAGCCTGTTACGCGAAAGGAAGCACTTACGGCGTCGAACACTCTTCACAACTTTATGATACAATACAAAAATACAACACCTCGGCTATTGGATGCAATAAGAAAAGTTAGAGATGAGCTCCAAACAGACTTGAACTTTAAAGGAAAACAAACAACTATTGAATCATATTTCAACAAAGTGTAATATATTTTTTTTCAGTTTCTATGAATTATTAATTTATGATTTTCTTGGGACCGAAAATTATAAAGGGATCTCCCAAAAAATTATTATCTTATTATTTTATCGAATTATTCAATTTTTTACATTGGCCCAAGTCGGGACCGGACAAATTTATTATTTTAGAGAGTTTATTAATTTACCGAGTATTAATTTAAAGAGTTTACTACTGTATTTTATTTATAACTTTATCCCTTCTATAATATTAAAAAATCAGTTAAATTCATTTCAGTAGGTATAACCCACAATAATAGGAACAATATCTTTTGTTGAATGGGCAAGAAGAATAATATCAAATACTATATATAAAAAAAAAAGATCTTGTTTGATAAAATTATTTAGTTGTATTACATGTCAAAAAGATATACATTAAGTTCAATTTAATAGCAGACAGAAGATGTCAACTACTTTCCCCTCTTTCTACTAGTTGTATATAGAGATCATTTTAACTATTTTGTAAAGAGTGAAGTGAAAACAAGATATATTCAGTTTCATTGAAGAAGATCCAAAAACATTTAATAATATTCAATTTTGCACGATTTTTGTTTTTTTTATTGATTTACGATTTTTATTTAACTGGTTTGAACACCCTACCTAAACGATGTTTTGTCGTCTAAAGATTGATATTTCTTTATTTTTTTCTATTTAAAAAAATGGTTAATTGTTGAAATAGTCCCTCTATTTTGGTCCTCCAGAAGTCCAATCACACAAGAGGCACTAATGTGGCGGGGAATCTTACCACATGGCTGCTACTTGGTAAGTCTTAACCTAACATAGGATCAGATTTAGGTTCTCGTTGGTCGATTTGATCTATTTACGTCCGGTTTTAATTAGCAAACGAAAATTATAACATCTAAAAAAGATAGACCAAAATGGAAAATTTACAGTATTGTCATCACATTCGATGGATTATCAAACATGTGTTTTTTTTACTAAAAATTAAAAATGATACTTATTCATTCAAATTGGTAAAGTATATCGTTAGAATACAAATTCAAAGTCATAGAAAATAAAAAAGATGAATATGTGAATAAAATCACAACAACCATGCTAATACCATAAAATAACAAAATACACAAGCCTACAATGACTATATTCAAATTCTTATAATACATGACATTGAAGATGCCAAAGTCAGTAATTGTATATGTTTTAAGTCGAAACTAAGAATTAGATAAACACTGCATCAAGATGAGAAATAAAAAAAAAACCACAAAGAAGCTGTTTGGTTCAGCTTTTAAATCCTTCAAAAGCAATTCTGGTAGCTTCAAAAGTGAAAACTAGCAATTTCAACATGTTTTGGTTCAGCTTCTCAAAATCAATTCTCATCTCCAAAAGCAATTCTGGTTGAAGCTACAATTCCTAACTTTTGAGTTTACTAGAATCAATTCTCCATTAAATTTTATATTTTAATTATTACAACTCATTATTTTCCTTTATTATCCTTTATCAATTCTCCTTCTTTTTGGTTTGTATTTATTTTGATGAACCAAAATTAATCAAAAAATTTAACGAACCAAATTAACCTCAGAAAATATTTATGGTAATGAGTTACCAAGTTTTGAATTTTTCTTTACCATTTTTCCATCCAGATTTACTGTATTTTTTCTTTTACGCTATATTTAATCATTTTTGACAACCAGCTCTATTATTATTTAATTTAAATATATTTTTATCGAAAAATATAAAATACATAGAACAACTATTTTATAAAAAAAAATAGTTTAATGATCGTATTTATTATTTTTAATTTAATATATAGAAAATTTTATTTATTTAAATTAAATAATATATCTGTATTTAGTATTGTACTACATATATATTTAACTATGTCCATTTATTTGTATTTAGCTATGCCCATTTTACTAATTATACATTCAAAAGCAATATTGATTAAAACTATCCAAACAACATCCATTCTGTTTAATCAATTCTACATTATTGTTTCCAAACATAAATCAATTCTCTTAAAATCAATTATGTCAGAATCAATTCTATCATAATCAATTCTTTTAGAATCAATTATATCCAAAGTTAAACCAAACACGATGAAAGAAGGAAAATCAAAACAAACATTGTTATGCTAAGACGTGGAAATCATAAAAACATATAAAAAGAAATTAAAAATATGTAAATCTCTTATTTAACTAAAAAAGAAATAAAAAAATAAGTTGGAGTGATAATTTAGGGTCAAAATTGACCCTAATCCATCATTCTTCATAGATCGAAGTAAAAGGGAAAAAACTTATATCGACTAAGGTTTGAAAAGAGATCAAACTGTAATAATCAATAGACATAAGCGTGTATATTGCTTATAAACAAAAATAAAATAAATTGATTATAAACTAAAATAATAATCAATAGACATCCACTATTAATTGATTATAAATTATAAACTAAAATAAACTTTAAACGTGTATGTTGCTTTCTCACCAAAAGAGAAAACAATTATACCATAATCTCCAATTCAAATCCACTAATCAGACCAGGCGATATAATTAATTTTTCAGAACTATTATATGCCAATTGGTGAGAGAAGGTGGCCCTTTATTCTATACTATTCCTTGTCTTTCTTCAATAGAGATTAGGCCAACCTGCCTACTTCGATGAAATTATATTTTTTAAATGCATGATTAATTTGGGTATGCTATAAGTTTGGCAAGATCACAATGGTACTAGTATAATTTTTTTGAAGCTCTGATACTAGCTTACATAGTGATTTTTCCAAGCTGATTATTGATCAAAACATACATATACACTACAAAATTTTCATTATTCACCAACTTCAAAGAAGAGAGGTATTACATATTCAAATCATCGCTCAACTTATATAGTCTTTTATCATTTGAGCTATATTTACGGAACATTATACGTCAATTTTTATTTTGATAGAACATTACACATCAAATTTCAAAATCATATAATAGAATTGAACTTACATACATACACACATATATACATATATATTTGTATAGCTTTGTCACTAGTTCGTTCCATTCTAGTATCAACCATGGGTGCTCTACCTCCTCTTCACATAGCAATGTTTCCATGGTTTGCTATGGGACACTTCACCCCATATCTTCACCTCTCCAACAAATTAGCAAAAAGAGGTCACAAAATATCATTCTTCATCCCCAAAAAAACACAAACCAAGTTACAACATCTCAACCTTAACCCAAACCTCATCACTTTTTACCCTCTCAATGTTCCTCACATTGATGGTCTTCCCTTTGGTGCTGAAACATCTTCAGATGTACCTTTTTCTTTAGTCCCTCTTATTGCTTCAGCAATGGATCAAACAGAAAAACAAATTGAACTTCTTCTTAAGGAACTAAACCCACAAATAGTTTTCTTTGATTTTCAATATTGGCTACCAAACTTGACTCATAAACTTGGCATAAAAAGTCTTCAATATTGGATAACAAGTCCATTTTCAATATCTTATTTTTGGAATGGACCAAGACATAGCCAAGGAAAAGGATTAACTGTAGAAGATCTCAAGAAACCACCTTCAGGGTTCCCTGATTCATCCATCAAGCTTTATCAACATGAACTTCAATTTTTATCTTCAACAAGGAAACTTGTCTTCGGAAGTGGTGTATTTTTATACGATCGTTTGCACATCGGTACAAGTTTAGCTGATGCAATTGGTTTCAAAGGTTGCAAAAAACTTGATGGACCTTATGCTGAATTTCTTGAAAATTTTTATGGAAAACCTTCCCTTCTTTCAGGTCCCCTTTTACCTGAAACACCAAAAACTACTTTAGATGAAAAATGGGACTCATGGCTTAATGGATTCAAACATGGTTCTGTGGTTTTTTGTGCATATGGAAGTGAAGGTCCATTAGAAAAAAATCAGTTTCAAGAGTTGTTACTTGGTCTTGAATTAACAGGTTTTCCATTTCTTGCTGCACTAAAACCACCTAATGGATTTGAGTCTATTGAAGAAGCTTTACCAGAAGGGTTCAATGAAAGGGTTAAAGGAAAAGGAATTGTTTATGGAAGTTGGATTCAACAACAGTTGATTTTAGAACACCCTTCTGTTGGATGTTTCATAACACATTGTGGAGCTGCTTCTATAACTGAGGCACTCGTTAACACGTGTCAGTTGGTTTTGTTGCCACGTGTAGGTGTTGATCATATTATGAATGCAAGAATGATGAGTGAAAAGATGAAAATTGGTGTGGAAGTTGAGAAAGGTGATGAAGATGGGTTGTTTACAAAAGAAAGTGTGTGTGAAGCTGTGAAAATTGTGATGGATGATGAGAATGAAGTTGGAAGAGAAGTGAGAAAAAATCATAATGAATTAAGGAAGTTTTTATTGAGTGAGAATTTAGAGTCTTCGTATATTGATAATTTTTGTGAAAAGCTTCAAGGTTTGATTTAAATTTCTTTAGTTTGAATATTACAAACTTGTTGCTGCTGAATGAATCATTGCACATAATTGTACTATTATTATTTTGTTTTATTTTATTATAAAATAAATTGTGAGCTTGTATTATGAACTTTTTTCCAACAATATGCATTACTAAATCAATGTTTTACAATAGATCGTATATTTTACTTGCTAGATCGATTTGTATAATTGAGATCATTCCCCACATTGGTTCTTCCGTTGCTAAGATAATCATCACATGTTGTCAAAGAAAAAAAAACGAATATATAAACCTCACCGAAAGTTTTTCGTTTTTTAGTGAGGGAATCATCACAGAAAGTTAGTGGCATAAATTTAGGCGATTAAAAAAACAAAAATGTAAGCTGGAACGTTCCCTTTTAACACATGATTCATGATTGTCCTTATTTTATTTATATTTGGTGAAAATTTGTTCTTAATATTTTATACACCCTCCGGTCACTAATATAAGGAAAAATTCACTTTTTAGATACATTCAATTAATGATGTATGTGACATATAATAAAGACCACGTACATCATTAATAAAATATATTTAAAAAGTTGATTTTTGTTTATATTAGTGACCAAATGATGTACCTATTAGACAGGTTACACCAAGTGTCAACGGATTCGTTGATACCAAATCTCAACAATTTCTCATTTAATCTAACGACTCATAATTAATTCATATTTCTATTTCGTGAGTATCTTTTCTTTTTTTTTTAATCTGGTTTTTCATCAAAAAACATGGTTATTTTTTATTTTATTTTACGATGATGCCACGCCCACTCATGTTAATATTATTCTTGTAAGCATCTCTATCCCCTCTTAGTTAATTTCTTGAATGGATTCCAAGCCATAAAGACATAATATACCAAATTTATGAAAACAATAGCAGAAGGTAGTGAATCTATTGTGGTGGAATATGGATGAAACAAAACCAGCATGAGTTAACTTACGCTGGATTTTAGTGTGTGTTTTTTTTGCGTGATTTAAGTCACGTGACTTAAGTCACGCAGCGTGAGTTAACTCACGCAAATTTAATATTAGTGTGAGTTAACTCACGCTGCGTGAATTAACATACGTAGAGGTATTTTAAACATTTACTTTAGAAATGAACAAAACCGTTAGAGTAAAGAACAGAATTCTTTTGATACTAGTCACTTTTTTTTTTTAGGCCTATAACATTTTGAAGAAAAAAAATAGAAAATTGCTTTTCTGACTTCAAAAATATCATATTGATACATAGAAATTCCTAAAAAATCCTCAACAATAGTTAACTACCGTTCTACAAACCGGCAGCGGTTAACTGCCGTTGAGGCCACCAGATAGATAACCGCTGCTGAATCGCTTTTTTCAATTTATGTTAGACCCACTTACTGTTTGATACCTCAGGTATTGGTCTTTATTGTTAGTGAAAAAGTCTCAAGTGGATGGTAGACCCACTTACACCTAATCAATTTATGTTCTCTCTCCTCACCAACTCATTATTTCCTCAATCTCTTTCCTGCATCTTTTTGAAAAACCCATAACTCTATCATTCTTTCCTCAACCATCTTTCTGCATCTTTCCTCATAAATTTATCATTGTTTGTCCAAACGAATCAATTTAAGCTCTACTAATTTACATGGAATCCTTGATTAATAAATTGTTTATCTGGTTTAAAATTTCTAATGTTTCTTTTCCTCTCTAAAATTTAAAAAAACAAGCACTATAATTTGTTATTTGTGTTTTGTTGGCCACTGATACAACTTTTTGAACCAGAATGATAAACAAAGGAAACAAAAAACAAAACAACATAGAAAGAAGATTCTCACGTTGGCACCATGCAATCATCACGTTGGCACCATGCTCAATTACAACTGTGCCTGCATTAACGTGGCCAATAAAAATCTATATACATGCTCCACTCTAGTTAACTACTGCTGGAGTAATTTTTTTTTTTTTTTGTGTTGTATACTTGGAACGGTAACTATCGTCGGATCAATCTAACGGTAGTTAACTATCGCCGGGAATAAAAATGTCATTTTCATGTGTTAATATGACGTTTGAAGGTCAGAAAATCAATTTTCAAAAAATTATTTTTCGGGGCCTAAAGCAAGGGTTTGGGCCGCTTTATGATTGGGCCCTCCTTGGTGGTATGTTTAATGTATTTTTATTTAGAGTTTTACTTTTCCCACCCTATGTCTTTCCTCGCACGCCCTATTTTTTTTTTCAAAATTACCCTCGGGGCATTCCGGATTATATAATCCGGAATGCACCAGTACACAGAATTGGAACATATATAGGTTTGCATGTCATTGTGGTTTTTATCTTTGTTTTCAATCATTACATATGTATGTATAAAAGACAATTAACTTAAATATTATATCAAAAAATGATTATATATATCATTATACCAAAAAAGAGTTGAATTTATATCATTACACATTTCACCTAATGATATACATTTCAACTAAACTAATGATATATATCTAATCTATGGTGCCGAAAGATCAATGAGATTATCATCCACTTCAACCTTCACACCAGGATCAGAACCAGTACCTGAACCAACCCTCACATCGGGATCAAAAAATTTAATAATGTACAATTCTTCGTCATCTTTTATCACCTCTACACCAGCCGCCTGACTTAGCTCATTATAATTTGCCATCCGGCTGACATATCTATCAGGCCAGCTGTCTGCATCCGCTCGATGGTATTGCCTCCATAGACCGCAAGTGGGAGGAATCGGACAACCATCCTTCAAATCCAATGCCATAAAATGGTTGTCATTCACATATGCTAGACACATCAACAGATCGATACTTGGCGGCAGCGGTGGACCACATAGAGGGAAATAGGTTTCTGATTTCCCAATGGACAACACAACTACTGTTTGGTTGAATTTCTGTGCGATGATGAAACCCATATCTGGCATGGTCATCCATTTATCCCGTGGTGCATTCCCAATACCGCCATAGGATAGAGCGTCTGAGACCTCTTTATACCGCTTATCATCATTAATCATCCTCCGATATCGGGCATTTTCTACACCAACAAGCTCTTTGTAAAGGTGTACCGGACTATTTGGTGATCATCAACACTCAAGTTACGTAGGACCGCAACTGCTCGGAACCCACAATGGCCATCACCGGGTACATCTCTAACCTTCTCAATAAAGTCATACATCCAAATTGGGATTTGGTCTTGGTGTGGTATGTTGACTTTAACGGGTGTTGGCTTCTTCGGATTTTTTGGAATTAGCTTAGGAGGGGTAGGAGAAATGTTGCCTTTCCGTGCACTCTTTCTACTTGTCCCTGTTGAGTTTGTCTGTGAATCATGCACATCTTCAAGTAAAAGGATCGGCAACACGATAGGATGTTCAATCTCAGCTGGATCATCATTTGGGGCATAAATCGGAACAACCATAACTGAAAACAGTTCCAAGCATAGTTAGAAAATGAACATAGTTTCTGTACTGGTGCAGTCCAGATTACACAATCCAGAATACATGAATTTAGCCCGGAACGTATTTTCCAGATACGTTCAGTACAGATCATATGACGTGACCAAAAGGAAATCACCTAAAAAACGAATGGAGGAAGTTTTATATACACATTACCTTTGCATTCAGACGAAAATGATGATGTTAACCCCATTGATGGCCAGATTGCTGCTCCAAACCATATTTTCGCCTTAAATGGTGTGTTTTTTAGTGGTGTAGGGAGTGTTTGTGATAAAGTGCTTTTGCTTCAGCTACGTTCTGGACGACTATATATAACCTAGCCTTCCGGATTACAATTTCTGGAAAAAACGTCTGTTTTTCCCGCTCGCTTCAAATATAGGGCTTCCGGAGTATATAATCCGGAAAGCTCATTATGCTGACCGAATTATATTTTCCGAAACAGTCTTCACCCTAAACATGTTCAAGTTTCACAAATTACATAGCGCAATGTCCTGTTCTGATCATTTCGGATAATATAATCCGGAAACTATCCGGATTATATAATCCGAACATGGGGTATTTTGGTCAAAATCGCAGGGCGCGCGAGAAGGCCATAGGGTGAGAAAAGTAAAACTCTTTTATTTATTTGCAACCTTTACTTTGATTGTAGTTACGATCTATGAATATTTTGTGGTTTTTTTTTGTGTGTGTACTTGTTGATATTTTGTGGCTTTAAATAGCCTAGCATTACTCAACCTTTTCATTCATTCTTAACTTTGCATTCCTTCTTCGCTTTTCTTTCTTAATTTTCATTTAAGGGTGAGTTATGATACCATAGTCACGGCTGACCATTCATATCATCTCCAACGTTGTTGTGCAGTTTTTGTAGGGGTGGTACAATAGTCAATAGAGACATTCATACTAATTATAATTTGAACTCTGGATTTCGACAAAATTCAGAATATATAATCTAAAAACCTGCAAAAGTTGTTCAAATTATATAATTCGAACGGGATATTTTTAAAATTTTAGAGCATGCGCGAGAAGTTAATAGGATGAAAAAATAAATTTTCAAAGATTTGTAAGTTGCAATAACGGTTGAGAATTTCTTATTTACCTCCAATGACGATTAACTACGTTCAATGTCAAATTGCAGTTAACTACCATTCTAAATTCACTCAAGTGCCGTTGAGAATGCAGGGCAATTTTGTGTGGGTTTCTAGTGTTTTTTGTTTTCCGGTGGCACATGGGAAACTAGTGAAAAAGTAATATTAACTCATGAACCATATGATTCCATGTGCCAACCAAATTAAATAACTCATGAACATTGAAGAACATTCACCTGCATTTGTAACCATCTTATATAACTTTCTAATTCATTAACAACTTGTTCATCACACATCTCTTCCCCACCAGGAATCAACCTTATAGGGTTCTTCATCTTGTCTACATCATTGACATGACATTCCTTTTGAAGCTTGAGTTTAAGACTATTACCTCATGCAAAATCTTGTTCTGAGAAAACCATTGCCTTGTCCACTTCATACTTAACATTCTTAATATGCTTGCTGCTGTTATCTTTTGAAGAATTATTATTTTACTTTATCTTCGTCAATGTTGGAGCTAAATAACTTAAATATGTCCACATAATAAACACGTATGCGTTTTTTTTTTTTTTTTTGAAGGAACGTATGCGTTTATTTTGTTAGGCCTCCATATTTAATCAAGATATTGAAAAATAATATAAAAAACTGTGAGGAAAATGTTGTGACAAAGGATAGAGAACATAACAAAGATTTGTTAGAAAAATATATGGAGTGGTCAATTTATTTTGGTTGGCACGTGGAATCACATGGTTCATGAATTAAATATATGGTAACCAAAATCGTGGAATATCAAAATGGTTTCAAAAGACATAAATTAACTAGAAATTGGGTCCAGTATTTGTTTGACTAACAAATTTGATTATAGGGCACATTTAATTGTCCTGTAAGTATGTCACTTTTTTTTGTTACAGTAATCTTCAATTATCAAGGAGACAACTAGGTGTGCCCTACTTCTGTAACTTCCCTTGACCTTTCATTATTGTTCAATTTTTTGATAGAACATTATCCCTCAAACAAATCCCTGGTCCATTCCATTCAGTATCAGATTAAACCATGGATGCTCCTTCTCCTTTACACATAGCAATGTTTCCATGGTTTGCTATGGGACACTTAACCCCATATCTTCACCTCTCAAACAAGTTAGCATTAAGAGGTCACAAAATATCATTCTTCATACCTAAAAATACACTCAACAAGTTACAACATCTTAACCTTCATCCAAATCTTATTACCTTTGTCCCTATCACAGTTCCTCATGTTAATGGCCTTCCTCATAATGCTGAAACATCTTCTGATGTACCATTTTCTTTAGTCCCTCTTATTGCTACAGCCATGGATCAAACAGAGAAGGATATTGAACTTCTTCTCAAGGAAATAAGGCCACAAATAGTTTTCTTTGATTTTCAATATTGGCTTCCAAAGTTGACTAAAAACCTTGGCATCAAAAGTCTCCAATACATTATATTGTCTCCAGTATCAACTGCTTATCTTGGATGTTTACAAAAACTAAATCTAGGAAGAGATTTAACAGAAGACGATCTCACGAAACCGCCTTCAGGGTTCCCTGATTCTTGCATCAAGTTTTATAAACACGAACTTCGATTCCTAGCTTCAACAAGGAAAATTGTATTTGGAAGTGGTGTTTTTTTATTTGATCGTTTGCACATAGGTACAACATCAGCAGATGCAATTGGTTTCAAAGGTTGCAATGAAATTGATGGACCTTATGCTGATTATATTGAAACGGTTTTTGGAAAACCTGTTATGCTTTCAGGTCCTGTGTTACCTGAGCCAACAAATACAACACTAGAGGAAAAATGGATTTCATGGCTTAAGGGATTTGAAAATGGTTCTGTGGTTTTTTGTGCATATGGAAGTGAAGGTCCATTAGAACAAGATCAATTTCAAGAGTTGTTACTTGGTCTTGAGTTAACAGGTTTTCCATTTCTTGCAGCACTAAAGCCACCTATTGGATTTGAGTCAATTGAAGAAGCTTTACCAGAAGGGTTCAATGAAAGGATCAAAGGAAAAGGGATTGTTTATGGAAGTTGGATTCAACAACAATTGATTCTAGAACACCCTTCTGTTGGATGTTTCATAACACACTGTGGAGCTGCTAGTATAACCGAGGGACTTGTTAATACGTGTCATTTGGTGTTGTTGCCGCGTGTAGGTTCTGATCATATCATGAATGCAAGAGTGATGAGTTCAAAATTTAAGGTTGGTGTGGAAGTTGAGAAAGGTGATGAAGATGGGTTGTTTACAAAAGAAAATGTATGCAAAGCTGTGAAGATTGTAATGGATGATGAGAATGAAGTTGGAAGAGAAGTAAGAGCAAATCATGCCAAAATGAGGAACTTTTTATTGAGCAGCAATTTAGAATCTTCATGTGTTGATAGTTTCTGTCAAAAACTTTATGATTTGCTCTAGCATTTTCAGTTTGTTATAAATAAGAATGATCTATGAGTTCCATTTCATCGGCACTCATATATGCCTTGTATTTTGACACTAAAAAATTAAGTGTATTGTTATGATACTACTATTTTTCCCTGATACTTGGTTTAAGTCTTTACTTTTTCTCCCAAAATAGGAAATCTGTGTGTCACAATGTCACATCATAACCTAACATATTCATTCACTAGTTAGGATCAAATAACAAGTTGGCAATGTATACACTTAATTTTTTTTATATGAATCCAATCAGATTGATCAAAACACAGACATTTTTTAAATTGAAACCAAAAACTCAGTAACTGATGTTCACAACAGTAATTAGAAGTGTGATTTTTTTTTTCTTCTAAGCTCTTCATGAATAATATTGGATAATCTACAATAATATGTCTTGGTTGGCTTACATTATAGTACACGTTGCTACACTAGCTCTAATAATTGATAATATGTCTCCAACCCAAAAATCTCAGATATTTTGCATGCCAACAACTGTGTAGTGGAACCAACGAGCTGACACATTTTGTTGCATTCCAAGTCTTTCTCATATGCAGACCCAACATGTACAGTACAAAATTTCATAATACATCAATATTTAAAAATGAAAGGACTTAATTACCTTTCACAATTAAAAAATGAAAGGACTTAATTACCTTTCATAATACATCAAAATTCCAAGTCTGTTACAATTATAATGAATCTTTCTAATTCAGTTTGATTATAAATAAGAATGCTTTATCAATTGTTTCATGAAATCTTAGCTTAACGGTAAGAGTTTGACCTTGTAACCTTAAAGAACGAAGTTCAAATCTCTTTGAATAATTTTTGCGAGCCATCTATACATATCTCTCCATGTCATTTTTAAATATCAACAAGCACATTTTTGCTATTTATATATTATTGTGATACTAATATCATTCCCAGATGCAATACACATGGTTTTAGTCTTTACTATTTTTCCAAAAATAGGACACTTGTGTGTCACATCATAACCCAACAAATTCATTCACTAGTTAGGATCATATAACAATATATCAATAAGAAAAATTTATATGAATCCAATCAGATTGATCAAAATACACATATCTTTTATTAAAAACATATAATCATACAACAATATATAACAGTTTGATAGAGTTTCTACTAAGTAGAAAATCACCTGATTAATTCTTGAAGCTTCTCACAGAAACCATCAACACAAGATGACTCCAAATCATGGCTTAATAAAAGGTTCCTCAATTTCTCATGATTATATCTAACTTCTCTGCCAATCTCATTTTCATCATCCATAACAATTTTCACAGCTTCACAAACACTTTCCTTAGTGAACAATCCATCTTCTTCACCCTTCTTCACTTCAACTCCAACCTTCAATACCCTACCCATAATCTTTGCATTAATGATATGATCAGAATCTAACTGTGGCATCAACACCATCTGACAATTATTTGTCAACCCCTCTGTCAACGAACCGGCCCCACAATGTGTTACGAAACAACCAACAGATGAGTGTTCCAAAATCAATTGTTGTTGTATCCATCCACTATGAACAATCCATTTTTCCTTAACCATTTCTTTAAACCCTTCTGGAAAAGCATCTTCGACCGTCTCAAAACCAATAGGAGGTTTAAGAATAGCCAAAAATGGATAACCTGTTAACTCAAGTCCTAACAACAATTCATGAAACTGCTTTTGTGATAATTTAGATTCACTTCCAAGTGCACAATAGACTAATGAACCATCCTTAAATTCTGCAAGCCAAGAACCCCATTTTTTGTCTAAAACAGTTTTAGGTGGTTCAGGTAAAACAGGTCCTGAAAGAAGAACAGGCTTACCAAATTCTTGTTCTAAGTAATCAACATAAGGCCCTTCAATTTCTCTACACCCTTTGAACCCAATTGCATCACATAAGCTCAAACCATTATAGAGTCTATCATAGAACAGAACTCCACTTCCAAATTCAAAATTTCTTTTTAAAGCAAGATACTTTGCTTCATGAGAATAAAGATTAAAGGATGAAATAGGGAACCCTTTTGGAGGTTTCATAAGATCAAATTCAGTCAAGTTAGTACCTTCACTCATCCTTGATGGAGATGCATTATATGCAATTGTTGCTGGACTAACAATCCAATATTGCAAAGACTTGATTCCTAAATTATGAGTAATTTTTGGTAACCAAAAGGTGAAATCAAAGAAAACAATATCAGGGTTTAGTTGAGTGAGAAGAAGTTCAACTTGAGGCTGTGTTTGATCCATAGCTGTCATGATGAGTGGACCTAAAGAGAAAGAAACATCTGAAGTGGTTTCAGCACCAAATGGAAGACCATGAATGTGAGGAACATTGAGAGAGTAAAAAGTGATTAAATTTGGATAAAGGTTGAATTGTTCTAACTTGGTTTGTGTTTTCCTGGGGATGAAGAAAGAGATTTTGTGTCCCCTTTTGGCTAATTTGTTTGCAAGGTGAAGATATGGAGTTAAGTGTCCCATTGCAAACCATGGAAACATTGCTATTTGCAATGAAGAAGGTGAATTCATGGCTGCTTTGTCTGAACCTATTTGCAATGTATCTGTTTAGTTCCCATTCATGGTTTGGTACGTTGGTTCCCTCTTAATCCAAAAAAGACAAGGAAAGTTTTAGAATTAGGTGCCACACCTACCTAGTGGCCTCCTTTTTCCACCAATTGATCGACATGCAAAAGTTCTCAAAATTAATTATATCTGTATCATTGTATTCTTTTGGTGAGAAAGCCAAACAGTGATAGAAGACAATGAAATGAGTCATGCACTAATCCAATTTGTTAATCAAACAAATCTTGTACCCAAGATTTTCTGGTTATTTTATGTCTTATAAAATATGTTTGGGTATACTCACATAAATATAACAAAATAAATGAGAAAGAATTTAGTCAAATCATTTAATTATTTTTTCTCTTAATTTTTTTGATCTATGTATATGTACCCATTTGATATTCTACCGACTATCGTCACCATATAGTAAATTATTCCATTTTTGTCTCTATATTTCTCAAATGTTTTAATTTTACCTAGTTTATCAATTAATAGTAGGATCGAAATAGGTTAGACTTTCCAACTGATATCTACGATTTAACTTACATCAGATCCAAACTTGATCAAACTCTTTTGTAGAGTCCTCATGAGCTTAACTTAGTTGGAAGGGATAATGTATAATATATGCAAGATATAGGGTTCAAACCTCGACTACCACAAAAAAGAAAACTCTTTTATAGAAAACAAAGTTAAGAAATTTTAAGAAATTAACTTTGTTAAAATGATCAGACTTTAGACCAATTTTTTATTTATTTTAAGTCTACTAGATCGTTTAATTTAAAAAAATATTGTAAACGTTGCAGATTCATTAAAATAACCGGTGATGAGTTTTTTTTTTTTCTGTTTCTTTTTACTTTTTTTGTTGTTGATGTGCTTCCACTTGACTGAAAGTTTTATCTTGGTGATTTCCCAACAACTACCATCAAATATGAAGTTTTGATAAGTGAAGATAATAAATTTATTGTGTTGCGTTGTTCATTTGAAGAGAGTTTAGATATAGTTAGTATTATTTTTTAAATACTTGTTATTACTGAATTAAGGACGAAGCCTGAATTGAGCTTGGGGAGGGGAGGGGGGAAATCAAGTTGAAAGTATGATTTAGTGAAAAAAATGAATGTTTAAATGCATAATATTTATTATATACAAGATATTTAAGAAATTATAAGATATATTTAAAATTTTAATAAATTCAAAGGATATAAGAAAGATGAGAGTGTCTTCAAGTTTGTCCGAGAATAAAGAGACTAAAACGAATATTGAATATATAGCAGTGAAAGAAACTGTGAAACAACAAAAATACAAGCGTATGGAGATGAATTTAGGATGAAATCGCAAAATTCATAAAAGTTATTATAGCAATGCACAAGTCCAAAATTCATGAAAAAAATTGCAAACGTGAAAGAGAATATATAAAAGTTAAAAAGTACTTACTCTGCAAATGTGGTTAGTCATGAGAACTTCTTTTACTCTTTGAAGATGAAGTTGATGACAATGCGAAGAAATATAAGATTGTATGAAAGGATCAGGATATGTTGTGTCAATGTAGTATTCATCAAAGTCTTACATTGAATAGTGAGAAGAAAAAAGAGGTAAAATGTTATTATGATTATAAGGATTTAGTTTGAGTTTTATACACCACAACCATACTAGTTTTTTGAGTGTGCCAGTGACTTAGGTAGTTGTGCGTTATGACTAAGTATTCCAATTTTTTTACTCAAAATAGTTAAGAATGAATGTTCGTAATTTTTTCCTTATAAAAATTGCAATTGTAGTTGAGAAGGTTTGTAATTTTGTCCGTACAAAAACTTTATGAATTTGCAATTTTGTATTTGTAAAAATTGCAGATGAGTAATAAAAATAAAAATAAAACCGTAAGTTGTTTGTGTATTTTTACTTCTTTTGTGCTGTGTGTTCCACTTGTGTGAAAGTGTTCTCATGGTAATTTCCCTAACACTTAGTTAAAAAAAAGACAATCCAATAAAATTAGGCTTAAATATGTGATTTATCCTTACACTTTCATCCAATTTTAACATTGGTCCCTGCATTTTTATTTGTTTGCTATTGGTCCATGCATTTTGTAATTTTTTTGGCTTTAGTCCTTCTATTAAGTTTCAGTTAAAAAAAATTAAAACTAATAATGTGTCATGTGGCGTGGAATGATTGGTCCACATAAAGTAAAACACTCCCGGTTAGGGTTAGTGGAAGATGGAGTAAATTTATAAGGAAGAAAAGTTTCATGGAAACTAACATGTCTGGAAACAAAGATCTCTTTGGTGGCTAAATCAAGAAGATGATAACCCTTATTCGTGTTGTTGTTTTTCCTTTCCCATGTGCCGTTCCTGTTCTCACCAAACCGTGATGCGTGAATGGCCTCCTTCCAAAAACGTGATTGTTCCCTTTGTTACTGTGCACCACTCCTTTTATAATAATAATTGTTGAACCTTCTTTTTTTCTTTCTCTCGGGTCAACCAAAGTAACATGGGTCAAAGGCTCATTTGTTTATGTTTTCTTAATTCACCAAGAGCTTACTGCACGTGTGGCCTCTCTTATAACTACTGAGTAATGATTTGTCATTTTAACTTTGTTATCTCATGTAGTCATTGATCCATAGTAATAATAGGTAATAATACACTTCTTGACTCAATAAATAAGAAAATAACAATTTATTTAAAATGACTCTAAATTAAGTACTAAACTAATAAAATAGACTAAAAACTTAACTAAAAAGACTATGAAAATATGGAATGACGGACTGTCATCACATATGTTGGATGTTTCATAACACATTGTGGAGCTACTAGTATAACTGAGGGACTTGTTAACACGTGTCAGTTGGTGCTGTCGCCACGTGCAGGTGCTGATCATATCATGAATGCAAGAATGATCAGTAGTAAGTTGAAGGTTGGTGTAGTGTTAATGAAAAAAGTTATAAAGCGGGTTTCGTCTCATTTTCCGGAAAGCCAGTCATACTATTCCACTTTAGCTAAGCTAATGATGAAACAGGATCCGGATTTGTCTGCAGATGATGATGTCCACTCCTGGCTCGATGCACTTAACGAAAGGGAACGAAGTCTCTAGAAGTTGAGAAAGGTGATGAAGATGGGTTTTTTACAAAAGAAAGTGTGTGCAAAGCTGTGAAGATTGTGATGGATGATGAGAATGAAGTTGGAATAGAAGTAAGAGCAAAGCATGCCAAAATGAAAAACTTTTTATTGAGCAGCAATTTAGAATCTTCATGTGTTGATAGTTTCTGTCAAAAACTTTTTTGATTTTCTCTAGCATTTTCAATTACAGTTATAATGAATCTTTCTAATTCAGTTTGATTATAAATAAGAATGCTTTATCAATTGTTCATGAAATCTAAGCTTAACGGTTAGAATTTGACCATGTAACCTTAAAGAACGAAATACAAATCTCTTTGAATAATTTTTGTGAGCCATCTATACATATCTCTCCATGTCATTTTTAAATATCAACAAGCACATTTTTGCTTCCTTTGCCTTTATTTTATTGAAAACATATAATCATACAACAATAGATAACAGTTTGATAGAGTTTCTACTAATTAGAAAATCACCTGATTAATTCTTGAAGCTTCTCACAGAAACCA
The DNA here is from genome assembly GCA_958299785.1 of Medicago lupulina. Lineage (NCBI taxonomy): Eukaryota > Viridiplantae > Streptophyta > Magnoliopsida > Fabales > Fabaceae > Medicago > Medicago lupulina. Next base: position 80,874,661 of record OY283139.1, read on the forward strand.
TCAACAGAAGATGACTCCAAATCATGGCTTAATAAGAGGTTCCTCCATTTATCATGATTATTCCTAACTTCTCTGCCAATCTCATTCTCATCATCCATCACAATTTTCACAGCTTCACAAACACTTTCCTTGGTGAACAATCCATCTTCTTCACCCTTCTTCACTTCAACTCCAACCTTCAGTTCCCTACCCATAATCTTTGCATTAATGATATGATCAGAATCTAACTGTGGCATCAACACCATCTGACAATTATTTGTCAGCCCCTCTGTCAACGAACCTGCCCCGCAATGTGTTACGAAACAACCAACAGAAGAGTGTTCCAAAATCAATTGTTGTTGTATCCATCCACTATGAACAATCCCTTTTTCATTAACCCTTTCTTTAAACCCTTCTGGAAAAGCATCTTCGACCGTCACAAACCCAACAGGAGGTTTAAGAATTGCCAAAAATGGATAATCGGTTAGCTCAAGTCCTAATAACAATTCATGAAACTGTTCTAGTGTTAATTTCTATTCACTTCCAAGTGCACAATAAACTAATGAACCATCCTTAAATCCATTAAGCCAAGAACCCCATTTTTCATCTAAAATAGTTTTAGGTGGTTCAGGTAAAACAGGTCCTGAAAGAAGAACAGGCTTACCAAACTCTTGTTCTAAGTAATCAACATAAGGCCCTTCAATTTCTCTACACCCTTTGAACCCAATTGCATCACATAAGCTCAAACCATTATAGAGTCTATCATAGAACAGAACTCCATTTCCAAATTCAAAATTTCTTTTTAAAGCAAGATGCTTTGCTTCATGAGAATAAAGAATGAATGATGAATTAGGGTACCCTTTTGGGGGTTTAATAAGATCAAATTTAGTCAACTTTGTACATTTACACATCCTTGACGGAGATAGAGTATATGAAATTGTTGCCGGACTAACAATCCAGTATTGAAATGATTTCATTCCTAAATCATGAGCAATATTTGTCATCCAAGAGGCAAAATCAAAGAAAATAATTTTAGGGTTTAGTTGAGTGAGAAGAAGTTCAACTTGAGGCTGTGTTTGATCCATAGCTGTCATGATGAGTGGACCTAAAGAGAAAGAAACATCTGAAGTGGTTTCAGCACCAAATGTAAGACCATGAATGTGAGGAACATTGAGAGAGTAAAAAGTGATTAAATTTGGATAAAGGTTGAATTGTTCTAACTTGGTTTGAGTTTTCTTGGGGATGAAGAAAGAGATTTTGTGTCCCCTTTTGGCTAATTTGTTTGAGAGGTGAAGGTATGGTGTCAAGTGTCCCATTGCAAACCATGGAAACATTGCTATGTGCAAAGAAGGTGAATCCATGGCTGCTATGTCTGAACTACTTAGCAATGTCTCTCTACTTATAAAGTCTATATTCTACAAAACAATAAAAAATTAAGCATATAAAAATCACAACTATATAAGTAGTGGGTTTGATATAATAATCACATTTACATATTCATTAATCATCTATTGGACACGAGTAGTGGGTGTGATAGTCTGATTAAAAGTTTGCACGTCTCTTTCACTGAAATGATTCTCGTATAAAATAGTATCTTCACATAATGGATTTGATCTGTAAAAATAAAGTGTGCGTTGTCACATAATTATGCCAACACGACGTGGATATCATTATTGGCTATACATGATATAGTATAATATTTTACATGTTTTCCATATCATCAAATTTTATATTGGCCATGGAGTATTTTGTTTTTTTTCTGGGGTTTGAACCATAAACCTAGCATAATTTTTGTATCTTATTGTAAGGTCTCTATCAACTGAGTTAAGTTCACGATGACGGCTATAGAGAGTATATTACTCCTATAAAAAAATTATTAGTTACACCTTATTTTTAATTCTTGTTACACTTACACCAAAAAATGACAAAATTATACGTAAAATATAATTTTTAAATTCTTCTAAAACTCTCACTACAAGAAAACTGCAATTTAGCGTCGGCCTAAAACCCATTCTAACAGGGCTAAAATGGACGCTAACACAGATTTAGAGTCGGCTTAGCGTTGGTGTCGGGGGTCGGCTAAAAAACTGGAAGTTACCGTATAGCTCAAATCCGAAAGGTTGTATTCAAAAGACATGTGTTCGATCCATGCCGATACATTTTTTTTTAAACAACCTAAAAAAGACTTTATTAATTACAGTCGGATAAGCTGAGGTTAAATAAATGAAAACTGAGTAATAAAAGTATCGTCTTCATATTGGAAATTTGGTGTCGGATATGCCGAGGCTAATATTTTCATGAAAAAGGAAAATAAACATGGGATTTAGAGTGGGCTAAACCGACGCAAACTCGAGGCTAATGGCCGATGCTAAATTTCAACTCTAAAATCCAGTTTTCTTGTAGTGTCTTTGCATCGTTCTTCCTATTCTAAAACTTAGTTTAAATAGGTCATGTAAATTGAGTTTAAGTATACATACTAAAACTCAATTTAAATAGAGCATGCAAACTAAGATTAAGTAGGTCATGTAAACTGAATTTAAGTGTACATACGTAAACTAAAATTTGCTTTAACCTCCTCAACCTTGTTTATTGATTTTACATAATCTTATTTTAAGCAGGTATAAGTAAACTTTGTTTACATGTACCTCGTTAAACTAAATTTAAAATAACCTCAACCATTAAATGGATATTTACTTAAATTTAATTAACGTCAACGCATCGTTTGTAGAGTGTATAACATATCAGCATGTTGAACAACAAGAAAAAAAATAAAAATTCAGCATCATTGAAAAAAGATAAGAAATGCACTTACCTATATGCAACAAACTATCGATGAAAGACATTTTGATCCACTCTTTAATCTTTCATTGAGATTGATTGAATATTCATGATTGTTTGTAAATGAATGAGAGTGAAAGTATAGAGTAATAATGAATGATTTTGAGAAAATTTATATGAAAGTGTAATTTTGGTATTATTGTTAAATTTTAAGTAAATTTAGTTGTAACTTGTGACTAAAAAAATTCTTAACATAAATATTAGTTTTTTAATTTATCTCGTGGTAGCAAGAGACAAATTACAGGGACCACCTGCATGAATTATCCACCATTACCATACACAGAAGTGGTGACCATACAAGACTTATCACACAAATGACAGAAGTCAATTCCTCTTGATCATCTCCTTAGTCAGTCCTTCTAATTTGGTTTTTGGAACTTCATTTCTTTACTATCTGCCATTCATTCATTGTTTCCTATGGCTTCTACTAGCAGCAACAACTCTTCTGATCACCACAGAACCTGTAGATACGATGTTTTTCTCAGTTTCCTAGTCCATATGATACCTTTAATCTGCAATATCATGGCCTAAATTAATTAATAACTTTTTCATAGGTATGGGAAATGGTTGATAGAAAGAAAACAAATCATTGAAGAGGCTTTTTAAGGTAAATCATGATAATCATCATGTGTTAAGGCCCATATTTGAGAGACGATTTTATTTCACAAACACTTCATTAATCTCAATTTCCTCTTCCTTGGTAACATGCCAATTATAACGAAGCTGGATTTTAGAACTTTCGTCTTCCTCAGTAACGTGCCAATTATAAGGAAGTTGGACTTCAGACCTTCTACTGCTGCTACTGTGATGTACGTGAACCAAGTGAAAAAAGCCTTCTTGATGAACCTCATCTCTCCCCAACTGGAACGAACTAGAGATTTCATGCTCGAATACTACGCGCAATCCCCATGTTTTCAATTTCACATCAGGGTGAGCTTTAAATGTGATATGTGCTCCTGTTGTAACAAAATGGCAGTGGGGCCTAGGAATATAGATTAGCTAGATGTAATATCCCGCACGAAAAATTTTCGTCAGTCATCAGTACCAGTTATTTTATCCTTTGGAATTTTTAAGAGAAGGGAAAAATGGTAATTGTGCATAAGACATTTCAGGACTAAATCATATTATTCTAACAGACTACGAGGGATGAGATATGCCGCTTAAAACTTTTACGGCATTTATCGGATATTTAGTTTAAAAAAAGAATGTAGAAAAGGGCAAAATTGTCATTTTCACCAAATGGAGTATATAAGACAAAATATCCAAAATTCTCTACACTTTTCTACACTCTTCCTTCACTCTTTTCTACAGATTTTTCCCTCTTCCTCTCTACTCTCACTCGCCCCTCACTTCTTTCCACCATTAATCCATCTCAATCTTCAAATTTTTCACCAAATCAACTTGCAAGGCTACCAATGTCACTCCATGAGAATTGAACCATGTTTTAAGCTTGAATTTACTTCTCCTTACTTCTTTTTCCTCTCAGCCGAACTTTCTCTCCATTCATCACTTTGGGGATTCTTGCAAAATCAAGTCAAAAGTGAGGTAAAAGTGATTATTTTGAGATATAGTTTAAGTTATGTTGAATGATTAGAAGCGTAAATAGTTATTGCCTTTGATTTCTGTGATGACTCTCTATGTTGGGCTGGTAATAGCAATATTTTTGTTGTTGTTGCTGTTTGGAATGAGAAGCTAGAAGTTAAAAGCCAAAAGTTGTCCCATTAAGCTATCTTAAGTGATTATTGGGTGAAACAAGTTAGAATTTCGATACGAGTGATTTAGGAGCTGTGTATGCATGTTTGGGTTGCTTCTGGAAAATTTGAGTTGAAATTGAATTGTTTAGAGGTCATAAGCTGTTAGTTAAGCTGTTTTGGGAATTTTGCCTTAAATGACTAAGTTGTGGAATAACCTGCTGTACAAGTGGTTCATGGCGCTGAGTATATATGTTGGAACATCTTTGTTAACGGCTGGGTCGAAATTAATTTGATAGAAGCCATAAGCTGCTAATTAAGCTTTTTGGAAGTGCTTAAATAGCCAAACGGCGTACTTCTGGTGCAAGGACTGAATTGGAAATTCTCGTGTATGCTGCTAGATGAAGTAAGAGTACGTTACAAATGAGTTGAGTTGTTTCGGAAAGAGCAAGACCTATAAGCCAAGACATAAGCTATATTGGAAAATGGAATATGGAGTTTTGGAGCTGCAAATTGTGGATAAGCTGCTTGCAATTTCGGGACTAATTCCAAAGTGAGTTCCTTTAGCTTAGAACCCACCTTTGAGGATCAATTATGATTATGTTATATTATTGAGATAACATGAATAATTAGACCATTTTTATGATTTCTTGTGTTTTGTGCAAGCATGACTATTATACCATATGAATGGTACATTTGAACTGAATAAATATGAGATAGTAGAATGATTATTTATAAATTAGGTACCATTATTAGTTTATTCTAAAATCTATATTATGTTAATAAGTATGTATATGTTCGTATAAATGTTGGAGGAAAATTCTATCAAGGCAATTGATGTCTTTAATTATAGTAATGATTGGAAATGCAACATGTGAGTAATATGCTCACAGTGAATTATAGAAAATCGCAGAAAAATGGAAATGAGTAGAAAAATCGAAATGAGTAACATGCCCATAGAAAAAGAAAAAAAAAAAGAAAGAGAAATGAATAATAAAATTGAGAAAATCTCCGTTTGCTACAACGAAGAGATAATGTAGCCTATGAGGTACGGCTCATAGTAACGAATGTGAAAACTCCGTTTGCAACAACGAAGAGATAATGTAGCCTATGAGGTACGGCTCATAGTAACGAATGTGAAAACTCCGTTTGCTACAACGAAGAGATAATGTAGCCTATGAGGTACGGCTCATAGTAACGAATTTGAAAACTCCGTTTGCTACAACGAAGAGATAATGTAGCCTATGAGGTACGGCTCATAGTAACAAAATGAAATAATTACCGCTCGCCACAACGAAGAGATAATGTGGTATATACGCACCTATTGAAATGTATAATTAATGATATGAAATTTTAAGTCAAAAATTATTAGGTCAATATTTGAAAGAAAAAAAAAAAAAACTTAAAATTTTCAATTATGGAACCAAGGAAAAATTCTAAGGACCCTCCAACATGAATACTAACATAGCATACACATATTAACATGAAAGTTATGTGTAGAATGAATTAGCTACGAAGAAATATTTCATGGGCATTTTACCTATCGTTGGAAATGAGGAATTTTAGTTATGTATTTACGGCTTAGTTAGCCGAAACTAGTTGCTATCATAAAAGAACCAGAGACATACTCAGATAAGTATGTCAAAGTATAAGCCATATCAGAATAAGATATTTTGGATATATGTTTATGATTATTATTATGATTATGGTGATTATGTTTATGATTAAAGTTATGAGTATGACTATGTTTATTATATAATCAAAATAGTATTTCAGACAGCGATTCTAGTTATCCCCTAATCGCTCAGTTATGCATAATGAAATCATAAAAATCCAAAATGGGTTGAGTTTAGTAACAGATGGCGATCCTAGGTTCCCTGAGATTGCCTACAGCCTAGGATAGGTGGAACTCACTGAGACAATATGTCTCACCCCAATCCTTTTTATTTATTTCAGATATTCAGGTTACTAGCCGTTAGAAAGGTTCGTGATGGAGAAGCAAAAGTCGTCGGACCATTTAAAGTTCACGTCAGTGGTAATTTTTTTTAGAGGTATAAGCCGATAATTTCTATATCTTATTCAGAGAAGTATTTTTATTATTGTAATTTTAATGTATCCCATGCCAAGTTTAACACACATGCTAGATATCCTAGGTAAATCTAGTAGGGGTGTTACAATTTGGTATCAGAGCAGGTCGATTTAGATCGTGCCTTGGGTCATTAGAATTCAATAAAATGCAATGGGACCTTTGAGTTTCGGATATTTATTCTGAATGTCATGTCTAGCTGAGCCTGATCAACTCAGACTAGTATATGATAGTTGGAACAAATGTCTGAGAGCTGAATAGGACCTAGGAGGAATGAAGCGTCCGAAGAAGGAAAGTCAGGGTGTCAGGTTTTGTAATGAATCTTGTTAAGGAAGTATTTGACGCCAATGGTGGCTGGAAACTGTGAAGCTTAAGATTCTTCAAGGACATATGGGATATGTTAAGATTAAGACAGAATACTCCGATATTGTTGAACGACACTTTTTATGTGGATACCGGAGAACTAAGAGATCCAAGGTGATTAAGGGACGATTTCAACTTTGACATGAGCCGCAATATAAGAAGCAAAAGTAAGGTATAGAAGAAAGAAGTATTTCTAAAGGCGTAACTAGGATTGTGTAACTAGGAACTTGATATAATAAAATTATCCGCCGAAAAATGGAATTCATAAACTCTCAGTGAATGTAAAGTGTGTAAGAAGTGAATGACTCAGATGCCCGGAACGAGCTGAATTTTGATGTTTGAGTTGTTAAGCGAACTAATTAAGGAATAAGTAAATTATTTTCGAGCAGACAAAGAAATCCCCTCAATGCGAGCATTGAATGGACAACGTAAGCCAAAAGAATGACTTTGTAGACTAGAATGAATTTTGGGAATCGAAGCTATCTCGGAGGAGATTGTAAGTGTAATTACCACTACGACAAGAAATGGAATAGATGGAAGTAAGCCTTAAACTGTCAAGTATATCTTAGTATGTAAATGATGTGAATGTGGGAATCATTCAAAGAACACCTTGTGAGAACAAGTAGTAGTATATGCTTAAGGGAAAATGCAGTATCTGGAAAGTTAGTGCTTGAAGCAGCAAGAAGTGTAAAGTTAGCTTCTCTGTTCATAATATATAGTATTGAGATTGTGAAATTTATAGTATGGACGGATTAATATGCTTGATCGAAGGGAGTTGGTAAATCAGAGTGGCTCAATGGAAAATTTATCGATAAAGAAGTAACGGAATGCGCAAAAGTCTATGACCTTAGAATACAAATATTCATGGGAAATTTTAAGAGACGAACTAAGAATTTTCCAAACCACATAATTCATAGATATTAAAAGTTTAAGTAGTCGAAGAGAACATAGTAAGGGTATGGCAGACATGTTCCCACCGAGTTAAATTTAAAGATGTTGGAATCGCCTATTGTATGTAACCTGGTTAATCAACGCGATGATTTCGAAGAATGAATTAAAAGTATCAGTTTAGCTTAAAAAGAGTCATGTATGAGGCAACAAATATGAATGTTGTATATAGAAGATTTTATTTTGGTTTGAAATACTATCATGAAATATAAGGTATAGTAACAAGTATCTGAGGGAAGAGATACTACTCAGAATATTAATGCAAATGCTCGAATGCAATTTTAGTCGTGAAGTTTGGAAATCTAAACTCCATATTTTGGGATGTAAAGGAGAGATTGATGTCACATAAGCTATAAATCATCTGTGATATACGGTATGGAATTATCATAAAGACTGAGAATATGTTCCCTATAGTAACAGACAGAACAATATTGTTCAAGAATGAAATGTATATTTTGAAAAGATAAGTTCAAGAGGTCCATGACTATAGGTTTTGCTTATTTTGATAAGATAAAGGGGTATTATGATTGATTTAAGAATATTGAAAGTTTAGTACAGGTGAAGCAAAGTCAGATGACTTTAGATAATTGTCATGTATTAAGCCATCAGTTGTACTACCTCGTGTGTTGTGTACTCGTCAGTCAATGCACCATTTTTTCAGATAAGATTTATATATTTAATGTACTCGTCAGCTCAAGCCAATTGGTATTAATAGTCATGTTGTCAGAACCTTGTGTAGCAAAGGAAACCGATAATCTATTTGGACTTAAAGAATTAGTCAGTAACAAATACGTGTTGGAATCTAAAGCCAAAGCTATAGAGGAATTATTAGCGCTATTAGCAAATAAATCCCTCAATTTCGAGGACGAAATTTCTTTAAGGGGGGTAGAATGTAATATCCCGCACGAAAAATTTTCGTCAGTCATCAGTACCAGTTATTTTATCCTTTGGAATTTTTAAGAGAAGGGAAAAATGGTAATTGTGCATAAGACATTTCAGGACTAAATCATATTATTCTAACAGACTACGAGGGATGAGATATGCCGCTTAAAACTTTTACGGCATTTATCGGATATTTAGTTTAAAAAAAGAATGTAGAAAAGGGCAAAATTGTCATTTTCACCAAATGGAGTATATAAGACAAAATATCCAAAATTCTCTACACTTTTCTACACTCTTCCTTCACTCTTTTCTACAGATTTTTCCCTCTTCCTCTCTACTCTCACTCGCCCCTCACTTCTTTCCACCATTAATCCATCTCAATCTTCAAATTTTTCACCAAATCAACTTGCAAGGCTACCAATGTCACTCCATGAGAATTGAACCATGTTTTAAGCTTGAATTTACTTCTCCTTACTTCTTTTTCCTCTCAGCCGAACTTTCTCTCCATTCATCACTTTGGGGATTCTTGCAAAATCAAGTCAAAAGTGAGGTAAAAGTGATTATTTTGAGATATAGTTTAAGTTATGTTGAATGATTAGGAGCGTAAATAGTTATTGCCTTTGATTTCTGTGATGACTCTCTATGTTGGGCTGGTAATAGCAATATTTTTGTTGTTGTTGCTGTTTGGAATGAGAAGCTAGAAGTTAAAAGCCAAAAGTTGTCCCATTAAGCTATCTTAAGTGATTATTGGGTGAAACAAGTTAGAATTTCGATACGAGTGATTTAGGAGCTGTGTATGCATGTTTGGGTTGCTTCTGGAAAATTTGAGTTGAAATTGAATTGTTTAGAGGTCATAAGCTGTCAGTTAAGCTGTTTTGGGAATTTTGCCTTAAATGACTAAGTTGTGGAATAACCTGCTGTACAAGTGGTTCATGGCGCTGAGTATATATGTTGGAACATCTTTGTTAACGGCTGGGTCGAAATTAATTTGATAGAAGCCATAAGCTGCTAATTAAGCTTTTTGGAAGTGCTTAAATAGCCAAACGGCGTACTTCTGGTGCAAGGACTGAATTGGAAATTCTCGTGTATGCTGCTAGATGAAGTAAGAGTACGTTACAAATGAGTTGAGTTGTTTCGGAAAGAGCAAGACCTATAAGCCAAGACATAAGCTATATTGGAAAATGGATTATGGAGTTTTGGAGCTGCAAATTGTGGATAAGCTGCTTGCAATTTCGGGACTAATTCCAAAGTGAGTTCCTTTAGCTTAGAACCCACCTTTGAGGATCAATTATGATTATGTTATATTATTGAGATAACATGAATAATTAGACCATTTTTATGATTTCTTGTGTTTTGTGCAAGCATGACTATTATACCATATGAATGGTACATTTGAACTGAATAAATATGAGATAGTAGAATGATTATTTCTAAATTAGGTACCATTATTAGTTTATTCTAAAATCTATATTATGTTAATAAGTATGTATATGTTCGTATAAATGTTGGAGGAAAATTCTATCAAGGCAATTGATGTCTTTAATTATAGTAATGATTGGAAATGCAACATGTGAGTAATATGCTCACAGTGAATTATAGAAAATCGCAGAAAAATGGAAATGAGTAGAAAAATCGAAATGAGTAACATGCCCATAGAAAAAGAAAAAAAAAAAAGAAAGAGAAATGAATAATAAAATTGAGAAAATCTCCGTTTGCTACAACGAAGAGATAATGTAGCCTATGAGGTACGGCTCATAGTAACGAATGTGAAAACTCCGTTTGCTACAACAAAGAGATAATGTAGCCTATGAGGTACGGCTCATAGTAACGAATGTGAAAACTCCGTTTGCTACAACGAAGAGATAATGTAGCCTATGAGGTACGGCTCATAGTAACGAATTTGAAAACTCCGTTTGCTACAACGAAGAGATAATGTAGCCTATGAGGTACGACTCATAGTAACAAAATGAAATAATTACCGCTCGCCACAACGAAGAGATAATGTGGTATATACGCACCTATTGAAATGTATAATTAATGATATGAAATTTTAAGTCAAAAATTATTAGGTCAATATTTGAAAGAAAAAAAAAAAAAAAACTTAAAATTTTCAATTATGGAACCAAGGAAAAATTCTAAGGACCCTCCAACATGAATACTAACATAGCATACACATATTAACATGAAAGTTATGTGTAGAATGAATTAGCTACGAAGAAATATTTCATGGGCATTTTACCTATCGTTGGAAATGAGGAATTTTAGTTATGTATTTACGGCTTAGTTAGCCGAAACTAGTTGCTATCATAAAAGAACCAGAGACATACTCAGATAAGTATGTCAAAGTATAAGCCATATCAGAATAAGATATTTTGGATATATGTTTATGATTATTATTATGATTATGGTGATTATGTTTATGATTAAAGTTATGAGTATGACTATGTTTATTATATAATCAAAATAGTATTTCAGACAGCGATTCTAGTTATCCCCTAATCGCTCAGTTATGCATAATGAAATCATAAAAATCCAAAATGGGTTGAGTTTAGTAACAGATGGCGATCCTAGGTTCCCTGAGATTGCCTACAGCCTAGGATAGGTGGAACTCACTGAGACAATATGTCTCACCCCAATCCTTTTTATTTATTTCAGATATTCAGGTTACTAGCCGTTAGAAAGGTTCGTGATGGAGAAGCAAAAGTCGTCGGACCATTTAAAGTTCACGTCAGTGGTAATTTTTTTTAGAGGTATAAGCCGATAATTTCTATATCTTATTCAGAGAAGTATTTTTATTATTGTAATTTTAATGTATCCCATGCCAAGTTTAACACACATGCTAGATATCCTAGGTAAATCTAGTAGGGGTGTTACACCAGATATGTTTAAAATTTGAACCATCAACCTTATTCGGGACTAACCGAAGAGGCATATCAAAGGTTTCTTTCATTTCTTCACTTTCAAAAGAAAGGTGAAGAGGATATGGTCGCTGTGACGAAGATGAATAATGTGAAGAACCAAAAGTTGTTGGACAACCGTTTTTCATAAATGCCACACAAAAGGCAAAGCCAAGCCAGTTGTCAATCTCATTCAAATAGTCTGTTATCCTTATTATTGAGTTTCCCTTAAATTGATGACGAAACCACGGTGGAATTGTGTATCCAGGAACTACAAGGTCAAGGCCACACTGGAAATGACAAGGATTCTGGTACCAGAGATAAAAAAAAAAAAATCAGAACTAGAAAAAAAGAGGACGGGGGAAAGGGGATTGGGTAATAAATGTGAAGTGTGCACCTCAACTAATTTCATCAGCCATGAAAGAGCCAAGTAGTTATGATCTCCTTCTGCAATCTGCAAGAGGGGACAGTTGAAAATATATAATCCTGACCTATGATTATGAGATCTGGACACCATTTTGAAATACCTTCCCCCAGATGAAGAAGTAGCACAGAATAGGAGATCCGGCAAAGATTGAAGCCTTTCGCAATGTGCCAAGTTTAAATATGCTAGACTGGAAAACCTTATTACTGAAGACGGAAGCGAAACTAAGTCGTTTCCTTCTAGATTGAGCCTTTCTAAGTACCTTAACTTTCCGATAGCATCAGGGACTGAACTTAGATTGCAAAAGCTTAGGTCCAAAAAATCCAAAGAATCCAAATATTAAGAAGATATTAGTTCATCAGAAAGATCAACATTTTCTGCAAACACTGATATGAAGTCAATACTTTTTTCACACACTGGTGTGTTTCTCAGCAAGGGTAGATTTTGTAGTTCTGAGCAGCCACATAAATCTATAGCTACAAGAGAAGTCATACAATAAATGCTTTCGGGTACTGACAAGATTCGTGCAGTCTCTTAAACTCAAGAATTTAAGCTGTACAAGATCCCCAATAGAATGATCAATCGTTGATAAACTCACACATTGATCAATATCAAGATACTCAAGACTTGAGACCCCAGTAAAACCAGGCATGGTTTCAAGATTTGTGCAGCCAGAGAGGTGCAGAACTTTGAGAGAATATAATCTAGATGCAGTGTCATCATGAAGAACTAGCTGGACCAAACTGCTACAGCCTTCCAAACTCAAAAATGTAAGTTCTTCCAGAAGTCCAATGGACGGATGGACATATGATAGGTTTATACATCCTGTAAAATCTAGCCGCTCAAATCGTCTGCTTCCAGCAAAATTTAGAGACTCCAGAAGATATTTGGAGTTGCTCAGATCAACCATTTTTAAACAAGGGAGGTCCTGTGAAAACAGAATGACCAACAAATTGTTAGCATGTTATATTAAAAATTGAATATAATTAATTGACTTTGATGTGATTTCTTTAACTGTCGTATCAAATTTATTCTTCATTGTTTCACTTGATTTGTAACTAAGAGTTCAATAAAAAGAAATCAACTAATTTTAATAACAATAAGAGTAAATTATCATTTTATCAGCCGTAGTTTATGTTTGCTGATAATGAGTTACGAAAATCAACTAATAGTAATAAAAATAAGAATCGTTGTAACTAGAATAAAGATAAAGATTGATCAAAAAATAAATGATTTCTTATTGGTGTATAGAGATTGAAAGAGAAGGTACAAAAGATAATCTTGCACTCGAGACTAACCCCCAAATGAGAACTCTCCTTTCCCTAGAGCTTTCTCTAGTCACAACTTAACCATTCAAAAGGTGTCCTTCCCCTCTACCAATTGAGGGTTATTTAAAGACTTACTAAGAATAACCAATATAACAACTCTTAACAACCACCTAATAAACTTATCAACTTACTAACTCTTTAACTACTCTACAATAACAACAAACAAACAAGCCTTATCCCACTACGTGGGATCAGCTAATGGATCAAAAGCATCCATAATATCCCTATCCAACTCATTAATGGATCGGCTAGTGATTTGACTACTCTCCAACTGATTTACACTATTTACTATAAAATTTACAAGTCTTTTGTCTACATATCCAAAACACTTAAGCCGAGTTTCTACGATAAGTGTTATCCCAACTCTCTCTCTCTCTCTCTCTCTCTCTCTCTCTCTCTCTCTCTCTCTCTCTCTCTCTCTCTCTCTCTCTCTCTCTCTCTCTCTCTCTCTCTCTCTCTCTCTCTCTCTCTCTCTCTCTCTCTCTCTCTCTCTCTCTCTCTCTCTCTCTCTCTCTCTCTCTACCCACCTTAACACTAACACTTTTCCAAAGTACCAAAATTTTGGTAATGACTCACAAACTTCCAGACATTTCAAAATGCAAGTTTATTATCACAAAGCATATAAAATTTATCTCATTATTTATATATAGACTTTTAAGACAAGAACAACTATTATCTCAATAGTTACATCATAAGTAAATCACAAAAAAATGGTTAAGATAGAGGTCTACCATAAAGCATAGATGTTTTTGGTAAACATGAAAACTCCAAGAGATTAATCCTTTAACAACTGTGAATCAAAAAGAATGAAATCAAAGAAATGGTGAGTCACAAGAATTCAATGGGAGCATGGCAAACAGAGTGGGCATAATGGTTCACCGGTCTTTATCCAAACAATGTTTAAACTAAAAATTCCATCCTTTGAAAACTCATTCATTCTAAAAAAAAAAATACTTGCAATATCCAAATCAATACTATTCGACAAAATCCTTAGCATGAACCAACGGTTAGTCATACATAAAGTTCTACAACCACATGTTCAAATAAATAAAAAATAACCATTTCAACACGACTAATATCATTTATCTCTTTTCACTATTTGTACACAAACCACATTATCTCTTCGTTGTGGCGAACGGAGATATACCACATTATCTCTTCATTGTGGCGAATGGAGATATATACCACACAATCTCTTCTTTGTGGCGAACGGAGATATACCACATTATCTCTTCGTTGTGGCGAACAAAAATATATACCACATTATCTCTTCGTTGTGGCAAACAGATATATATATATATATATATATATATATATATATATATATACACACACACACACACACCACATTATCTCTTCGCTGTGGTGAACAGTAACTTTCTCAATTTTGTTTCCATGAACATGTAAACTCATAGGCTACATTATCTCTTCGTTGTAGCAAACGGTATACTACGAACAATTTAGTTCATAGGCTGCATTATCTCTTCGTTGTAGCAAACGGAAATTTTCTATAATTTACTATGATCGCATTAGTCATAGGCTGCATTTTCTCTTCGTTGCAGCGAACGGCTTACATTCAATCATTTACAATATCACTTCAAGTATTTGAAATCAATTATTTATCAATAAATTTTTAGTGACAACCACAATTGCATTTCATCTCAAATGTTTCACATTTTCAAATCAATTATTTTAAGAAACCTTTATTTTTTTCCATCTCAAATGACCCATATCAAAGAAACACAATGAATAAACCTAAATCCCTAAAATTAACAATTAAACAATCAATTTACATCAATAGAGAGGTTTTAGGAGCTGTCTATGATACCTTAAGAATTAAATGAACAAAAGAAGTTTCAAAGCTTAATCAAGAGTTTTTCCCTTTTTCCTTGATGATGAATCCTATTTTCTTCTTTTCCTTCATTGAAGTTCCTTCTTCTCCTTCTATAGCTTCCATCTTCTTTCTTCTCTTCTTCAATTACGGTTCCTCCCTCTTTGTTTTTCCTTCCCCCTTTTTTTCCTAGTATCTCTCTCTCTAATAATTATCAATGACCTCTCGATCAAAATTTGAATTCCAATGGGAGAGTGCAACCCACAAACATCTAGAATTCTTTTTACATAATCTTCCTTCTCTCCTTTAAAGAAACATGCAATATGCAGAAATATTTCTTTGTCCTCTGAATGTAATCCCTCAAAACTTTCCTGAAGCACGTCCATAATTTTGTTGTCTAGATTATTCCTCAATCTATGCAAGGCATCTCTCCACTGGTTAGACTTTCGAGTACACAAGAAAGAATCCACTACTCGAATTGCTAATGGAAGACCTTGTGCATATTTTAGCCCCTATCGATTGGTCACGATAGTACCAACAACAATGATATTGCAATTTGCATGTGTTTGTCTTTATACTTCAAACAAAACCTGTTTCTGTTTCTTGTCTTTTATCGGATAATACTGATGATATCGTGACCAATCCTTGCAATATCATTGTTGTTGGTACTATCGTGACCAATCCGATCATGCAATATCATCCTACGTTTAGTACCAACAGAAACAGGTCATGATGCAATGGAATATCAGCCCCTATCGTGACCAATCCTTGCCCAACAAGAAGCAAGACTATAAACAGGTTTAAACACTGTTCCATACGCAAACCATGTTGGTACTCTCCAAGATGAAGATTCTCGAAAGTTCTTCCGATGGTTGTGGACGGCAAAACCAGGATTGCTGCGACATCAGCCGGTAAATTGCATTGCTTGTGGATGTTGGGAAATGTTTTAGTCCCGACATTGGTTTATAAACCTTGAGAGAAAGGAAAGAAAAGTGACTTATATGGTATAATAAGTTGGTGATGCCGTAGAAAAAGAAATAGAAAGAATTAAATTATTGTTTGTTTTTTCATGTACACCATTGTTGTTGTAGTGAGGTGTGATTTGATGGATATTCTCTTTTAGATTGGGATAATAGAGAGGATGAAAGCATATACTAGCGTGCAAACCGACACTCTCATGTCTATTTTCATATTGAACTAACATGCGTAAATTACAATAGTGTTTTTCCTTCTACTATGTTCTCATACATTTGAAGAGCCGGTAATTGAGAAATTTAAGTATAACATCTTTTGATGTGCTTCATTAACAAAGTCGAATGCTCATTATAGATAACACTTTAGGTGTCACCTGTCAAAAGACTGTCAATGGAGTAGAAACATTTCAGCTATCAAACATAGTACTATCTTAATAACATATAAGTTTAACTAATGTGAAATACTCCTTTCTATATGTTTGGATCCTCAGAAGCTGAAACCTCTGCAACTCTGTTATTGACCGTAAGATCAATTCATCGGTTGATATTAAAAATAAAAAACAAATCGAATAAACACGTAAGAAATGTTGTTGAAGGCCCTACGCATTTTCCACATTCCGTTTTAATTCAGTTGCCTTCCGTAAACGATCTCATACGCTAATTTCGTGACCTATTCGATCTTCAGACTAATGATGGTTCTATTTTACGGATTTGGTATCTTATATGCCAATGAACATGAGCAATTTGACTAAACAGGGTAAAATGCTTTAACAAGAAGCTCCCAGTTGTGCGTTGAACGGTGCAAGTCATTTATTTCTACAGTGTTTTCCACTTCATTTTTTATATTTTATGTTTTATATCAACCGATTGATTAATCTAACAGCCAAGAATAGAGCTGCAGAGATGGGGTCTTTTGATAATTACCTTAACTGGTTTGTGCCGAATTTCAAAACTAACGTAACCGTGTGCAGCTTGAGGAGGATTCTAACTTGGACATCAATTGATGTGGTTCATGAAGTTAAAAGATGATTTTTATTTAGCTAATTAGTCTGTAACTACAAACTATATTTATAAACAAATTCATAGTTAATTTCATAGTACACTTGAATCATATAAAGTCGTAATCCATGCTAAAATCCACCTCAAAATTGATTGTACATATACATTGACAAATCTTGTGTTGAAATTGAGATCAACTCAATGTAGGTATCTAATTTGAAGAGAGTGATATATGCACAACTGGAAAAACCACAAAATGATTCATTGCACAAAAGAATTCCAAATCCTTGTGATACTGATACCTACCTATTTAATCTTCAATGTGATATCCTAATTTAGTTAATCAATTTTTCATGCGTACAGGAAGTAGCAGAAATAAACAAAATAAATAACTAAACAGGCTTTTTAGTGGAAATCCTGATAATCATCAACTATGTGGTAAGGCCAATATCTAAGAGGTGATTTTTTTTCAAATTCACTTCCCTACTCTCGTTTTCCTCTTCCTCAGTAACATGCCAATTATAACGTAGCTGGACTTCGGGCCTCTTGCTTCTGCTACTTACATGTACATGATCCAACTGAAGATAGCCTTGTCGACGAAACTCATCTGTTCTCAACTTGAATGGATTAGAGATATCATTCTCGAGTACCATTCGTAATCCCCATCTTTTCAGCTCCACATCTGGGTGAGCTTTAAATGTGATATGTGCTTCTGTTGTAACAAAATGGCAGTGGGGCCTAGAGATATAGATCAACCAGAGATGCTCTGACTTCGACCCATCAACCATGTTCAGGTCTAACCGGAGCGGTATATCAAAAGTTTCTTCCATATGTTCACTTTCAAAAGAAAGATAAAGAGGATATGAGATATTTGAACCACAGTTTTCCACAAATACCACACAAAAGGCAAAGCCAAGCCAATTGTTATACTTATTTGTAAAGTTTGTTATCCTTAATCTTGAATTCCCTTTAAATTGATGGTCAAACCACTCAGGAATTGTATCCCCAGGAACAACAATGTCAAAGCCACACCGGAAATGATGAGGATTCTGGTACCAGAAGAAGAAAATAATACAAATATATCAGTAGAGAGAGAGAGAGAGAGAGAGAGAGAGAGAGAGAGAGAGAGAACAATGTGAAGTGCGCACCTTAACTAATTTTATCAGCCATGAAAGTGCCAAGTCTTGAGTTTCTTCTGCGATCTTCAAGAGGGGACAGTTAAAAATATATAGTCCTGAACCGTGATTATGAGATCCGGATGTCATTGTAAAATACCTTCCCCCAGATGAAGAAGTAGCACACAATTGGAGGTCAGGCAAAGATTGAAGCTTGCTGCAATGCGCCACGTTTAAATATGCTAGACTGGAAAGGTTCCCAATTGACGATGGAAGTCAAAAAAAGCTATTTCCTTCGAGATTTAGTCTTTCTAAATGCCATAACTCTCCAATAGCATCAGGAACTGTACTTAGATTGCAAAAGCTTAGGTCCAAAAAAATCAAAGACTCCAGATAGTTAGAGAGGTCAGCAAATTCTGCAGACACTGAAAAGAAGTCAATACTTTCGGCTGACACTGATACGTGTCCCAAGGGTAGATTCTCTAACTTTAAGCAGCCACATAAATCTAGAGTAACAAGAGATGTCATAGAATTAATGCTTTTCGGTATATTGAGAAGATTTGTGCAGTCTCTTAAACTCAAGAATTTAAGCTGTGTAAGATCCCCAATAGAGTGATCAATCGTCAATAAACTCATACATTGATCAATATCAAGATATTCAAGATTTGAGACCCCTGTAAAATCTGGTACAGTTTCAAGTTTTGTGCATCCAGAGAGGTGTAGAACTTTCAGAGAGCATAATTTAGATGCAGGGTTACCATCAAGAACTAGCCTGACCAAACTCCTGCAGCCTTCCAAACTCAGGAAAGCAAGGTTTTTCAGAAGTCCAATGGATGGATGGACATACGATAGGTTTATGCATCCGGTAAAATCTAGCCGCTCAATTATTCGGCTCCCTGAAAAATTTGGAGTCTCCACAAGACATTTGGAGTTGCTCAGATCAACCCTTTTCAAACAGCGGAGATTCTGTGAAAAGAGAATGAGCAATCAACTGTTAAGCACGCTGTGTTCAAACTTGAATATCATAAATTTTTTATTTTTAAGAGTTTTTTTTCTTCTGAAAAAGTATTCAACAGTAGCTCATTTTGGATTATTCTTTACCTAAAAGAAGATAATGAAAAACATCATTACAATACCTTGTGACCGTCCCATAGACGTTGTATGTTACTGCAAGGCATATTCAATTCAACAAGACGACAATACGGCTCAAAATTTAATGGCAAAGTAGCAAATGGGTAACCATACCACATGAGATACCGCAAGCTGTTGGAAAGAAAATTTAGAGTTCCTGAAAAATTCCTATGATGTAATATAAGAATTGTAAGTCCTGTCATTGCCGATAATCCTTCAGCACTCAACTGAGGATATTCGGAGATATCCTCTTTTTGATCTGGAATTATGGCTTTAACCATGTTTGTTACCTGAAAAATATTAAGAATTAACTAACATGTTACAAAAGGAAAAGAAATAAAACTGCTTGAAAAAATTTGAATTTTTTAAGTTATAAATAAATAAAACTATATATGGTCATTTGATTGAAAAAGTTAAACTATCTAATGTGAAAAAAGTTTTAATTTTTGAAAGATATCTTATTACCGTTTCTGTAGTCATGACATGGTAGAAGTCCGGATAAAGCCACAATCTACTCCACAATCTTGGTTCATTGGGAAACTGTTGCCGAACAATTTTCTTCCCCAATTCTTGCAGCATATCATGCATATGAATTTCCTGGTTTCTAATAGTTATGAGTGACCTCTCAACCAAACTTTGAATTCCAATGAGAGGGTGCAGCGCACAAGCATCTAGAATTCGCTTCACATAATCTTCCTTCTCCCCCTTAAAGAAACAAGCAATATGTAGAAATATTTCTTTTTCCTCAGGATGTAACCCCTCAAAACTTACCTGAAGCACGTCCATAATTTCGGGGTCTGGATTATTCCTCAATCTACACAAGGCATCTCTCCATTGGTTAGCATCTCGAGTGCATAAGAAAGAACCCACTACTCGAACTGCTAATGGAAGACCTTGAACATAGTTTACTACCTCTGGAGTCAGTGTCGCACATCCGCTAGTGGGATCCTTAGTTTTGAAAGCTTTTCTATAAAATAATTCCCGAGCATCTTTGTTATTCAACAGTGGAACCTCATATACATCATATGATACATAAGTATTTTGAGAGACCGATAACCATGTTCCATACACTCTTAGAATATGCATATCCCTGGTTGTAATGATCATCCTACTTCCTGTGCCAAGCAATTCGGGATTTAAAGCCAATTCTTCCACTTGCTGTAATAGATCAGCATTGTCAAGAACAATAAGGACCTTTCTTTCGCACAATCTCTTACTTACTATTCCAGATATTTCAGAAGGGCTGTATCTTTCTAGATCTTTTTCATCTACGGTTTGCTGAAGGATTTGTTTCTGTACAGCAGTAGCACCACCATCTTTATAGATTTTGCTTACATTCTCAATAAAACAACTTGCATCAAACTGATAGGAGACTCTGTCATACAAGACAGAAGCAAGAGTTGTCTTTCCGATTCCAGCCATTCCCCAAATACCTATAGCTCGAAACTCATCATCCTTTGAGTTTAATTTTAGAAGGCTTTCTAATTCTTCTACTCGAGGTTGTATTCCAATAAGGTCATCAGCAAACCCTGAGAATTTATGACCCAATGTATTTATTACCTCCTGAACAATATTTTTAATCTCTCGTAACTCTGGCCTGAAAGACGGGGAAACAAAACTCTAAATTATTACCTAAGAAAACAGACAGAAAGTTATGTTGGGATAAATATAATAAGGATTAATTTATATATGCTGACATGCGTAAATAGTTCCGAAGAAATTGTATTTTGAGGAAATGAGTCAATAAGGTCTATTGATAATTAATCATAGAGTTATATATACTTTTGCTTCCTGCCATTTAAGTGAATTCTGATTACTCCCAAATATATTTTTTTTAGATTCCAACCTTGTAATTTAAAGTTTTTTGCTTTTAGACCTTCGTGTTATTTCAATGTACAAAACTGAAGATGAAGCAGGGAGTAAACCGAAATTCGCACAAATGACAGGGGACGAAAATATCTTTAATCCTTAGATTTGATGTCACGAAAGTATAAAAGACAAGAATCTTTATAAGAATAACCTTAACGCTTACTTGTTCCTAACATCCCAACCAACTAATTCCGCTAATTCGGTCATAGCTCTCATCCACCTCGCAAGCTTTTTCCGGTCATGTTTGAATTTATTCTTGAGTAAACCAAAGGCATTTTGGTACACCCCTCCCTGTTTTCTTACATCAGATGGATCGATGTCGTAAAAAACAGGGAAAACAGTTCGTTTGAATATTTTTCTGTATTTTGCAATAATAGCCATCTCTTCCAAACACCATGTTGATTGGGCATATCTTTTAGAAAAGACAACAATAGAAATCCTTGAATTTTTAATTGCTTGTAGAAGTTGTGGGGAGAGGGGTTCTCCTCTCTCAAGCCTTTCATCATCTTTGAAGGCGAAAATTCCCTTTCTTGTAAGATGAGCATAAAGATGATCGACAAAACTATTGCGGGTGTCAGCACCTCTGAAACTGATAAACACATCGTATCTATAGCTTTGAACTTTATTAAAATCCACAGAAGATTTGGAAGCTTTAGCTCCTGGACTCCAATGGTTCAAATTGAAAAAGAACAAATGATCCAACAGGGCGAGAAATGGTTGTAGGAGAAAGGTCATCAATGAGTGTAAAATATCTATCATAAGAATAGAAAATTCAGCAACAACAAAAACAAAACCTAAGAATAATTGTTAACGAAAGAATAAACCATCGATTTAGTCCTTAAAATATATAAATATAATACGTAGGCTCAAAGATATACAAGATATGTCAATTTTGTCATACTATTAAAGGTGTTACCGACTAACATGATCGATAAATTGGAGAGAGACTAATAGTTTCGAGACTGAATTGATGATTTATTCGTTAACGACATAATGTGTAAAGCAGTGTCTAAGTGAAGCATAGGTTATCCAATTGAAAAATGATGATGAATCATATATACAAAAATAAACAATGTATGTTACCTAAAAGTTTTGAGTTTGAATCCATCTTGACTGACTTCAAAAATTTGCTGCACAGCCACCGGATGAAAAGCAAGGTCTCACTAACTATTATGAGAAAGAAAGAAGAACTCATAATGTCCTTACGTTGAAGGAATATACTGCAAATTGTAAGGAAAGTCAACGAACAACGTGTGTTGCACGTAATAAGCTCAATCATTACAAAATTATTATTCATTGAACATGAAAGTGGAAGAAACGAGGTAGCTAGGAGACGATAAAATAATGGAAAACTTATTCTACAAGAATTTTGCTTATTATTGACAAAATTAATCTCTCGGTAATGAAACAAATCCCTCAGTAATACACATTACTAGCGGATTTGGTTAGTAATATGGGGGATTTTTGTAGTGCAAGTTCTAGCACACAAACAATCTCAAGATTGAGAATGAATTTATTAGAATTTCAAAAAATTTAGCCAAAGAGAAGAATAAAAATCCCACCAAATAATTTGCACAGCCAAAATAACTAAAATTTATAAACCATTCAAGTAAAACACACTTATAATCATAGGAACAACCATTCAACACTACCTGAAGCACCTTCATTCGCACAACATTCATTGCAACTAGCTCTATAGCTAAAGCAATTTTTTTTCCTTTGCTAACAATTGCAATTGACTTTGCCAATTGTATTTTACTCGACTCATTAAATTTAGCTAATTTAACTCAACATAAACCATTTTTTTGAAGTTGGTGCCATTATAAAACCACTAAAATATGTTCATCATCTTATAAGTTGATATCCAACTTTGAAACTGATTAATATGCCACAAACTTAATTACTATCAACATATCTACCATGAGATGATTTCAAGAAGGCAATTGGTAGAAGAAAATACAAAAATTACACTAAAACCTAATCTACTTGGAACATTTCGTAACTACTTTATAAAACTATCACAATATATTGAGTCAATTGTATATAAAATAAATAAATTGAGTCGCTATTCTAACATGTCGTGGTAGGGACAATAGGAAAGTTCTTTTTCTTTTAGAGAATTTTTTTTATTTGAAAAACATATTGGTCTGGTATGGCCATCTCAACAAATTGGAAGCCCTACTTTAATATTAAAACTAGACCCTTGATTGCCAAAAAAAAAACTAGACCCTTAATAAAAAATGTAGAGGTAATTTTAACAATTACAAACTTACCATTAAAAAGTTTTAGTTGGCAATTAACATCACATGATAACAATAAGAGTTATGTTGATTTCAGTTTTTTTTTTGTTGGTGATGGTAGAAAATTTGAGAATTTCATTTTCAATCATAATAGCTTCTCACGAGCCCTACTTTATTTCATATCAATGATATCCGAATGTGTAAAAACATGTTATAAACATCCTACAACATTTTGGATTTCATAATTTGAACCATGTAGAAAAAGAAACTCATAAAACTTTCCTTACACCTCAACAATTATACTCCTACCCTGAAATATATTTGAGCCCCATAAATTGGATTCCCTATAAATACAAAGGTTATTATAAAATGACATTTTAAATACAGAGATTTTGATCAATTGTTGAACAAAGAACAGTTGAGTACAAAGTTTCTTAAAGATCTATTTTCTTTTATAATATCTAGAAGACTGTTCAGTCCAAAATTTCAACAATATATATATTTTTTGTTACTCATATTAAGTGTTCTATCATCTTTAGGGATTTTAATTGGACATATTTTAAAAATTCTGTTTCTACCAAATTCTTTCAAAAGCTTAAACCTTCTGAATAAGACTAATTTTCTGTAGCATTCTAAGTTCAAAATTTTACTTAAAAATTTACTCAAAAAGGTCCTTTGTTTTTTAGATTTAGTGGTCACAATTCAACCTTTCATCTTGTATTTAAAATTCACTTTGATGATTATCTTCTCTACTTTTATAATACAGCTTATACACAATAGTAGAAAGACACTTGATCAACAATATCTCAACTTCTTCTTCCTCGGTAACCAACCAATTGTAGGGAAGCTGGATTTTAAGTCCAGACTTGCTGCTGGTTTCTTGTACATAATCAAAGACAGGTTGACGTCCATAAGATTCCATGAAGTTATACAATGAGCTAAGGTTACAATTTTCCATTGGCTTACCGGATAGCCTGCGCAATCCCCATTTTTTTATGATCAAACCTGGGCAGGCTTTAAATGTGATATGCGCTCCAGTTTTCAAAAAATGACAATGCTCTTGAGAAATATAGATTAGCCAAAGATGTTTGGAGCCATCAATTTTGTTCAGTTCCAAACTGAGTGGCATATCAAAGCGTTCTTCCGTGTGTTCACTTTCAAAAGAAAGATAAAAAGGATGTGGCAGTGCCGAGGAAAATGAATCTTGTGGAGAACCAGAATTTGGGAGATGATTGTTTATCTCAAATGCTACACAGAAGACGATGCCAAACTTCTTGCCATCATCATTAGAATCTACTATCCTTCTTACTATTGAACCCCCATGAAATTGGCGATTCCAACATTTTGGAATACAACTTCGTAGAAAACCATTGCTTTCCCAATCCCAAGGAACTACAATGTCAAAGCCACACCGAAAGTGATTGGGATGCTGGTACAAGAAGAAAATTAATACATAAGTGTATTAGAGATAGAGAGTGCAAGTAAATGGAAAATAATTATTAACCATGAAAAGCGCTATGTAGCTAGTGGCTTGCAGATGATGATTAGCCAAAAATATATAATTAACAGAACATGAAACCATTCTATTTCTCCATAATGAGAAAACGGCGAAATATTTAAGCTTATAGAAATGCTGTACAAGTTAATTTAAATAAGTTGCCTTATAGAACTTCCTGATTGCACAAGTTAGATCAGAACAAAAAAAAAAAAAAAAAAAAAGCACTGAATTAATATATCAAAGCTAGAGAATTGGGGGAAGGAAAGAAATGAACACACCTCAAGTAGTCTTCCTATCCATGTATATGCTGTTTCTATGGATTGGTTATCGGGTTTCATCATTATCTTGGGGCAGTCAAATATATATAGTCCTGACCTATTATCACGAGATCCAGCTTCTTTTTCAAAATTTCTTCCTCCTGAAGAAGCACTTTTTGAAGGTAGATGATCAATAAATTGAAGCTTATGGCAATGAGATAAGTTTATATATGCTAGATTTTCAAGAAAAGAGAAGCTTTTAGGTAGTGACTCAAATTTGTTTCCTTGTAGATTTAGCCTTTCTAAACTCTTTAGCTTTCCAATATCATCTGGTACTTCATGAATATTGCAAAAGCTTAAATTTAGATTTACAAGGGATGTCATCCTCTCAATGCTACTGGGCATTCCAACAAGATTTGTGCAGTTTCTCAAACTCATAAATGTAAGCCTTGCAAGATCCCCAATGGATTCGTGAACTGTGGATAAAGTTGTACATCCATCCATATCAAGGTATTGGAGATTTGATGCCCCACTAAAATCTGGTGTCTTTTCAAGTTTTGTGCAGCCACACGGGCGTAGAACTCGCAAAGAACTTAAATTTGACACACTACCAAAATCGAGGTCGACTAAACTGCTGCAGTTTTGCAAACTTAAGAAAGCAAGTTCTGTAAGATGTCCAATTGATGGATGGACCTGTATTAAGTTTGTGCATCCGGTAAAATCTATCCGCTCAAGTTTTGGGGTCCAATAAAACTTTGGAGTCTCTATAAGATACTTGGAGTTGCTCACATCCATCCTTTTCAAATAAGGAAGATCCTGTAAAGAAGGAATTAGCAACCACCAGTAAAGATGTCCCACTGTAACTTTAATTCTATTAGTTTCGTTGTGGTGTGCTTTCAAAATCAAGTGCAAACTTATAAAGAAAAAAATCTCATGCAAGATGACACCCATTTTAATGTTGCTCAATTAAGTGCAGAAGAGGGTCGATTATATATATAGATTGCTTTGCTGAATAAGAAGTCTAACTATATAATACACCCTTCAGTTACTATTATAAGCAAATTTCCTAATGTTTTGCCTTTGTTTTTTTAAATGATCTTATATCTAATCTAATATATAAGCGGTTGGCACAAACCAATGCCCCTGCAATGCAATTCCAAGCAGTTGAAAATAGAGAAGACACCGAATAAATAAAGGGAAATTATGATTATTAATGATGATATACCTTGCGACCTTCCCACAGTCGTTGAAGGCTGCTATGCGGCATATTCAATTCCACAAGATAATATGGCTCAAAGTTTGACGGCAAAGAAGTAAAAGGGTATCCATGCCACAAAAGATATTGAAGGTTGTTGGAAAGAAAATTGAGATTTCCTGAAAAATTCTTATGATACAATATGAGAAGTCCAAGGTTCATCATTTTTGAAAATCCTTCAGCCCTGCATTTCGAGAAATTTTCCTTTTGATCCAGAACTATAGCTTTGACATTGTTTGTACCCTGGGAAAAGAATAGAATAAGCATAATATAGAAAAGGAAAGAAAAAAAACTAGCCCATGTTAGAAACATAAAATTACCCCTCTCTCTCTCTCTCTCTCTCTCTCTACAAAATAATTGGTTTTCTTTAAATTACTTTTTGAAAACAACTTTCCTGTTTGAATGTTGTTTAGAATGCACTACTAGATATTCAAAGAAAAATTGGTAAAAGTGTGACAAACAAAAGATAACAAAACCCAAGATTGATTAGATGAGATGGCACGGATCTCTTCTCGCTTACACAATGTCCTACAAAGCTACTTGATGGACATGCATCAACATTAAAACTATTAGAGAAAGTTTTCCGCCCATTTACGTCATACAAGGCTCGTCTCCGTTGCACGCGGAGGATACATGGTTCACATAAAAAAGAAGCAAAATGATAGATAATCAAATAATTTTTGGAAAACATAATATTTTACCGTTTCTGTCATCAAGACATGATGGAAATCATTGTATCGCCATAATCTACTCCAAGATCCTCGCGCTTCGGGAAATCCGTGCCGAACAATTTTCTTTCCCAGTTGTTGTAACATATCATGCATATGAATCTCTTGGTTTTTAATGGTAATGAGTGATTTCTCAAGGATTCTCTGAATCCCAATGTGAGGGTGTAATCCACATGTATCTAGAATTCGCTTTACATAATCTTCCCTCTCCCCTTTAAAGAAACAAGCAATGTGCAAAAATATTTCCTTCTCCTCATATTGTAGTCCATCTACACTCATCTGAAGCACATCCATAATTTTACTATCGGGATTGTTCTTCAATCTATCCAAAGCATCTCTCCACTGAGTAGCATCTCGGGTACACAAGAAAGAACCAACTACGGTAATTGCTAATGGAAGGTATTGAGTATATTTCAGAACCTCTGGAATCAATTCAACACATTTGTTGCTTTGGTCTTCAGCTTTGAAAGCTTTTCTACAAAAAAGTTCATAGGCATCATCATTATTTAACAGTGGAATTTCATGTATTGTATCTGCTTCATATACTCTTAGAATATGCTCATCCCTTGTGGTTATGATTATTCTACTACCTCGACAAAGCGATTTAGGATTTATAGCCAACTCCTTCAATTGCTCTAATTTATCAATGTTGTCAAGAATAAGAAGGACTTTAAGGCCACTGTGAAGCCAATTTATCATAATCCTAGCTATTTCACAAGTATCATTTGAGTCTAGATTTCTTTCATCTAGAGCTTGATGAAGAATTTGTTTTTGTACAGCAACAATGCCACCATCCATATAAAGTTTGCTTGTGTTTTGAATAAAACAACGAGCATCAAACAGATAAGAGATTTTGTCATACAAAACAGTAGCATGAGTTGTCTTTCCTACTCCACCCATCCCCCAAATTCCCAGAACTCGAAAGCCATCATCCTTTGAGCTCAATTTTAAAAGCCTTTCTAATTCTTCTATGCGAGGTTGCATCCCAACAAGATCATTGGGAAACGCTGAGAATTTATGATTCAATGTTTTTTGTTTTTTGGGAGGATGATTCAATGTTTTTAATACTGCCTTAACAATTTTTTCAATCTCTGTAAACTCTGGCCTGAAAATGAAAAAACAAGAACACTAAATTAAATTATCACCTAGGTTGACTGACTAAACATTGATAATAATTCGAAGAAAAAAAATGAAATTGATTGAATATTACTACATGTGTTAGTGTCTCGGATACATGACACGTCTTTCAATCAGAGTATGACAAGAAAAGAGTAAACAGAACATCACATATTTTCGGAACGAATGTATGTAAGAAAATATTTTATTTTTTTTGCTTACTTATCTCTTACATCAAATCCAACCAAATAGCTCATTTGTGCCATAGCTTGCTGCCATCGAAAGATCTTCATTGGCTGATTTTTGAACTTCTTAAATAGGGAAGCGTAAGCGTCTCCGAAAGCCCCACCATGCCTTCGAACATGAGATGGAGGGACGTCATAAAAAACAGGGAAAACAGTTTGTCCGAATGCTTTACGGCATTCAACAATAGTAGCCATCTCTTCCAAGCACCAGGTTGACTCGGCATATCTTTTAGAGAAGACAACAATAGAAATCTTTGAATTTTGAATTGCTTGTAGAAGTTGCGGCGAAAGGGAATCTCCTTTCTCAAGCCTTTCATCATCCTTGAAGGTCAAAATACCCTTTCTAGTTAGATGAGCATAAAGATGATCCACAAATTAAAAACATCGTATTTACAGCTTTGGATATGATCAGACTCCACGGAAGCTTCACCTTCTTGGCTCGAATGGTTCAAATTGAAAAACATCAAACGACCCAACAAGGCCCAAAACGGTTGGAAGAGAAAGGAGATCCGATAGAGTAACATATCTATGAAACAAAGAAATAAGAATAATTAGTAGAAGCAGTATAGTATATAGATAGAGTGAAGCATGATGAGAAAGTGAGACCTAGCTAACTAGGTTAACCAATTGAAAAATGGAAGCAAAAGCAAAAGTTCAACAAGATATAATATATGAAGTAAATTAATTTTTGAGCTTGTATCCATCTTCTCCGAATTCCACCACTTTTCTGAAAGAATGAATCGATTTATGAGAAAGAAAGAAAGAAGTATTGAATGGATATAAGAGAAATGAACAAACTACTGAAGATTATTCATCAAGAAAGAAAGTCAAACGATGGAACTGGTCCAAAAGTGAGAGACATAGGTTATCCAATTGAAAGATGATGATGAATCATATTATAAGTAATTAAAAAGGGAGCAAAGAAAAAGTTCATAGCATGGAATTAGTTTAGTTAATGTTACCTAAAGTATTGACCTTGTCTCAATTCGTTTGAGCTTATTAATCTCACTCACTTCAAAAATATTTGCTTACTCACTCACTCACTCACTCACTCACTATTCTGAGAGGATGTATGAATGAATAAATTTCTTTACGAGAAATGAAGGAAGATTGTTAAGAAGGAGAATTATTATAAAAGAGACGAGATAGGTAGGAGATAAGAACCTCCATGTAAAATATGTGATATACCTCACAACTTAAATATATTATTATATACGCGTTTTCTTGTTCACTTCTTTGTGTTTTATTCCAGAGTAGGTATTAAAATTTAAAATTGTAAGGTTATATATCCATTCGGTGTTCACATTATCTATATTGTTGCATCAGTCTAATGATCAATAATCAATCAATAAAATATTGGATATAGATGATAGATGACTCATTCCCCTAATATTTTATAGTTTTGAGTGAAAATATGATGTTTCAATCTCTTATTCAAATTCTCAAACAAGTAGTATCAAAGCTCTAGTTCGGCATGGTGGGAAAGCATAGAGGGACCCTGATGTATAGAATTTGGACCCTGTATCAAAAGTTTTTCTGTTAGAGATGTGTTCCTTTAGTTATGATGGTACTGTGTAGTTACAATTTTTTAAATTTTGTCTCATAAACCGGTTTTGTAACATCATTCACATAATTTTAAATTCATTTATCATTTTTCTCCTTCACCAGGATTTGAATATGGGACTTGCAACTCATTTAACCCTTAATTAGTTCAACTCAGTTGAGCTACTCAATTCACTCTATTACAAACTTAATATCAATTTTAGCCCCTCCAAATATATAAAAAAAAATAAAAAAACTAATGAATTCTATCAAAATTGTGCATTTTCAATGCTCATTTTAGAATATCTGTGAATGACTAAATTTTTTTTAAGAAACGAATTACTAGATTGAAACTATCTTACAATTTTAAGGAGAAAACCTTTGATTTCAAAATACTCCCTCTTATCATTATTATAACAAAAAAATCATTTTTTTCGATTCATTGAATAACTGATGTATCTTATCTCGATATATATAACATATGCATAAGCCATTCAATAAATAGTGAATTTTTGTTTATAATAAGGACGGAAAAGAGTATATTCTTATTGTGAGTTCTTATTTGAAAATCATGCAGATTTGAAGTAATATAGTTTTCCTTTTGTGCACTATGGGTTAAAATATTTTTTTATGGTAACAAACTTAGTGGTTACTTTGTTGGGGAAATTTGTTAGCATTAGGAATCAAACTCTTGAACCTCGTTTTCAATACTCCTCCAGTGTTCCAATTCATACCACTAGATTGCACAAATTAACTCCTAATTCTATGATCAAACCCCCAAATCAGTTTCTAACCTATTAATACATATCTAGATCAAATTCTAGACCACAGATAACAAATGAAATTATGATATAGACGTAAATTAGAGAGTCTTAGGGTCATGGGCGGACCCACCTTGAGGCATGGTGTGCGGCAAGTGTCACACCAGATTATTACCCTTTTTTTTTTTACAAGCCTTTCTATATTAATTATATACTTAGCGCTTCACGAACTTGCATATAAACTTACAATGGTCCAGTAAAAGAGTGTTTGCTTTGCAAGCTCTTGGGTCTCGGATCGATTCTCAGTAGGGGGATTCTTTACGCAAGACCAGTAAGCAAATAATGCCAGCATT
This sequence comes from Medicago lupulina, assembly GCA_958299785.1. NCBI lineage: Eukaryota > Viridiplantae > Streptophyta > Magnoliopsida > Fabales > Fabaceae > Medicago > Medicago lupulina. The sequence goes on from OY283139.1 coordinate 80,906,011, forward strand.
TACCACTGTGACATAATGTTTGTTGTTGTTAAATGTTTTACCATCATATATAGGTTCTAAATGTTAAAATTTAAAAAAATTCTTTGTTGAGTCCAAAATTTTGATTTTCCTTAAAATGCTAATTAGTTTCCTTCATAATTTTGCCACACCAAAATGGTATGTCTGGATCCACCCTGCTTAGGGTCTTCATCAATTCAAGGAGCACTTTAGAATTGAACTTCCTCATTTGATAAAAATCCACATGAGATAGACTAATCAAATTCCTTTCATTGACCCAAATTGAAAGTCATACATTTCTGTCAAGAATACAAAAACAAAGCACACATCCCTCTATGACCTTTGTTCAGGAAAACTCTACGCAGATAGCACAACACAAAATGAAGTATATATAAATCATCCACTTAAATGTAAACAAACTTGGTAACCACGTACGTAAAGCGCCTTCTTTTTTTTTTACAAGTACTTAAAGTGTCTTACCAAGTTATATCTAACTTGAAATTCTGATACTACATACGATATTGAAGCTATTCAGAGAGCATCTTATAATGTATCATACATTATGTGTAGTCACAAGAATATACACATAGATCTTCAATTTCACATCAAAGTTACACCACCACCCTTAAATGCTTTTAAGTCAATGAAATGTTAAAGAAAAAAAAATTACAAATGGATGTAACAACCTTTCATGTGTTCAGTTTATATAGGAAAAATAATGTATAAAATATGAAACAATGAACACAAGTACAACATGTATCTGAGTTCAGTGAGAGTGACACAATACAAGAAAATGTTATGCAATGCAAAGGCAACATCCAAAAACAGCAAAAGAACCAAAAAGCGAAAAGGCTATCGACCAACTTACAAACTAGCCAACAATGAAAACAAAAACAGCGACCAATTGCAGCTATAGAATTACGCCAAGAAACATTTGACAACAAGCTTATAATGGCCAAAAAGCATCCTATTCCAATGTAATAGAAGCATCAATAAAAGAATCAAAGTGATCTCAATTTTGTGACAGCAAAAACATGATTCCAGAAATAGATTATTCCCTCTTAGTTCCCCCTGCGCCTCTGATTGTACGATTGAACTTGAGCAGCCTCTCAAATTGTTTCACCAACAACATCTAATTTGAAGAAAACTTATAGCATGTTCTCATTCTGAATCAGCCCAACTTGATACTGTCAACATAGACTTATGAAGTTGAGAAAAGTCATTAATTGCAACTGATTAAAACATCCATCCTCCACAAACATAGAATAACAGTACCTATCATGTCTTCAATCACCTGGTCAGGTTCATGACGAAACTTAACCTCATTGTTAGTACTATTAGACAAGCTAACACAAACAACAAGAAATAAAACAGGCTACCATGTCAATCTGAATCAAAGACTTTCAAATAAGCGATCACCAACCCATGTGTTAACTTTGATTTCCAAGTTAGCAATGCTGCAACGTGATTTCCTATGTTACTTCTTCACAAAGGGAGTGGAAACACTGAACAATAATGAAAAAGGCCTAAATATATTACTTAAAGAGAAATTCTTAGATAAACTTGGTAAACAAAAGTTAGATATTCAATACTAGTAATTCATATCATATTATAGAAATTAATGATTAATTAACAATTGTAATGAATTATTACGTAATAATATTTCACAACTTAGGTGAGATCATTACCTCAAGGCTGAAGGACGAAGTTGGGTATTTTGGCTGTGGTTGGCATATCTAAAGGCCTAGATTAGAAAGATCAATTTCTTTTGACTTGGCTTCCGAATTCTCAACTTCCTCTTCCTCAGTAATCAACCAATTGTAGGGAAGCTGAATTTTAGGTCCAGACCTGCTGATACTTTCTTCCACATAATCAAACATTAGATGGTGCACTTCAGATTCTTCAAATTCATTATTGAAGAACATATTGCTATCACTATAGCAAGATGACGTGTCTTCACCCGCTTTCTTGATTAGCATGTGCAGTCCCCATTTCTTTATCATCAAACCTGGGCAGGCTTTAAAAGTGATATGTGCTCCTGTTTTCACAAAATGACAATGCTCTCGAGAGATATAAATTATCCAAAGATGTTTAGATCCATCAATTTTGTCCAGTTCCAAACCAAGTGGCATATCGAAGCGTTCTTCTGTGTGTTCACTTTCAAAAGAAAGAAAAAAAGGATGTGGCAATGCCGAGGACAATGAACCATGTGATGAACCAGAACTTGCAGGACGGTTGTTTACCTCAAATGCTACACAAAAGGAAAAGCCAATCCAGTTGTCATTCACATTAGACTGTACTATCCTTATTATTGAACGCCCACCAAGTTGGTGATGGAACCAATTGGGAAGAGGAAGACTGGATAGATCATCAATTTGTTTCCAATCCCAAGGAACTATAATGTCAAAGCCACACCGAAAGTGACGGGGTTTCTGGTACCAATGAAAAACCATAGTATGTCAGATCAGTAAAGTATTTGCCATGAAAAAATGCTAAGTGACTTGCGGTTTTCAAATAATGATCAGTCGACTAAAGACAATATATACATAATCCTAGCAGTGGGAACCACTTAGAAATCCAACTCCCTGATGAAGCAATGTTTGATGAGAGAGTAGAAAAATATTCAAGCTTATGGCATTGCAAAAAGTTTAACTATGTTGTATTGTACATCTTGATTGCACAAGATATATCAGAGAAAAAATGTTATTCGAAGTACTAACCTGAATAAGTCTTCGAAACCATCTAGTAATATATTTGCAAAAATATTCTTGGTGATCAAATAGGGAGAACTTCAAATCGGGGCAGTCAAAAATATAAATTCCTGACCTATGATCTCGCGAACCTGATGTCATTTTAAAATAACTTCCCACCAGCGATGGAGCATTTGGTGTATGCATATGTGGAAGAGTTTGAAGCTTACGGCAATGAGCCAAGTTCAAATATGCCAGACACTTAAGCTTAGGGATAGAAGAAGGTAGTACATCAAAACTGTTTCCTTGTAGACTTAGTCTTTCTAAACACCGTAGCTCTCCAATAGCATCAGGTAGGTCATAAAGATTGCAAAAGCTTACATCAAGAACAATCAAAGACTTTAGACGAGAAGAACTTAGAGTCCAACTGAGGGGCAGAGTTGCAAGTTTCAAGCAGCCGCATAAATCTAGAGTTACAAGAGAAGTCATATTATTAATGCTATTGGGTATTTCAACAAGAATTTTGCAATTCCTCAAACTCAAGAATCTAAGCTTTGAAAGAGACCCTATGGATTCATGAACTGTGGATAAACTTGTACATCCATCCATATCAAGGTACTCAAGATTTGATGCCCCTGTAAAATCTGGCGTTTTTTCAAGCTTTGTGCAACCAGAGAGACGTAGAACTCTCAAAAAGTGTAAATTTGATACACTACCAAAATCGAGGTTGACCAAACTGCTGCAGTTTTGAAAACTTAAGAAAACAAGTTCTGTAAGATGTCCAATTGATGGATGGACCTGTATTAAGTTTGTGCATCCGGTAAAATCTAGCCGCTCAAGTCTTGGGGTCCAAAAAAACCTTGGAGTCTCTATAAGATGCTTGGAGTTGCTCACATCAATACTCCTCAAATTAGGGAGATCCTATAGAGAAGAATTAGCAAGCATCAGTAAAGATGTCCCACTAAAACTTGAATTTTAATTTGTTTTCGTATGCTTTCAAAGTTAATGTAAACTTTAAAAATATCTCATGCAAGCTGACTCAATTAAGTGCACAAGAGCATCTCTAATAGGGATTGCTTCACAGAATAAAGTTACTAGTAAAATCTATTTAGTAAAAAAAAATAGTTGTCCGGTTTGAAGGATTATGTGCTTATTAAGTACTAACATTAAAAAATTACAAATGAGTGTTGTTGTGTATCCTACAGAACCCACATTGGTACCCAAAATGGAGGAAGTTTGTGGGATGTTTTAATAATAATAAGTGAAAAAAGAAACTCTTTCAATGATCTGTAAATAAATAATAGAACAAAAAAGCTAGTTAGTACAAAAATGATTTCGTCAAAAAGGGCACGAAGGAGTGTACTTCTCAAAAAGCAGTTTTATAATTTCTACCCATATTCTTTTCCATGATTTTTTATTTTACACACATTAGCCCTATTATGAAATGCAGGTTTTTTATTCTAAATTATTGAAGCACGAGTATGATATTATTTCTTCAGACCAACTTAAAAATGAAAAAGAACTATTAAAGTACCTTGCGACCTTCCCAGAGTTGTTGAATGCTGCTATCAGGCATATTCAATTCCACAAGATAATACGGCTCAAAATTTGACGGCAAAGAAGTAAAAGGATATCCGTGCCACAAAAGATATCGCAACTTGTTGGAAAGAAAATTTAAATTTCCTGAAAAATGGTTATGATACAATATCAGAAGTCCAAGGTTCCTCATATTTGAAAATCCGTCAGCCCTGCATTTGGAGAAATTTTCGTTTTGATCCAGAACTATAGCTTTAGCATTGATTGTTCCCTGAGGAATGAATAGAATAAGCATAATATAGAAAGAAAATAAATTACCTAAACTAACCATGTTAGAAACATATTACCTATATGTCCTATATTACAACATCAATCTTTTTGGTGGAAATAAGAAAATCATAAAATCAAATTGTGTTTAAAATAACAGTGAAAACACTACATAGTAATTGGTTTCCTTTAAATTATTTATTTAAAAATAGTTCCAAGAAACATTGGTCAAAATGTGACAACCAAAACACATTCAAACTAAAATCATAAACTAGAATAGAAAGAGACATAGGCCCCATGAAATAATCTATGATTATTATCATTTCACCCACATAACCCCACACAAGTTAAATTCACACAAAAACCATAAACCGCACCCTCTAATTTCATAAACATAGTTTGTTACCGTTTCTGTCATCAAGGCATGATAGAAATCATTGAATCGCCATAATCTACTCCACGATCCTGGCTCTTCTGGAAATTGGTGCCGAATGATTTTCTTCCCCAACTCTTGTAACATATCATGCATATGAATCTCCTGGTTTTTAATGGTAATGAGTGATTTCTCCAAGAGTCTCTGAATTCCGATGTGAGGATATAATCCACAAGCATCTAAAATTCGGTTTACATAAACTTCCCTCTCCCCTTTAAAGAAACAAGCAATGTGCAAAAACATTTCCTTCTCCTCATGTTGTAGTCCATCAACACTCATCTGAAGCACATCCATTATTTTACGATCTGGATTGTTCTTCAATCTATCCAAAGCATTTCTCCATTGACCAGCATCTCGGGTACACAAGAAAGAACCCACAACTGTAATTGCTAATGGAAGATGTTGAACATATTTTAGTACCTCTGGAATCAACTCAACACAATTGTTGTTTTGTTCTTCACCTTTGAAGGCTTTTCTACAAAAAAGGTCATAGGCATCATTACTATTCAAGAGTGGAACTTTGTCTACTGTATCCGCCCCATATACTCTTAGAATATGCTCATCCCTTGTGGTTATGATTATTCTACTTCCTCGACTAAGCAATTTAGGATTTATGGCCAATTCCTGCAATTGCTCTAATTGATCAATGTTGTCAAGAACTAGAAGGACCTTAATGCCACTATGAAGCCTATTTATCATAATCCCAGCTATTTCACTAGTATCATATGAATCAAGATTTTTCTCATCTAGAGCTTGACGAAGAATTTGTTTCTGCACAGCAACAATGCCACCATCCATATAAATTTTGCTTGTGTTTTGAATAAAGCAACGAGCATCAAACAGATAAGAGATTTTGTCATACAAAACAGTAGCATGAGTTGTCTTTCCTACTCCACCCATCCCCCAAATTCCCAGAACGCAAAAGTCATCCTCCTCTGAGCTCAATTTTAGAAGCTTTTCTAATTCTTCTATGCGAGGTTGCATGCCAACGAGATCATTGGTAAACCCTGAGAATTTATGACCTAGTGCTTTAATCACTGCACGAACAATTTTTTCAATCTCTGTAAACTCTGGCCTGAAAGAGAAAAATAATAACATCAAAATAAATTATCACCTTATGTTACAGGAGGATATATTAATGGACAATGTATAAGTTGTTGGGGAAAAAATAGAACAAGTTGGTCAATAAAAGTTGGTATGATGACAAGCTACGAAGCAGTGACACAGACGATTGGTTTTTCAAAAAATTAAAATAAAGGTCCAAAATTGCGATCTGAACCGCAATATAATGGTTTTTAATGTCACTAAAATCACAACGCGGCCATGATTGAGGCTGCATAGGCCACATTTGATTGTGATTATCTGCTATATCATGGATCGTAACACAACCGGAAGTGTTATCTCATTCGCGACAGCGACAGTAAGTGTTATTGTGACCGCTGTTTAAAACCCTATTGACTGGACACACAGGAACTAAGTTCGGAAAATAAAAGTTATTGAACATAGCTATATATATGTGTCATCATATCCAAAGTATTAGTGTTTCATGGGTAATCAGTTAGTTGCAGCCTGCAGGAGCAAGAGCATTATTTTGACATGTTTGGTTCTTTTACGATAAAATTTATTTATTTATTTTTTTTAAAACTCGGTATCCAGCCTAGGAACCTACTAATCCAAGGGGTCCAATCCCACCGTCCATTTGTGGGGCTCCATTTAAAGCCAGAGCATAGTTCAGACTTAGCCACCGAAATTGGCACCAAGGGGAATCGAACCAGAGACCTTGAGAGAAGCACAATCCAAAGTCTCGAACCAACACAAATAGGCCAACCCAACCGGGTTCGATAGAATTGATTTTGAAGCTAGAAATTGTAGTTTCTATTTAATTTTTAAACTCAAACATGAATAGGGTAATCACTAGTGTGTAGAAATTGTACTTACTTATCTCTAACATCGAATCCAACCAAATTAGCAAATTCCGTCATAGCTTCCTGCCATCGTTCAACCTTGTCAAGATCATATTTGAACTTCTTATCTGCGTGTGAATTGTAATCATCCTTAAAAACTCGAATATGTTTTCGAATATGAGACGGATCAATATCGTAGAAAACAGGGATAACAGTTTGTTTGAATTCTCTGCGGCATTCAGAAATAGCAGCCATTTCATCCAAACACCATGTTGACTCAGAATAATTTTCTGAGAAGACAACAATGGAAATCCTTGAATCTCGAATTGCTTGTAGAAGCTGCTGTGAAATGGATTCTCCTTTCTGGAGAGTTTGATCATCCTTGAAAACGAAGATACCTTTTTTGATGAGATGATTATAAAGATGATCAATGAAAGTGTTGCGTGTGTCTGTTCCTCTGAAACTCAGAAAAACATCGTACTTACAGATTCGCATGGAGGAGGAGGAGTTGTTGTTGCTAGTAGAGGACATGGGTTGGGTCCAAAACGTTTCAGTCGCCAAAGAGATGAGAATGAGATCCAAAGAATCTTAAGTCAACTAAGCATCTCCATTTGTTTGTGGTGCAAGTTACTTTGAGTTCATTAGTGGGTCCTCAAACGCCCACTACTTGATAAGATAAGACTACCGTATTACAATTGAGAAGAGAAAAATATCAAAAAATGAAATGAAACTAATAATTTTCTTTTAAGAAGAAATGAAAATAAATTTATTTTTACAACTCAAAATGTTGATTAACCACTTGATTTCTCACCTATCCCTTAATTTAGAGAAAAGAAAAAAAACGGAAAATTACATCAAGTGGTACATCTAGGTTTATAACTAACATGTAACTAACTTTAATATCTATAATAGCCTCCTGCAAGCTGGAAATATTGTAGCTTAGAAGGTGTTTACAACACTTTCAACTCGAAAAATAAATAAAAATATCTAAATGTGAAAAAAATATCGACGAAGAAATATGAAATGCCTAAATACATCGACTAAAAATGGCTTAATCATCCTTTTTGTTTATGAAGAAGATTGCTTAACTATCTCATATCTTTAAGAATAGAAACACAAATATCAATAAGATAAAATAAAGAATTTTGCTAAATCACCCATTTTCTTTATGAATTGAAGATAGAATATCAACTAAGCTAAGAATATTAAATTTTTCTTTTAGCAACACCATTTTTGCGTAGGTACTTGAGGGCTTTTGTCACCTCTTTCGTGCGAATACCCCTCCATCTAATCTTTATCTAAGTACATGAACTATCTCGTCTCTTTGCTTTTTATTAATTCAAATAAATAAATAAAAATCACTCTATATCTTGATTAGATAAATCCACACTTTATAACTTTCCAAAACCCCCATCCAAACCCTCCTCCAATACAATTTTTGAGTTCCCTAAATTAGAAGGATTTTGTATTATGAGTAAAAAAAATTAACCCTCAAAGCTTTCTTCTCTCAATGTCTTCTATTTCTTCCACTTAGAGCGCCCTATTCCAATGAAGCAGCATCAATAAATGAATCAAAGTGATCTCTATTCTGTGACAATAAAACATAATTCCAGAAATTGATTATTCCCTCTCGGGTCCCCCTGAACTTCTTATTGTACGATTGAACTTGAGCAGCCTCTCAAATTGCTTCACCAATATCCTATTTGTAGGAAACTTTTAGTATCACATTCTGAATTTGTCCAACATGAGACTACGGACGCAAACTTACGAAGTTGAAGAAATTCCTGAGTTACAACCTGTGAAGCTCCGATACTTCAAAATGGATGATGTATCGTATCTCCTGCGTATCCTACACCATATCTGCCAGATACTTTCTAATATGTATCAGAAGAGTATCTGATAATTATCCTACACCGATACATGCCCCAATACTTCCCAATTAATGTTAACTAAAATAACTTAACTCTTGCGTATACTGCTTCTTTTTTGGATCATATAGTATAGCACTAACAATGTTCTTTTTGATATATAGTATAGCACTTACGTTGCTCTTTTTGGGATATATTGTGTATGTAATTGACTAATTATCACTCTCTTAATCGTCAATATTATTTATATTTATGTTGATGTGCTACAAGCCTATGACTAGTTTCTTTTGTTTGTTAATATATTTGCATATTAAAAAATGGTTATAATTATATTGTACATTTAATTATATAATTTTTTTTATTAACGTATCTCAGCCGTATCGTATCTTGATTTTTGAAATTTTTCCGTATCGATGCAGTATCGTATCCGTATCGTATTTCGTATCCGGGCATTATAGGTTACAACCGATAACAATATTCACCCTCCACAAACATAGAATAACAGTAACTAGGATATCTCCATTCACCTGATCAGGTTCACGACAGGTTCATGACAGAACCATAACCTCAGTATTAGCTCTATTTGACAAGCTAATACAAACATTTAGAAATTTATCAGGCTACAATGTCGATCTGAATCAATAATCTTCAAAAAAATAATCAGTAATCATTGATTCTTGTGATAACATAGAGATCCAAGCTAGCCAAGCTGCAATGTGATTTTCTATTTTACTTCTTCAAGGAGGAAGTGGCTACACTGAACAATGATCCAATTGTTAAAAATGTCTCAACATATGAATTAAAGAGAAAATCTTGGATAAACTTGAAAGTTGAAATGCAAAAGATGAATGTCCTATACTAATAATGCATATCATTAGTTGCAGTAATTAAGTATTAGTTACAAATGGTAATGAGTTTTTTTTGTAAGAAACTAAACTAGCCCAGCCAAATTGACACCGGGGAGAATCAAATCTGAGACCTTGAGGAGGAGCACACTTCAAGGCCCCAAGCCAACACAACGAAATGGTTTTGAGTTATTACATAATACTATGTCACTGCGTTGGCGAGACAATTACCTCAAGGCTCAAGGAAGATGTTGGGTGTTTTGGCTGTGGTTGACATATCTAAAGGCCTAGATTAAAAAGATCAGTTTCTTTTGATTTGGCTTGAGAATTCTCAACTTCCTCTTCCTCAGTAACCAACCAATTGTAGGGAAGCTGAATTTTAGGTCCAGACCAGCTGATACTTTCTTCCACATAATCCAATATAAGATTAGATTCTTCAAAGCCATCAAAAATATCTTGGTTTTTAAACATACAGGCCATTGTTTCAAAGCTATCAACGAAATTATGTCTATCAATCCTAAGAGCAGATTTTTCTGCATTTGCTTTCTTGACTAGCATGCGCAGTCCCCATTTCCTTACCACCACACCTGGGCAGGCTTTAAATGTGATTAGTGCTCCTGTTTCAACAAAGTGGCAATGGTCTAGAGAAATATAAATTATCCAAAGATGTTTCGATCCATCAATTTTGTCCAGTTCCAAACTAAGTGGCATATCGAATCGTTCTTCCGTGTGTTCACTTTCAAAAGAAAGATAAAAAGGATGTGGCAGTACCAAGGATGATGAACCAGAATTTGCAGCACGATTGTTTACCTCAAATGCAACGCAAAAGACAAAGCCAAACCAATTGAGATTGTTGACATCCAAACTAGGCCGTACTATTCGTATTCTTGAACCCCTGTCAAAATTGGTGATGGAACCACTCTGGAATAGGACGACTTAATGGATAATCAATATTTTTCCAATCCCAAGGAATAATAATGTCAAAACCACATCAAAAGGCTCGAGTTTTCTGGTACCAGGGGAAAATAAAATACGTAAATCAGAGCTAGAAACAGATTGTAGGGAAAGACATTTACTATAACTGGTGAAAATGATTTGAAAATTGCAAGGATTACTGCCTCCGGTCTGATATATATAAGCAAACAAAACCAACTTCATACATCTAAAGTAAATAGTTAATGTTATTTAATTTTCTCAAAGTAATAGAAAAACTAATTAAATTTAACAAAGAAGAAATTATTTTTAAAAAAATTATTTTGATAGAAAATCATTGTGAAATGGAGGGAATATGTTTTTTCCTATAATGATGGACAGGTAATATATAAGAGCAGTACGTATCACATGATAAAATAAGAGTTTTGTTATTTTGATACACGAAATAGTCATCAAAGTTCGACAACAGTTTTGATGGCCAATACAATTCAAATATATAGTTAATTACATACAATAAAAAGTTAATAACAATAACGAAGTGTAACAACTCCTTAACCATTTGTCTTTCAAAGTACGTACCTTAAGTAGTGATTGTAACCATTGACTATTATCATCGCCAAAATATTCTGAGGATTGTCCTATGGAGAACATGATCTTGGGACAGTCAAAAATATATATTCCTGATCTATGATCGCGATATCTTCTGTAAAATGACATTGTTGGTAGCTCCGGAAAGGTTTGAAGCTTGTGGCAGTGAGACAAGTTCAAATATGCCCGTCTTCAAAGCTTATTGATGCTAGAAGGAAGTGAGTCAAATCTGTTTCCTTGAAGATTCAGTCTTTCTAAATGTTGTAGCTCTCCAATTGCATCGGGTACTTGAAGAAGTTTGCAAAAGCTTACATCTATAAAAATCAAAGAACTCAGATAATGAGGCTGATAGGAAGATTGTTCTGTACCAAAACAACTCGAAGCTGGGTGAGAAAAATAGGAAGTTCTTTGCAGGGGAAGAGTTGTAAGTTTAGAGCAGCCGGATAAGTCTAGAGTTTCAAGTGATGACATGGTACTACCGCTATTAGGTAGTACAACAAGATTTGTGCAGTCTCTCAAACTCAAGAATCTGAGCTTTGAAAGAGACCCTATGGATTCATGAATTGTGGATAAACTTGTACATCCATCCATATCAAGGTACTAAAGATTTGATGCCCCCATGAAATTTGGTGTCTTTTCAAGCTTTGTGCAACCAGAGAGGCGTAGAACTCTCAAAGAACTTCAATTTGACACACTACCAAAATCAAGGTTGACCAAACTGCTGCAGTTTTGCAAACTTAAGAAAACAAGTTTTGTAAGATGTCCAATCGATGGATGGACCTTTACTAAGTTTGTGCATCCAGTAAAATCTAGCCGCTCAAGATTTGGGGTACAGTTAAAGATTGGAGTCTCTGTAAGATATTTACAGTTGCTCAAATCCATCCTTTTTAGATTAGGAAGGTTCTGTAAAAAGAGAAATTGAATTTTATTAACTTTCTGTGGTGTGCTTCCAAAACTATATAGTGAAAAATCAAAATAAAAAAATGTCTTGTGTAAGTTGCTCACATTTTAAGATGATGCTCAATCATATACGTAACTGAATATTTAACTTGAATGATATTTTAAGAATGATAAAGTTAAACATAGTAGAATTAGTTAAGATTTACTAATATTTTATACTTTTAAACTTGTTTATTTGCTCTCAAAAAAATAATAAACTTATTTATTTTGGTTTATGCTCAAAATCAAAGAAAATATTAAAGTACCTTGCTGCCTTCCCACATTTGTTGAATGCTACTGTCAGGTATATTCAATTCCACGATATACCGCGGCTCAAAATTTGATGGAAAAGAAGTAAAAGGGTACCCGTGCCACAAAAGATATCGCAGGTTGTTGGAAGGACAGTTGAAATTTCCTGAAAAATTGTTATGATACAATATGAGCAGTACAAGGTTCCTCATATTTGAAAACCCTTCGGCGCTGAATTTGGATACATTTTCTTTTTGATCTATGACTATGGCTTTGACATTGTTTGTTCCCTGGAAAAAACATAGAATAAAGCATAATACAGAATGTTAATTGTGAAAAGAAGAAGAAAAAAGTGCTAATTGGTTTTTTTCAATTTTAATTCTTAAAAACAAATTTCAAGTTTGAATGTTAATTGAAATGTACTACTTGATGATGCATTAGGGAAACAATGGTAATGATATGATAACCAAAAGATAATAACAAAATTATAAATTAAAGCTATATAAAATACGCTTTCAGGAAATGTTGAATTTTCCAGTAAATAAAAAAGGAAATATTAATTTCGGTATAAAACAAATCTTAGCAACATGTTTTATATAATAGAAATCGCATGGGTAAGGATGATACCTAGATCAAGGTACAAGGCAGATAAAACTTATTAGCTTGAAGAAATTTTGACCTCATATAGCATATATGGGTGGTAGTTCTATGTCAAACTCATAGGGTGGTAGTGCTCACAACTAAAATAATACAAGAGTATTATGCAAAACTCCACACAAGTTAAACTCATTCAAAAAGCATAACCTCAACACACTAATATTGGAAACATAATTTGTTACCGTTTCTGTCGTCATGACATGATAGAAATCATTGTATCGCCATAATCTACTCCACAATCCTGGCTCTTCGGGAAATCTGTTCCGAGCCATTTTCTTCCCAAGTTCTTGTAACATATCATGCATATGAATCTCCTGATTTTTAACGGTAATGAGTGATTTCTCAAGGATTCTTTGAATTCCAATGTGAGGGTTTAATCCACAAGCATCTAGAATACGCCTTACATAGTCCTGCCTCTCCCCATTAAAGAAACAAGCAATGTGCAGAAATATTTCTTTCTCCTGATGATGTAGTTCATTCATCAACACTCATTTGCAGCACATCCATAATTTTACTGTCTGGATAGTGCCTCATCTATCCAAAGTATCTCTCCAATGGACAGTATCTCGGGTACACAAGAAAGAACCCACAACTTTAATTGCTAAGGGAAGATGTTGAGCATATCTTAATACCTCTGGAATCAACTCAACATAACTACTGCTTTGGTCATCTTTGTGAAAGGCTTTTCTACATAAAAGTTCACGAGCGTCCTTATTATTCAACAGTGGAACTTCGTGAATTTTATCTGTGCCATACACTCTTAGAATATGCTCGTCCCTTGTAGTTGCGATTATTCTACTTCCTTTGCAAAGAAATTTGGGATTTATAGCCAAATCCTGCAATTGCTCCAATTGATCAACATTGTCAAGAACTAGAAGGACCTTAATGCCGCTGTGAAACCTATTTACCATAATCCCGGCTATTTCACAAGTATCATATGTGTCTAGATTTTTCTCATCTAGAGCTTGACGAAGTATTTGTTTTTGCACGGCAACAGCACCACCATCTTTGTAAATTTTGCTTACATTATCAATGAAAGAACGAGCATTAAATTGATAAGAGATTCTGTCATACAAGACGGTAGCATGAGTTGTCTTTCCTACTCCACTCATCCCCCAAATTCCCAAAACTCGAAAATCATCATTGTTGTTGCTCAACTTCAAAAGTTTTTCTAGTTTTTCTACACGAGGTTGCATTCCAACGAGATCATTAGTAAACCTTGAGAATTTATGTCCCAAATTTTTTACTACTGCCTGAACAATTTTTTCAACTTCTTCAAACCCATGCCTGAAATAAAGAGGAAGAACAATACCACTAAATTATCAAAGGAATGAGTATAATTTGTTGGGGAAAAGAGAATACAAGTTGCTTGCACAATGAAACTTCATATGATGGTCAGTTAGTAGCAACTTGCAAGAGCACAAGTATGATGCTTCAAAATTGTTGTCCGCAACCGCAATTGCAATATAATGGTTTGCGACCACATTTTCTTGCATTTTACAACGGCATAAAAGTTTGCAGCATAACTGCAATTTAGAAGCAAAATTTGGTCCTTTTATAATTATAGTTTTACATGATTTTATTTATTTAGGAAATGGATTTACATGAATTTTGTACTTATATTTATCAACTTATTATCAATTAGGTTTCTAAATTCATTAATGAGTATGGTCTGTGACGAGCAAAATTAGAGAGAGTTGATGAGCTTTTAAATTAGGGGTAATAGTCATTTTGTTCCCTAAATATGTAACGAGTAATCACAATAATCTTTCAATGTTTCGAAATTTCAAAATAGTATCTGATCATGCACTTAGTTAGTCGAAATAATCCCTGATGTTAAAATAGTACCTCAATGCTGACATTAACGCTTTAAATATAAGAACTTATACGACAGGAAGTAAGTAAGTACTTATATGGACCGATATGATAATAAGTAAGCCTAACAAGGGATTAATATGTCAATATTAACGAAACATTCTAACTTAATAGACTATTTTGACTAACATAATGCACAATCCGACACTATTTTGAAATTTCGTTACGATTAAAATGACTACCCCTTTAAATTATTCAGAATCCGAGGGGTTTATTCAAAAGCACTTTACAAAGCATGTATAGAGAGGTGAAAGAAAGAAAGAAAAAGGTTGAATACTTACTTATATCTTACATCAAATCCAGCCACATTTCCCAATTCCGTCATAGCTGTCTTCCATCGGTTAACTCTGTCTGGGTCATATTTAAAATTCTTTCTAGTGTGTTCACCATACCATAGTCCTCATAGTCGAATATCTCAAACCGCTTTTTAACATAAGATGGATCAACATCATAGAAAACAGGGATAACAGTTTGATTCAATTCTCTGCGGCATTCATAAATAGCAGCCATTTCATCTAAACACCATGATGAAGCTGCATATGTTCTTGAGAAGACAATTATAGAAACCCTTGAATCTTGAATTGCTTGGAGAAGCTGTTCTGAAATGAATTCTCCTATCCGTAGAGACTGGTCGTCCTTGAAGACGAAGATACCTTTTCTGGTGAGATGGTGATAGAGATGATTCATGCAAAATAACTGTTGTCATCAAGAGTTTTCCAACTATCACCACTTAAAATATATTATTATGTACGCGTTTTCTTTTCTTTTTCTTTGACAAAATGTACGCGTTTTCTTGTTCACTTCTTTGTGTTTTTTATTCCAGAGTTGGTATTAAGGGTATGCTCAAGGAAAGTGAAAGGAAAGATAGGAAGAGAAAAGATTGTTGAAGAAATGAAAGTGAGTAGAAAGTGAATGAAAAGTGAGATGATTATTTAGTTGTTTGGTATCAAAGAAAGTTGAAGGAAATATAGATCTATTTTTATTAAATAGCATAAATATCCTTTTATATATATATATATATATATATATATACTAGCATTATTTTATTGTATTAATTGAGTGATTTCTATGACCTTTTAACCAACAGTGTCAATCTGAGCAGTTTCCTCACCAATTTGAAGAGAAACATTTTCTGGCATGGGACCCACATGAAACTTTTTTTTCTTAGCTGTTTATAAGGGAACCAATTTTGGAAGCACAAAGATCAATAAACTTTCTTTCTTCTTGTGCTTCTTTCCTTCAAGTATGAGGGGTTCCAAACAGACCCTAAAAGTTAATAGAGTAAATTACACTTCAACACTTTCATCTCCATTTATGTTAAAATAGATTAAAATGTAGTGCATATTTAATTATTAAGGGAGTGTGTTGTGATTCAAACATCTTATAGGGAAGGGGAATATAAATTTTACTTTGAAAGAGGAGGAAATGTATATTTTAACATAAGGAGAAAGGGAGTGTAATTCAAGTAATTTTAAGAGGAGTGGAGTGTAATTTACTCAAATTAATATATATCCATTTGGTCAGATCGGTTATCAATATTGTTCGATAAGTCTAGTAATCAATTGTCAATGAATAAAATATTGGATATAGATCATAGACGAATCATCCACTAAATATTTTATCATAGATCATTAGCTTGTCATTGTCCACAATGCCCTTCCAAAATTTCCAACAAGTAGTATTAAAGATCTCCTTCAACATGGTGGGAGAGTAGAGAGAACCTTGATGTATTGAATTTGGAACCATGCATCAAAAGTTTTTCTGACCTTGTAGTTAGAGGTTCTGATGGTGCTGCAACCATATAATGATTATGATTTTGGCGAATATGGGTTGTTCCAATCTCTTCGTGGTCATGAATTATTAGATCATTCAAAACTCCTTTAACAGTATTACATTATGATTTTTGTAATTAGAAATTTTTTAATATTGTCTCTTAAACTGGTTTGGTAACATCATTCACTTAATTTTAAATTCATTTATCATATTACAACTTTTTTTATAGTAATATTACAAAAAAAAAAATTAAAAGCACAATGTTAGTATTTTTCTCCTTCACCCGGATTTGAACCCGGGACCTCCAACTTCTTTAATCCTTATAACTCAAACCAAATTAGAGTCCTAAGGTCTTCATCAATTCAAGTAGCACTCCAGAAATGACCTTCCTCATTTGATAAAAATCCATGTCTTGGACTTTGAAAGTAGTTTTGTGAGTAGTTAAATGGACTTCAAACTAGGAAGGTTAGATTGAACATACAAAGTTCAACTTCCAAAATGACTTTGTGAACTCGCATTTCTTTCTAAGTTCAAATCTATACTTTTAAATCTGGACAGAACCACTACAGTCAACAAAATTTATGTATAATTATGAACATAATAACTTGCAACCTAAGAAGAAAAGTTGAAAAAATGGCATCAATGGGTTATTTTTCCAGGGAGTAACTTGCATTATAACCCATTGTTCACTTCCCAGACATTTGGATACCAATATATTCCCCTAACCGTGTTATCAAACTTTAACATGCTGCCCTAACTCCCTAACTTTAAATCAAGTTGGAGTCATGGAAATAATTTGGATTCTTCATTCACTAAAAGCTAGCAACAGTCATCGTGCTAAATCTAAGCAAACTTATAGAATTTCGAAATATTAATATTTAGTTAAGTGTTGTTCAAACTTATAGAATTTCCCCTAATCATTCACTAAAAGAAATGTGTTGGTCAAAATAATATTTAGTTAAGTTGCTCTATGTTTTTGTTCATATAGACATCATCAAAGTATTGAAAATTAGAATCTGATCCATCCAGTATATGCTTCCTTCAACAAAATTGTACACACTAATTTGAATGAATTAGGAGCCATCACCTTTGCAAGTTCAGAGGATTAAAAAGTTAAATGCATAGACCTTATTGTGAAAAAGAGCTCATGTTTATCCTCCATATTAACAATTTGTTATTTGCCATTTCTGGTACAAAGCTGGAACATAATTAACCATGCATCAACCTAGCTCATCTTATACATAAATGAATTCATCCCGGCATGTTATTTTTTTTATTAACATGAGTAAAAATAATGATAATTTAAAAAGTATGTCAGATAGATGTAAAAAATTTAGCCCTAAAAATTGAAATACATGTGTGCAGCAAAAGCCGAATTATACAAATCCCTAAAACGGGAAAAAGTGGAAAACTAAACGAGAGCTTGTATGCCTTGCTTCTGCATCTCTCTCAGTTTCCACGTATAGTAAATAGCATCCTCTCCGTGATCTCCATCGTCCATTTGTTGTAAAGCTAATAGATAAAATACAGTGTGGATTGTATCCTAGTTTAAAAAAACATAATTTGTTAAATCGGACATGCAAGGTTGTAATCACTACATGAAACTAACATATACATAAGCTCCAAATTATGTTGCACATGAACTTGCAGTGCACGAAGGTCTCAACAAGCGGGGTCTGAGGAGGGTAGAGATACACAATCCTCTCCACCTCCGCAAACGGAGAAACTCTTTTCTAAGATTTGGACCCATGACCTCCAGGTCACAAGGAAAACTGTTACCGATGTGCCAAGGGTCGCCCTCATGAACATATAGTCTTATACATTGACACCGCAAAACAAGTACTCTTCAAATCGACTGAAACAGCCAGCATGATCAAGAAAAACCATGAACAAAAATTCAAAGCTAAAGCAATAAAAACGAGAGCATGCAACAGTGAGTTGTAATGAGGGCCAAATGGTTCAGTGTACTTGATGATGCATGCCTACAGCGCACAACTAGAGACATGCATCATCCCAACACAACTGAATGGACCCAAATTACATCAAGATTAAGGGAAAAGATGACAAAAATTGCTAAGTCGCGTGACATGTGATGATTTGAAATATTTGAACGAGTAAGGATGTCAAAAATTATATCTTAAGTTTACAGATTCTGATATTATATTGTTTTAAGGTAAGCACACAATAAACAGCATGTAAGTTAAGGTGGATCCTACGTGGAAAATCATTTCATGTGATTCATTATGGTTCATGAAATTAACAAGTTGACTACAAATTTTTATTTTGCTAACAAGTTCATAGTTGATTTCATAGTCTACTATGAACCATTTAAAGTGATAATACATGCTAAAATCAACCAAAAATATGAATGAAAGCACAACTGGCAACACTAAGACATAATTAGTTACACAAAAGCATTCAAAATCCCCGAATATAGAATAACAGTGCCTATCATGTCTTCATTCACCTGACCAGGTTCATAAAAGAACCTTAACCTCATTGTTAGTACTATTTGACAAGCTGAAACAAACAATAAGAAATCACAAGCTACAATATCAATCCAAATCAAATATCTTCAAAACATAATCAGCAATTGCCGATCCTTATGTTAACCTAAAGATCCAAGTTCGCGATGCTGCAACGTGATTTCCTATTTTACGTCTTAACACTTAACAATAATAAAAAGGCCTAAACAACTAATTAAAGATAAAATCTCAGATAAAATTGGTAAACAGAAGTTGGATGCCCAATACTAAAAATTCATATCATTAATTATAGTAATTAATGTTTAATTAACAGTTGTGATGAATTATTATTACTTAATAATGTGTCAAAACTTAGGTGAGATAATTACCTCAAGGCTGAAGGACGGCGTTGGGTATTTTGGCTGTGGTTGGCATATCTAAAGGCCTAGATTAGAAAGATCAATTTCTTTTGACTTGGCTTCCGAATTCTCAACTTCCTCTTCCTCAGTAATTAACCAATTGTAGGGAAGCTGAATTTTAGGTCCAGACCTGCTGATACTTTCTTCCACATAATCAAACATAAGATGGTGCCCTTCAGATTCTTCAAATTCATCATTGAAAAACATAATGCTATCACTATGGGAAGATAATTTTTCTGCACCCGCTTTCTTGATTAGCATGCGCAGTCCCCATTTCTTTATCATCAAACCTGGGCAGGCTTTAAAAGTGATATGTGCTCCTGTTTTCACAAAATGACAATGCTCTCGAGAGATATAAATTATCCAAAGATGTTTTGATCCATCAATTTTTTCCAGTTCCAAACTAAGAGGCATATCAAAGCGTTGTTCCGTGTGTTCACTTTCAAAAGAAAGATAAAAAGGATGTGGCAGTGCCGAGGACAATGAACCATGCGATGAATCTGAATTTGCAGGACGGTTGTTTACCTCAAATGCTACACAAAAGGAAACACCAATCCAGTTGTCATCAACATTAGACTGTACTATCCTTATTATTGGATTCCCACCAAATTGGTGATGGAACCACTCTGGAATAGGATAAATGAACGAATCGTCATTATATTTACGTTGGCAAGGAACAATAAAGTCAAAACCACACCGAAAGCAACGGGGATCCTGGCAACAGTAAAATAAAACATAGGTAAATCAGATCAGGAGAGTTTTAACCAGGAAAAAGTGCCAGGTGGCTTGAGATTTCAAGCACATAGGTTTAACTATGTTGCATTGTAGATCTTCTTGATTGAAGATATATCAGAGAAAAAACAGTCAAATATCAAAGCTAGAGAAAAATTGTCCAAGTCTAACCTACAAACGTAAAGAGAGAAGGATGTTATGCAAAATACTGACCTCAAGAAGTCTTTGCAACCATTGACAAATATACTTGCTAAAATAGTCTTCGGTGTTGGATAGGAAGAGCTTCACTTTGGGGCAGTCAAAAACATATAATCCTGACCTATGATCACGTGATCCCGATACAAATTTAAAATAACTTCCCACTAAAGACAAATCTTTCAGTGTAGGTATATGTGGAAAAGTACGAAGCTTATGGCAATGAGCCAAGTTCAAATATGAAAGTCTTCCAAGATTAAGGAAGGTATAAGGTAGTACATCAAAGTTGTTTCCTTGTAGACTTAGTCTTTCTAAACAACGTAGCTCTCCGATAGCATCAGGTACTTTATTAAGATTGCAAAAGCTTACATCAAGAAAAATTAAAGATTCCATATGTGAAGAACTGAGATTCTGCCCCAGCGGAAGAGTTGTAAGTTTCAAGCAGCCATGTAAATCTAGAGTTACAAGAGAAGTAATGGTATTAATGCTATTGGGTATTCCAGCAAGAATTATGCAATCCCTCAAACTCAAGAATCTAAGCTTTACAATAGCCCCAATGGACTCATGGACTGTGGTTAAACTTGTACATCCATCCATGTCAAGGTACTCAAGATTTGATGCCCCAGTAAAATCTGGCGTCTTTTCAAGTTTTGTGCAACCAGAGAGGCGTAGAACTCTCAAAGAATATAAATTTGATACAATACCAAAATCGAGGTTGACCAAACTGCTGCAGTTTTGCAAACTTAAGAAAACAAGTTTTGTAAGATGTCCAATTGATGGATGGACCTGTATTAAGTTTGTGCACCCGGTAAAATCTAGCCGCTCAAGTATTGGGGTCCAAAAAAACTTAGGAGTCTCTGTAAGATACTTGGAGTTGCTCAAATCCATCCTTTTCAAATAAGGGAAATCCTATCAAGAAGGAAATAACAATCATAAGTATTGTCACTTCAGTTAAAGGTCATTTGGCTTCACAATATTGCTATGTTCTATCTCAAAATTTGTTCGGTACATTGCCAGTGCCATCCAACTCGTCGGACCCTTTACCGTTAGTGGACCTCACCTTTAGGTGGTTCAATTTTTTGTTTTCCCAATCAGTTCCAGGTTAGCTCTTGTTCAGTTTTTTATGGTTATCCAACAAGCTTGTTCTTCAATTATTTGTACATGGTCGCCCTTTTATTTTGATATTAATTACTCAACCCTGCTTTCTCAATCGTTCTATAACATTTACTTCTAACTCTTTAAGTGGTTTAGGGATAATATTTTTTTTAATGTGGGTTTCTATTTAGGGACGAATGTAATACAAGTATGATATTAAATTTTTAAAGCAATTCAAAATTGGAAAAGAACTATTGAAGTACCTTGCGACCTTCCCACAGTCGTTGAATGTTACTATAAGGCATATTCAATTCCACGAGATAATATGGCTCAAAATTTGACGGCAAAGAAGTAAAAGGGTATCCATGCCACAAAATATATCGCAGGTTGTTGGAAAGAAAATGAAGATTTCCGGAAAAATTGTTATGATACAAAATGAGAAGTCCAAGGTTCCTCATATTTGAAAATCCTTCAGTCCTGCATCTGGAGAAATTTTCCTTTTGATCCAGAACCATGGCTTTAACATTGTTTGTTCCCTGGGGAAGCAATAGAATAAGCATAATTTAGAAAGAAAAAGAAATGAAGTAACTTGAACTAACAAAGGTAGAAACATAGTAGTACTGACATTTATCTCCCTCAGAGAAGTCAGTAGAGACACAAACCTCTAATTACTCACGATTCTTATTCATACCACTTGACTACCACCTAAGAATTTGTAACATAATTTGTGTTCTAAAACAATACCAAAGACAACTTTTCCAATGTTCCAAGAACATAAAGCGGCCAAACAATGATTATATGAATCAAAGCTGAAATTGGTGTATCCTTACTGAACAAAATAATCTCATAAACCAAAAATATAGATTAGGAAGAGAACATACACTCCCTAAAATAATTAATGATTATCATCAAGGATACACCAAAAAGCATAAACTGCACCCTCTAGTTTAGGAAACAGAATTTGTTACCGTTTCTGTCATCAAGACATGATAGAAATCATTGTAACGCCATAATCTACTCCATGAGCCTGGCTCTTCAGGAAATTGGTGCCGAACAATTTTCTTCCCCAGTTCTTGTAACATATCATGCATATGAATCTCCTGGTTTTTTATGGTAATGAGTGATTTCTCAATGATTCTCTGAATTCCAATGTGAGGGTGCAATCCACAAGCATCTAGAATTCGCTTTACATAAACTTCCCTCTCCCCTTTAAAGAAACAAGCAATGTGCAAAAATATTTCCTTCTCCTCATGTTGTAGTCCATCAACACTCATCTGAAGCACATCCATAATTTTACTATCAGGATTCTTCTTTAATCTATCCAAAGCATCTCTCCACTGAGTAGCATCACGGGTACACAAGAAAGATCCAACTACTCTAATTGCTAATGGAAGATGTTGAGTATATTTTAGTACTTCTGGAATCAACTCAGCACAATTGCTGCTTTGTTCTTCAGCTTTGAAGGCTTTTCTACAAAAAAGTTCGTAGGCATCATTACTATTCAACAATGGAACTTCATGTACTGTATCTGCCCCATATACTCTTAGAATATGCTCATCCCTTGTGGTTATAATTATTCTACTACCTCGACAAAGCAATTTGGGATTTATAGCCAACTCCTGTAATTGCTCTAAGTGATCAATGTTGTCAAGAACTAGAAGGACCTTAATGCCACTTTGAAGCCTATTTAACATAATCCCAGCTATTTCACGAGTATCGTATGAATCTAGGTTTCTTTCATCTAGAGTTTGACCAAGAATTTGTTTTTGTACAGCAACAATGCCACCATCCATATAAATTTTGCTTGTGTTTTGAATAAAACAATGAGCATCAAACTGATAAGAAATTCTGTCATACAAAACAGTAGCATGAGTTGTCTTTCCTACTCCACCCATCCCCCAAATTCCCAGAACTCGAAAGTCATCATCCTCTAAGCTCAATTTTAGAAGCTTTTCTAATTCTTCTATGCGAGGTTGCATTCCAACGAGATCATTGGTAAACCCTGAGAATTTATGATTCAATGTTTTTATTACTGCCTGAACAATCTTTTCGATCTCTGTAAACTCCGGCCTGAAAGAAGAAAAACAAGAACACTAAACTAAATTATCACCTAAGTTGAACGGAATATATGAATGCATTATGTATAATTTGTTGAGGAAAAAGTGCAAGTTGAACCATGAAAGTTGATCTAATTTTACTTAAAATAACAGACGCTTGTAACAAGTTAAGAAAATGAAAGTGATCGATTATAACTACTTGCGTTGGTGTCTAGGTCAAAGAACACGCATTCAATCTAAAATATCAGTGCTACATAGATGACCAGTTAGTTCCTTCCGGAGTCAGGAGCACAAGCATGAGTATGACCGCAAAAAAGTATAAAATATTTTCTTAACAATTGTATGTAAAAAATGCTGAGAAAAGAGGGTTTTATTTTTTACTTACTTATCTCTTACATCAAATCCAACCAAATTTCCCAATTCTGTCATAGCTTCCTGCCACCGAACGACCTTGTTTCTGTCATATGTGCAATTATTACTTTTGAAAACCCCAATATGCTTTCGAACATGAGATGGGTCGACATCATAAAAAACAGGGAAAACAGTTTGTTTCAATCTTTTACGGCATTCAGCAATAGTAGCCATCTCTTCCAAACACCAAGTTGACTCGGCATATCTTTCAGAGAAGACAACAATAGATATCCGAGAATTTTGAATTGCTTGAAGAAGTTGCGGTGAAAGGGATTCTCCTTTCTCAAGCCTTTGATCATCCTTGAAGGCAAAAATACCCTTTCTTTTTAGATGAGCATAAAGATGATCAACAAAAGTGTTGCGCGTGTCTGGACCTCTGAAACTTATAAACACGTCGTATCTATAGCTTTGATCGTGATAAAAATCCATGGAAGAATTGGAAGCTTCAGCTCCTTGCCTCAAATTTGAAAATGGCAAACAATCCAACATGGCGCGAAACGGTTGTAGGAGAGAGGTACTCCATGAGAGTAATGTGTCCATATGATACGAATAAAAAATGCAACAATAAGAATAATTACGAACAAGGTCTTGTTTCGATAAACAACTTAATTTACAGCTAATAGCTTAAGATCTTATCAAGAAAAAGCTCACAGTATTGAGTTTATCTGAAGGGTTTGATATTGAATTCATCTTGAATCAATTAATGAAAGTTAAGGTTTCACTCTCATATTAATTAAAATAAAACAACTCTTGATGTAGTGTTCTTTTCTTTTCTTCTTGTTTAGGGAAAAAAGGGTGGGAGAATTTGATGTAGTGTTCTGTTAAATGCATACCAAAGGACAAGATTCTCTTTTTTGACGTAACCAAAGGACAAGGCTTGTTTATTGCCCCGTTGGTTAACTACACGATCTATCAACATTTATGTATTGGGATCAAAGCCAACATTCTTTAAAAAAAATTAAAAATCGTGAGTTTTGGTATTAACAACTCAAAATAGAATAACAACACTTATTCTTATAGTTGCATCAAATTGAATTCACAACGTCCTCGTGAGCTTAGCTCAATTGGCAGGACAATGCATAATAATATATGCAAGATCCGGGGTTTCTACAAAGCGTACGAGTTAACACTCATGGTACTTTGAGATGATATATAATTGTTCGCTGCAACAAAGAGATTATGCATTTTGTGTTAATTACTCATCGTATTTTGAAGTGGATATCATTTGTGGCAAGGAAGAGATAATGCAACCTACATGCTAAGTGCTCGTAGTTTATGGTTAATTCGTAAGAAAAGACCGAGTACAAAACCCGTAAAAAGAGTGGGGGAGGAGGAGGTTACCGATCTCCATAACAAAGAAATTATGTGGTATACATGCACATGGTACCATGAGATGAATTATATGATAAATAATGAGCTCAATAATATTTTCGATTGTAGACATGTTTGAAAAAAAAATTGTATATGACTAATGATTGGTTCATGATGTGCATTTTATTGAAAAACTAGCCGTGGCCGTCTATCCGCTCTTTCTACTGCGCTAACGCATATATACCACAGTTAATTTTTTTTAGATTTATTAAATTAATATATAGGTTTTAATTCACAAATATAAGAACAAAAACCAAGATGAATAGAGATTTATCGGTGGTCGTCGTCTCGTTGTCTGAACTTGTTTTCCTTTGTCCTTCGCTTGTCTATAATTTGATCTCCTTCTAGATAATTCTTGTTGTCTCTACTCGGTGCTCATATTTTGCCTTGCATATTGAGTTTGTCTTTCCTTTTGTAGGTCCCTTGACTGTTGGCCACGATTATTTTCCATCTTATTATGTTGTTTGTTTATCTGTCTAACTGAAAGAAGCAATTACAAATTTAGAATAAAAAATTGACCTAAAAAATTAGTGTATAGGAAGACTTGGAGAGCTCTTGAAGGCTGCTAGTGAGGTGTTGCTAATGTTGCTTCTGGTGAATAGGAAGACTTGGAGAATAGGAAGACCACTGGATCTGTTGTGTTGATGCCATAAGGCTATGCGTTGTATATTGGTATTGAAAGTAACTATTTTATATTTTTCATTAATGAAAGGGACGATTTTATTCGACATTAGTTTTTCCTCCTAAATAAATATATTTCTGTTATCATGGTCATATATTCAATAATTGGGTTGAATATTGTGGAATCCAAACCCCTTAAAAAATGAGACGAAACAATTACAATATTTGCAAGACTAAATGGAAGTTAAGCCTTTGAAGTTTTTCGAATTTATTGTTACTGTATGTCTAGTTTGTCAGATAGATCAAAAGTTTATTTGGAAATAATATATCTTAAGTCAAATTGCATCATAGTTAACACTGAATGAACTACAATAATGTCAAATTGTTAATACTTTTGCATATCTTCTCCAACCAAATTGTACACACTGGTTTGAATGAATTAGGAGCCATCAAATTTACAAGTTCAGGGAATTAAATAATTAAATGCATAGACCTTATTGTGAAAAAGAGGACATGTTTATCCTCCATATAGTCAATTTGCCATTTCTGTGACAAAGCTAGAGCATAATTAACCATGCATCAGGCTCGCTCATCTTATACAAAAATGAATTCATACCGGCATGTTACTTTTTTAATAACATCAGTATTCAGTAAAAATAATGATAATTTAAAAAAGGATGTCAGCTAGAAGTAAAAAAAAAAAAATTAGCCCCAAAAAATGAAATACATGTGTGTAGCAAAAGCTCAATTATACAAATCCCAAAAACGGGAAAAAAGTAGAAAACTAGATGAGAGCTTGTATGCCTTGCTGCTGCATCTCTCTCAGTTTCCACGTATAATAAATAGCATCCTCTCCGTGATCTCCATCCTCCATTTGTTGCAAAGCCCATAGATAAAATACAGTGTGGATTGTATCCTAGTTAATAAAAGCATAATATGTTAAATCAGACATGCAAGGTTGTAATCACTACATGAAAGCACATAAACGTACGCCCCAAATTATGTTGTACGTGATCTTGTATATTAAAGAAAAAAGAACCGGTCAGAGCACGAGGCTCTGAACAAGCGGGGTCTGAGGAGGGTGGATATACACAGCCCTACCTCCAGGTCACAAGGCGGCGTTACCAATGTCACCCTCATGAACTTATAGTCTTATACATTGACATCACAAAACAAGTACTATACAAGCCGACTGACACGGCCGGCACGATCAAGAAAAACCATGAACAATAATTCAAAGCTAAAGCCATAAAAACAAGTGTGTGCAGCAGTGAGTTGTGATGAGGGCCAAATGGTTCAGTGTACTTGATGATGCATGCCTTCAACGGTGCTGAAGGCATGCATCATCCCGGTGTACAACTGAATGGACCCAAACTACATCAAGATTATGGGAAAAAATGACATAATCTGCAAAGTCATGTGAGATTTGATGATTTGAAATATTTGAACGAGTAAGTGTGTCAGAAATTATCTTAAGTTCACAGATTCTGGTATTCTTTTATAATGTAAGCACACAATAAACAGCATTCTCACACCTCAAAATTGATATATATGAACAGTTAAAAATACAGCATTTACCTTGCCTCCTTCTGTAATTTCCCCATTCCTATCACGTACACAATAGATTTGCTGTGTTTGAAACTGAAAATCCATTAAGCAAAAACCATCAGGATAAGTTTTACTTCTGCTGGGCATAAGAATAAGTCTCACAAGCTAAGAATGAACTTCTGGAAGTAATAATTTATAATACCACTACAATAATGACCGGAGATAATTCCAACATCTTGGCTTCTCTTACATCCGCGTCGGATACATGCAGTATCTGTATATGGATAGTTCATTGTTAAAAATGTAACTATCAAATATTGGTTTTGGAAAACAATTGTGTTAAATATGTTACATGGTATTATCATGTATTAACCTGTTAAAAGACAATATGTAATTGAACAGAGAGCACTAAGAAACTTGAGTTAAAAAATATATCTCACCTTGTTATCAAAGAAGATACCATGACTTTTATAAGCACCATGCTCTGCTTTACAGCGTTCAATCAGCTGAGGGGAGCAGTACTTCTTCAGTGTTTCAACATCTCCCTGTATGTTTATAAGTAAAAGCCAATTTATAAACAAAATAAATAAATTTAATGCAAAATTGTTCTTAGTACTTCATTCCTTGATATCAGGTTTTGCATTTAACAAGTGACATAGGTAAGATTTTTAAAAACTTCCACATCATTAACAAACTTATCCAGAACCAACTGATGACTACCACTTGACTTTTTAAGTTTATGAAATGTAAGTCCTCAAAATATCATTTCATGCTAACGGACCCCACATCTAACGATCATCATAAGGCAATTTCCTCTTGAGGGCTATATTGGGTAACAATGCTTCTGTTCTTTTTCACTCAAATCTTTTTCACCAAATTGTAACATGATATATTACAGAAAAATTCCCAAGACTCTGGCAAGATAGCTAAGCCATTAATCGAGCTCACAGAGGAGGGGTTCATATGGATTCAAAGGGCACAGGAGGCTTTTGAATTTCTCAAAGGGATGATTACTGTTGCTCCAGTCCTAGCTTTTCCAGTCTTCATTTTGGAGTTCACCATTGAAAGTCGGGGCAGGGGTTGGGTGTCCTTTTGACACAATGGCAGACCTGTAGCCTGTTGGACTTGGAGAAAATATAGCTAAATGTGCTTGTAATGAAGAGTTTATGGTTGTGGCATTGGCGATTCAACACTAGAGGTCGTACATGATATGCCGAAAAGTCAGTTTGTACGAATTGGAAGAGCTTAAAACAATCAGTTACAGCCACGGATCAATATAACTGGGCTGTGCTAAGCTTTTTGGATACAGGTTTGATATCGTTTATAAACCTGATTGGGAAAATAAAGGTACAGATACCTGATCCTGAAAATAAAGTGTAGATGCTATATTTTTCATTTAAGTTTCCTTAAAACTACTCTGTAACACTAATTACTTCTCTGGTTGAGTTAACTTAAATATCAATACAATTCAGTTTTTCTATTCCTTTTCTGGGTCCTATATCACTAACCTTGATGTAAGCATTAAGCACTGGTTTTATTGCCTCCTGCACTTCTGCCACAAATTCTGGTAAGGAAAATTTACTGGTTCATGTGATCAAATTAAAAGAAAATGATGTTAGCAAGTAATAATAATAAAATGTAAAACTAAGACAAAAACAAAAGGAGTGAGAACCTACGGATCCCGTTGATGTATTTCCTTATGTGCAAGTGCAGCATCTGTCTCTTGAAATATGGTATCATTGATGCTGTAAAATAAGTTTAGTGAATCAGCATCAATGAAGCCATATAGTTGATATGATCCGAATACATACATCAGCATCGAATATATATATATAGCACAAAAAGAGACATTGCTATTTTATATAAATATACAACAATATTAGTAGATGATAACCCCTATTCACAAAAAGATAGCAATCATAACAAAAAAGTAGACAATATCTTTCTCTTTTCTATATCAAAATATATTCTTTTCTTCCTAAACATGTCACAAATGAGTTTTTTCCATGACTGATTTAAGAATGTCACAAAGTATCGACTCGATTCAATTGCTTCCGATTTACTTTCTAATGCTAATCATGTCATTTTCATCTATGATATTCTCATTACCAGTAGCTTTCCTATTTACTTTCTAATGCTAATGATATCTAATGCATCATTTATATTGCCAATTCAAGAAAACCACAACCACCATCAAGTGGACCGTGTACATCTTCATCCTCACTAATGTACAAAGAGTAGGTACACCAATCAACACACAACATAATGAACAATAAGGCTGTTCAAAACACTTTAAGCCAAGTTTTTGAAGTTATATCTCAAAGTACCGAAGATGTATCTACAGATATTTAGATGATAACCAGACAAATATTGCATCAAACATATTTACAATAATTAGTGACTTGGTAATTCTAAGAACAAGAGAAACTGAGAGACATACTCCTGTATTTTGTTAATAATGGGGTTCTCACTTGTTTCAATTCTATCCCGCAAGTCATCTACCATCTGCCAATTTCATTAAAAATGTAAAATACCAAGCCAATAAAAGGTGATTCAGAAGTTAGATGAAAAATTAATTTTCTCTATCCATGACCAACACCATTTTTTAAGGGGTCTGAGACAACATGCAGAATACATAATATAGAACAAAATGCACGTAGAAGAAAGAATTGTTACAGTAGAATAAAAACATCAGGAGTAGAACATACCTCCTGGCTCTTTGCCTTCACTGGGTCAGTATATTTAAAGAAACGCTTGGATGCAGGATGGCTTTTCACCTAAATGAAAAGGTAGAGAAGACATCTTAATGGAGAGATATTGTAGGCAATCCAATTACGTAAGACTTGTAACACAGTTACCTTATCCCTGATCTCATCAAACTTCTTACTCCACCAAGATTGGTTAGAGGGCATAACAACAAGATCAGTTTTTGTACTTGTTTCGCCACTAGGAGTGGAACGAACAGGCTGTCTCTTAGGTGTGTTGCCACTTAGTTCCTCCTTTAGTATGTCATAACCTTTTTTGGTCATGTCCACAATTTTTGCATCCTTTAATTTTTGGAAGGAAGTAGAAACTTTTGGTGATGAAAAGGTTGACTTAAATTTGCCAAACAATGACTCTGAAGCATTGCCGGAAGCAGATTCCTGGTTTTTCTCTTCCTCGGGTGATGTCTGCCTTCCTTGCTTTGCATCAGCATCCTGTTTTGTTGAAGAATCAGTTGATCCTGAAGAGTCCTGCTTTCTTATCCCAGCTTTCACCTAATTTAAAATGAGGAATATCAGTAAGCCATCAATTGTGGATCACATTTTGCTGGAAGATTTGTAAATCATACCTCCTCAGTTGCAGCTGAAATTTTCTCTTTAACATTGTGAGAAACCTGCAAAAGATATAATAACTAATCAAATTCCAAGAAACGTGTCAAGTTATTCACAATAGATTACGGGATACCGAGTTCCCAACCAAAAGTTCAATAACAAGGCAATATAGAAGAATCAAAAGCTTTAGCCGCTCAAACAAACAAAAAATCATACAAATAAATAACAACCAAAGGTATACATGTGTTACTAGAATCTTACAATACAAACAAGTACTATTCAATTTGAAAAAAAGCTTAATCCAATCGAAACAAATCTTTAAATATGGTCACAACCTCAACTTAGCCTTCTACTTCTTTATGTCAACTTTGAATAGCCCAGCCACTTTTCTTTCAACATTAGGTTTTATGACTTTAATCTTGAATTATAGTGAGATTTATATATGATATATCAGCTTATAGTTTTTTGTCACTTAGTTTTACTTAAAAATGTTATATTACTTTTATTTATAATCTATCTTAAGATTCATTATGAGATACGATTTAAGATTCGGAAAATTGGTCTTCAATAAAAGGTCATATTAGAAGACTTTTTTACACAATTACATAATCACATGCTATCCAATGGCTTTGCACGTAAGGCTGTGCTTTATGTATACCTCAGACTTGTTTAACTAGCAACTTTCCAACAAGACTACAGTGGTTCAGTTAAAAAATACAAATTATTTCATTTACCAATTCTAAATGATGATAACCTTTTATTTGATTTTTATTGTACCTTCTTTGCAGCAGCTTCAGCTTCTTTCCACACGCCATCAAATTGTTTGTACAGCTGCTCAGTTGTCTGCTTTGTTCTGCATTCGCCAATCAACCATCTCAGGCACTCCTTTTAAGTGTTGAGCTAGCCTTGACATACAATGGTATGTCTCAGCCTATCAATGAATAACTTCAAAAGTTTGATGTTACATTATAGTCAACGCAAAATAAGACTTACTTTTCTTTCAGACCTTCTTTTACCCCTTTCAGTTCTTCTGCTTTTTCCTTCAGCTCCTTCACAGACTTTTGGAATTCAGGGTTTCTACAACCACCAAGACAAGAATTAAACAGAGCAGCCGACAAAATCTATACGTGGGAGGAAAGAAAAGCTAGGAGATAATCAACACTATAGAGTAAGCTTTCTATGTGGTTGGATCTATTCTTTCATTTGTCTCTCAGGATGGTGATTTAAATATGTACTCTCATAACTCAGGACAGTGATTTAAATACATAGTCTCATAACTCAACTAAACGGTTTCCCTGTATATATGTAACATCCCTATTGTCCTAATAAACACTTAGTAGGAAATTTCTAGAAAAAATTAATTAATAACATACATACATACATATAAGAAGAATAATGAACAATATCACTTCCTATCTTGTATATTAAAAATCCAAGTTGTTTTAGAAAGTATCTCAAGTATATATTTCTATATATTTTTTGTTCAACTAGGTTGGCACCACAACCAGCATCCGTATCCATCATCTGCACTCCACCAGAATTTTATTGAAAAGAGGAAAAAGAATTCAAAGAAACATGGGGGCATTGACCAAATACTTGCACAAAACATTATTTAAATCTAAAGTTAGTAAGACCTAACTTATTATGATAGAAATCTTAACTAAATAAATCTAAGAATTAATCCCACCAACCAATGTTGTCAAATAACGGCTATAACAGCACTCGCCATAGGATAGCGGAATTTGAACAAATCACTATTGTTCCGCAATATGCTATTTAGTACAAAGTAATGTCAAATAGCAGCTATAGTGGTGCCATAACACACTGTTGCATAGCAGAATTTGAACATGCCGCTATTTTCGCGATTGACAACATTGCCATAAATTGAATCCCTGAATAGTAGTACCACGGGATCACACCTAGTGTGAGAATATAAATTGAGATCATAGAATACTTTCTACACCAAAACTTGAGATTTTTACTGGTTTAGTTTTCAGTAGGATGTTTTGGTTCTATTTAATGTTACCAACTTGTCTAGAATTACCGCATAGAGCATCCACAATGGAGAGTGGTCACACCCATTTTTAAGTACTTAAATGGGGGCCACGTGTACACATCACTCATTTATAATTTTTCAATAAGCACCCAATCCCTCCAACCTAGCATCTCACACAAATTTCTTAAATGGGGCCCATTAATCAACTATCAATAATTTTATATCATTACATTACAATTTTTTAATATTAAAAAAGTGTGGGTCCCACTTAAGTTCGGGGTCTTAAGTGAGACCTTGGGTTTTATAAGATCCCAAAAACTTTTACCTAATAGGTACCAACTACCAAGTCTTAAAAGTTTGAGAGTCCCCCAATGGGGATGGTCTTACTAGTTAAATTAATTATAGTTGACAAACAGTGATTACACTGATGACACTGACGCTATAGCCCTCTCGCATAGCATAATTTGAACACACCGCTGTTTTGTACGATCTGCAATTAACAACATTGTCCCTTGATACAACAAAACCCAAGAATGTATGTGGTTCATAAAATTTTACATAAATAAATGAAAATACTCTATGAACAAATAAGTTGATTTGATCCCTAAACCAATATAATATATCAGACAATCTACTAACCATGCTATAAGAACCTAACTTGTGTGTAAAAATCAATAATTTCAGAATCATAAACTCCAAATTCTAGCTTCAAGACTAAGCAAACATGTAAAAATCAATTCTCCACTAAGGCCCTGTTTGGATAAATAGCTTAATTTGCAGCTTATAATAACAACTTAACTAAAATGATAAAAGGGGTGAAAGTAATGAAATGATAACATAACATACTTAACAGTTTCATCTTTAACTTTGTTAGAGAACTCATTGAACACACCGTATCTACGTAACGTCTTCACACCCTACAATAATAATACCAATAAAAATAAATAAAATAATAATGAAAGGGAAGAAGATGAAGAAGAAGAAGGAGAATATGAACGAACCTGTTGTTGAGGAAGAATAAGAGATCGATGTGAAAGTAAGAAATCACGAATGAGCTTTCGAGAAGCCATAATTCCTCCAAATTAAATTTCTCTGTTATCAATAACAGAGCTTCATAAAATTAGTATCGAATGTTCTCACTGTTTTAGAAGAAGAAGAAGAACGAGAGTAGTGGTGGTAGTAAAAATAGAGGAGGATGAATGAAGTGAAGCGGCTGTTACACTAGAATCAATTTTAGGGTTCTTGTCATCATATTACAATTTTTATTTTCCTAGGGAGATTATTCACATCACTAAGTTACACACTTAAACAATTTACTATTCATCTATTGCCAAAAATATATTACTATTATTCATCTCATTTTTTGAATAAATAATTCATAATAATTAAAGGTTGTTTGTTATATATATAAACTTGATTTTGGCATTGAACAATTTAGATATTATTTTTTAAAGATTTTATAAAAAAAAATTACGATCTCATTTGCATTTGTTTATAATAATAAAAATTACTTCTTAAAAAATTCATTAAGTGTGTGTCTAATATAAACAAACGGATACAATAATCTTAAAAATGATTTTTTTTTTTGAAAAAACTATAATAAATGAGGTCTGAATAATATAAAATTGTTTTAGAGATCCTTTCGAAACTAAATTCGCATCATCTAAAAAAATACAAAAAACAAATATATGACTTAGTGTATGTCTAAAATATATTAAAAAATTATCCAATAGAGTGTACCTCAACCTCATGATTTAATCTATATGTTAAATTTTAATTACTTTCAAACCTCAATTTCAATTTCTTCTTCCCACGTCAACCAAGAACAAAAACAAGCACTTCCACATTTACACACACATTTGAACCATTAAGTTTCAACCCAAACTCAACTTAATTTTTGAGGTCCCCAAAATCCACATAAACCCATATTTCTAACTCACATCTTTTTCACCCATCAGACGTTTGTTTTTTTTGTTTCTAAAAATTTCTTCACTCCTTTATCATTACTCACTCATCATCATATTACCTCCACTTCCCGCATCAAATTTTTATGTCAAGATACACTCTTTCATTGAGGCCCACAATATGTGTTGAAATTGTTCAATGATAGAAAATTAGCAAGTGTACTAACTTATATCGAAGTAATAAATAATTCGTATCTACAGGGACTATTTCTTCTCAACAAGTAATAGCATTATCATAAAGATGATTAAAATTGGGGGGTTGCCCTAGGCAGATGGTTTGAAATTGCAATAAGAAATAAATTGCGGAAATTAAACTTGGTTGAAATATAATTTGGAAGAATGATTAGGTCATTCGAATCATCTGTAAATCACTCATATGCAACCTGTGTCTAAAAGTCTACTCATGTCTCAAGGTTAACGATAAATTAACAAAATAACTTAGGTCAATCCCTTGATCCTAAGTCCTCTTCTCCAATTATAATTCCCTAATCCCTTAGGTGAACCTATAATTCTCGAAGGTTTTTAGCACGTTAATTCCAAAATCATCACCTAACAACGTTCCATCCCTAGATTGTCCGTTAAGTGAAACAGTATAAGTATATCCGAGTTATACGCTAGTGTCAGTAGTCATATAATCTCTTGAATCGATTATATTGGGTCAGAATCATAAAAGCATTAAGCATAAAATATACTGAATAAACTAGATTGACATTGATAGAGCAAATAGAGTTTCAGGTTATAAGCATGAGCTATTACAGATTCATCTCAAGACCTAATCACAATAGATCTAGCTACTCATGGCTAAAGCACAAATAACTAATGATAAGGAAGAATTCATTACATCAATTGATAACCGGCTATGAGTTTTTGATGGTCTCCCACCTTTTATCTCGCTTTCCAGCTCCAAAAGGATGATTTCTTCTCCAAAAATCCGAACCCTTGCCTCTGAAAACAGCTTGGCTTTTATAGGGAAATTCTGTTGTACGCCAAAATCGGAGCAAGATGCTCAAAATCGGGCTACGATTTTCAAAATCGGAGCACGATGGCCAAAATCGGAGCACGATGGCTGAGACGCTCCTTAAAATCGGAGCACGATGAAGTCTCATCGTAGCACGATTTTTACAGAACTGAAATGTCTTCAATTTTCTGCCAAATCGGACTACGATGCTAGAAATCGTAGCACGATTCCTTGCTTCCTTAAACACTTCAATTTTAGTCTTTTATAGCTTCTAACTCATACAAAATCACCTGAACTCAACTCAAAACTCATAAACATGGTACTAAAAACAATATATGACCTAGTGTCATCATTCAACGAAATGTCGTCTTTTGCAACATTTTTATTTTTTGTTTTAAAAAACGAAAATTTGTGTATTGTTCAATGGCTTATACTCAGATAAGAGGTTTCCATTGTCCTTTTCGGGGGTTTCGTTGTTGCTCGGATGGCAAGGAAGAAAGTAAATGTGTTTCTCGTATGGTGCCCCGTCTTAAGGCGCTACACCTGTGTACCGACGAAAGAAAGGTACATTACAAAAAGCCTTCAAGAGTGATCGTGATTTGTTTTTGGTGTTGAACGAGTCTTTGAGGATGGTTGCGCAATGGATGTTTGGAAAGTATATGAGTTTTCATGTCATAAGTCATACATGTCATCATCATGATGGTTTGGTTTGTGTTACTATTAGGGCAGGGGAGGTCGGGAGCTACATTGTACATATTTTAAAATCATCTATAAAAGACCATGATGACATGCGTGTAAAAGAGGGATTGGTCTTAGATGCTAGGTTGTTAGATAAAGTCCTTAAAACACCTATCATCGCTATGGATAGTATACCTCATACTTGTCATCTTGCTTCCTTTATCATGCATTAAAAGATGCTCTTTATCAGGTGGATCCTAAGCCATATTTTGTAGGTGCCTGATTTCAATTGTTATGGTTTCATCGTTGTACACTACAGGTGTTCAAGCCTTAGAATAGGCAAGATCATCGATCTAGGACTCAGAAGTCCTTACAATAACATCACATTATGGGTTGCTTGGTTAAATGGAAAGAAACTAAAGGTCTCACCAAGTTAGTTAATGGCATGCTGGATGGTTATAGACAAGATTGTATGAGTTATGAAGAGATTTTCTTGAGGAGAAGACAAAAAGATGAAGGACAAGATGAATAAATAACTCCCATTGCATAATAGTGCTATACAATATGTATAAATATTTGTTTTTTCAAAAATATGAAATATATCAACGATAATAAGTAGTGAGAATAAGTCTAATTATGACTGATGAATATTCCCTTTCAAGTTGGAGCATAAATCATAAATTTCATGCATTCAACTTGTTACATAAAATCAAGGCCTACTATTGTTTGATTATCATACTTGATATGTTACATGTGATTTTTGCAAACAGAACACACAGCAAGTACATGGCTAATAGGGATGTCAATTTGCATCCGTAAGCAAGATCCTTGCGGGACTATCCCATCTGGGGGGCCTGCGGGGATGGGTTGTAGTTTGATTATGGGGAAATTTTAGTGGGACATCTTTATTGATGGTTGCTAATTCTCTTTACAAGATCTTCCTTATTTGAAAAGAATGGATTTGAGCAACTACAAGTATCTTATAGAGAGTCCAAAGTTTTTTTGGACCCCAAAACTTGAGCAGTTAGATTTTATTGGATGCACAAACTTAATACAGGTCTATCCAACAATTGGACATCTTACATAACTTATTTTCTTAATTTTACAAAACTGCAGCAGTTTGGTCGACCTCGATTTTTGTAGTATATCAGGTTTAAGTTCTTTGAGAGTTCTACGCCTTTATGTTTGCACAAAACTTGAAAAGACACCATATTTTACCGGGGCATCAAATCTTGAGTACCTTGATATGGATGTACAAGTTTATCATCTGCTGCTTGGTTCACATAAACAGTGTAATTAAGAGTTTATTAATAAGCACTTGAGTATAAACTATTTTTATAGGAAAAGAAAAAATAAAGTCAACTGCCCTCATATAAGTTATAAGCCGTTTTCATAAGCTATCCTTGAGAGCTTATGGAAATTAGCTGAAAACAATTTATAACATAAGTTATTTGTAAGCTCTTTCAAACAATTTCACAAATGCCAACTAGATAAACTCAAATAAGCGTATCCAACTAGACTCAGTCTTTTCATAGTGACACTAAAGAATAGTCGTAATGACATGTAACAAAACTTCACAACTATATTTGACGATTTCCCACAATTTTCTTTCCCGAAACTTTGAAAAAGCGCATAATCTTTACTAGTAAGCTGCTAAGTTTCTAATACATTATTAATCTGACAATAATCCTTGCACTTCGGAGCCCCAATAACACTAATCTCGTTCATGGTTCTCAAAAAACTAAACCAAATTATGAAGTGCATTTGAACTAGACCGAAAACAATCAAAGATTATCAAACAGAACTAATGTGTGACACACAATAATTGAACCCTGATAGCAATTCAGTTTGATATGAAGCATATTTTCTCTTTATTCTTGTTCATTTTCTTCTTCCTCCCTTTTATCTTTATCCTCTTCATTTTTTTCATTGTTGATTCTAGATACATGTACTTTTCGTTTTAGATTTTGTTCACAATATTTTTTGGCTTTTGTTTTGGTGCCTTGATCGATTCCTCCAGCAATCTTTCCATTTCTTCTGTCTCTTTTGCACTTAGGAAAAAGCCTTCATCCTTCTTTATGCATTCAAACTTGTATCATATACACACAATGCAACATTAATTATATTTAAAAAAGAAAAAAATAACAAAAATACAACAATCATAATCATCGGAAAAAGTATAAGTTATAATTCTCATTCTTTGCCCCAATAAAAAAATTAAGTGATTTAAATACCAATAAAAAATTAATAAACATAAATTACATTATCAATTAAATATCTGAACAATATTTTTCAAGTTTATTTTCAAAATAAATTAAAAAGAGATATGAGATGTGATAAGAAAAAAGTAAATGAAATCGAGAAAAACAATTTACCTTGCAGGTTAGAGAGCAAATTTTTGAGAGATTTAATGCAAATAGAAGTATATATTAGTTGAAAAATTTATATGAGAGTTTAATTAAAGAAAACATATATCGTCAAAAAAAAATTACTAAAGAAAACATATGTGTTGTAAACATATATATATATATATATATATATATATATATATATATATATATATAAGGGTCTTGTTAACAAGTTCCTTTAGAGCATTTGTTAA
The DNA here is from genome assembly GCA_958299785.1 of Medicago lupulina. Taxonomy (NCBI): domain Eukaryota; kingdom Viridiplantae; phylum Streptophyta; class Magnoliopsida; order Fabales; family Fabaceae; genus Medicago; species Medicago lupulina. The sequence goes on from OY283139.1 coordinate 80,944,991, forward strand.
GGATTCAAAAATAAAAATAATCGATAAACAAAAAACGTGAAATAGTACTATAATAGGGTGCTCCAATCCAGTTCTACAAAAAATTGGACTTCCATAAGCAATAATATTGATGGTACGATCTTGATTATAGAACGCAATGCAAGATCTTAAATTTGTTTTTTAAATATGATTATGTGATTTCAAAATTTTAACTGTTAGATCTTAGTCAAACAATTTTGTTTATTGTAGATCTAATGGTTGGATTTTGATGTTCTACTCTTTGGAAATATATATTAGTCAAGCAATCTAGATGGTTCTATATCCATCACATGGCTCACCGTGTGTGAATTAAAAAAAATCAAATAATACTCTAAACTTCAAATCTAGATCGTCTAATTTTAATATAAGAATCATATTTTACCTGACTATCTTACTTTGTGTGCTTGCATGAATTCCTGCATATAGAAGATTCGAGTCCTTATTGACCTACCACTATCTTCTTTGACTTGCCTTTATAACTGTTATCAATATATAGACTCTTGCTTTGCGGATTCCCAATACTCATTTCACTTGCCTCTAGAACCGTTGTCACTATATAGACTCTTGCTTTACTGATTCTCAATACTCATTTCACTGGAAGTTTTCATCTCTCCAAACTCTTCTCCGAAATCAACTTTCAAAGCTATCAGAATGGTAATGTATACCCACCTCAATTACAATGTCAATTTTAATTCTTTTATTTTTGTTTCTTATTACAATTGTTGTTTTTGTCACTTAGAATATGATGGTTATGCCCTAGCTGAAAAATTTGCTTGCAATTACTGCATTTTTCACAACATGTGAAGTTCACCCAAACGAGTCAAAATATGAGCACAATATGTTTTGTCTAGATTGCAATGACAATCCATTTTGCAGAACTTGCATAAAATCTCATCACAAAGATCATAAAGTAATCCAAGCGAGTGTTGTTTAACGTGATAGGTAGATATATACAGTATCTAAATATTATATGTATCTTTATGTGATATCCATTTTTCTTTATTTCCTTTTTGTTACATTCAAATAGTTTATTTTATTGTTTTGACTTTGGGATGTAAATTTGAACCATGATACTTGCAACTACAAATCAGGTGAGGAGATCAGCTTATATTGACGTCGTTAAGACGATTGAAATTTACAAAGATTTAGACATTCTAGGAATTCAAACATATGTGATTAGCAACTTTACGACTGTATTCATAAACAAGAGACCTTATTCCCAATCTATGATGAACAAGATTGTTATAGTTGGTTGTAGTAGTGACTATACCAATTTTGTTCCTAACAGATTGGGAATAAGGCCTCTTGTTTATGAATACAGCCGTAAAGTTGCTAATCACATACGTTTGAATTTCTAGAATGTTCAAATGTTTGTAAATTTCAATTGTCTTAATGACGTCAATTTAAGATGATCTCCTCACATGATTTGTAATTGCAAATATCAAGGTTCAAATTTACATCCCAAAGTAAACAAAAAAATCAAATAAAATTATTTGAATGTAACAAAAATTAAATAAAGAGAAATTGATATCACATAAAGATACATAGATTATTGAGATATTGTATAAATCTACCTATCACTTTAAACAACATTCACTAGGATTACTCGATGATCTTTGTGATGAGATTTTATGCAAGATTCGAAAAATGGATCATCATTGAAATCGAGACAGCACATGTTGCGCTTATTTTTTGACTCGCTCGGGTGAACTTCACATGCTATGAAAAATGCAGTGATTGCAAGCAAATTTTTCAGCCAGGGCATAACCATCATATCCTAAGTACAAAAAAAAACGATTGTAATAAGAAACAAAAATAAAAGAATTAAATTGACATTGAAGTGGGTATACATTACCATTATAATAGCGTTGAAAGTTGATTTTGGAGAATAGTTTGAAGCAAGGTAATCAAAACCGAACTGGCCGATTCGACCAATTCAATTGAGAACCGGAACAGTGACATGTCTGATTAGCCCTGAAAACCGCCTAGTCCAAGAACCGTGATTCAAACCGGAAAATCGGCCAGAAACCTGAAAAACTGGGGAAAACCGACGGTTTGATCGGTTTTCCAATGAAACCGTGATTTACATATTTGACAGAAGAAAGAGGAAAAACGGCGTCGTTGGACAAGCATGAAGGAGATCTATGGTTTATCTTATCTCAAATCCACATAAGTGCAAGAAGTAAAAACAAACACAAGTGAAAAAGAAGAAATCCTAAAAAAAAAAAAAGATACGAGGATGCAGAGATGGGTGGCGGCACTTATAGTGTGTCAACTGTCAAGTACACATTGTTGATGGATTAGGGTTATCTTTATTTTCAAATGAAAAGATTGGGCTGGGCCTATTATACTATTGTAGCCCATTTCATACTTTAGCTAGGTTGAGTGATATCATGCTTAATATATACGATTTATATGATAAAAAGAAACTAAGTAAACGATACCTTTTTTTTAAGGAACAAAGCAAATTATACTTATTAGTTTAAATATAATTTATTTTTAATAGATGTTTTTATATATATTTCATGATCATTTATATTTTTATAGCATTTTCAAACTTTGAGCGAAGTTTAATTTTTAATAGTGTAAAAATTGAACATTGTTTATTTATTTTGTATATTTTTTTTATTATAAAAATTTTAAAAAAATGTGTATTTAATTATTACCGGTTAAACTCCGATTGAACCCCGGTCCACCCTTTGAACCCTGAACTCAAGAGAAAATTAGTTCTTTGTCCGGTCCGATTCTGTTTACCTTGGTTGAGAGAGAGAGAGAGAGAGAGAGAGAGAGAGAGAGAGATAAATAGATTGATAGATAGATAGATAGATGAAAACTTTAAGTGAAATGAGTATTGGGAATCTACAAAACAAAAGTCTATATAGTGGCAACGGTTCTAGAGGATAGTCAAAGAAGATAGTGGTGGGCCAATAAAGACTCGAATATTCTTTACGCAGGAATTCATGCAAGCACACAAATTTAGATAGTCAGACAAAATATGATTCTTATAAAAAATTAGACGATCTAGATTTGAAGTTTAGAGTATTATTTGATTTTTTTTATAATTTACATACGGTGACCCATACGATGGATATAGAACCATCTAGATTGCTTGACTAATCTAATATTTCCAAATGGTAGAACATCAAAACACAGCCATTAGATCTACAATAAACAAAATTGTTTGATTAAAATCTAACAATTAAAATTTTGAAATCACATAATCATACTTAAAAAAGAAATTATAGATCTTGGATTGTGATCTATAGTCAAGACTTACCACCAATATTATTGCTTCTAGAAGTCCAATTTTTTTGAGAAATGGATTGGAGCACCCTCTGATTGTACTTTTCAATTTTTTTTAGTTATTAGTTATTTCTATTTTTTGAATCCTTAACCAACGTCTTTAAAAAATTTCTTAGCAAGACCCTTTTATATATATGTTTACAGCACATTTTGTCTTTAGTTTTTTTTTTTGGACAATATATGCTTTCTTTAGTTAAATCTCTCATATAAATTTTTTATTTTTTTTTACAAAAATCTCTCGTATAAATTCTTCAACTAATATATACTTCTACTTGCATTAAATATAGGCATAAAATTATTCTTGTAGTCCTTTAACTTAATTTTAGTTAACAATCAACAATGTAATTGAATATTGTTGTCAAAGTTAAATTTTTCATACTAACATAATTAACTGGTTAGAAAATTTTATCATTGAAAATTAAACTTATACCTTTTTTTTTCATAAGACTCGTTATGCATTTCTTTTAGTGTTCTAATTAAGGCATGTTATCAAAGTAAAAATCATAATAACCATTAGATACTATCATGCACGTCTAAACTACAAAAAATGAACTAAGCAAAGAAAAAATAAGCAAGGGACATCAAACTTGACAATTAGCAAGTATTATCATATAGTTATGACAGACCATAAAAAACATATTCAGGCCACATTGCATTGCATGCCAACAAAACATATTCTTCATATACGATTTAAATTCTACCGAGCACACCAAGTCGAAGAAAATTGTATAGTTATGGCAGCAAACATCACATCCAAACAAAATGTCATTGTTCATGACACTACAATTCAATACATGCACTGGAAACAAAATCATATTTTTTTCTTATTAGTGTTGAGGGAAATTAGGAATGCAAGTTTTGAATATTATTGATTCCAAAATAACATGATTTTGTTTCCTTAAGAATAATTATCATTTCCATTCAATTAGGAAAAATAAGTTGACTATTAGCGTTGAGGGAAATTAGCGTTTTGAATATTATTGATTCAAAAAAAAAATACGATTTTGTTTCCTTAAGAATAATTATCGTTTCCACTAGGAAAATAAGTTGATTATTAGTGTCGAGGGAAATTAGTCAGAATAATTCGGTATTTAAAATTAGAGTTTATTGCTTTCCATAAAAGTAGAAAACGATTAGGAAACAGTTAAATGAGAATTAATATTCTAAAAAAATATATGGAAGATGATATTATTCCAAAAAATTAGGGAATACATTGAAAAAATAGGAAAGAATATTTTGATCAGGATGAGAAGGCAAGCAAAAATCAAGGAGAAAAATAAGTGACCTTGATCGCATCCAAGAAAGGAGGAAAATAAGTTGACCAGACGATGGGAAATTATGGTGAATAAATAGCTTTTAATATATGATTTCCAATTAATTAGGGTGAAGGTTAATACTGTAAAATTAAGCAAATAAAATGAGGTCAATATCGTAAAATTACGCTGAAAAAGTAGGTTAAAATTAGGGTTACAATTAACTTTAAGGAGTAAGATGCTCTTTATTAGGTGGATCCTAAGCCATATTCCATAGGTGCTTGGGTTCAGTTGTTATGGCTTCATCGTTGTTATGATTACCCGTCGCACATTCAAGGACCAAAATCACTATTATCTCAAAAAATACAAAACAGTAATGATACATTGACCATCCTATGTAGCAACCCTCCATTGTACAACGATATTTGACATTTGTTTAGTGGATGAGAGAAAAATGAATTGATAAAAAGGGAAGAGAAACATGAATAAAAAATGTGATTTGAAATGGTATATTAGTGGTATGGAAGGGTGCCAACCCATAATTTCCCAATAAAAAAAACCAATGCTATGGTCTATAGCTTAGCTAGTAATTATACCATGTTAAAAAAAAAAAAAAAATAGTAATCATACCAATTTATTGAAAAGTCAACTACAAAGTTCCTCACTCCTTCAAAGCACTATTACTTTTTCATCTATCTGCTATTCATCTCCTTGGCGATTGAGTTAATCATTCGAACCATTCTGTACTGTACCAATGGATTCAGGTAGCAGCAACTCCTCATCCTAGCTACCTTTTGGTGGATTAAAGGTGTTGTCGAAGGTTCTTCAAAAAACAAAGGTGTGGTCGAAGGCTTACATATTACGTGGTTTTCACAAGGATTTGGAATGCTTTTGTGTAATTAATCACAAGGAAGTAGTCTGCCCTGAGTTGCAATATTTCCTTTTGCACCGAAAATATGTAATACTCTCTTTTGTCGGGTAGGCTGCTTGCTTGAATTCTTGCTATTGCATAATCAAGGAAACAATCTGTTTTCCCTTACTTTTATGATTTTGATCCATCTTTTCACACACTTAGAAATTCAAACACGAATTAGGCAAAAGGTTTATCGATGGAAGAATGCTTTGACATTGGATTTACCGCAAGAGATAGGTAAACGCAATACATTCTTCTGCAACATGAAAGTGTTTTAATATAACAATGTATTTAGAAAGGAAAGAATATAGATGATTTATCAAAGTAGTGTAGTTTTTCAATTTTGCATACTTTTTAAAAAAATTCCAATTTAGAGTAAGTCGTACCTGCCACTGATTGATATCTTATTAGGATTGACGTGTTTGTTCAATGCGGTGCTTTGAAAGCTTACTGTTATAACATAACTAGGTATTCAACCCGTGCAACGCACGGGTTTCATTAAAATTATGTTAAATATTATTAATTTTTATTACACTATTTTTATTGTTTGATTTTGTCATAGATAATATGATAAATCCCAATATTATTTCTTTATGAAATTGAAGAAAATTAACTTTTACCTACATCAACTTCTCACTTTTAATTTCTTATATCTCATTTATGTTCTCTCATATTCATTGAAAATTTAATTTTAGTGGAGATAAATTTTCTTTTACATTCCATAGTTATGTCCCTAAATAGTTGAAGCTATTTTATTAATGGTGAAATCATTTTCTTGATGAATTATCGTGACATTTAGTTGTAATATACTATAAAGTTAGTTTTAGAATTTGAATAGTGACTTTATATAAGGTACTCAACAAAATTTCAGTTAATATATTTACATTTAATTGTACTTTTAGTCCCTTATTTGTACTTAGTTTTAGTCCCTTAGTTATAAAATCATTCAATTTGGTCTTACCATCAGATTATTGAATTTATGTCCGCGATATAGAATTGTTACCTTCAAAATATTAGATTTAAGATTGCGATATAGAATAATCATTGCTGAATTATATTAGAAAATGTAAATCATACCTTCAACGTAGATAGTTTAACATAAACTTCAATTCATTACTTCAACGATTAACCGAATTTAACATAAAAACAATTAAAATTTAAGTTCAAAAAATAGGACAATCATTTTTTGGTCAAACCTTCCACGACTTAAATATTATAGACAATCATACACAAAACCTTGAGCCACCACATTCGATCATAGAATCAGTTCCAGTTAACGACGGTAGCATACATCCTATTAGGAGGATTAATGATCGTGAACACAATAACGTCTTTTAGGCCCTTTTCAAGAATAAAGTTGTACCATCCTCTCCCTATGTATTTTTGATGCATGGTTCTTGATGCAGTGTGAACATCACAGTCATAAGATTTACCAGTTTCTTCATCAAAAGGAGAATTTTAGATTGATTGATATACAAACCATTCTCAGCAACACGTTGAGGAAAATGCTAAAATAAATTTGTCAAGGAATCATAAAAATTATAATTAATCAACAACAACTTAACAACATGAAAACAACAAAAAATTATTTGTAAACGTCACTAACCAAAACATTGTTTCATCCAAAATAGAAGCATTAACAATATACTTTCAATAATGAACATCGACATTTTGAACATTCTCTAATTCAGTACCATTGACTTCAACTTCAATGTCATTCATTTTTCCTTCAATCCAAATGATATATAACATAGACAAATAAATCATATTTTTCAGCCATTAAAAATAAAACAGAACCTAAGAAAGACACATCCTTAAAAGACACAAACAAAAAAGCTATGCAAAAACTCATGCCATTTTTCCACTTAACTATACTTTTTAAGTTTTTTTTTTTGTCTTCAAGGGACTATATATTTTATGGTATAAATATCTATAGAAAAAATTATACTTAATAAACAATTTTAATTAAATTTTATCAATATTATAAACAATTTTAACTAATAATATAACTTATTGTATATTACGAACACACACAAAAAAATGCGCGTATGTACGGGTACCCCGCTATTCTAAGAAGGAAATTGACATCATAGAGACACTAAAATGAAAGATTCAAAAGAAAAACTTCCAAAGTTAAATAGCTTTTTATTGTTCCAATTCTAGAATGAAGAAAGTAAACCGAAGCAATATATTGCTAGTTTGCTAAACACACCGATGAAAACATATAATTAAGATGAAACATAGTTCCTCTTGAAGTCTTGCACAAAGTACAATTGTATATCATGAAATCCACAACAACAGTAAATATTCCTCTCCAAACAAAACAAAATAAAATACGATTATCTCATATTTAAATTTCTTAATCATTGAGTTAACCGTTGAGTGACATACCAGTTATAGTAAAAGATTGACTATATATCACCCACCACCACAAAAAACTACTTGGAATTAATCAATATATATATATATATATATATATATATATATATAAGCAAATAATAACTTTAAATGCATTCAAGGTATAAAATGGTAGTTGATATATAGAAGATGAATGATATATATAGCTTATGTATATATGAATGCAAATAAATATAGAATGATCTTACAAAGTTACAACTAACAAAGAATAAATAAAAAAAGCTTTATTATATATATATATATATATATATATATATAATATTAATAATGCTAATATTAAAATTTAAAGCATGCTAAAATATAGCGTCTTCTTGCCTTCAAAACAATCACGGTAAAAGCAATTAATTTATAGAAGATATATAGATAGATAGATAGAAGATAGATAAATAAATAGATATATAGATAGAAGATAGAGAGACATTTGTCCAAAAAAAGAAATACCGTGTGTATCATATAATCAAATAACCACACATTTTTAACTATACCTTTTTTTTTTTTGACAAATTTTCAACTATACCTTTAAATATAAACTATTATTATTAGTGTAAATATGAAGTACTAATTTGCTTGACTCTTATAATTTCATTGGCCAAAATATCGATTTACATGTCATGAATAATGGCTTCTTTCCAAAAAAAAAATGTCATGAGTAATTGCTTAGTTTTCACTACCCTTATAAAATATTGCGTAGACATAGCTTAACGATATGTAAGATTGCTTTCAAACACTAATAAGCTTTATCAACATAGCTTGTGAGATTAATAAGTGTTAAAAAAAATGTAAAAGATAAGCTTATAACCCACTTACTTCTAAAATCGGCTAAAAACCTTTTTTTTGGGTATAAATACGGCTAAAACCTTTAATTTAATCAAGTTAGAGGTTACAGATAACATGTTAAAATGATTTCTATGAGACAATTTATCTCTCCTTTATTTTCTACCTCTACATAGTGTAAAGACCAAAACAAAGTAGTAAATGAACGACATAGGAAAAAAAACATTTTGTGGAAATGATTTGAAGCCTATAATCATTTAACGACACATGAAGTATGATTATCAAATGTCAAATTTAAAAAAAATTCAGTCACTAAACTTAGTCTGTATATCACATTCAAACAAAATTATATAATGAGTTATATCTTGTAATTAAAGTTATCCGTAGAACAAAGGTGCATACTACTTGAATTAGAAATAATTCTTGTGTTTTTCTTATTTTGAACAACAACAAAAAAACTTGTACCAAACTTACTCATTCCTTCAAAATGGTAGGGAGTTAAATTGATGGAATTTTTCTTCATAGTAGTAGAATCCTAAAAGAAATATAAACTAAAACAGTACAACATCAAGTTGCAAAGCAATGCAAAGCAAATGAGACTTATATTTGTTGTGAGACAATAGGGAGTTAAATTGATGGAAGCGATTGATGCACCATATGCATATTTTCGGCTACAAAGAAAAAGTGGAAGCAAATACATTTATGATAAATAAGTAGTGTAAATATCAATATTTGGTATGAACGGATTTTATTTCAGCAAATGTGAAACAAGTGTTACAACTTTATTAAATAAAACAATTGAACGGGAAAGGTTGAAAAGTTTTTGTACTTAAACTTGCCTACAACTTTATTAAATTAGATAGAAACTAACAGAGTATGGATTAAGCCTCTTAAGAGATGCCACAATATCACAATTATAACTCAAGAATGATTCAAGCTTAGTAAAGAAATCAATTTTTTTTTAGAGGTGGCACATATCATCACAATGCTTGCTCAAGAATAACCCAAGCTTACTTTAGAATATAGTAAAGAAATATTACAATCTAGATAGATATAAGATAGATAGATGGTAGGCTACAGTGACAGTGATAGACTATAAATCCAAATTTATAGGTGTAGAAATTTAGAACAATAATTAAAATGGAGGAGTTGTTACGAAGTTGAAGAAAAATATGGACATCAGTATACTATGATTTAAGACAATGAAAAATATTTAACCAAAGGAAAATGAATTAGTAAAGTGGCTAATCAATTAGCACAAAATATGCCGCTACAAAATTATGAAATGTAGAATTTTTAAAACCAAGGTTCAAGTTTTAATTTTGTATCATTAACATCACACATTAAATTTTGATATAGTGGAGATAAATAATGAATTTTAGAATAAGAGAGAGTGGAGAATAAGAGAGTGAGAATAGGCTCTTTTAGAAGTGCCACATAGACATAGGGCCCGTTTGGATTAGCTTATTTTAGAGCTTATAAAAAACAGCTTATGCAAATAAATAAATTTTTATATATTATTTATAAGTTTTTAAGGCAGTTTATGAAAAAACGGTTTATTAAGATACACTTTTCGTTAGTGAGAGTTTATAAATTAAAATAAAAGCTTATTTATTTACATAAGCTATTTTTCATAAGCTCAAAATAAGCTCAAACCAAACAGGACCATAATACTTGTACATGGTTAACTCAAGTTTCTTTTACAAAGATATATAGATAGATAGTGCTTTGTTAACTATATAAAAAAATTTATTTTCTTTATATAATTGTTCTTATCTCAAACTACCTTGCACATTCATTTAAGTCTAAATATACTTGTTTCCTTTATATAAAAAAGAGTTTAAAATATACTCCCTCCGTTCCTTTTTAAGTGTCTTTTTAGCGTGTATTTTTCGTTCCTATTTAACTGTCCTTTTTGTATTTTTAGGGTATGATTTGTCAATTATACCCTTTTTCAATTACTCTTAACTTTTTCAATAAATCTAATTAATGTTATCTATTTGGAAAGCTAAAGTTTGTTTTTTTTAAACAAAGCTTGTTTGTTTTTTTTAAACAAAGTTTGTTCTTATTATCTTCAAATTTAAACAAAATTTTGTTACAAACAATGGTTCAAAGAAGAGTTAAAATTCTATAAATAAGATAAATAACAATTCTATAAATTTAAAAATTCTATAAATAAGATGTCGCACAATGCGAATCTAGCATTGGTTGAAGCCATAGTTGAAGTCTTAACTTTGATTAAAGGAGTTGGAAGGAAGTAAAGTTTTTCTTAGTTTTTGATTAATGTGAAGTTGGAATAATTTTTATATTGACTTATAATAATTTAAAAGATGTGCGGAATATTTAAAAAATTGACAATTGTTTATTTTGGGAGAGAGAGCGCGTAAAAAAATAGGAATTTGTTGGAGAAAAAGATAATAACTAACAACTGTTTGTTACGAGAAATTTCTAAAAAGACACTTAAAAAGGAACGGAGGGAGTATCACATGCACTTGGTAGGAGATAATGCATATTATATGCTGGGACCGAAGTTCGAATTCCGAACACCCCACTTATTCACCTTTAAGGTGAATTTCTCTAACCGTTAGACTACTTGACAAAAAAAATACAATTTTTTTTTAAAAGAAAATTATTGTGATTATATTTTTTATTGGGTTTTCTCATATCATATTTTCTCCTTGTAACAAAAAAATATCATATTTTCTCCTATTGTTATGACTTTCTGAATAACCACTACACATTGATCCCTATATTTTATGCTATAAGCATGGAATATTAAATTTAACTAGTTTGTTGACGTGTGTTGTAGAAAATATCATATTCCTTTCCTTTATTTTTGCACATAAAAAACAGTTATATATTCCTTAAAAAAATAAAAAGACGGTTACATAGGCGGTTATATTTATCCTATCTACATCAGACTATCAAGTTGAAAAAGAAATAAGCGCACATCAAACACAAACATATCATAGTCTCAAAATATCATGGAGTACATCATTGATGCTAATATTAATATAACATCTCATACAACTATACTAGTAGTTCGTTTTATAGGTCTTCCTAACTAATTAAGATACATTGTGGTGGTATCACCAACAGGTTTAATCTGAGTCGTTGTCCAAAGATGTTGATAGAGTTGCGTCGGTGGATATTTCAACATGAGAACTTTTTTCAAAACGTTGAACATGTAAATCTTGCAGTTTTCAAGACTCTTATTGCTTCTCTTCTTCTTCTTGTTGTCGGTTGAGGATGCATCCTTTGGAATCTTTTTCTCTGCCTTAGGGTTATCTGCTGGTGCTGTGGCTTTCTTCTCCGTAGGTTTGTTCACGACTTTGACCATGGATGTAGGCATGATGAGACGAAAGAGAAAGAGTTTTAATGCAATAGTTAGAACGAGAAAAAGATAATAGAACGTGGTGTGGAAGTGGGAATGGGGAATGGTTTATATAGGAAGACTAGTGGGAGTTGATTGGTTGGGTTTTAGAATGAGTGGATCGATGACATGGACATTAAAATCTTTTTTATATATGTGCCCTAGCGGATTGATGACGTGGACTGTTTCTTTAAGTTTTTACTTGGTTTTGTTTTTTGGTTGTTGATTTATGAAGAGGATCACGGCTTAGGAGTTAGGATCCCTTTGATATAGAGATAAGTTTAAATATATTATATGATTTGCTCAAAAAATATATATTATATGATATAGATGTGATAATTGTCTCTTGACCCCAAAAAAAAAAAAAAGGTGATAACAAACAAGTAACATCATTTTATAATATGGATAGAATAACTAACAAATAATACCATTTTATCATATTATATTTTTTGTTACCCTTCGAAACGACATAATAAGATATATATCATATTTTCCTTAAAAAAATTCCATATCATATTTAAATGACAAATTTATCTCCGTAAAACTATTGCATTTTTTTCCAATTTATTTTGTAATATTTTAAAAGAAAATGCTAACAAGTGTCCTAAAGGATATTGATTAAGCATCCAAAACAAAAGTAAATTTTCATTAAAAAGTAGTGTAATTATTACTTGATCAAAAGTAACATCTTATATTTTCAAGACAAAGTTTCTATTTGTAGATTCCTTAACCATTGTCTTGAGGGCATTGGTTTGCAAGACCCTATTTTAAAATTTTATAAATTAACACTACTAATTAATTACATAAATAAATAAAATTTATACTCCCTCCGTTCCTTTTTAAGTGTCTTTTTAGCGTGTATTTTTCGTTCCTATTTAACTGTCTTTTTTGTATTTTTAGGGTATGATTTGTCAATTATACCCTTTTTCAATTACTCTTAACTTTTTCAATAAATCTAATTAATGTTATCTATTTGGAAAGCTAAAGTTTGTTTTTTTTTAAACAAAGTTTGTTTGTTTTTTTTAAACAAAGTTTGTTTCTTATTATCTTCAAATTTAAACAAAATTTTGTTACAAACAATGGTTCAAAGAAGAGTTAAAATTCTATAAATAAGATGAATAACAATTCTATCAATTTAAAAATTCTATAAATAAGATGTCGCACAATGCGAATCTAGCATTGGTTGAAGTCATAGTTGAAGTCTTAACTTTGATTAAAGGAGTTAGAAGGAAGTAAAGTTTTTCTTTGTTTTTGATTAATGTGAAGTTGGAATAATTTTTATATTGACTTATAATAATTTAAAAGATGTGCGGAATATTTAAAAAATTGACAATTGTTTATTTTGGGAGAGAGAGCGCGTAAAAAAATAGGAATTTGTTGGAGAAAAAGATAATAACTAACAACTGTTTGTTACGAGAAAAAGATAACATATTAAATTTATTGGAAAGATAAAGTGTGTGCAAAAAAATATGATTTTATTGTTGAATTAAAAGGAGGGTATAATTGGAAGAAAACGTAAAAAAATACACTTTGCTATTTTGATGGAAATTTTCTAAAATGACACTTAAAAAGGAACGGAGGGAGTATATAATAATTAATCAAATGACAAATTTATCCTTTTGAAACATTTACAATTATATATAATTTTACATGATAATAAATACATAATTAAATAATTTTTTATAATTTATAACAAAAACAATTTTTGTCAAAAAAAAAAACCTAACACTACTAAATAAATAATTTTATTTTTGTTTAAAAAAATATGAGTAACTAAAAAAATCATATTATATATTTTTTTTTTAATGGAATCATTTTATATATGTTAGAAAATCTAAAATAGATGTGATATATATTATATGAAAAGTACAAATTTACCCTTGCAAGAAAACAATATTTAATTTTTTATACAATCATGCAGAGGCTCTCGTTTGGCATAAACATGTTCCGCTTAAAGTTTTAATTTTTGCTTGGAGGCTGCTTCGGAACCATATGCCTACAAGGACAAACATGGTGCATCGTGGTATTCTTTCAGATGCCGAGGTTGGTTGTTTGTCAGCAGGCCCGGACCTTTGGGAGTGCAAGATGCTCAACCAAGCCGGGTCTCCAAAATCTATGGGCCCCCACTTAAATAAAAAATATATATGTTTCTTCTTTTTTCTTTATTCGGTACACGTTTGAGTTTTTTTTCTCTAGACTTAGTTCCTTTTTGTACATAAATATGGTGCTATCAAACCACCCCTAATTTGTTTAATCACTTAATTGATCAATTTGAAAAGCTATTTCATTGAAAGAATCACAACAATCATTTCTTTTTCACATAACCATTCGCTTTCCCCTTTTCCACAACGGAGAAGTGACAAATCCAAATGACACCGTTAGGTAAATTTCACCTCTCTTTTACTTAAATTTTTTTTATTTCGTTTCATGTTTAGAAGTTCTTATGATTTTTTAATGAAAGTTATCTACACACAAAAAATTGCGTTTTTATTTTACTGTGAGTCTATTTTAAATAGAAAGTCGAGCCTCCTATGTCATAGGAACGGCCATGTTTGTCAGGTTGCGGTGATATCAAAACTTCTCAATATTTATTTGTTACTTGTGATTTTTATGGCACTCTGTGGCATAAGGTGCGGTCTTGGCTTGGTGTCTCAAGACCAGACCCTCTTAATGTCTCAGACCACTTCTATCCTCATTTAGCAGGTGGCTTACGAGCACGACACTCTTTTATCCAACTTGTTTGGTTGCTTTGTGCGTGGATATCATATGAAAAGCTTGTTTGGTCAAGTCTCATGGCATGTATGGGAATTGGCTAATATTTTCGCTTAACATTGCATCTTTGTAATTAGCAGGGGTCGTCTCAACACACCTTGTACTTTGGAGATTCCTAGTTTTGTTAATATATATGTTTCATTTTTTATTGTTAAAAAAAATTGTACAATTTAAAATTAATATTTATATTCTTGTAATCTTAATAAATTTGTTAAAATATTCTAATTTTTGATGCCTTCAATTTTTATATAATGTAAATTACACATTTGCCCTTGTAAAAAAATCATACATTTTTTTTTTTAAAAAATTAACAGGTAATATTTTTAATTTAATAATCAAACTATTTTATATTTTTTCAAATTTATTTATTTTAAAGGGGAAAATCTGTACATTATTTTCTTATCCTAACCTAGCTCATGATCAGGATATGAATTATAACTAGTGAGACATTATGCTTGTAAAAAAAAAAAACTAGTGAGACATTATAGTATAAATTTCAAGATTATCTTATCATATCTTGATGTGACATCAAACATTAGATTAAGATATGATATGATACAATTATTTTATCTTGTCTTTTATCCGGTCCATCAAACATACTCTTATATCATTTGGGGAATTATTAGAAAAATAAAATCTTCTTGATAATGGTTTGCGCAGAATTTCGAAACTAATGAACCTTGAGGTGGATTCTAACATAGAACATCATTTCATGGGATTCATATTGGTTCAAGAAATTAGCAGCAAGTTGACTACGTATCTTTATTTTGCTAACTAGCCTGCAATGTAACTACAAATTATATCTAAATCAATGAAGATGATTTTTTTAATATTGCAAATCATGATAATCAACCCCTCCATGTGGGAGTGAATAGGCAAATTTGACATCAAAATTGTAAGTATAAGTCAAAATAGTCCCTATTTTTGTAAATTAGCAAATACTTTCCTGAAATTTTAAAATGCTAGTTAAAATAGTCCTTTTATAAAACTTTCAGAGACTATGACTTGACACATTAACTGAATAACCAAGCCCTCCATGTAGATTCCACATCAATGCTAGCACACCAGAGACTATTTTGCCCAAGAAATTTAGATATGTAATTAGTCCATAACATATTATAATTAACGAAAATTTGGTCCTTGAAAAGACCTTAATTTTTATACAGTGCTCTAACATTGATGTGGGATTAATGTGCAATGTGACATGTCTAGTTAATGTGTCACATCATAGCCTTTAACGGCGTGAATTGATAAAGGGATCTGATTGAATGGCAATACACAAAAATGAGGAATTATTTGACCGGTAATTACAATTTTGATGACCAATTTGCCTATTTACTCACTATGTGGTAAGGCCCATATCCAAGAGTTGGTTTTGTTTCACATTCAATTCACTATTCTCGTTTTCCTCTTCCTCAGTAACATGCCAATTATAACGAAGCAGAATTTTAGACTTTTCCTCTTCCTCGGTAACATACCAATTATAAGGAAGCTGGACTTCAGGCCTCTTGCTGCTGCTACTTTCATGCACATGATCCGAGTGAATATAGTCCTTTTGATGAACCTCATTTGTCTTCAACTCGAATGAACTAGCGATATCATGCTCAAATACCATGTGTAATCCCCAGGTTTTCAACTCCACATCTGGGTGAGCTTTAAATGTGATTTGAGCTCCTGTTGTTACAAAATGGCAGTGGGGCCTAGAGATATAGATTAGCCAGAGATGTTCTGTATTTGAGCCATGAACCTTATTCAGGTCTAACCGAAGCGGCATATCAAAGGTTTCTTCCGTCTGTTCACTTTCAAAAGAAAGATAAAGAGGATATGGCAGCTGTGACGACAATGAATAGTGTGAAGAACTAGATGTTGTTAGATAACAGTTTTCCACAAATAACACACAAAAGGCAAAGCCAAGCCAATTGTCAGATTCACTTGCATAGTTTGCTATCCTTACTCTTGAATTTTTCTTAAATTGATGATCAAACCACCGTGGGAATTTGTACCCGGGAACAACAATGTCAAAGCCACACCGGAAATGACAAGGTTTCTGGCACCAGAGAAGAAAAAATAATAAGGATATATCAGAACTAGAGAGAAAGACGATAGGGGAGGGAAACAATGTGAAATGCTTACCTCGATTAATTTTATCAGCCACAAAAGTGCTAAGTCATGATCTCCTTCTCGGATCTCTATGAGTAGAGAGTTGAAAATATATAATCCTGACCTATGATTATGCGATCCGGATAACAGTTTAAAATATTTTCCCCCAGATGAAGAAGTAGCACACAGTCGGAGCTCAGGCAAAGATCGAAGCCTGCTGCAATGTGCCAAGTTTAAATATGCTAGACTGCAAAGCCTCCCCATTGAAGGTGGTAAGGAAACAAAGTTGTTTCCTTCAAGATTAAGCCTTTCTAAATGCCTCAACTCTCCAATAGCACCAGGGAGTGTACTGAGATTGCAAAAGCTTAGGTCCAAAAAAATCAAAGAATTCAGATAGTAAGAAGATATGAGTTCATCATCAAAGAGATCAACATTTTCTGTAGATTTGAATATCAAGTCAATACTTTCTTCGGACTTTGACATGTTTGTCAGCAAGGGTATATTCTCTAGTTTCAAGCAACCACATAAATCTATAGTTACAAGAGAATGCATAGAATTAATGCTTTGGGGTATACTGCCAAGATTTGTGCAGTCTCTTAAACTCAAGAATTTAAGTTGCATAAGATCCCCAATAGAATGATCAATCGTTGATAAACTCACACATTGATCCATATCGAGATACTCAAGATTTGAGACCCCGGTAAAACAAGGTATGGTTTCAAGTTTTGTGCAGCCAGAGAGGTGTAGAATTTTGAGAGAATATAAATTAGAAGCAATGGCACCATCAATAACAAACTTGACCAAACTACTGCAGCCTTCAAAACTCAGAAAAGCAAGTTTTTCCAGAAGTCCAATGGACGGATGGACATACGATAGGTTTATGCATCCTGTAAAATCTAGCCGCTCAAGTCTTCGGCTTCTAGCAAAATTTGGAGTCTCCACAAGATATTTTGAGTTGCTCAGGTCCACCCTTTTCAAACAAGGGAGATCCTAAAGACAGAACGAGCAGCCAACGGTTATATGTTGTATTAAAACTTGAATATCAACAATTAACTTTGATGTGCTTTCTTAAATTTTCATATAGAATTTATGCTTAATTTTTTCATTTAATGTGTATATATGTGTATAACAATAAAAGTGAATTATCATTTTTACTGCAGCAGTTTATGTTTGTTAATCATGTCTTATAGAAATGTATGCAGTGCTCAGTGTTTGAATAAAAAGCATATCGACTAACTCAAAATTTGTTGATGAAATATCTCACTGAGATTATCTTGATTGAATTCCATTCCTTTATTATTCAAAAATCATCACTGTATGTAGAGAGGGAGGGAGAGAGTGAATACCGTTACAAAAAAAAGTTTCGGATTACTTGGGAAAAAAAGAAGAAAATATTACAGAACATATGCTATTGTTATTTGATAACTGGTAGGTTTACTACGAGAGTGAAGACCCATACAAACAATTTCTGATTAATTAATCCGACTCAAATCAACACAAGCAAATAATATTTATTGAATATAGTTTAATTTTAATTACCTTTTAGTATAGAGTTTTTTATATTGTAACTTATCCATGCATTAAAACAAAATTGGAGTGTGACCATGATAATTCTCTCAAAAGTAAAACAATTTAATAACTTGTTGATACATAATTGAGATTAAAGGGAGAATGGAAGGCATCACTACAATACCTTGTGACCGTCCCATAGTCGTTGGATGCTGCTAGAAGGCATATTCAATTCAACAAGACAATAGGGCTCAAAATTCAATGGCAAAGAAGCAAAAGCGTAACCATACCACAGAAGATACTGCAAACTGTTAGAAAGGAAGTTGAGACTTCCTGAAAAATTTGTATGATATAAAATAAGAATTTTAAGTCCCCTCATTATTGACAATCCTTCAGCCCTCAACCGAGGATATTCAGAGATATGCTCTTTTTGGTTTAGAATTATGGCATTAACATTGTTTGTTCCCTGAAAATATTAAGAATAAATAGGTTACAAAAGGTGGAAAAAAATCAAACTGCTTGAATAAATTTAAACTATCTAATGCAAAAGGAAGTTCAGATATCTTGTTACCGTTTCTGTCATCATGACAGAGTAGAAATCCTCATAAAGCCACAATCTACTCCACGATCCTGGTTGGAAAGGAAACTGTTGCCGAACAATTTTCTTCCCTAATTCTTGCAACATTTCATGCATAATAATTTCATGATTTCTAATAGTTATGAGTGACCTCTCAATCAAAGTTTGAATTCCAATATGAGGGTGCAACCCACAAGCATCTAGAATTCGCTTCACATAATCTTCCTTCTCCCCTTTAAAGAAACAAGCAATATGCAGAAATATTTCTTTTTCCTCTGAATGCAATCCCTCAAAACTTACCTGAAGCACATCCATAACTTTGTTGTCTGGATTATTCCTCAATCTATACAAAGCATCTCTCCATTGGTTAGCATTTCGAGTACACAAGAAAGAACCCACTACTCGAATTGCTAATGGAAGACCTTGAGCATACTTTAATACCTCGGGAGTCAGCTTCACACATCCGCTGGTGGGATCCTCACTTTTGAAAGCTTTTCTATAGAAAAGTTCGCGAGCATCATTTTTATTCAATAGTGGAACCTCATATACATCGTACGACACACATGTATCGTGAGATACCGATAACTGTGCTCCAAACACTCTTAGAATATGTATATCCCTGGTTGTAATGACCATTCTGCTTCCTTTACCAAGCAATTCAGGATTTATAGCCAACTCTTCCACCTGCTCTAATAGATCAACATTGTCAAGAACTACAAGAAACTTTCGGTTGCACAGTCTTTTATGTACAATTCCAGATATTTCAGAAGGGCTGTACGTCTCTAGGTTCTTTTCATCTATGGTTTGCCGAATTATTTGTTTCTTTACAGCCGTAGCACCACCATCTTTATAAATTTTGCTTACATTCTCAATAAAACAGCTTGCATCAAACTGATAGGAGACTCTATCATACAAGACGGAAGCAAGAGTTGTCTTTCCGATTCCAGCCATTCCCCAAATACCTATAGCTCGAAAGTCATCATCGTTTGAGTTTAATTTCAGTAGCCTTTCTAATTCTTCTACTCGAGGTTGTATCCCAATAAGGTCATCAGCAAACCCTGAGAATTTATGACCCAATATTTTTATTACCTCCTGAACAATATCTTTCATCTCTCTAAACTCTGACCTGAAAGAGAGGAGGAAATAAACACTAAAATTATTGGCAAAGAAAACAATCAGAAAGTTAAGTTAGGATGAATATAATAAAAATTAATTTATTAATTTATATATGCTGACACATGTAAATAGATTTGAAGAAGTAATATTTTGATCAAATGAGTCAATTACTTCTGCTGACAAAATAAACAGACTTGATTTGTAAAATAGTTTGCTGCACAAGAAAACTCAATTGAACACCAGAAATTTATGTCGAGAATGTAAAAAAATCAAAGAGAATAACAATAACACTTACTTGTTCCTAAGATCCCAACCAACTATTTCAGTTAAATCAATCATAGCTCTCGTCCATCTCACAACCTTATTCGGATCATGTTTGAATTTATTCTTGTGTGAAACAAAGGCATTTTGGTACACACCACTTTGTTTTCGTACATGAGATGGATTGATATCATAAAAAACAGGGAAAACAGTTTGTTGCAAATCATTACGACATTCGACAATAGTAGCCATTTCTTCCAAACACCATGTTGACTCAGCATATCTTTCTGAGAAGACAACAATAGAAATTCGTGAATTTGCAATTGCTTGTCGAAGTTGCGGTGAAAGGCATTCTCCTTTCTCAAGCCTTTTATCATCCTTGAAGGTGAAAACTCCCTTTCTAGTTAGATGAGCATAAAGATGATCAACAAAAGTGTTACGGGTGTCAGCGCCTCTGAAACTGATAAACACATCGTATTTATAGCTATGCACTCCACTGGAATCAATGGAAGGACCAGAAAAAGCTGTACCTCCCTGGCCAGAATTGGAAAACGAAAATCGACCCAGCAGAACCCGAAATGGTTGCAGGAGCAAGGACCTCCATGAGAACAACATGTCTGTTGTATATGAAATGAAAATACATCTCATCAAATCAAAATATTAATAATAAAAATGACAATAAAAGTGAACCTTCAATTTAGTATCTAAATTATCACTCTTTCCTATTTGGTCTCCAAACATCGAAATAAAGGATTTAATGCATATATACTCACTCACTCTTTCCTATTTCGTCTCTGAGCATCGAAATATGATAAAAGATTTAATGCATATACACAGTTAGTGTAAAAATTCTTAGATTTTGATAGATGGTATTTCCCTAGGACATGAGCAGAAAGAGAAACCTAGGATATTCAATGAAAAAATTACTCCCTCTGTCCCTAATATAAGATCATTTACAAAAAAATTGTTTGTCTCTAACTATAAGGATACATTAGATCTGCAAAAAAGTAAGAGACATGATTGAACAACTTCAGTTGCACTGTGTTTGATTGTAAAACTGTTTTAGGGACAGAAAAAACTAGGGGGCAAGGGACATGGCACAAATTGAAATTTTTGTCCTTCACTAAACCACAATACAATACTACTTTTTGTCCCACTTGCCTAATGCCAAAATAGCATTTTGTCCCCTAAACATCATAAAAGACAATTGTTCAACACCATAAAAGTTTATCTTCCGCTGTGATGTTTTGTCTCATGTTGTGTTATTATGTCTAATACTTACTTTTCAGCATATCAAAGGCACAACTCTTTTTTTAAATACACCCCTTATTAATAGGGTGTTGCTAACCATTGCCTTGAGGGCAATGGTTAAGGAATCTACGAATAGAAATTTTGCTTAACCAATGCCGGTGGAGCAATGGTTAGCATTCTCTTTATTGGGTGTTGCTAACCAGTGCCCTCAGGGGGCAATGGTTAAGGAATCTACGAATAGAAATTTTGCTTAACCAATGCCGTTGGGGCAATGGTTAGCATTCTCTTTATTAATACTATTACTTTGTAATGTGAAAAATAATACAATTGATAACTTTTTGGTGGTGGCCGGGATTTGAACCCAGACCATGCATATATTATACATTTCCATACCAACTGAGTTAAGCTCACGAGCACATACAATTGATTAGTATTAGTCACACATATTTCAGATAAATATATTACTCAAACAACTTCTTTTAACTATCCGTGATTTTTGTTAATGCTATAAAAATGGAGGGAGTGTTATGTATCATATAAATAGGGAAAACTTAATCTTTAAATAATTTTACCTGAAAATTTGGAGTTTGATTCCATCTTATTTGAATTCAACCGGAAGAACGGTTCTTCTAACTATTCTGGGAGGATGAACTGTGTTTATGAAAAAGAAAAAAGAAGCATTTAATGGGTTGGATGAATGAAGAAAAATGAATATAATGGGATTATATATTTTCAACCGGAAGAACCTCTTTTTCCTTGCAAATTCTTCACTCCTTCATCGAAGAAGAGACGGAAATTACGATGATGATGAAGAATGAAAACGCACAAGTGTATAATAATTTGTTTGTCTTTGGTGTGAAGTTGATAAAAAAAAGACTAAGTTAAAACAGTGCTGACAAATGTTAAGGCTCTGGGTTTTGTGTTAAAAACAGATAACAGCTTATTAAGTATTTTATAGCCGATCAAATTTATTTTGAGAGGTAAAATTAGCGGTTGAATTAGTAAAACTAGTCGATAAAATTTATTGTCTTGAAAGATTACATGGGTAAAATTGAATAAATCAAACGAGTCTTTTTTAGTCGAATAAACTTATACGTTACTCATTTTGTTTTAAATTGAGTGTCGTTTTAGCCAATTATATATAAATTAAGGAATAAAATAAAATAATCATTAGACATAACACTTTTATTAAACTGTCCAAGAAAAAGACAAACTTAAAGTTGCATTGAAAATTGCGCGAAAAAAAAATTGGAGTATTTATTGAAGGTAAAGTTGAGAGAAAAAAATTAAAATTGTATTGAAAATGTAAAGTGACATTCGTCTTGAAACAATTTTTTTTTACTAAAGTGACACTCATTATTACATGGAGAGATCGTAAGTTTAAAAATGGGTTTTTGACAAACAAACCATACAAGTACCCGGAAAAAAACAAATGCTAAAAGTAGTTTTGTATAGAAACAATATTTATACTTCTAAAAATTTCAATTCACCCATTAACAACGATTAAGTAAAGGTTGAGAATTTATGAGCCAATGTTTTTATCACTGCCTGAACAATTTTTTCAATCTCCGCAGTCTGCAAATTCTGGCCTAAAAGAAAGATGATAAACTAAATTATCACCAAAGTTACAGGAGAATAATATATTTATGGATTATGTATAATTTGATGATCAGATAGTTAAACTCAGCAAAACTTCACTTATTCTTCTAAAGAATGTACAAAAAGTTAAGAGAAGAATGTATGACACTTATCTCTACATCAAATCCAGCATCTTAGCTTTCTTATATTCATAATCCCTGCTTGTTCGTGTTTGAATTTCTCGGTGTAAAGAGATGGATCACTTCATAAAAATAGGGTAAACGGTTTGTTTCATTTTTGTTGCATTCGGCAATAGCACGGGTTCAGGTAGCCCACACGACAACAGAATGTTGGCTTTTCGGCGCAAAAGGAAATATTGCAACTCGGTGCAGACTACTTCCTTGACTTTGTTTTGCAACAATTTTATTTAGAAGTATTTCTAAAATCCTTCCTTTCGCAGACTTTAGTTTGAAGATTAAATATGATCATGGAATGGATACTAACATGCAACATCATTTCATGAAATTAGCAGCAAGTTGACTACAAATTTTTGTTTGGTACTAGCCTGCAACTACAAAAATCAATCTCAAATTGATTGTATATCTTACTTTCCAGTCAAAATTTATGTAGAGGTTACAGAAACATTGACAAATCTTGTGTTGAAAAGGAGATCAACACAATGTAGGTGTCTAATGGGAAGAGAGGGATATATGTACAACTTGGAACACCAAAATATGATTGATTAGTAGGTTTTTTTTAATGCAAATCATCATCTATGTATGTGTTAAGTCCCATATCTGAGAGATGATTTTGTTTCACATTCACTTCCCGATTCTCGTTTTCCTCTTCCTCCGTAACATGCCAATTATAACGAAGCTTGAATTTAGGTTTTATCTCTACATCAGTTTCATACCAGTTATAAGGAAGACAATGGAGTGTGCACCTCAATTAATCTATTTAGCCATGAAAGTGCCAAGCATTGACCTCCTCCTGCGATGTCCAAGAAAGGACAGTTGAAAATATATAATCCTGACCTATGATTATGAGATCCAGATAACACTGTAAAATACCTTCCACCATATGAAGAAGTAGCACACAATTGTAGCTTCGGCAAAGATTGAAGCCTGCTGCAATGTGCCAAGTTTAAATATGCTGGACTGCAAAGCTTCCCAATTGAAGGTGGTAGGTAAACAAAGTTGTTTCCTTCAAGATTAAGCCTTTCTAAATGCCATAAATCTACAATAGCATCAGGAACTGTACTTAAATTGCAAAAGCTTAGGTCCAAAAAAATCAAAGACACCAGACAGTAAGAGTGGTCAACAATTTCTCCAGAGATTGAAAAGAAGTCCATATTTTCAGCAGACACTGATACATTTCCCAAGGGTAGATTCTCTAGTCTTAAGCAGCCACATAAATCTAGAGTTAAAAGAGATGTCATACAATTAATGCTTTTGGGCATACTAACAAGATTTGTGCAGTCTCTTAAACTCAAGAACTTAAGCTGTGTAAGAACCCCAATAGATTGACCAATCGTTGATAAACCCGAACATTGATCAACATCAAGATACTCAAGATTTGAGACCCCAGTAAAATCTGGCATGGTTTCAAGTTGACGGCAGCCATAGAGGTGTAGAACTTTGAGAGAATATAAGTTAGATGCATTGTGGCCATCAAGAACTAGCCTGACCAAACTGCTGCAGCCTTCCAACGGATGGACATATGATAGGTTTATGCATCCTGTAAAATCTAGCCGTTCAAGTCTTCGGCTTCCAGCAAAATTGGGAGTCTCCGCAAGATATTTGGAGTTGCTCAGATCCACCCTTTTCAAACAAGGGAGATCCATTCCTGTGAAAAACAGAATGAGCAACCAAATCTTAACATGTTTGTATTCCAGCTTGAATATAATCAATTAACAATGCTTATGAAATAATATAAGAATTCTTATGAAAAATTCCTGAAAGCATTAAGAGATATGCAGGCTGTTAGAAAGAAAAGTGAGACTTCCTGAAAAATTCTTATGAAATAATATAAGAATTTTAAGTCCCCTCGTTATTGACAATGCTTCAGCCCTCAACTGAGGATTTTCAGAGATATGCTCTTTTTTGTCAAGAATTATGGCATTAACATTGTTTGTTCCCTGAAAACATTAAGATTAAACATGTTACAAAAGGTAAGGTGGAGAGGGGTGGGAATCAAAATGATTGAATAAATTTCAACTATGAAATCGGAAAAGAAGTTTTATTTTTTTAAAGGTATCTCGTTACCGTTTCTGTCATCATGACAGAGTAGAAATCCTCATAAAGCCACAATCTACTCCGTTGGAAAGGAAACTGTTGCCGAACAATTTTCTTCCCCAATTCTTGCAACATTTCATGCATGAAAATTTCATGATTTCTAATAGTTATAAGTGACCTCTCAATCAAACTTTGAATTCCAATATGAGGGTGCAACCCACAAGCATCTAGAATTCGCTTCACATATTCTTCCTTCTCCCCTTTATAGAAACAAGCAATATGCAGAAATATTTCCCGGTCCTCTGAATGTAATCCCTCAAAACTTACCTGAAGCACATCCATCACTTTGTTGTCTGGATTATTCCTCAATCTATGCAAAGCATCTCTCCATTGATTAGCATTTCGAGTACAAAAGAAAGAACCCACTACTCGAACTGCTAATGGAAGACCTTGAGCATATTTTAGTACCTCGGGAGTAAGCTTAACACATCCTCCAGTGAGATCATCGCTGTTGAAAGCTTTTCTACAAAAAAGTTTGCGAGCATCATTGTTATTTAATAGTGGAACCTCATACACATCATATGACACACATGTATTGTGAGGTACTGATAACTGTGCACCAAACACCCTTAAAATATGCATATCCCTGGTTGTAATGATCATTCTACTTCCTTACCAAGCAATTCAGGATTTATAGCCAATTCAGAAAGTTTGTCCCTTATTTACTTTGAAAATAGGATAGAAACTGAAAGTAATAGTTCAGAGCTACTTTGATAAATTGAGAATGGTATAGGGACTGTTTATTACATTTATTTAGTTCAAGGACCAAATAGAACAAAGTGGTAGTAATTTAGGAACTCAAATGAAGGTTTACTCTAAAAAACTAATGTTACATGTAAATTACCGAATAAACCATCAATTTGATCTTTAAACTAGCAATTTCTCTCCAACGCAGTCCTCGTACTATATAAATATAGTAGGTAGTACTTAACTATGTGAAATCTGTTGATTTAGTTCCTAAAGTATATGAAAATCAATCGGTTTACCTAACATCCTATGAAGCAGGGACTACGACACGGACAGGTTGACACTGCTTATGTAAAAAACACTGGACACCGACACCAATACATATATATTTTTATTATAGTTAAATAAAATATAAATACTATTTATAAAAGATATAAATTGAGGATAAAAATATACATACAAGTGCATCTGACTCTAAGTTGTACAAGATTCGATAGATTTGGCCTTTATATATCATCTACTACTGAAAAAGTTAAAAATGATGTAATCAAATTTAATGTCTTTAACCGAAATTGTCGCATTGATCAACATTGCTTTGACACATCTTTAACCCTTGTAAATGTGTCCAAGATATGTTCAAAGAGAATAATAAAGTGTTTTGAAGAAAAGAAAAAAAACAATTTTTTAGGACACTTGTCTTAAGAAAAAAAACATTGTCTTTTTATACTCTTCCGATGTTTTTATATACTTTAACAAAAAAAAAAAGTTTTTTATTCATATCTTTTTATACTCTTCCGATGTTTTTATACATACTTTAACAAAAAAAAAAGTTTTTTATTCATATCTTAACAAATGTAATGATGATGTAATAAAACATGACAATTTTACTAAACTAACCTTATTTATTATTGGTGTAATCTTTTGAAAGTAGTGTGGAAATAAAAAAAAACAATTCTTTCATTTTAAAACAAATTTTTTATTGCTAAAGTGACGTTCATTTAGCAATAAAAATTTGTTTGTTAAGTGTGTTTGATATGTAAGAAGATACGGAAACAACACAAACATAGCATAAACAAAACAACGCATAACAAATTTTTAAGGTATTGAAAAACTTTTTGTCTTGTACAATATTTGGTGGACAAAAGATTATTTTGATATTTTAGACAACTTATACTTAGACAAAAAGTTGTGTTGTGATCCGGTGAGGAACAAGAATTTCATTGTTTGTCCGGTTCTTTGCTCCCAATTTGTTGCAACTTCTAATTCCTTATTGTATAGCCGATCAAACACATTAGAAAAAAAAAAAGAAAAAAAAAGAAGAAGAAGAAGAAGAAATGGTGCATTTGTACAATTGTACCTAAAATTTTCAATGCTTATGAACTCTTTTACTTTTGAGTTGTACGCACATGACTTATACTCAACCAACCCAGTTTTAACACAAAAACCATGATCCTGTTTCCATGTAACTCCAAACCAAGAAAACCACAAACAGGAAGCACCAACATCATCCGGCAACAACCATGATCACAATGGATGTTATTTGGTTAAATCCAGATAGAATTTTATTACGAGGGACGTCTTGCACAGTGCGTCTTTCTGTCATAGGAAATTGGAATAGCGCTTTGAGAGTAGCTCCTCCTCCTGGGCATATGTAGAGGGTGCATTCTGACTCTGAAGGGGATGTCGTGGACGAGTGGCAGATTTTATTCCATTATGAAAAGGTTTGTAACTGTTGGGTGGTTGCGGCAGGCCTGTCAACTGATTAAACTAAATCATGTAGCTAGCCTTTTTAATACGATCAAATATCAAAGTTTGATTTAAACAGTACAAAAGATCGTGTTTTTACCTAACAGCAATATTTAGACATGTAAAAATTAGCTTCTACAAAAAAGTAAAGAAGATTTTCAAGAACTCTTTCATTAGGCCATATTTCTGTATTGGCTATAATTATGACCATACTAATAACATAGTTCCCACTGCCAGAGACTTGTGAACTTGCTGAAATGAAAAATCCAAACTATATGTTATGCTCCGAATGTCACCTTTTTAGCGTAGCCAGAAGTGACGCCAGAAAGCACACTGCCAAGCATAAAGTGAAAAAAGTTATAAGTTTACTCTGAACAATTAAGTGAAGACAGAATATATAACTAACCACAATTTGCAAATGCCTAATCTACACACTCACTACTTTACCCCTGCAACATAAATTTACCATTAGTCATTCATGTAATTTCAATCCATAGACATAACCAGGTTTTACAAAGCATTCCATTTAGCACTATGTAACAATTTAAATCAATTAACTTATCTAATAACCAAGACTAAGCAAATTAATAATGGCAACACATATGTAACAAATTTAGTTGG
Organism: Medicago lupulina; assembly: GCA_958299785.1. Taxonomy (NCBI): domain Eukaryota; kingdom Viridiplantae; phylum Streptophyta; class Magnoliopsida; order Fabales; family Fabaceae; genus Medicago; species Medicago lupulina. Next base: position 80,973,555 of record OY283139.1, read on the forward strand.
AACTTGGAAGGGAGTTTTTTCTCGTTTCCACAAACTTTGAAACACATAAATTACATTTTTCAGTACCAAACTTGCAACAGAGGCTATAGTACTTTGAAACATCATCTACTTATGTGAACTTTGTACTCAAAATTTGCTAGAATAGCTTGCCATACAGCAAAAGCTAAACAGCTGCATGACATTTAGACGGCAGTGACATTTTAAGAAAACAAAGCATTAAACATTAGTACACCTTGAAGTGGTATACTAAGCAAAACTACTTGCTTTATACACATTCTAAGAATCAATGTGTATTTCAGTTTTAAGAGGGAAAAAATATCTCTAAAATCCTAACAAAGTAAATTACACTAATACTACTCGTGCAGAAGAAAATATGGTTCCATAAAACGTATTCAGGGCATCTCTTTTAAGACTTGATCAATGGCAAAAACATCATTGCTACAATTTCATTTCCCAAATGAAATTCATTAGTACAAATGATGTTTTATCTTATTTTAAATTTTCTAATGAGCAAACTTGAATACAAAGATCATAAATAATTAGATTATAATAGAAAGACGATATTTCAATAACAAAAGGTGATGCGATTGCGAATTTATGAAATTATGCAATTCCATTCTACCACAAATAACATAGTTTAAAATGTGGTGACATGCATGTAAAAAGAAGGGAAAGGACACCTAATTGTGCAGACTAAACGTCATCTTTGATTTAGTATGCCGCATAGAATAGAGATTGTAAGAGTATGCACCTTAAGCAGAGGAGGTACAATTCAATCAAACTTAAGTTGGCAGTTGGCAGAGCCCTTTGGTATATCTGAGAATTCTTTTAGAATTAGGTACTTCTCCCACTTCTCCTTTTTGTCCAACAATAAACCAGAAATAAGCATTGTCTTCAAAACAAGTCCATTTCGTAAAACATAGCCAGCGAATTCCATCTCATGCAAACATGCTTGATATCCTTTGAAGTGAATAAAGTTCAAGTGGGATACGAGACAATTAGGAACATTTTTAGTCTTTGCGGCCAATCCATAGAAAGTTGGTGGAGCTAGACGCTGTAGGCAACATGAAACGACTCAACTAGGATGCCAATGTAAATAACAACATATGGACACACCAAAGCTTCAATTTAACTTGACAAACCTTGTCGTTCTGAATTATGAGATCTTGAAGCATAGGACATTTATGAAGTAAGCTCAACAGAAAACTCAAGCTGAAAGAGGGCAGAATGACCTCTAGATGAAGTAAATAGCGAAATTCCGAGAGATCCATAACAGGGGCAGCAAATAGCCACTGCTTGTACACAGACAACAGCAAGTGCTTATGTAATACTAGCATAAAACTACATATAATACAAATAATGCAAACTTAACTCACCTTGGTTGTTGATAAATGCAACACTAGATGTTTAATTCTAGAGAGAGCTCGGAAGAGATCGAATAAAGGGTCGACAGATTCATTTTCCGGAGTGGAAAATACATCAAGATATGCTTCATCCACTTTGTCTAAGTTCCCAACTGTGGCAGCATTGCCGAATGTGATATTGGTGAGGCTAAGATATTTGAGATTTGGTGCGTCTATCTTAAGATAAGCCCCAAAGTTGTTCTCAACGGTGAATTTAAACCTCTTCAAGGAAGGTGGCACACGAAGTCTGGCCAAACGATCGGGAGCAATGGAAAGTTCTAGTGTCTCGAGGATGGGACAGCTTGAGAGTAGGTTATCCATGGAATTCATTTCGACATAACCAATGTCTAGTTGCAGCTTCTTCAATGATGGTAAGCAAAACGTCAAAGAGCGTTCCAATACCAAGTAGATATCACCACAGAGACTGGGATGCATAGGCACATTACATAATTGTTATGTTATGTTAGGTTATCATCATGGATCACATCATATTACATGTAACTTAAAGGGAAATGCTAAGAAGTGCCCTAAATAGGTCCTAATACACTAGTTAAGAAGATAAAAAATATACTTCATCTTGGGAATAATGCATTCGAAACTTTATAAATTGATTTTTTCAACATAAAACTTATCATTTATTTCCTTTTATAAATTCGTAACAAGTGGTATGACCCTAAAGCATCCATAATGGCGGGTGTTTCACCTACTTAGCACCGAACTAAATAGGGAGCTTACTGTGGAATGGAAATATTGGGTGTGTTGCCCATGGAATGGAAGGACACTCTCTTCATTTTATGAAGACTCCATTTAATGAATTTTACTACAATAAATGAATATTGTCGAAATGTAATTATATAGAGTTAATTGTATGACCCATTTAGTTAAAAAAAAATAAAAAATGGAGGTGTTGGTTGGAGGAATGTGGTACTTATTAGGTAAATGTGAGATCCATTTAGCCACTGGAGCTCCATTGTGGATGCCATAAGTAACCCTAAATGTGTGAGTAGATATCACTATAATACACTATCTTGTCATATTTATAAAAGACATTTTTGCCAACAAAAGTTGCTATATGATTAAAATTTTGAACCAAATACATCATACATCAGCTTTTGTTGACACAAATGTCTCTTATAATAATAGTTCGAAGAGAGTATTAAAGGATCTGTTTGGTAAGACATATTTATGAGCTTATATCTTATGTCTTGTAAGCTCATTTGATTAAAAAAGACTCAGTTTGGTAATTGTCACTCTCTCACGAGCTTTAAGCTTGGTTTTACTAGCTTGTGATTTTTGATAAGCTAGTAATTCAAGTAGCTTATAGCTTGAAGCTTATCATTATTTATCTCAATTTTACCTGTGAAATCTTAATTGAAAAAATACATTTTAATTAAATATATCATTTTTATGTCATTAGCTAGTTCAACAGTTAATTTTACCAAACACTACAAATTCAATCATTGCTCGTAACTATGAGTTATAAGTTCATTCGTTGTTCACTATTTTTTACCAAACATAGCGGAAATTAACACAACCAAGTGTCTAGTAATTGCATGGTTAAATTCTTTGAAGAAATAACAGATATGAAATATTGACTTGCCTGAGGGAGACGAGGTTAGTGCAAGTAGCTAAGATAGTGAGAAAGATAGAGAAGACGTATTCACGGTCAGTGTAAAACAAAGTAAGATCCAATTCCTCAAGACAAGACCCAGTTGCGCAACGAATCCAGGAGTCAACAGAGTTGGAGAAGAAATGGTCAACTTCAGAATGGCCGCAAGAAAGACGCATCTTTCGAATGTCACGTGACCTGCGGATAGATAGCACAGAGTTAACGAAAGCTGCAAATTTTCTGAAGTCATTGTTGCTGATGGTGTGTTTGTTGTATTTATGGTAGAAATCGAAGACTTGGAGATTCTCCCAAAGATGACGCCACCTGCGAGAGACTAGGGGGATTGTTGTGACGGTGGTTTTGGTTGGGAGGAAGGAGAGTATATGGCAAAGGAGTGAGTCTGGTAGAGTGTTTATACAATCGGTGGCGGTGTTGGTGGTGGTTCCGTTGATTTGTTCGGTTTTCCGTCGTCTTTTGAAGGTTTTCAAGGATGAATCTGCCATCGTTGTCAAAAGAGAGGGAATAAGTTTAGACTTTAGAGAGATGGTGAGGTTGGGCACTGGAGAGGCTGGGGTAAATAAATGAATATTATATTTAAAACGGAGGGAGTAGAGGAAGAGTAATTAAAAGTAGTGTAATGTTAACGGATGCTCCGAATATGAATTGCGTTGGAATTTGTGTTGTCAGTCCCTTAAAAATCAATAAAATGTATTCTTTAATTTAAAACATTTTTTTTTTATTTTCTTAACCAGTGTCTAGGGGCAACATAACCCTTAAAAGTAACATTTTTTTATCTTAAATAAATATTCGGTCAAACAAAATAAGGGTTAAATAGTATTTTCACCTCTACGATTTAGCGAGTTTTGTTTTATCCTTATAAAAACAAAGATTTGAGATTCTCCTAAGACTGTTTGATTTATCTTAATTAATAAAAAAGACATGTGAAAAAAAATAAATGAAAAAGAAATCAAAATGTCAAGCGGAGCACCTCATTAGTTAATTACACAGTCAGACGTCATTAAGGTTCAAAAACAAAAAAGTCTTCAATTGATAAGGGAATCTCAAACTCAAACTTTTGTTTTTATAGTGTAAATCAAAACTTATTCAAATGGCAGAGGAGAAAACATTATTTAACCGTATAATCTAGGGTTAAATATGTTTTTAGTCCTTATAAATATGTCAATTTTTCGTTTTAGTTCCTCTAAAAATTTCCTTCAACATTTAGTCTCTATAAAATTTCCAATCATTACTTTTGGTCCTTATTTTTAATTTAATTTTTGTATTTTTCAATGAAATTGGGCACAAATGTGTAAAATATTCTAAAAAAATTTCTTAAAAAAAATTAGAATTTTTGAACAAAACACAAATTAAATATGAATTTTTAACGGTAAACAATATAAAAATTCATATTAAATTCATGTTTTTGTTAAAAAATTCTGAATTTTTTTGGAGTGATTCTTATAATATTTTAAATTTTTCTAGAAAATTTTATTAAATAATATGAATTCTACATATAAGTTTACTTTAAAAGAGGGACCAAAAGTGAAGATTGAAACTCTTATAGAGACTAAAAGTTGAAGGAAAATTTTAAAAGGACTAAAACGAAAAGTTGACATATTTAGAGGAAACAAAAACATATTTAACCCTATAATCTATAACATGACAATATATAAAATTTCCATGAGTCGAAGATGTCGTTTAGAGTTTTTCCCTCATTTTCATTAGTCTAAGATGTTGTTCATAGTTTTTCTCTCCTTGTGAGAAGCTTTAGACTCTAAATTATTTTTACAAGCACTTAGAAAAGTTTGGCCTCTATTGCTTGACAACGAGCAGTTTTAACCCCCTAACTTTCACAAAGTTGTGATTTTGGCCTCCTAAGAAGGAAAAAAAACTATAAAACCGCCCTTAAGTTTTGTATTTGTGGCAGTTTTGACCTCCAAGGCTAATTTTGACTCGGTCTACGCTGACGTGGCACCCTAAGTGAGGTGCCACGTGTTATTTTTTTTTATTTTTTTTGGCCTTGGGGGGCCAAAACTGCCATAGGTACAAAACTTAGGAGACGGTTTTGTAGTTTTTTTTAGGGGATCAAAATTGCAACTTTGAGAAATTTAGGGGGCTAAAACTACTATTAAGCATAAAATATATTGCCTCTAGGCTCAGGGAAGACGTTGCACGTTTTGGCTGTGGTTGAGATATTTAAAGCCCCATATTATAAAGATTAATTTCTTTTGACTTGGTTCGAGAATTCTCAGCTTCTTCTTCCTCGGTAACCAACCAATTGTAGGGAAGCTGGATTTTAGGTCCAGGCCTGCTGCTGCTTTCTTGTACACGATCAAAGAAAATATTGTGAGGATCACCGTATGTAAACCAATTCAATATGTCATGAGAAGAACTTGTATCAGTTAATTGATGTCGTAATCTGTTGTATTCCATCTTGATTAGTTTCACCAAACCCCATTTCTTTATGATCAAACTTGGATAGGCTTTAAATGTGATATGAGCTCCTGTTTTCACAAAATGGCAATGCTCACGGGAGTTATAGATTAGCCACGGATGTTTGGAGCCATCAACTTTGTCCAGTTCCAAACTAAGTGGCATATCGAAGCGTTCTTCTGTGTGCTCACTTTCAAAAGAAAGATAAAAAGGATGTGGCAATGTCGATGTAAATGAATCTTGTAGAGAAACCGAATTTTCAGAACAATTCTCAAATACCACACAGAAGGCAAAGCCGAACCACTTCTCCTTCTCTTCAACAATTATTATTCTTATTATTGAACCCCCATCAAATCGGTGCTTGAACCACGGTGGAGTGTCATTCCAATCCCAAGGAATAACAATGTCATAGCCACACTAAAATTGTTCGGGATACTTGTACCAGAAGATAAAAACATATTATTCTAACACATAATTACCAAAACGGGAAACCATTATAGAATGAGCAATGCTATATATCTAAATAGATATTGTCCCCAGCAGTTCAGGAACAAATTTAAGCCAATAGAATTTGTTTTTTGGCGGAATTCAAGGGAGGAAAAATGTATAAATTAAGGGAATAAACAATCTTGATACGCTTGTGATATATACCTCGCGATAAGTATCATTTCCCTTGTAGAATAATTTCTCTATAATGAAACGCCATTAACGAGAGTAGGGGGAAAATATCTATGCTTATGGAAATGCAACAAGTTCATCTAAATATAGAGTAAATTACACTCTCCTCCATGCTTGAATTACACTACCATCCCCTCTTATATTAAAATATACACTCTCATCCTCTCTTATTCAAAACATATTAGAAAATATTTCAATTCTCTCCCTTAAGAGAAGCATGAATTACATTTCCATTCTCTTTTATGTTAAAATCTACACTTTACTCCCTCAATATTTTTATTTATTTATAATAATCTAGCAAAAAAATAATAATCTAACACACTTCGAAAACAAATAGTATTGCGGATCTATTTTAATATAACCAAAATTTGAATACATATTTTTTCGCTATTTTTTTTTCACAATTTCATTAACATATAGTTTTAAACCCTATTATAAAATATGAAACAACTCAAAATAAAATTAAAATATGTGAGAAATTACTGAAGACAATAAAATATGATTATTTAAAAGTTAATTTTATACTCTAAATTATAAAATTAATATCAAAATATTTAAATTTAATTATTATTGACATTTAAACTATAAAGAAATAAATTTATTTTTCTAAAACGGTGGTTCAAAATTAGTATATATCATAAAAAAAACTATTTATGTTAAAACATATTAAAATGTAGTGCATATTTAATTATTAAAGGAGATGTTGTAATTCAAGCATCTTTGTGGGAATAAGAGTGTAATTTACTCTTAAATATATTGCATTATATATAGATCTTCATGAATATTGCACGACTTAGATAATATATATATATATATATATATATATATATATATATATATATATATATATATATATATATATATATATATATATATATATCAAAGCTAGAGAATTGGGGAAAGGTAAGCAACGTACACACCTGAAATTGTACTTCTAGCCATCTATAATATCTTTCTATGGATTGGTTTTCCAAGATGCCTAACCTTGGGCCAGTCGAAAATATAAACTCCTGACCTATAGTCACGAGATCCCAAAGTTAGAGATCCCAAATCTCGTTCAAACAATATTCTTTCCATAGCAGCCATTTTTGAAGGTAGGCAGCCAACAGTTTGAAGGTTATGACAATGTGATAAGTTTAAATATACTAGACTTTCAAGACAATGGAATGCATAAGTTTAAATATCAAGGTACTCAAGTTTTGATGTTCCTGTAAAATTTGGTGTCTTTTCAAGTTTTGTGCAACCACAAAGACGTAGAACTCTCAAAGAACTCAAATTTGATACACTGCCAAAGTCGAGGTTGACCAAACTGCTACAGTTTTGCAAACTCAAGAAAGCAAGTTTTGTAAGATGACCAATCGATGAATGGACTTGTATTAAGTTTGTGCATCCTGTAAAATCAAGGCGCAAAAGTATTGAGTAGCGAGAAAACTCTGGGGTCTCTATAAAATATTTGGAGTTGCTCAAATCCATCCTTTTCAAACTGGTCAGCATATTCTTCTAAATTTGAACTTTATTAATTAGTTTTGTTATGCATTTTGAAAACCTAAAATGAAATTTCTTATGTGATGATTCACATTAACAAAAACATTTTCATTTCGGGCCACATGTTTAACTTCTTCTAAAAAAATAATCTCAATCATGTATATTATTACAACAGATTTACAATATGAAGTAAGAAAAAAATAAATTAATCATCTGTACATAAAATCGAGCTTTAAACCTTAAGGAGGAGTACACTTCAAAGTCTCAAGACATACCAACTCCCGTGAGTTGTTGTACGTAAATAATTAAATAAGAGAATACATAAACATAGTAATAATGCATTATTCAACCATTTGATATGAAATTATTATAATGTGTGTCTGCACGCATGTGCAGGATAATCTTCCTACTTCCCTAATAATTTAGATTATAATTCAGCGACTCTCCTTATGGAAAAAATTATATTAATTTTTGGTATTATTTCCTTTGTCAAAAAAAAAAATGGTATTATTTCTTTAAACAATACCCTAATGGCACCTATATTAGCATTATCTTTTCTTTAAACCAATTAAAAAATGGGAAAAATTAATATTGAAGTACCTTGCATTCATAGTCTTTGAATGCTACTATCAGGCATATTCAATTCCACAAGATAATATGGCTCAAAATTTGACGGCAAAGAAGTAAAAGGGTATCCATGCCACAAAAGAAATCGCAGGTTGTTGGAAAGAAAATTGAGATTTCCTGAAAAGTTGTTGTGATACAATATGAGCAGTGCAAGGTTCCTCATATTTGAAAACCCTTCGGCCCTGCATTTGGATACATTTTCTTTCTGATCTAGAACTATGGCTCTAACATTATTCGTTCCCTGGAAAAGAAAAAAAAAACAGACATAGTACATAAAGAAAAAATACAAAATTACTTGAACTATCCTTGTTAGAAATATAAAATTATCTTCATATATTACATTTTTTTTATGAAGATATCTTGTTATTCTATTTTTTATAATCTTAATGGAAATAACACAATTGCTACTTTGGCCTTCATTTTGGAAGACTTTTTTACAAAAAAGTTCATAAGCGTCGTTACTATTCAACAATGGAACCTCATACACTTCATGTGCTCTAAAAACTTTTAGAATATGCACATCCCTAGTGGTAATGATTATTCTACTCCCTGCATGAAGAAATTTGGGATCAATCGCCAACTCTTGCACTTGCTTTAATCCATCAACATTGTCGAGAACTACAAGGACATTTATGTTGCTTAGTCTATTTCTTAAAATTCCAGATACTTCAGAAGGACTATATCTCTCTATATTTTTCTCATCAAAGGATTTCCAACAAAGTTCAATCCCAACAAGGTCATCAAACCCTGATAATTTATTGCCCAATGTTTTTATAACCTCCTGAACAATATTTTCAATCACTTCAAAAATTAAATTTTTTAACAAAACATTCAATTTTTAAATGTCAAAAACATAAAAATTCACATTTAATTCATACATTGTTAAAAAAAAATCGCAAGAGAGAATTCTATAATGTACTAAACATGAATGCGGAAAAAATTCTAAAATTTCGAATGATACACATAATTTGACTTAAAAACAAGGACCAAAAGTGGTGTTGTAAAACTTTTGGGACCAAAAATTAAAGAAATTTTCTATAGAAACTAAAACGGAAAATTAAAATATTTATAAGGATCAAAAATATATTTAACCCTAAATATAATAAAGTTTATGTATATAACATATATTATATGCAATTCAATTCTCATAATATCAAAGATCACTACTGCAACTTCTATTTAAAACTTTGTAGAAAAGTATTGCAAAGTATTGGGAAATATCCGAGGAGTTTAAAAAAAAAAAAAAAAGTGGGATACTTTTGAAATTTGTGTTGTCATTAATTTGAAGTATTCGAAGAGTATAAGTGTTTGATGCAGATATAACACAAATACTTTTCGAGCATTTCTCTAAAGGAAAATTATTGGTATTGTATCTGCATCAACACCGATACTCTTCGAATACTTCAAATTAATCACAACACAAGTTCCGAAAATATGGCACACGTTTGAGGGAGATTGTAAAAGCGTCTTAGCATTCCTCTTTCCTTTATGGAGTATTGTCTTCACATATATTAATGTATGTGAAAATAAAAATGATCAAGCTTTTTGTTTTTAATGGTGACTGATAAGCTTGATTTGCAAATTTGGTTTCATCACCACAAATTCATATTATGAAGGCAAACTAAGAATGAGTCAATGAAAGTAACCTGTGACACTTACATGTTGCGGACATCCCAACCAACTAATGAAGTCAAACGGACCATAGCTCTCTTCCACCTCTTAACTTTATCTAGATCACGATTTAATCTCATATTGTGGAAAAAAAAAAGCACTTCGGTACGCTCCACTTTGTTTTCGTACATCTGATGGATCGATATCATAGAAAACAGGGAAAACTTTCTGTTGAAATTTATCAGCACATTCAGAAATAGCAGCCATTTCTTCCAAACACCATGTTGAGTCCGCATATTTTTTCGAGAAGACAACTATAGAAGTTCTTGAATTTTCAATTGCTTGTAGAAGCTGTGCTGAAAGGGATTTTCCTTTCTCAAGCCTTTTGTCATCTTTGAAGACGAAAAGTCCTTTTTTCGTGAGATGAGCATAAAGATGATCAACAAAATAGTTGCGGGTTGGACCTCTGAAACTTATAAACACATCATATTTATAGTTTCAAGTGCAATTGGAAGAAAATGTAGCTCCCTGGCTGAAACCGGAAAAGGAAAAACAATCCAACAGAGCCATAAACGGTTGCAGGAGCATGGAGCTACATGAGAGCAACATATCTGTGATATATGAAATAAAAATGAATCTCATCAGACCAAATAATAACAATAATAGCAATAATATAAAATAAACGGTTTCCGTAAACTTAGCTCCGTTGGTAGAGATATGCAACAAAAACAAACGGTTCGAACCTGACACCCCACTTCTCCACATTTATAATGTGTGAGCTCCAACCACTAGGCTATCTGACCAACGAAAAATAAAATAAACGAATGTCATGTGTAAATTATAGGCTTAAATATATTGTTAACCCCTTAACTTTAAAAAGTTGCAATTTTGACCCTGACAAAAAAATAACAATATTACCCCTAAATTTTGCAAAACAGTTGAGAAAGATGGCACGTGTTCCAAAATAAGGAATTAAAATCGTAACTTTTTGTAAAGATAAAGAATCAAAATAACATATTTTTCTAAAAATAATGTGGCAAAAAAACATATTTCCCTAAAGATAGAGGGTCAAAATAAACATATTTTCCTAAAGATAGAGGATAAAATTGTTATTTATTTTGTTATGAGGTCAAAATCGCAACTTTTTAAAAGTTTAGTGATCAAAAATGCTTTTAAACCTAAATTATATGATTTCGAAAGTTTTTGTTTCAGGAAAAGATTTTAGTGTTAAAGTAGATTTTCCCAATGTTATTTCTATCTCTCTTACTTTTTATTTTCTACAGCTTACACATCTTTTAAAAAATGCTTAATTACACTTTTGGTCTTCGCATTTTGACCAGCTCACAAAAATGGTTCTGCCTCTTTCAAATCGAACAAAATCGTCCCTAAACTATCATGTTTTTGCAGTTTTAGTCATGTCTCCTATTTTTAACTCCAGAAACACAGAGAAATGGTCGTTTTAGACCTATCCCCTATGCTCAACCATGAAATAAACGAGGAATAATGCATGTGGGTACAAAGAATCTACTTTATTTAGCACACTAACAAAAAAAAACCTAATTTGAAACATATCATAGAAATTAAGGTTTTTTTGTTAGTGTGTTGAATAAAGTGGATTCCTTGTACCCACATGCTTTATTCCTTGTTTATTTCATGGTTGAGCATAGGGGGTAGCTCTATACGGTCATTTCTCTGCGTTTCTAGAGTTAAAAATAGGAGGCAGGACTAAAACTGCAAAAACATAATAGTTTAGGGACGGTTTTGTTCGATTTGAAAGAGGCAGAACCATTTTCGTGAGCTGGTCAAAATGCGAGGACTAAAAGTGTAATTAAGCCTTTAAAAAATGCACATAAAAGTCAATGGATCGATAAAATTATGTTACACCGTGTATATTATTATTATTTTTTGAAGAAACCGTGTATAATAAAATTTGTTTAATGATGTATTATTGGAATAATGAAAAAGTCAATTCAAAATTCCTTTTATTTTTTTGGTAAAGCCCTAACTCAGTATTTACAAAAATCTATCAATTTTGATACTTAACAACATCACCTTCTGGAAACGTAAACTTCACATATTTCTTCTTACCATTTTCATTTTCAGATGAATTTGGCCTTTCAAGATCTTCAAAATCTCCATTTTCATCTTCGAAGTCTAACAGTAGGGTTCCTTGAGGATTCAACAGCTAACAAATTGCTTTCACCAAGCAAGACAGAAGGAACTAAAAGGGTTGGATTTAAAGTTTGATAAGGCAACACAGTAGTCCATTCCCAGTCTTCATCGTATTCACTATCAACCATGGATCCATCAACACTATTAGATCCATCTTTTCTTTCACCTATAATGCTATCAGATTCATCCTCTCCTTCACTACATACTTAGGTCTGTTTCAGATTTTACTTCATCATAATGTACCACTTCCATTACCTCTTCAACATCGGTATCATACGTTTTGTCAAGACCATCTACGCTTATGATTTCTACATAAACATTAGTTGTTGCCTCACCCTTAAACTTATTTATGAATCTAATGGTATGTTTATCATTCTTTAGTAACCTAAGTCCATCTTTCAATTATGCCCTTGGACTAACATACCACAACTTATACTCCCCCTTCATACCTATTTTTCGTAAAAGTATGTCTAAATCAACTAGATTAATCTCATCTATGTATCATTCACCCCCAAATTCATAAATTTCCCCTTTCTTATAGGCTACTACAATATCGAAAATAAAATAACCTTTGTGATGGAACCTTATCTTCAATGAGTGGTTCTCAATAGTCCTACCACAAATAAATTACGATTTTGATTAAAAAATGGACACATGCATTAATATTGTATTCAATATATACACCAACAATTTTGAGACCATAAATAAGAACTTTACAATAAACAAACAAATCATAACCAAACAAAAATTAACCAGAAATCTTTTTATTGACTACATATTGTCATGAACCAGAACCTCCCTTTCCACCAACATTTTTCAACGGACCATCTTCTACCCACCTCATCGTTCACACAAAATCGCTAAAACCCTCTCCGAGTAATCGATTAATCTAGCAAACGAAGGGAAGACGCGAGAATCTATGATATGGATATGAAATGGAAGATGTAATCGAGTGAGAATGAGAATGGAATTTGAATGAAGTTAAGGGGGAAATGTGTAACCCTAAACTTCACAAATACATATCTCATGTGCCCTTTTCAATTCTATTTTAATTTTTTGATTTTTTTTTAAATTGTCAAATATACAAATGACTTTTTCTTTTATTTTTAATTAAACAATAACTCACATGGTGTCCAACTCACTTATGCGAGGAGAGTCATGTGGACTCAAAGAGGGAAAAATTAAGAGTCAGAAATGTTATTATTTTTTTTTAACAGGAGGTTTGAATCGCAATTAGTGTAAAAGTGTAAAATTAGAGGGCCAAAAAGTGGATTTAAGTCTAATTATAATATAATTAAATGATTTTTATGCAGGCGAAAAAGGAGAAAGGTGTGGCTATCTACACGATTCCGCACAATCCAGGTTGCTCCAATTCCAATTCACCGAAATTCCCTCCTTCCCGTTACATCAAATCAAATCAACTCTACTTCAACCATGGCTGGGTACAGAGCAGACGATGAATACGATTACCTTTTCAAACTAGTTCTAATCGGTGATTCAGGTGTTGGTAAATCCAACTTGCTTTCTAGATTCACTAGAAACGAATTCAATTTGGAATCTAAATCTACTATTGGTGTTGAATTCGCTACTAAGAGTTTGACTGTTGATGCTAAAGTCATTAAGGCTCAGATTTGGGATACTGCTGGTCAGGAAAGGTCTCTTCTTTTCAACCCCTTTTCATCACTTTCAATTTTTGTCTTTGTTTCTTAGAACCCTTATTCATTTGTTCTTATTTTAATAGAAAAAATGTTAGTAAGTACTTTTTAGGGTTTGGATTTTAGACCAAGCTCGTTTGGTATGGTATCCTGATTGATTGTTTAAATTTTCATATGTTGTCGCAATAATTGGACTTTAGAAGTAATTATGTTTCAAGTCAAACATTTTTGTTTTCGACGGTAATGAGTGATTAGCATAATTTTGCTTTTACACTGACAGTGTATATGATTTGTGAACTTCAAAGTTCTCTATAGACTTGACGCCGCTGGGGATACGTTTTTGCACAAGCACACATGATAATTTATTGGTGTTTAAATCACTTTCAAGTGGTGTTGTCAAATGGCGGCTATAGTGGCACTATGGCGGTATAGTATAGGGAGTTTGAAAAGATAATCTTATTCTAATATGCTGTTCAGTACAAAGTATTGTTAAATTGCGGCTGTGGTTTTGCTAAAGCGCTGTAGCATAGCGGAATTCGAACAAACTGTTATTTTGTGCGATCTCACATTTGACAACAATGATTTCAAGTTTCAACCTTCAAGTACTCCTCTCATTAGATTGAAACATAATTTTAGTTTGTCTTGTAAATATTCCAGGACAGCAAAAGGCTGCAGATGAGTAATTTTGGGCAGTTTATAAGTTAATCTAAAGAGTGACTAAAGTCGCAGTACTCTAAAAGAAAAAAACACTATCTTGAAATTTGTTGTATTGGATTCATATTATAAATAGGATTCTTGGTTATTGCCAAACAGTTGATATTCAAGCTACCAGTTATATCCTTTTTTAGGAGAATTTCCACCAAGGAATGTCAGCTTTACTCACTTTGCTTTATTACCCTTAATCCTTAAAATCCACAGATGCCGTAAATTTGTTGACGTGCTTTATGACCATGGTCCATGTACATACGTGACTTGTTATATATTGTGTTGATGACACTGGTGGTCTCTGATCTCATGATCACGTTTGAGTTGTCTGTAAAGCATCAAGTTCTTTATTTATGTACTTTTTTTTTCTTTCTACTGCATAGATGTATTCTGAGCCTAACCATTACCAACCTCTTGTAATGATTAGAAAACTATTGGAAAATTATGATTGTAATAAATTAGTAATTCTATTTCTTAATAAGTTGTTAATCATGTACAAGTTACAACAACCCAACTGGCCCTGAATATACATCACCCTTTGCAAATCTTATCTATATTAATCCATGTAACCATGGTAGTCAAAATCGTGTGTTTGATAGTACAAACACATGATTCAATGTTTATAGTTACCTCAGAGATTAAGAGTACACGCACAAGAGAAATACTTACATGGGCACAAGCATAAATAAAAATTATTCGGGCACACACACAAAACTAAAAAAAAGGGCAACCCGGTGCACTGAAGATAAAAGAAAATGAAATTAAATGATGTCAATTGATGTGACTAAATGATTTTTGTTTAATTTTGTTCATTTCATGTGAGTGCGCCCAAATAATATTGATTTGGGGTTGTGCCCATGGAAGACTTGCTCCACACACAATCGGGTTTTGGTGAAATCAGGTGGAATCCCACTGGTTAATTGCAGATTCGTTATTCGTATGATCTGCGATTTCTGGGTGGGAGTTGCGACAACGGCCGCACACGCCAGGCTCACATAAAACCCTTTTTCTGTACGCGGGTTGAGAAAACGACCCATTTCCTATTTGTAGGTCATAAAACCCAGTTATGTTTGTGGGCCTATCTAAAAAAATAGGATTTATAGGGGTTAAATACACGTGCCTCTTCATTTTTTTATTTTTTTTGACCAAGCATCTATTTTTTTTATCAACAAAAAAATCTCTATTTTTATTTTAATACACAAGCTACTCATGGGCAGCCTTTTCTCTGCTTCTACCTCATGACTTTTCTCTGCCTGTGCCTCACATGTATCTCTTGCGTGTCGCACTCTATTTCTGTTCTGTAGGATTAGATGTTCTTGATGGTTTTTTACTAGTTAGTTATTTTTTTTGAAACTTATGAAGTTGAGTTCTAATTTTGTATGACTTTTTATATTTAATTACTCATGCTTATAAGTTTTAATTTATTACTTGAATTGAAGTGTGATTTAAAGTTCTTTAGCTTGTATATATTATATGCACATATATGAATTTTTATGAATATATGAGTTTTATGAATTTTGTATAATCATACGATTTGTGTTCCGATTTTACCTCCCCTTTCTGATTCTGCGTAAAATCTCAATTTTAACTACCTTGCGTGTAACCTTGTTGATCTCAGGCTTAATAGATAATACTACATAGTGTTTATGTGGTTGGCATGCTGCTGATTACTTGTTTATTGTTTATTCTTCTACACTAGAGATCTTCACTTCCCTTCTTTGTAGAACCAACACTTCTGATCAAAAGCGTGCTTGGTGCCCAACATGTACCGATGTCTGACAGCAACACGACACTGTCACATATGACTACATTCAATTAATTCATTTTTTAAAATTATTACCGATATCAATGTATTAGTGTCAATGTCATGTCTAATGTTCATGTCTTTGCAAGTGCTTCATAGCGTTCCACATATATAAAGGATAGAGGTAGGTATGGAGCTGCTAAACCTAGTTGCAATGAATTGCAGTAATTAATAGGAGTTTATTTATAGTTTGAATTCCCACTCCTGATCTTCTGGTGATTATCACTTAAAAAATAGAAATCGTAGAAGAAGATAGTTTCCCAGCCATATTGGTCTGTTATTGAGTTGGTTTAGATTAGGAATATGAAATTTTATTGAAGAACCCTAGTTCCAATCCGGTCCCAATGTGGGTGGGTGCAACACCAGGTGTAGGAAAATTTACAGCAGAATGTAATAATAAGCATTTAGACTGCTTTTTATGTAGTGGTACGATAGTTCCTCCACCCCAAACTACTTCAAAGGCCATTAACCTTTTCATTCCCCTTAACTTTCCCTTTATTTATCAATTATCAATACCCCCCCAAAAGAACTTCCTTGTGTCAAGGTGGAAATAAAGGCGCCTTTAACACTAGCAGCAGTATCCCACCGGTTTTCACAATCAAGGAGGTTCAGCCAGTTGCCCAATAATTCTTAATTACCTGTTCAGTTCTGTCTAGTACTGAGATGTATTCTTGCTGGACCTGCAACTTGTATTCATTTGATAGCATTGTGGGAAGTGGCTGTGCCTGCTGCTTAGCTGCCACTACATCCTTACTAATCTATGACTCTATGTAATGCTGATGAACTTATGTATTACATAGGTGAAAGTGTTGCAAAATAGTGGCGCTATAGCTCTATGGCATATTGGGATTTTAACAAACTGCTATTGTTTCGCGATATGCAATTTAGTACAAGGTGTTGTCAAATAGCAGCTATAGCATAGCAGAGTTTTAACAAACCACCATTTTCCATGATTCACGTTTGACAACACTACTAGGTGGTTTGTAAGTTGTTCATATGGCAAAGATAGTAGGATGTAGGATGCAGCTGATTACTTGTTTCATATGTATCCTCCATTATTTTGTATATACCCGTAATTTTATCCAATTTTTTTTTATCTCCCTGATACACGAACTAGATATATCGTGTGACTATGTTAGGATATAGAAACAATCATGTAGTTGGGACAGTTAGTTAGATGGTAGGGAATGGTTTGTATAAATAGGGGAAAATCAGAATAGAGATGGGTACTCTTTACATTTGAAAAGAAACAATTATATTATTGAAAGAATGAGAGAGAATAAGGGAGAGAGTCAGAGAGAGAATAGGACAGATCTCTCATCCAAGTATTTCCCCTACTACAACAGTGCCACTGCTCTATTCACTAAATGTTTACTATACTCAACGGACCCCCTCTATCCTTGCATCCTCCTATTTATACAAGATAATGTTTTAACTAACTGACTGCTCTAACTACTCCAATCCACTTATTCTATATCCTAACTGGCTATTACTTAAAGATATAGAATGAAGGAAAAGTCAAAAGATAGTTATATCTAGCTTGCCATATTATCTAATGATGATATTCTATTACATCTACTCAATGATAGTCTTCCACAGAAAGTTTGTTTCAAGCAAAACATGTTCTCCGGTAGTGGTTCTAGTTTTGAAGCAGCCTAGTCTCCCTTGTTAGTTATTACTTATTAGACTCCCTTAAATGTTTTGTAATTGATTCTATTTGAAGAAACTGAGTTGGTCCGTGCATTTTTGTTGCATTTTGAAAGAAATTAGTTGTGCCGTTACAAATGGGTGGAGAAATTCTTTATTTATGTGCCAGGCTGCCAGCTACTCACTCGAACTGTGTGTTTCTGTAATAGGTACCGTGCCATCACTAGTGCTTACTACCGAGGAGCTGTCGGTGCTTTACTTGTCTATGATGTCACACGGCGTGCTACATTTGAGAACGCTGCCAGGTGGTTGAAAGAGTTGAGAGATCACACAGACCCCAACATTGTGGTCATGCTTATTGGAAATAAGTCTGATCTCCGACACCTTGTTGCTGTCCCAACAGAAGATGGAAAGTCTTTTGCAGAGAGGGAGTCTCTGTACTTCATGGAGACTTCTGCTTTGGAAGCAACCAATGTAGAAAATGCATTCACTGAGGTTCTTTCTCAGATATACCGCATAGTGAGCAAGAAAGCTGTTGAGGCGGGTGAAGGTGGCAGTTCCTCGTCAGTCCCATCTGTAGGACAGACAATAAACGTGAAAGAGGATTCTTCGGTTTTGAAGAGATTTGGATGCTGTTCGAACTAGGTGCTTCATGTATGTCAGTTGGTTCGATAGCCTGTGTCATCTTGTAAATGTCTGCACTCGAATTGGGATTTCAACTTGTAGCATAAGGCTAGTCTTACATATGGTTTTGGATAATGTTTAAAGCATCATTTGCAGGATTTGTTTTTCTTATAGCGCTATTTTTAAAGTTGTACTTAAACAAATAGGACTACCCAAATTCATACAGGTCAAGTTTTATTTGCAGGATTTTGATATTTGCTATGCTCCAGTAATGGTGCAGCAAATAACAGTTTGAATGTCATTGTTTAGAATCAAAGATTTGAAACCCATATGTTTAGTTCTGTTATATTGTTAAAGACCATATACATGCTCTAGTTATTGCACCAAACCTGATTATCTTGGTTAAGTTATTTTTGAAAAGGAAAAGAAAAAAAATCTTGTACGAGGTATTGGAATCAATAAATCATTGGCTTAGCTAACATATTATTTGTCGAACTGTATGAAATAAATAAAATACATATAAATATTTATATAAATGAACTTTGCTTAAAATTATTAGCATTCAAACAAGTTTGTTTGGGCCTCAAGTAAAAAACCAAGTTTTAAGTATTATTTGATTTTTCTTCGCAAAAAACAAAAAATTCATTTATCTGTTTTTTTATTTTATTTATGTCAGTGGGCTCTATTTAATATATCCAAAAACACTTTGGAGGATAATCCCAAGGTAAACAAATTGATTAAATTTATTCAATAAAAACAAATTATATAAAAGTTTGCATGTAAATTTCTTCTACAAATAGAAAAAGCAATTTGTTAATTCCATATAAGCTTTGTATAAACTTGTTTCCGTAAGTTGTCTCGACTAGCTTATCAAAATAAATTGAAAACAACTTATAGTTATAGATATATGCAAATATATTTTTCTTTGTATACTTGTTTTAATATATTTGTAAAAGTATGTATGCTATAAGATAAATTTAAATAAGTTCTTTCAAACGTTCCTCTAAAAAAACAAGTTCTTTTTGCTTTGTTTGATGAAAAGTATCAGATGATTGATAAATTAACAGACAGCGGATATTCTATCTAATAATAGCGTATAAGAATAAGTTAATAAATTGAGTTTAGAGTTTTTAGTAAAATTAATTGTGAACTAACTATAAATTATGAAAAGCTCCCTAAAAAAAAATAAAAATGGAAAGCTATTTCTTTGTTTCGCTAAAGCTTACATTCTTCTTGGTTATTTATCTGTGCTACACTGCATTCGCTACTCTTTTTGCTTTATCATCTACCATATGGTATTTCCCACTTGATTTTGAATGAAATTGAATAATCCCTATTATAAAAAAGTTAATCCAACTTACTACTAATATTAAATTGAAATTTTATTATTAGATCCTTGTTTGTTGCTGGAGAAAAAGAATCTCAAAACAATAATAGTAGACGTTCAGTTAATGCGATGCATGTGAGGATTCAAATGTATTAATGTACAAAACAAGAAAAATATTTGATTGATCAATAATACAGAACTGTAGCCTGCTAATAATTAATTATTTATTCAAATGTACAAAGCAAGATTATTATTAAAAAATTAAACCATGATCTGTAACATAAACTTATTCAATTCTATCTTTCTAATAATTCAACCTTTTTTTAATACCCCACGATTTTCAGGCCGTGAATATTATAATCACAATGCAAAGCTAGACACAAAAGAAAAAGTCGAATAGACCTAACTCAACTGATAATGCTGATATTTTCGGGTTACCCTGTAATACCGCTATACTGAAACACACTTGGAATATTTTGCTGTCGGAAAACCGTTGAACACTCTGGCAACTCTCCGAGATCAGCAAACAACGACTCATCCTCCTCTCGCATCGTCAACGTCACGTCCTCTAACCCGCCACATATCGGACTTACGAGAACTCCAGTGGATACCACATCGTCGAACCACCCAAACACGGCATGGTGGTCGCCGGTTAGGTCAAAGTCAGGATGAGTGGCGAAAACGGGCCGATCTTCTGGCTGGGGAGTGGCAACCGGAGACTCGCCGGGAGAAGGAGTGTCGACGGCAGCCGTGACGGTGGCGGTGACGGCGGTGGTGGAAGAATGATGAGATTTTGGGAGAGGGAGGGAGTGGTTATGTTCATGGGCGTAGGTTACGAGGAGGTTTGTGGGGTCCACACGGCTTCTTTCGACTTGTTTTCTTGCGGGACAACCTTTTGAACTACTACATCGGTAGTATCCCCTGCATTATCAGATTCAAATTCGTTAATTAAATGATTAATTAATTTAAAATTGTACATTATGAGGAGAAAATTTGAATTGAAATTGTTTAAAAAATGTTAGTGATGTTGATTGGGATGATAATCCAAAACAAGAAGGGAAAGTGACACATTTATGGATCATGCCACATCTTAAGCGCGTACATCACCATATACTTGATATTTTTGTTTTTGTTTTTAGCTTTGTCTTATCTTAACTTTTTAAGAGTTTAATGATAGAAAAAAATATAGTTATATTTAACGATAAAGATATTTATTGAGATATTTTAAAGAATAATTTTTTATGAGAATATTTTAAAGAAGGATATAACAAGGTAAAACCACAATAACATATGATTGGATGACTACAAGATGAATGATATATAGGTTCACATTATAAATTTTAAAAAGTTGACATTATTATAAAATTCCAAGAAATATGTACTATAACTAAAAAATCCAAGCAATATTAACATTTCATACCAATGCTCCTACTCCATCACATATTATTTTTCTATGTTTTTTTTTTTTATAAAAGAAACAATTTATTGAAAAGAGACTAATCTTTAGCACATTTGGTTGCCTGTGGTTAGAAGAAACCATGAGTAATGATTTTTTTTAACATCAAAAGTGAACACAAAATATGGTGTCCTTTATTTGTTTTACATATATCAAACTTTGTTATATAAAAGAAGAAAAAAGAAGGGTAAATGAGATATAGAAATATACAGTGTTATATATGACTTCTCAAACTTGAAAATTGCTGTTGACACATATGCATTGGCTGATAAACACGAGTAATTTATCAAAATGCTTTTCGGCAGTTAACTGCCGAATTATGGAACCGGCTGCAGTTAACTATCGAGGAAAACTTCAGCAGTAAACTACCGAAGAAAACTGAAAACTTCGGTAGTTAACTGCCGAGGAAACCTCAAACTGTTTTTTTTTTGTTTTGACAAAAACCATAAATTGTCATTAATAATATTTATTGATTTTGAATGTTTCAATCATTATTTTGTACGTTTCAAACAATTGCAGTATTATATATATATATATATATATATATATATATATATACATATATATCTATATATATCTTAATAAGAATATCATTTAAATCTTGACAAAAAAATAAAGATCAGTTTAAGTCCTCAAAAAATATTTCAATAAGTGTAAAAATTAAGCATTTGAATATTGTTTTACAAATTACTTAAATAAAAAAAAATCTTTGTGCACGATTATTTTAATGTAGAAAATATAACAACATATTATATCTTAAAAAAAATCGTTGTGCACAATTATTTTAACGATTTTTTTTATATTTTTATTTAAGTAATGTGCAAAACAATATTCAAATGCTTAATTTTTACACTGATTTAAATGTTATTCTTATTAAGATATATACGCATAAGTATAATACTGCAATTGTTTGAAACGTACCAAAATAATGATTGAAACATTCAAAATCAATAAATATTATTAATGACAATTTATGGTTTTTGTCAAAAAAAAAAACAGGTTTGAGGTTTCCTCAACAGTTAATTGCCGAAGTTTTCAGTTTTCTTCGGTAGTTTACTGTCGAAGTTTTCCTCAGTAGTTAACTGCAGCCGGTTCTATAATTCAGCATTTAACTATCGAATGACATTTAGATAAATTACTCGTGTTTCTCAGCCAGTACATATGTGTCAACAACAATTTTCCTCAAACTTTGTTTTTAAGTAACACAATCCGTTAACAATAAATGATAAATAATTTTTCTGTGCATTTGCCACAATTGGCATGACCGAGAAAAAAAATTGATTTTCTAAAAGGCCAAAGTTTTAGAATAAAATCAAAACTTCAAAATTAAGGAAAGGCTAACAAGTGTTTTTAGGGCATTTAAAAAAAAAACTTAAAGTAGTAACTTTTTCTTGGAAATTGTGCATTCAACTTATTGAAATAGTAAAAAATAACTTTTTCTACATGAAATTTCACAATTATTTACTTTTTTGATTCCTTAAATATTGCCCTAAGAGTATTGGTTAACAAGACCCATTGAATAAGTCGTCGACGATACACTTATTTATCACTAAATCCCCAATTTGATTCTTTACAATTTTCACACAATCTAATTTGGTCTTTAACAAAAATATTAGTGATTAGTTTTTATCACAAACTAAATTGAACCACGAATAAATCGTAAAATACCAAAATATATCTTTATTTTTTTTTAGACATTTTTATTCCTATTTTTGTTTAGGTGCAAAGTTGTCATAACTTGCTTATCCAAAACAAAGTTGTCATAACTTGATTGATTAATTATACAAGTTAGCAAGTACATATATGTTTTTTATTTTGAACAAAATACAAGTACTTACATGTAGGGTAGCCACTCAAAAATAAAAAAAGTACTTACATGTAGTAGCTGTATTGGTTAGAGCAAATGTTGCATAAAAGACATACATGCACGTCTCATAGCCACATCATATGTACAATCCACAAAATGAATTTGTTTATCTACGTGAAACTTATAAAACATAGATAAATACTAACACATGTTCTAAAAACACATCCCTCAAAAAAAAAAAAATGTTAAAGAAGTCACTATAATTTCTTTAAAAAAAAAACTCATAATAGAAACATTATTTTTAAAATCATGTATTCAATTTCTTTAAAGTCAAAATATTATTATTTTTTCAATATAAAATTGTTACATTTAGTGTTTTTAACATGTTCTCCTAAAACATTAGTTAGTAAGACTCTAGAATATAATTATAAACGCGATTGAAGTTGTAACATCATTATGCAAATCGTTGAAATGTGCATGTAAGATAAGACAAGCTACTAAAACAACAACAAAATTGTTTCTTGTCAAATAATCACGGACTAAAAATTCACTTCATAAAATGAATACATGTGAAATCCAAAATTTAAACTCTCATTTATACATATCACTATGTCTCCATCAACTGAAGCATATTTATGGAGACACATAATTATTTTTTTTCATATATTCTCATTTATACATAAAAATATTTGTAAGGTAAACTCAATTAATAAAAATATTGTATAATATACGCCAGAGTTTCAACCCCAAATACTCTCCCTTTACCATAATAGCCTAATTTCTTCAAAAACAATAATAATAAAATCTTAGATTTTTATAGTCTCTTAATTATTAGTACTATCAATGCGTGAACCAACGCGGTTTAGAGCCCGCGTGAGCTATCTAAATAACCAAAGTTCCTAACTACCACCACAACAATGCACAATCCATAATCCAAAATGCGCATTTTAGCACAGCCACCCTCAACTTACTTCACTACGCTTAGGGGAGGTGACGGCAACTATCCTTCACACAATTCGGCCATGCATTTCCAAACCAAACATTTATAATTTCATTTGATTAATTGACTTCTAAACTTAGTTCATATTCCAAAACTATATTTATCATTCTTCATTCCCATTAAATTTCCATCTATTTGGCTTAAACTTATGTGATTTATCTAACTTAAACATAACTATTATAAAAATCAATAAATTAAAATGAAGTTTATGAACTATGTTTAGAGGATGAAATTAGAAACTATATTACCTTGGATAAGGGGAGCCTTTGATGGGCTTTTGACCGTACTTTCTCCAAGCCCATGAATCCGACGGTGGATATGTCTCTCCTCTACTCCTAGATCCTTCCACGTCAGCAATTGGTATAGTTACCACCCTCTTCTTCATCTCCCTCCTATGTGTATCATAAAATTCTTCAACGGTTAACTACTTTAACTTCCCAATTCACAAACCAAATAAAAAATAAAAAATCATTTTGTTTAAATTGGAAATTGAGAAATTATTAACCATGTCAATTATATTTGAACAAAATCCATAAAAATGGAGAAAATTTAAAGGAAAAAAGAAAGGCTGATACCTTTTCTTGGGTGATGGTTCTTCAATTTTTGTGTCTTCACAAGAAGAGGGAGAAGCAGGCCCGGTTTCCGAGATGGGCTCGAGCTTGACCTCAGGCTCGGGCTCATCTTGGTCAGCAACATACAATGGTTTGGTGTTGAATCTACGTTTGTACATGATTGTTTATAGAAGAAAAAAAATCTTGATTTTCCTTTTTGAAGTTCTTAACTAGTGTAGGAAATGGTGATAAGAAAATCGGGCTCGCCGGAAAACGAAGAGAGGGGTGGCCGGAGTGGTGGTGGTGGTGATGAGGAGAGGGGAGTGAGATTGAGAGAGATTAAGAGAGGATTGAGATTGTTGTTTAATATGAGCCGCCATGGTGACAGATTGGCAATGTAGCTAGTTTATTATGGACGTGCAAGCAAATACATCAATTAATTAACATTTTAATCAAAGGTTTTTATTTGATATAGTAAGGTTCATGATAAACATAAGCTTCTACTCATTCATTGGCTGCTACGTCATGATCTATTGACTATTGGGTCCTATGTATAAAATAATATAATGTGTATGATTAGGGTTAGTAGAAATATTCTATATTATGTGCTCATTATGGTCTTATTTTCAAATGTAGGTTGTTTATGTTGGTGGGGCATCTAAATTGAGAAAACAAACCGAACTGATAATACAAAATTGGAAATGGTGTATGTGAATGTAACCGTATGAAGCCAAGATATATAAGTAGCATGAGTTTGTGTGCGATACGATACACATGCTTGTGTAAGTGAAAATTTTGAAATTTAAG
Source organism: Medicago lupulina (assembly GCA_958299785.1). Taxonomy (NCBI): domain Eukaryota; kingdom Viridiplantae; phylum Streptophyta; class Magnoliopsida; order Fabales; family Fabaceae; genus Medicago; species Medicago lupulina. The sequence goes on from OY283139.1 coordinate 80,998,956, forward strand.
ATAGGGTAAGATATAAATAGTAAAAAAATTATATATATTTTTTGTTAACCGTCTAATTTATTAAAGAAGGGAGCTTTGATAATTCGAAGTTCGATCAAAAAGTAAATAAAATGTGACTAAGAATTGTTCCACTCATAAATTGAACTCAAGTTCTTTTGAACAATTTTTCATTTGGTGACACTTGTTAACCACTTGAACTTATTTATTTGGTTTAAATTATATACATTTAAAATACCGATAAATAAAGATGAATTTATAATTCTTCATCATAATTTACCAAAAATAAATAAATAGTACCTGTGATCAAAACACATGAAACATAAAATTTTCGTTTAAATCATAATATATTGTAATTAATGTCTATGTTAGGATATAAACAAAACACCAAAAAAAATAATAATTAAGATTTGGTCATCAAGATAGAACTCTATCTACCCACTTAAAAAAACTGTATCAACCTTGTCTTGCATATTTTATACACTTATCTCATAGGATAAATCAAATATTTGCAAAGTAACTCATAAGTATTTGATAAATTTTTTAAAAAATTGAAAAATAATTTCACTATTTATAAGATATGCATCTGCTAAGTATCGATCGATATCTAATAGATATCCGATACTATATATGTCACCAAATTTTAAAGTATTTAAATTTCATAAGTACGATCGTATTTGTCAAAAACAAAAAATAAGGTACGATCGTATCAAATTACATAGAATGCAAATTTTTTGAAATTTATATTTGGACTTTGATGTTTTGAAACATATGCTTACGAATAACATTTTCAAATGAAAAATGGGATATGCAGAGACGTACACTGTTACCATTTTGTCCAAAAACGCTATGCAACAAATTGCATTGGTTTTTCAACTGCAAAAGCAGCCATTCATCGGAAAAATGCATATTTTAGCTTAAATAAAACTGCGAATTATTGTTCTGGGAGCTAGCTTAATGTTAGGAACATTGTATGTAATATATTAGAGGTTCCAACTCAAACTCACCACTTATTATTCAACCGATGATGGAAATGTCTAACCACTAACCGATTTATTTGACAAAAGAAAATGTGAGTTATTAACTTGAGTCTTAAATTCTCTCAAAAAAAAAACTTGAGTCTTAATTATCATCTATTTATTTATTTATATTCAGCAACAAAATTTATGGCATTTCGGCAGGCAAAAAGCACTTTTGGCACTCTATGAGGAAAAACAAATCATACTTTCACTTAAACAGATTAGAGATGAAAGACTCGTATCTCTCACGGTTTTCTTTTTCCCTCTTTGATTGCTATTTGAACATAATGTAGCATTTATTTTCAAATTAGAGGTAGTGGTTAGGTAATCTTGTTTCGAATTTCTATTACGTGATGTTAATTTTATTGTGATCCTAAGATTCTCATAATATCTACATAAATAGGATATCAACTTTTTTATGTTACTTTCCTTTTTCTTCTAATTTTACTATTTACTTAAACTACTTTATTATTATTATTTACTAAATTTAAATAATTCAATTTTAGCATATAATAAATTGAATTGTCTACACCTATATATATAGTATAAAGTGAGAAGACATTTTATAATAAAAGATGAGAGCATTAAATTAGGACCCTAGGATCAAACTGAACGGTGGAGATGATATTTCACTTAATGTGGCGCGTGACTACCTGATGTGGAAGAATGCGTATCAGCGTATGGACTGGGGTTTTGAAAAGGGGAAAACAATTGAAACCCCTATGTATGAAGGAAGAAGAAGAAGAAGAAGGAAAGTCTCATGGTGAGATTGGTGAATCGGTGATGATGTCATGATTGTGAATTGTTGAATTGTGAAGCGTATAGAAGAAGGGTGAAAATGTATGATATCAGCAAAGAGAAAGAGAATAAGGAATTTATTTTTGAAAATTGCTTTTCTGACATAAAATAATTCATATTGACACAAATAAATGACGTTAATGCCCCTGGCGGTCGTTAACTACCGCTGGATGATTCGCCGACAGTTAACTGCCGCTGGGACTCAGCGGTTGTTAACTACCGCTCACACTAGTTAACAGAACCAGTGCAGTCTGCACTGATTTTTTTCAGGAAATTTGTCATGTTTTACCTATAATTTCAAACGGCAATTCCAGAGGAAATCAAACCGAAACAACAGCATCCAGCAGTTACAAATAAAAACATTTCATAGCTTATCAATTATTCGATAACATTACACAAAACCAATAATGCGTTAACGTTTCACAATTGTTTGAAATTCGTCAAATTTTCCACATTATGCAACACATTACACGTAATGTATACATTAATTTATAATAAATGCGAAACTCAAATATATTGATATATATATATATATATATATAAAGGTTGGTTACATATCACTCAAAAAATTGGTCATTACATTATATATCCAAAAAAATACGTCGGCGCGTATCGACAAAAAAACGGATTAACACCGACCAAAAAGTGTCACATTTCATCTAATAAAAGCAAATCATATAAATGTTCCATAACATCTTCAAATTTGGTGTTTGCTTTAACCGGAGTGTCATCAAACATAATTGGATTGTCTTGATTTGTTGGCTTTTTTGGTGGAACCGATCTCTCTTTTAGCTCAATGTCCATGAGTGTTTGAAAACGATCATGTTGATCCAAGAATTCATCCTCCCATGTTGCCGCCTTTTCGTTCCTGTGTAGCTTCCACTATGTAGATGATGGAGGTAGTGGGCAACCATCGGTCAAGTCATGTACAATCTTGTCGTCCTCCGTTAATCTTCCGGTAAGAAGGTGCCCTGCTACACGCGGCACCATCTCATGGTTGTGAACGCCATTAAGAATAGCCAATTTCCAAGCATTGTCTTCTCTAACGACATATCCACGCACCTTGAACAAACACCCACATTTTCTTGATCCCGTTGCTTCATGCTTCACTTTTGTGTTCGGTACTTTGTGCTCGCCGCTCCGTTCACAAACCAACTCCAACATAGCATTTTTACCTTCACAAGATCTTCTAATGATAACCGTAAATCCAGCCCTATTTGTTTGTCGACGGACCCAACCGAGCAATTTGTCTTTATCTTTCCATGTGTCTCGGGTCGAAAAGAAATGAGCCGTGTCCACTTCGTTATCACGAAGTTTCCACACATCGGAATTGACGCTTGAAGCCTCAACTTTAACGGAAGCTTCGACCTTAGCGGGAGCTTCAACCTTAATGGAATCGACAACTCTAGGTTTTCGATCACCCGCATTCTCAACCTTATCTATAAATAAACAACATACAATTACTAAACTAATTAATAAACATGTATCTAATATCATATAATAACATAAACAAACCAAAAAAACAAAAGAAAAAAAATTGTGAATTTTTTTTTTGGCAGTAGCTACTGCCATTTGAAAATTTAGAAAATTTTCTAAGTGTCTAACGGTAGTTAACAGTCGCTCACTACCAGCGGTAGTTAACTGCCGCTACAACGCGTGACAGTACAAAAAAAAACCAGAAAAATCAATCAAATGTAATGGATTTTAACGTTGTAATACCTGTTCTTTGATGCATATTATGTGTAGAAACGTCCTAGCAATCGATCAATAATGATTTGGAAGCAAGATTTTGACACAAAAATTTTTGAAATGGGATTTTTTTTGAGTTTAGGTAATGGTGAGGTAAGGTGATGAGGGAATAGGGGAGGTAGGGGTTTTCTGGTTTTGGGGGGAAAGAAGTCAGCGGTAGTTAACAACCGTTGAGTCCCAGCGGCAGTTAATTGCCGGCGAATCATCCAGCGGTAGTTAACTACCGTTAGGGACATTAACGTCATTTACTTGTGTCAATAGGAATTATTTTATGTAAAAAAAGCAATTTCTTTATTTTTTTAGTAGGGGATAATGTACTACTGAGCTATAATTTTTTTTAGGCCCGTACCTTAGGGAGGCTCAGCTCAAATGAGCTGTTTGCACCCCAAGGACCGGGACCGGTGGTAATTAACTTTGAATGTAATCCAATATACTGATTATACTATTTTGATGGGTGATGGATCTTGGGAGAACCTTTGAACTACTAAAACTATTTTGAGCATATTTAAAACAACATATGGGTTGAAGGTGATTTTTTTGAAAAGAAAATTTTATGGCTTGAATATGAAGGATTCTTTGTGGAAGCGACTTTTTATTTTTTTTTATGTAGTATCTATAGCGTGCCTTTTTAATTTTTGTGTATTCTAGAAGAAGCCAACATAAGAAGATATTCAATTTGGACTCGGGTAATTTAATCAATAAGAAAGAGAACTATCGTGGTAGAATGACCGACCGATATTTGTCTATAGGGAAAATATGGTATTATAATAAACGCGGTTGTAGTTTATCATTTTTCTCCCATTCTTTTGGAACCAAGGTAGGTGATAAATGAATTTGTCAAATTCATAGAAGGTTTATTTGTTCAGGTGGTCTGGTGCATAGAAAGATCAACTGGTTCAGTTAAGACATGATGCATCTTTCAAATGAAGAAGGATGTCTTGGAGTAAGAAGTTTTAAGTTTTTTAATGTATCATTGCTAACCAAATGGCTGTGAAGGTGGTTCACATATTCAATTTCTATTTCGTTCAGGTTACATAATTATATGTATGACCCGATATTAGAGTTGTTGTTCACTCTAGAATTGTTGCTCATATGCGTATCACTAGACCGTGTGATGCAGTGACTGATATGGATTACGATAAAGATCATACACTCGATGATTTTGACCAAGAATTGGGAACTAATTATTTCGTAGTTGTGAGAGACTCTAACTTGTCAAACTTTAGTGCAAATGTTATTCATGATATGCAAGTTTTAGAACTTGTTTCTTATGTGGTTCAACAAACTATGGATTTTCTGAGTGATTACTGGACTAACATGGGTCAGAAAGAAGAAACTGTTGATTTGACAAGAGGCACAAGCCAACCATTTCAATTGGTGGTCTCAAGAAAGAAGAAGAGCAAGAAACACCAATCTGACGCGAGCAAAAGTTTCAAGGTAGATGCTTCTAGCTCTTTAGCATATCACATATCTCTTTTTTTGGCTTTATCTTTTTTTGTATCTGCTTTTAATTTTCTTGAGGGTTTTGGTTTTGTCCCCTTCAATCTTTGTATTTTTTTCTTTTAATATGTGATTAAGGTTTGCAGCAAAAAGACCCCTCAACACCCCTTCTTTTGCTTATTCATAGAGATTGGGATTAAAATAGTGATTATTATTAGTTTTTAAAGTAAAAATAATGATTTGATTAAGCACGAAAGTATGTGTCTTTTTCTTTGGACGGGTTGGTTGAAAAATTAAATAAGAAAGTCACAATTCTAAATTAAAGAGTTCTAAGTATTGACCATAAAATATTAATATGATTTTGTACAAAAACTAATGTATAATTGACCATTAAGAGTACTGAAATAGCGCACTTAGTTATCCTGTTTCGACTTGCACATAGATGACAATCCAATTGATGTCAAGAAACGAATTAATATATTTTCATAAATTCATAATTTAAAATTCATGACAAGTGGTAAAAAGACGGACACTGTGTTAGAGAGAGATTATGAGTTCGAGTTTCATTAGTGCACATTTGTAAATGAGTTCAAAGATCTTTGTTATTTTGAACTGTGACATCATCTCTTTAACCAAATTATATTCCATTAGAAAATAAATCAAAATCAATATTTACTTTACGTGTACTATCACTTTTCCACTCTCAATTTCTTGAATTCAAGAGAGCTTGACATTTAGACTCCCTTTTTGATTGAGTTTTTGTGTAAGCAAACCAATATGATTGATCGTTCAAAGCCTTGAGTGGTCGTTCAATATGAATTAGGCTAGTCATACTTTTAATCGCGTATTCCTCTTTGTATTGTAGACCATTTTTTAAGTAAAATGATATACTCAAAAGTTCACGATTAAAAAAATATACTCCAAAATAAAATAATATACTTGTCTCAAATTAGATGTGCTATGGTATCAATTTCTATGAATTAGTTTAACTTCGTAAAAAAGAAAAATAATATACTTTATTTAGTCTCTCAAACATAAGTGATAAGATTGAAGGAAGAAGATTCATTGCTTGAAGAACAAGTAAACTCATCTAGTCCCAACTAACTTGCCACATTCATCAATGACATCTATCAATAGCTTGTTCACAACTGTTGTGACGGTTAGAGACAACTAGAAGTAGTTCTAATTCAATTAGATGACTAGGATTATGCATGGATGAACATAGTAGCTATGTTATTGTCTTAAGCTTCTCTATAAATATTGTTCATCTCCATTGTAATAGATTCATTGAGAAACAACAGAATCGGTTACACAATTGTCTCTATTTTCTTCTTTAAAATTCTCAATCAAGTTTCTTAATAACAAGCAAATTGAATAATTAGTGTATTAGTTTATAATCTATATTCAGGGGCGGAGCCACCCCCAGCTAGCCTGGGCTAGTGCCCAGGCTCAGCTCCAACTTTCCTTGTAGTAAGCTTAGCCATTACTAGAATTTTTAGTTTTTCCTGTAGATTTACCTGCGGATTTTTGGGCAAATTCGCAGGAAACATATTTCCTGCAGATTTTGCCATAGATTTAGTTTCCCAGTTGAGGTAATACTAGGATTTTAAGATCCGCAGGAAATGTGAAATTATTCGCAGGAAGGAAGTAACGTTTTGCGATTTTTTTTTTGCCTAGACTCTATAAAATTTCTGGCTCCGCCACTTATAGTGTGTGTGTGTGTGTGTGTGTGTGTATGTATATATATATAAAACTACCTTTTTCATCATTTTTGGGTTGAATTTTTCTTTCCAAAAATACTCTTAATTTTTAATACAAATAACACATGTAACAAATAGATAAGAATAAATTTTAATATTAAAACAAATGTAACAAACACGATATGAATATATGTATATATGTTTTTTTCCCTTTTTCATTTAAAAAATATAACAAACTAGATGAGTATATTTATACTTACTTTTTCATTATTCCAATTATACTCTTAAACAACTTTTTCTATAATAAAGATTGTTGTTCGTGTCATTAAAAAAAACATTTATATTTTTACTTTAATTAAAACCAAAATTTCATAAAAAAAAATACCGTTCATAATTTTCAAAAGTTAGCGCAATAAAAAAAGCGGAAAGACAGACACTCAAATGTACCAACTATTCAATTAATCTAAAAAAAGAAATTTCTAGCTTATATATAAAACTTGAGTGTACTTCATTTTCGTAATAAAAACTTTTAAACGGTAATCTACAAAGTTCACGGTTAAGAGTTGGTAAGTTTGAATGGAGTTTGTTTATGCAATGCTAATAATCAATAATTCAGAGCTTCATCCACAAAATTCACGTGTTTGGTAGGCCTTGCACAAAGCAAAAGATTCGAAAATAATTGCGACTATGTAAAAAAATACACCTTTGTTTGACTCTTAACATGTTTAATTTTTTCTTGACAAAACTCTTAATATTTTTATATCACGTGCGTATTAGTTTATGAAAAGAATAATTAATAAAGAGATTAGGCAACTAGTAAAATATAAGATGATGATTGATGGTTGCTTTTGCTGCATAATTACAGTACCGGGATTTATTTTTAGGGGAGTACTTTGTGATTAGGCAATGAAGGATTATTAGATTGAGTATATGGTTAACCGCTTTAAAAAGTCGGGCATTACTATTTGAAACAACGATATCTCACATGTCTAACCATAAATCTGGATATTTTGTTAAATCGGTTAAACTGGGAATCGATAAAAAAAGAGAGAGCAATAATTAGGAGTTATTTCTCAATCACAAATGAACGGAAATCGGAGGGGGGATTAAAGTAGAGGTACTTACAAATTATTCATTAAGGTGATATACTCACGTCCATGATAAGAGTTTAACCCTCTATTTTTTTTAAATGTTAACTGCATTTGGAAAAAATTAGGGTTGTTTATTGTATAAGCCTCCTTTGTTTTTCTTTTTTGGTTGTAAATGAAATATCATTCGCATGCAACAACATAAACTAATTTCTCGAGCTTTATGATATCTAAATGAGTGACAAATTCTTCACAAAAGTTTTAACGGTACTGTATGTCTCATCTGAATGTTCAACTAATTAATTATTTATTTGATGTATTTCTTTCTTATCAATATGCCCTAATTATTTTACATTATTTTCTCTAATCAACTATAAATACTACAATCATGTCAAAGAATAAAATAACACTTTAATAAGAATATAAATTAACTACATCTCTTGAATCGGGGGTTGGATAGTTCAATTGGTTTGAGCTAAAGAATTAAAAGAGTTGAAAAATTAAAAGATCCCGAGCTCAAGTCCGGAGAAGGAAAAAAATGCCAACATAACAATAGTAGATTCTAAGGTGAGGGCTCAATTAAGTCCCTCACCGATATACCACTTTAATTGGCCATTAGATTAAATAAGTCTATACAATCTCATCGATTATAATCACATTCAATCATATCTCTCCTCTCTCCAACCACGCTCTTTCTCTAACAAAGTTTCTTGTTGGCAGTTTGGTTACAATGTTCTGGGAAATGGTAAATTATATCAAACAATAACACATATTGGACAAATACCCAAAAAGAAAAGCCTTGCAAATTCTAATGAAAGTTGGTGTATTCTTGTATAAATAAATAATTATATGTTCGACAATTGAATTTTCTACTCCTTTTACCTTTTTTTTTTTTATTATATTCTTAATTTTCACAAAATCACTTTTGTTGGATTAGAGTGAGACAGTGTGTGATACTGCTATGTAATATGTCATGAGTTTTTTTTTTTTAATAAAACTGAATGATCTGTGATGGTTGCCATTACCACCATGTCGTCTATTGTGATTATGAATTTAAAGATTAAAGGAATAGAGGGGATGAAGGGGAGGAAGAGGGGATATAAGAAAAAGATAAGTGTAATTCAATGTATATGGTGTATAATAAGATATATGAACTCAATTAATCTAATGGCTCTTATTGTCATTGATGGTGGTCCACCGGTGAGGGACTTAATTGGACCCTCACCCTAGAATCCACCCATAACAATTAATATATAACATTTGTCTTTAAAAAAAATTACATCTCTTGAATAATACCGAGTGTGACTAAAAATCTCATCATATGTGAGAGAAGGTTAGCAAAAAAGCAGTCTTTAGCACATGCGCGAGTAGCATGGGTTATGGGTTTTCTGAATTTTTTTGTTGTCATGTGTGCCTAGCTCACGCCCTTATGTGTGCCTACATCACCAAGTTTTGTGCGAGGTGCGTGGAGCATGCGCGAGGCGCATGCCATGAGTTCTATATAAGCACAATTTTATCAAAAAGATCTTGAAGAATCAAAATAAGGGACTCTTGGATAAGAGTCGGTGGTTTTGGGGAGAGATTCTAGAGGATCATCTTTGAGAGTGCAAATTATTAATTGGTTGTAAGAGGGTAAAAGAGATAAATTTAGGGGTTGTTCTTGGAGAACATTGAAAGCTAAGTTTCTTAGTCACTTTAGCAACACTTTTGTTCTTGGGAAGAGAGTGGGATAAGGGTAAAATTAAGTTTGCTCTTGTAGAGCTTGTTGAAGCGAAATTCATATCACTTTTATATCTATTTAGAAAGACTCTTTGATAGTGAATTAGAGAGTTGCTCTCTCTATAAATGCAGGTCTTTTTTAGTCCGAATTGGATAATCGAATCTTTATGTGTTTGTTCGTATAAATTATTTATCTTTGTTCTTTGTTGCGATTGTAGTTTTGCTTAACATATGCTCGAAAGATTAGACCAAGCTAGATCTGAATGTTGATGTTTGTACTCTTTGGCTGTCATTGATAGTTGCTCTACACATCTTTGTTTTTGTTGGTTTTGACAAAAGGGTCTGAATTCACGACCATAAATTTGTAACAAATATATTACATTAACAATTTTTTTAAGGGATATTAATAACAAATTGAAAATTACTTAATAATTTTCTTAATTCTTCTCATTTTGTCATGAGATCCTATATTTACCTAGGGAGATAGTAACTGATGAGTTAAAGATATAATTGACAAAAATAGTTAAAAGTAATTTTGAAATATGATTTGACTTTCTCTTTGTAGCGCCTAATATGTTTTTTTGCTTAAAAAGTTTCTTGAAATTTGAAAACACCATATAGATAACAACAATTTTTTCTTAAAGTACATTTTTTTAAGGAAAAAGTAATACTACATTATAGCCCTACCATGGGTTACCCACTAATTATTATTATTCATTAATAAACATATTCATGAGTGCACAATGTAATGCTATCCAACATAAATACATTTTCCTTGAACCATTTTATTCTTATTATCATCACAAAACCACTACCTAATCCTTTTCTTCCAAGCCATTCAATTCTTACAAATCAATGGCAGCAGAACATGTTTTGAAACTGTTTGATATCAACTGGTTTGAGACATCAATTTTCACCAACAACAAAAAAACATCTTCACCTTTACATTCAACAACATTACTAGATGATTCAACCTCTATGTCTCAAGTGGAAGAACTTCTTTTTTTAGACACAAAACTCTCAAGAATTCCAACACTTCAAGTAAGGTCTTTTAGCGACGAAAACTTAGGCACAAAGATTGGTTCTTTCTCTGATTCTCTTTCACCAAACTCTGTCCTTACATCACAACAGCTGAAACCAATTCTCTCAGGTAAAAAAGTGGAAGAATTCACACTAGAAAAAGAAGTAACCGATACAAAAAAGGCGAGTCATCGTACTCATAGAACGCGACTCAGAAAAGGAAGAAAAACTGCTAGAAGTTTATCAGAGCTAGAGTTTAAGGAGCTAAAAGGGTTTATGGATTTGGGATTTGTGTTTTCTGAGGAAGATAAGGATTCAGGATTGGTTTCTTTGATACCAGGTTTGAGCAAAAACCAACACAATGTTGATGAAAGTGTGATTAGTAGGCCTTATTTATCTGAGGCTTGGGGTGTTATAAAGCAAAGGAAAGTTGTTAATCCATTGCATAATTGGAGGGTACCAACTCTTGGCAATGAGGTTGATATGAAGGATAATCTTAAGTTTTGGGCTCACACAGTTGCATCCATTGTAAGATAACAATCAACAAGTTTTTTTCCTTTCTTTTTCTGGTGGATGTTCAAAGTGCAATATTCTTGATTTTCTATGGAAAAGTCTTAATTGTAAATATTTGATTTGATTAATGTACATTTCCTAAGGTATTTTTTGTACCCAATTTGTATTTTTTTTTTTCTAGTTTAAAATCTTCTTTCAAAATGCAGCAGAAAATATTCAAGGAAAGGTATACTTTTGATTATGGTTTTAAATTATTGCCGTGGATGCGGCTATGCCACATACATTTATATATGATAAATGCTAACAAGTGTCCACAAATGATTGACTTGTATTTTCAAGACAAATTCTCCTTTCATGTATTCCTTAAACAATGCCCTTTGGCAACTTGTTGGCATAAGCCTTTATATATTGCGAAAAAATGCAAAAAAATGCGACCAATACAAGTGAAATTTCCGATGCAATGCGATTATGTAAAGTTAAAATTCCTTAGTATCGCGACCACATTATAAGACCATACTTTTTATTAATCGGATCAGAAATTACTACAAGTCTAGCGTAAGTGGTTGATGCATAAGATGTATGAGCGTTTTAAACCCTAGATACCGAGTTTGAATTCTATTCATATAAAAATTTGGATCATAAATTTTCTCACAAGGAATTTTGTTTTGTTTTAATCGTAGTGCATTAAGGCACTTTTCATTCATGCTTATTCAATTATTTGTTTTCTCATTCCTTGATAATTGAACAATTCAATTGGTTGTGAATTTGAATTTTATTCATCAAAGAAATTTCGATCATAAATTTTCCCACAAGGAATTTTGTTTTGTTTTAATCGTGGTGCATTAAGACACTTTTCCTTCATGCTTATTTAATTATTTGTTTCCCCATTCCTAGATATATAGTTGAACAATTCAACAGGTTAGCAATGATATAGTGCTTTCATATACCAACCCAAATTGGCTAAATAATAATATTATTTTTAGTTAGTAACAAGAATGGTTAGGCCTAAGTGATAGAGACATGAAGATATAAACAACGTGGCTAGCTAGTAATTATTTTCACTTAAGTGGAAGCTCCCACTTATAAGTTACAAGATAGTGTTCTATTAGCAAGAGTTAAGACTTAAGACCATATGAATTTCACTTTAATCAAAGATGAAAATGAAAGTTGTGTTAACACCACTTTCCATCCACTCATATTAAATTCCATCGGAAAAATGGGGTCTGATGATTGCATTGGCAATATTGATAAAAACAAATTTTTTAAAGATGTTAGATTCAAACTTTCAATCATTATGTTTTTGAATTTTT